>CAXKWD010000002.1:116600808-117295808 GCA_964059195.1 Ectobius pallidus
CAACTTGATAATTACATTTCCCCGTGCGGATATAGGCCTACAACCCTCATCACGTACTGATAACATCATATTTTGCGACCTTATTATCTTCTTTGATGTTTGCTTCGTTAATATAACAAAAGAGGGCACCTCCATCATTTCCACGCATCTTGTGCGTCTTGTTAATTTCTGGTGCAGCCTCCCTTGTCATCACACAAGAGGTGGAGTGAACAAAGATTTCTCATTACAACCCTATACACGGAAGGCTGGTTCTACCCTATGACGAAAGTTTGCTGCATGGGTAATTTATTCTTTCCCACGGTACTTCATAGGGCTATTATGCAGGTGTCATTGCACAGGAATGTAAAGTGTAAAGAGTAAAGAGTAGTTTTAAAATTCTATAGCAATCTCTCATCTTGAATTATTAAAAGCGATCTTGCATGAAAATTAGGAATGACCTAATTTCCTTTATGCATAATGAGGTGACACAGACAAAGAGAAGATAAAGTGTGTCATATTACTATGTAGACAATTATTTCGGTAAACTACTTACTTTTAATTTGTTAAAGTTTTAATTATTTATGTACATAGTGCGCTCATTGTACAACAGATGCTCATTATTTCGACCTACCTGGAAAAACGAAATATGATCCGAATTAGCAAAATAATTTTAAGCAGTTATCTGAAGATGTAATAAGGGGCGTCGCACTATTGTTTGTAGTTACGAGCATACACCGTTCCCATGTACCAGATTTTCAAATTGTTTCAAATATTAATATATTGAATACAGTGTAATACAGTCGTACAATTTTGTACCCTAATTGTAAAAGCGTTGCTATAAGTTATATAATTATGTATTTAACATCTCTCTTATATGAAAATAAAAAGAGGTCCTGTAATTTGTTGTTTCTCAAGCAACATGTTTTAACCAAAATAATTTAATAAATTAACTTTAAATTATCGAAAGTTTACATAAAATGTCGGTTGAAAAAAGCACATAATTGTAGAACAGTCAGCTGAACCAGAAGCAAAGTACTCAAACGTTTATTGTTTCAACAAGAAATACTCTTGAAATCTAGTGGCTCAAAACATCGATTCAAAAGTGACTCTCTTTGGACTTTTCGCTTGAATTTGAAAACTGTAGACTGTAGCGAAGCATACCAACTAATTGCAAAGACCATTTGCAAATAAATTGAAAGCCAAAATCAGGTTGCATCTCTAAGAATACCTATCTGATAATTTCACTTAACTTTTCTTTATTTACTTTCAGAAATCTAAAAATAAAAATTTATAAGACAATTATCCTGCCGGTTATAATATATGGCTGTGAGACATCGTCGCTTACTCTTCGGGAAGAACATAATCTGAGAGTATTCGAAAACAGGGTGCTTAGGAAAATATTTGGGCCTAAGAGAGATGAAAATGGGGAGTGGAGGAAACTGCATAATGACGAGCTCCATAATCTGTACTCGTCACCGGATATAGTAAGGGTAATTAAATCATGGAGGACGAAATGGGCTGGAAATGTTGCGCGCATGGGGAAGGAAAGACAGGTCTAAAAAATACTGACTGGGAGACCCGAAGGGTAAAGACCACTTGGAAGACCTAGACGTAGGTGGGAGGGCAATATTAGGATAGATTTAAGAGAACAGAATTTGAGAGGGATGGTTGGATGGAGTTAGCACAGAATAGGGTTGAATGGCGAGCTCAGATAAGCGCGGAAGTGAACCTTCGAGTTAAATGAAATATTTAATATTCCTTTAGCTTGCTTAGGAATTGTCTAGAATCCGTAATAATTTTAGATATTTTTGTTTTAAATAATATATCATTTAGTGATGGTAATTTGGGGTTTTGTTTAATGAAGCTCGCACTAGAATTAGAGTTTTGCATTACACCTGTTTCGGTCTTACATTTAGGTTCCTAAAGTGAGCAAAAAGTTATGAGTCTTCGTATAGCAAAACCTTGGTCATTGGTTTCGTAATTTTTATAATTTTTCTAATATAATTTTAATAGGTGAATTCATAAATTTGATTATTTTCAATACGTTACATACCTTTAATATTATCTTTGCAATAATATCAATGACACGCGTGAAGGTTATGTTAGGCCTCCTATTTCTATAATTAGGTTGGACTGAACAAAACGTGTTCATTGAACAAATGGATACATAATTTATCGTAATTTTGAAAATCTAGAAATTAATATGATTATCCGAATGCTTATTTTCACCTATAATCCTTTAACCTGTAATAATACCTCGTGATTATATTTTACTTCGAACGTTTTAAATTAATTACAGCATTTACGGATATTGAGTTCTGAAAATGACAGAGATTAAGGTTTTCACAGAACGAGTGAATAAGTTCAAACTTCAACTATTTCACACTCACTTGAGTAGACACATACAGTGATTATGTACAAACTTATGGAGATAGATTTCTTTCAGGTTCTAATATCTCAGGACCAGTTTCTAAGGACTTTACACCCCTTACCACTCATATTCTGAATGCCTCATGTGTATTTGAGTTTCACACCAAAACAATAGCGAACACTGAGTAATCCAGGCAGTATACGCTGATGACTTGGGTGTAACGGAGCAATTAAACCCCTCTTTTTTTCATTCGCATGTCGATATATCACTTCAGATTTAAAGAGAAAGTTTAAAAATTGTACAGCAGATTGCGTGACTCTAGGGCATCACTGAGTTTTAAAGTCCCATTTAGCGTCATTCAAGAAGAAAACATGCATTTTTACCATTATCGTTATCATGGAGTATAGTGCTTCTAAAAGGAGTTGTTTCGTAAAAATGCCCAACTTAAGAGACTTACGGAAGAAAAAAGGCTCACATCACGAAATCATTAGCCTATCCTTTATACGAGCTTGCTACAACCTACATTGACCAAAACCATGACCGGCTCCTAGAGCCGGTCATGCCAAAACTCGTCAGTCTACATGTAGGCCTATAAAGTGTTAATTTCTAGTCCTACAGTTGATGTTTTATATTAATTAGCAATCGTATATGTCCCGTAAATTACTTGAGAATTAGAGTAGGTAGCATAGCCCTGATCATTAATCAACCAAACTTAACTTTACTTAAGGGGGAACAATCTCCATTGAGCACTAAGAATTACGTAAAATTCAATTTTTTCCTATGAAGGGCCTTGAAGTTCTATTAAATTAAGATTTGACATGGCTAATTTACAATTTTTGCAAACGATACTACAAACTTAAAAATATCCTTAGAATTATCACAGTAATTAGACATCAAAATAGTGGTGCAAAAAATGCAAACATACAGTCTTAGCCTACGTGCCACAATTTTGCAGTTATTTTGGCGGTTGTTTATTTTTTAAACTACCGCTAAATATTTTACAAGCAGCATACGCCAGAATCATTGAAATATCTGACAAATATTTTGTTTTAATGAATACAGAAACTCATTTTTTAAAATAATAATAAAAACATGACTATGTACAGTAGAGTATATATAACCTGTACAAATTAGTAGAGATATTTTGGAGTATATTCAACGATGTGAAAAAAGTATATCTACCGGTATAGGCTATACTCGTTTCCCATAACACGATAATTCTTAAAATGCAATTTCTCTCATAGCATAGACCTAACCCTTAAATTATTTGAGGTAATGTAATGATCTTATAACTCTAATAAACTGAATACTAATCACTGGAATTGAATTAAAATTAAACTATTTCTCAGCTATATACTCGGATAATTCCAGTTAATGTAGCTTAGTTAATAGAATATTTAGCAGTAGAATAGAAAAATAGCATAATTGTTAGTGCTGAATGATGTGTAACTTATCTTAAACTGAGAAACTTACATTTTAGTCTTACAGTTCTCTACCTACGGTGGGTTTTCAGTAAAACCGATTGCAGAAAATATGAAAGCTGAAGCCCACTTCGAAACAATTATTTCCGCAAAGAATGTAGGGTAAACCAGAAATTCCCATAGGCTCTCGAATTTCCGGTGTTTGATGGAATCGGACCCGGGCCATCCGGATGGAAGAAGCAAGCATCCCAGGCGGGACGGAATATGTTTGAAGTTACCACTATATCCCCTGAGAGGGGAGCAACATCCTCCACGTGGCTCTAGGGTAGAAAAGGAAATTTGCGGTTCGCCGTCAACTTTGTAAGCCAGACAGGTTGCTTCCCCTATTTTTTATGTCCATGTCATGGCTGTGAAAAAGAAACTCATACGGATTCCAGTAACTCGACACCCACTGCCTTACTCACCGTGCTATGACGTCAACTTAATGCGTGCTGACTATCTGCTCTTTTTATTCCTTGTTTATTGGACACATGTGTGTTCCTTTCGCTAGTGCAGTTTTTATTTCCGAATTCTGAGAATGAATTACTTTGTGCTGTGTAAGACTTATAATACATAATTTTCGAAAATGACCTGTTTAGTTAGTAGGCGGAATGAAATTTTCTCGTTGCATGCTAGAAACAAAAACAAGGCTTCATATTAGAATCCCAGTAACAAAGGAAATCATGCCAGCCATCGGGGAAGTACCCACTCATAGATTTGGAACAGAAGTGTATATAGATTCGGCTTCGCTAAGCAAGTACACCCACATCAAAGTTGTTTTTAAGTGTAAACGATTTTCAGAAAATTAATCATATACAGAGTGGGGTATAACTGGGCAGATTTTAGCAGCTTATTCCTTCGGTAAAAACAAACAAAACATTCCAATGCCATATCTGTCCAAAGTACTTTTTTTTTTTAATTGTCTCAAAATTTTAGCCGTGCTTTACTGTATAGGCTAATACTGTGCTTATTATTATCCGTACAGTTCTATTTTCCACACCAGCAGAAAAAAGAGTAAGAACATTTTCCTTTTGCGGGTTTTCAATAAAATTGGCAGTCTTCGTGCAAATTAAATACGAAGCCTATGTGGACCATATACTCCGCGAAATACGAAAACGATCGGAGGCAAGAACATCTTCGTCCCGTAGTGTTGTTATAACCGTGGCAGAAGCATCGCCACCCTAAAGAGCTATCTAGCAGTGACCTGTTCCCATTTTGCGAAACTTCCCAATCTAATTATCTCACTAACCACGGATGGAACCACAAAACTCGGTATATGGGCGCGCATTGTCATGCAACATAACTGCTTTCGACAATAGGTCTCGAAGTTTCGTTCGAATTTCAGACTTCAGCTCGTTGCTCAACATCTTAGTGTAACGTGCACTGTTTATTTTTGATGCCTTCTCCAAGTGACGTTGCAGTCCCAGGAAAGTGTGAGCATCATTTTTCCTGCGGAGGGTTGACTCTTTAATTTCTTTTTGGCTGAAGATGCAGGTTATTTCCATTTCATGCTTTGTCGTTTGTTTTCAGGCTCAAAGTGATGCATCCACGTTTCGTCTCCAGTGGCTATTTGTTTAAAAAAAGCTTCACCTTCGTTATAGCATGGCGGTCCAGTAAGCGTTGGCAGATGGACACACGATTGCGCTTGTGCTGTTCAGTGAGCTTTTTTGGGACCTACCTTGGATGGGCGTCCTGTTCTTTCCTTCACACTTGTCCGGCTATTTTTGAGCGTTTCAATCCACTCATACACGCTTCGCCGTGGTAAAACTTTACCCCCATATAGTGCAGAAAATCTTCGATGGATTTCGGCTCCTGGTACACCTTCAGATGTCAACAAAACAGACAAACAAAAACTAATCACTGCACGCTGTTCTTTTTTGGTGCAAACAATGAGCGGTGTAGCCATGTTTACAGTGTTTTGCAGATGACAAACAGTTTGCCCTTCTCCTGCTTAGATACGCGGTCCAATCAGAGAAGGCGAGACGGAGGGAAGACTCTTACTGCTTTACAGCTAGCGGCACTACGTTAACTCGTACACGTGATTGGCGGTGAAGGAAATCGCTTCTCATTTGAAAAATACTGTAACGTCCAACAGCCTAACGCTCAGTGGAGTCATAACGGTCAAACATTCCAGAGATATAATGAACAACATGTCGACGTGCTCGAGCACAAGCGGTACAGCCAACCTACAGAAGATTAAACAAAAAGTGTGGATACTTATTGACCTACCCTTTTATAACACATATTATATAACAAGTTTATTTTCTATCCATAAAGAAAACAGAAATGTTTGCCTAAAATGATTTTTGACCCGAAGCTCTTTTTAGAGTATAATATTCTGTGAGAACTATAGTATGTGATGGCCTGCATATTAGTATATTCATATCATGACATACAACCTATCTACTATAAAATTTGCAATAAACAGGTCGGAAGTAGTATAACAGTGCAAAATAAATGGGCAGAAATAAGTGTAAAATCTATTTTGCCTTTGTAATTAGGTTATTAGTCTCCAAAGTATGACAACAGCGCATTGCCAGATCGCTCTTACAATGGCAATGACCTCTTTATTACTAGTATGAAAACAAATCCTTGCATGACGAATACAGTCCTGATGTTGCCAAATTTCATTCTTTCCTCTGCTGATGTAAAAAATTAGAAAAGGAGGATAATACTCAATTTCATTTCACATGTGCATTCCTAGAGAAGGAGAATACTAAGGCATAGGCTAATATCAAAGTACCGGTCTTCGGTGCGGTTTAAATTTACTGAATTTCAACGACTTCAATGAAACTTCTAGTTTCATAAAATAGCTTCACAGGCTGATCATTACTTTTTCTAAGAAAGTAAACCTTTCAATCTATTACTCTATCATAAACATTTTTTTTTTCGAAAAAAGAAAGCTAACTGGAAAGCAAATATCCTTTGATTCCCGACGACAAACAAAGCACGGAATAAAACTCAACGTTTGAGTAAGTTTTAATTACATTTTATAGTTAATCTATTTGTAGAGAAATAGAAGTATCTATCTGGTAGGTAGTTTATTCTTCCTTTGTACATCTACCGAACGTGTTCTAAATTAAACTGAGTTACCTTATGGTGGCTATTTGTATTCAAGAGAATACAAAATTGTGTTTGGCTCGCTACAATAGATGTATCAGCAAGCTGAATCAATGGAGCAGTGTCTGATAATGCAATGAAAAGGACAGCAGTCTACTTTCGCAGATATCTAAATTCATATAATGTGAAAGCTATGAAGCAGCAGACACACCGTAAAAGAAGAAATAAAAATGTTTTGCTTCATTCAAAGCGAAGTAATACGAGTATGAACAATACTAGAATAATGCCAAACATATTCAACAATGGTTATCAACCTACATACGGAACTGATTTATTTTATTTATACATAAACAGAAACAAATAATAATATAAAGTAGGCTCCATACTATTTCAAATAAAATGCAATTTAAATGTATTTACATAAAGTTACTAGTATTACCTTTAAGGGGAAAAGGAATTCATTTTTGATGAAGATTGTGATTTCCATTGTAATGTGGTATTTTATCCTCTGGAGTTTACTCTTTTAAATAGTATATAATGCGAATAGAAAATAACTGTATTTTAATTCCGAAAAGATCTAGACTCAGCAGCGGAGTTGTTTTAACTTTGAAGATTAATTGATTTTTGGATGGAAACTGATTTTCTTTTCACTGTTGTATTTTATTCTCCGGACTTTCCTCTTCAAAATTATGTATAATTCATAATAAATTGTACTATAATTATATCCGTGTTATTTATCTATTTTTCTGGGAAGATCCAGACTATGGCGCAGGGATGTTTTACTTTGAAGTTCGTTTCTCGTAGGTTTACTTTTTCTATATAGGCCTACAAGGTAAATTTTCTCAGCTTCTAAAACCTACAATCTTGAAATTTTCACGATTTTTTTTATTAAGGAGTCTTGGTTAATTGATGATACATTTACAGGTTATGAGGTGTACTATAAAATGTTGATAAAACATTTATAAAGAAAAACCATATCTCAGTAAATAAACATATTTGAAAAATCCTTTTTTTTCAGTACTGACACATGGTAAGCATCTAAAAACACTAAAAACTGTAGTAGTTTTTTAGAAAATGTACATTAAATTTAACATTGTAAAGATAGGCCTTTCAGTTTCCCTTTAATTCTAGACTGTTTTGGTGGAAAATTTATACTCTGAACGAGTATAAAAAAGAATATTAGTTCCGTATTATAGTGGCCTATCCAAGACTCGGATTCGTACTCATTTATGTAATATAGGCCTAATTTAAGCTACTACAGATCTGTCTAGGTCCTACAACGTCCTTCTTTCAACTAAACCAGACTTTCGATAGTATAACTGAGCATAAATGGAGCGGTTGTGTTGTTTCATTTCTGGAAAAATAAATTTCCATTGTCGCGAACTTATATATCTACTTGCAAATAATACTAACTATTCCAAACGACTTCTCTACCCAAATAATATGTGAAAACACTTAGATATCGTAGAAATAGTATATAGTAGTTACGTTAGTAACTGGAATGTATAGTTCAGCGTATCTGAGCCATAATTTGCCTCCCATTTGTTTCACTTTGCCTGTTTGTCAGCGATTTTTATTTTAACCTCTAGGTGCTTTCGATGTTTTGACAACAACTTATCATTATCGATGAATCTCGGATGGGTTGGAGCTGAGATTTTTAACATTTGAACTGCTGTAGCCGTCATTATTGTTAAAAGTCAGAGGTGAAGGCAGAGGCAAACTGATGTTTCTTAACGCTGCGGTGAGTTTGGAAACGCTATAAGCATTGGAGTAGTAAATCAAATAAATTTAAAAACATTGAAAATACATTTTGTTTTTCTATTCTTAGGCCTGTATAGAACTACTCAGCCAATTAAAGAATAAAACGCTACAATATGTGAAATGTATGCACGTATAGGCCTAATGTGCAAGTTAATATAATACAGTTAATATAACTATGCTAAGTTAATATAATAATATAATACGTTAATATATATATGTTATTATGACGATCATAAATCTTGTTCGCAACATTTGGAATGATAGCTGACATCATTTCCATGAAGTAATTGTGTCCTGTACAGTGTTTTAATCCCGTGCGATTGTGTCTAAAAATATTTTTTTTCTCAAAATATCTTGCAAACGTGAATGTGATAC
Organism: Ectobius pallidus; assembly: GCA_964059195.1. Taxonomy (NCBI): domain Eukaryota; kingdom Metazoa; phylum Arthropoda; class Insecta; order Blattodea; family Ectobiidae; genus Ectobius; species Ectobius pallidus. Next base: position 116,609,815 of record CAXKWD010000002.1, read on the forward strand.
AGTCGTTTCAAAACACTGCGGGGTTCAAAATATATAGCATCTTGAGAGAAAAAAAAAAAAAAACCAACCTACAAACGTTGCTCTATAGCCATTGCGAATATATGTTATAGGTTTATGTTGATATAAAACTTTTACATGACAATAATTTACGACAGCTATCATTTCCTCAAGTTACGTATGAATGTCGTGAATCGTCTACAACTTGAAGTGGAAAATCTTACCGACTGACCTAGAAATTTTCTAATGAGATAGACAACACAAGCCTTAGGAAAATTAGCACAGAAGATTATAAACTAATATTCCCCATAAATTAGCCATCTTGTTTCTGCTGTTGATAGCATTAGGACTACTGATTTCAAATAATGACTATCCTTACGGAAGTGTAAATATCTGGATGGAATTCGCGAGTATGAGTCTTAAATTTAACTGCGTTGGAGTACGAAAGTCGAACATACTGTATATTATAAATGATATGCAGAGATAAATGCGACGTTTGAATTACCACCTTACAGCAGCGAAGTGATGAGCGCGACCTTGGATTCCCCCGACATCCATGTGATGGATCAGTTCCCTTCCTGTTTTGACACCGCGAGGGGTTTGCCTGGAGTCGAGCGAGTTCCCAACGGATGTCCCGAATCGATTCCAAGCACTCAATATCCATCATGTAAGCCATAAAGTAATATCGTGTCGTACACTATATACATACACTCCAATTATATGTATAATATTGCACAACTCTTAATATCTATTATTATTATTATTATTATTATTATTATTATTATTATTATTATTATTAAACTTCTTTTGGGTCTTAAAAATTCAACGTTTTAATGACTTTTTCGGTCACTTAGATATTCATCTCTGTAAGAGAATGAAAATACTGATAGGCGAACAGAATTCAAAAGGTAAACCCATAATAACCTTAACGAGAGCTGAGTTTTCAATTACTGAAAGGTCAGTGTTGCCAATTTAGTATTTCCAAATTAAATTAGGCATTTTGTTTTCAATTTCAGAGTAGGTTAAAAGCTGTGGTTACTAAGAAATTAATTTCCTCTTTAGCTCGATAAAAACATAAAATAACTACTAGAAAACTACTGCTAATATTACAATTCCAGTTGTTTTCCATCGCTGGTACAGTAGCCAATTTGTCAGCTTCAAGAGCTGGATTAGAACTCAATCATCGAAATCGTGCTTAGTTCCCTGTACGTAAAACAATGATTTTGGTAATAGTTAACATGTATGTGTATGTTCTAACAGCAATGAGCATGTGTTTGCTTTCCATGACGATCAAACACCAAACACCAAAAACTGCTCAAAGTTACAGTATTATCCAGAAGCTCCGGGAAGAGTGGTTAAAAATAAATAAAAAATTGAGGAATGGTTGTCATGCCTACAGACAATAAGCGATCTGCACAGTTAGAGGAGGATTACTTCCACAAAGTCTCTGGGTTTTTAAGTATATACCTTAGGAGCGAGTCTCACCGTTCGTAGAGTTCCTGCCTAGGGGAGGTAGCTGCACCCTGATTGGCTCAACTCTTCTATCCCACTCCACGTGTTGTCTGTCTCTGTCTTGACGCGGCATTATCCCTCCACTCAACTATTATAGTATTTTCTACGACTGCCAACGTGCTGCATGATGTTCACTCTGTGCTTAACAGTAGCTCACTGATCTTACGCGCAGCGAATCCGCGCACGCTGGTAACGAGAAGCTCGCTGGCTGGGTTAGTCTTCAAGGCCAGAGACTTTGTGGAAGTAATCCTACTTTAGCATTGCAATATACTTAGAAAATCACAAGGGCATAAAAACACTTTCAGCATCTGCTCTTTCTGCGAATTCTTTTGACTCATCATTTCCTTATCAAACCAGAGGCGGATTTCTTAGAACGTAAAAAGAAACCCTCAATATGTGTCTGCGACTAGTAATGTAAGGTGTTATCAAGATCGCCATCTTCTCGAGTAAGCGGCATTTCGTGCATATTTCTAAGATACTAAGCTAGTGCGTGAATCTAGGGCTAGAAAGATTGTGAATGAAACAAGAGACTTGAAGATTGGGATTGTACAAGAGAATGATAATTCCTAGGAAACATATAATATACAATACAGAGGAAATGCACTACAGTCTTGATAAAGCAGAATGAAAATAAAATTTTAATACTTTAACTCATGCTCCAGTTTATAATATCACAAACTGTTCTTAGAAAACATCTTCAACTTCGCAATCTGCTTCCATTTTTTCTGGCTGATCGAAAAAAAAAGTGTTGATAGTAAATAGCCTACTGTGCCAATGAAAAGAAATCTGAGAAACATTGTTATGAGAAAATAATCACACCCGACTGGGATCTAAACTCGGAGGCCCTGAACGCTCCTGTAACTATGCTAAAATGTGACAAGGGCGTATATTACACTATCACATTTTTGTGTCAAAGAATGTGGTAGTAAGACCTTTTAACAGATTTATATTATCACACGCAGATCTATGACATTTACTTTACCGGTATTACTCTACATCAAATCTATTATCCAAACTGTAATGCATTAATACTGCAGTAATACTGCATTAATACTGCAGTATAAATAACAGAAAAAACGTATTTGAGCCTATGTTAGATAGGGAGAAACGTTACAAAACCAATTCATTAAACTATACTGACATGAATTAAGCTTGAACATGTGAAATTCTTAAAAATAGATGATGAAATATTTGAAAAGTGCAAAACGAAGTACTAATTTATAGCTTCTGCTGCTTATTTATATTTCCAGTCTTGTACTCCTGTTTTATAATCTTTGTGTTTTGAATTATTGCAGAACTTTTTATGTGACTCATAGCGGAAGATTGAAGACTCAATGGCAAAAGACAAATTCTAAAGAAGCTATCTACTTTATGGAACCCGAAGATTCATTGCCGCGCTTACCTGAGCCCGCCATTCAGCCCTATTCTATGATAACTCCATCCAACCATCCCTCGCAAATCCTACTTCCCTTAAATCTATCCTAATATTATCCTCCCACCTACGTCTAGGTCTTCCAAAGTCTTTTCCCTTAGGTCTCCCAGTCAATATTTTTTTAGATATGTCTTTCCTCCCCGTGGGCGCACCATGTCCAGCCCATTTCATCGGACTCCGTGATTTAATTATCCTTACTGTATCCGGTGACGAGTACAGGTTATGAAGCTCGTCGTTATGCAGTGTTCTCCATTCCCCATTTCATCTCTCTTAGGCCCAAATATTTTCCTAATCACCCTGTTTTCGAACACTCAGATTATGCACAGCAAGTAAAATGTCCTTATTGTCCGCCGTTTCTCACAGATGTGAACAAACGTATGATATGATGTGATCAATATCTTATAATTACACTGTAAAAGAGTTTATTATATAATTAGTATATTGTAATTATGCCTCTAACAGAAATGAGTACCAGGAGCAATCCTAGGGGTAAAGGCGGCCGGTGCGTAAGGCTGACAACCTTACCACCTTCATGTTCCGAATGTCCAAAATCCGGGAGCCTCAACCTCCTGGAACCCTCTGGGCCTCAATGGCCTGTATAGGGACCACTTTACCTTTATACTGTAATTGCAACTTCTGTGACATAGTGTGATGGTGTAATATAGGTCTTAGGAGGAGCTATCAAGAACGTACGGAAGTAATCGGGTGAGGGGGAATAAAAAAAAGGAAGATCCTTCTACACTTTATAATTTATCAGATGCGGACGACTAAGTTTAGAAGGAGAGGATGATGGTGTGAGGATGCCCACAAAGCAAGAGAACGGAGCCATGAATAGAGATGGTGAAAACTAGTGGCTACAAATTGATTACATAAGTATGTGTGGGTGGAAAGCAGTGCTCAATCAGCAGTCACAGAGAGCGCATTCATCTTCATCAGGCACGTATTCCACACCACTACGCCTGCCAGTTCTTTACATCGATCCTTGCATTGTCCCTTCCACATATTTACCGATGTGATATAAAACGAAATCTGTCAAACGAAACAAAGCGTCAATTGCAACAAAATTATCTATTTCAAGGCAAGGCATAAGTGAAATCCAGTTTAAACTTTAACTGTATAGTCCTCACGACAACAGCTGAACTGCATAGCTATACCAAATTTCTAGGGCCCTGATTTATTGGTGAAATAAAATGGCTGATTTCGGTATTAACTTCTTTCTATTTCGGTGGGTATTTCGTGAAAGAAATTACTTATACTACATTGGGAACATTGCGCAATGATAAACGTTGGTTCTTTATTTACATGAACTAACACCCCTCCCCCCCATTTCCATATTCATCTGCCCTTGTATGAACTGAAGTATCTTTCAATTTAGGCATGATTAGAGTTAATGTTCAAATATAATGACGAGAAATATTATCGTAATTTCTACTAAACACCATCAGATAGCCATTTGCAAACAAAAGTGCCAACCATACTACTGTGGATAAAAGACGAAATCTGTTGAATACAAGTAACAAACATTCTACACTCTTCTGCTGTAATCGATCTTAGGCATCGCTAACTTGGCAAAGACTTGGCAAAGGAAAGGAGTGTACTCAACAGTACAAACCAGGTCACAGACAATCTTTGCGTAAATTCGGCAATCTTTGTAATCGATCACAAATATCGATAAATCGGTAAATCTTCGATAGCCACAGAAACAGCAGAAAAAAAGCATGCTGCTAAGAAATAAAAAATACAGTACACCGAAACACAATATTGTGATTTTAAGGCACATTTTCGTGCTCATTTCTCACTTTACGGACAGAAGGGGCATATCTCGCGCTTATAGACACATTTCGCGGAATCGAGTAAATTTCGCGATATTTCGTGGATTCAATTTGGTTCATAATGGTATTTTAAGCATATAAAAGCTAAATATAGCTAAGGGAGGTTGTTTTATAAAATTTCGCGCTTATCGTTGTTGCAAAAAAATACGGCCCCTACAAATTTCATATATGAAGTTAATTAGTTTTTAATTTGTATGGAAGTTCATGATTAACATATGGAGACTGGTATTTTACATTTAATTACTTTTAATCTCCGAAAGAATTTCTACCAAGAGAAATATCACTTTATTATTTGTGATTGCTTCAAGCCGCTTTTAATGGCAAACCTTGCTGAATTAATGTCCGTATTCTGAATTAATGTCCCTATCTTGACTACGCTATAGGTTACATTTAGACACATTTTGATCAGCCTAACTAACTTCTTTGGTACTCCCAACTCAATGAAGATACTGTATAATTTGTTTCGCCTAACTGATTCATATATATTTTTGAAAATCCATGTAGGCCTATAGCTGGTAAACAGACTTATTATACTCCCACTTTTTCTCCAAGATTTGGCGAATACAAAATATATTATCAATGGTTGATCTATTTCGCCTAAATCAACAATGGTAATCTCCAATGATTTCTTCCGCATATGGAGTTAACCTTGAAAGAAGTATATTACACAAAATTTTGTATGATGTTGATAAGAAACTCCTCGACAGGTATTATACAGTCGGCCCTATCTCCCTTTTTCTGGATTGGTACAGGCCTAATAATATATTTTTTTCCATTCCTTTGTTAATTCTTCCTTTCTCCAAATCATATAAGTTTATGGATCTCTGAGTTTTCTCTATGTATTACAATATAAAAAGATAAATGTGAAGACACTGCAAATTAAATCTCTAAAAACTAATACTTTAAAACAATAACCTACGTAAAAAAAGTTTATTTTTTAATAATACATATAGCGGTTTTCTTAACTCCTCACTGTTGAGCCTCATTTCGTAGCAGTTCTATTGGGGTTAAGCTTTATCTGGGCGCCAGCCATGCAATTACATAGCGAATTTATTTGTCTTACCGCTATCCCAAGCTGCCAGCCGGTCATCGAACACAGGACATCCTTCTCTCAGAGCAGACAGACGACACTTGGCTTGGATAAGGTTCTAACATGAATTAATACACAGGTTTTATATTTTACCATAACCAAAATATTCGTGGTTTATTTGTTCACCAGATAAAATTACACTGAGTCACAATACACTGTTAAATCCATCCTGGAAATCGCTCCCATGGTGACCCCCAAGTTACGCTGTAAATGACGATTAGTTTACTGGATCATGTGTCTAGCTAAACTTAGGCCACATCGAGCCTACCACACTGTATATCTTGTGACATACTTCTATACTCTATATATTTTACTGGCGTGCTGTACGGGGCAGTCATATGCTCCCGTTTTCCTACACTTAATTACTTTACGTTGATAACTATTACTCTCCTAATACATGATCCTTCAAGTAACAAAGTCCCTACATCCCTCTCGATCGAAATCAAGTAACAGAGTGATATCTTCACTCCATGAAAATCAAAACTATCTGAGTATTTTGACATGAAAATACACGCCCTTACTGAACTGTGATTGGTTACTTATATCTTAAACGATATTATTGGCTATTGTTATAATCATAACTTAGCCAATGATATCGTCATTCCTTTGAACTAACAAAATACCGACAGTTCACACATAAATTACTTTTCTCTCGCTACAGCCTTCCTGATGTCATGCTCGTGCATTTAATTCGTAATTTAGAGATTACGTGAAATTACTTCATTGCTTCCTCTCATAACAAGTAAGCGTGCTTTATCTTACATCTATAAGCTTAAACTACACTTTCGCAAACTTAGGTTTTACGACCAAATACTAAAGTATCATTTTATTCTATTGATGCTCTTTTGTGTTCTAAAATCTTCTTTCAAAGAGCTGAGTCCTGTGTTATGACAGGCTCCGAATTTATTAGCCCAGGTACAAGCCTCTTTCCGTGGGAAAGGAGTCTTTACCTGCACCTTGAAAAATCTCCCTACAGTACTATTGCGAATCCAGTTTTGAATAAGCAATGAATGCATATTAATTATATTCGTTACTATATTCTACATAACATATTATTTAAGCCCTAATTAAAAACTACCACAAGTGCCCCTAGGAATACAAACTTAATAGTCTGAGCGTATACTCTGATTACTTAAGATGGTATTTCTCGCATCTCCCGAAACTTACTAGAAAAGTATCAATGACTCTCTTCATTCATAGTTGTAAAAACAGCTGGGTCTACACAGTGTTTACAAAACAAACCCGTGTTTACTCCTGTCATCTGCAACATTCTACCTGCATGTTCACCCTTCTCCTTACCCTTGAAAAATGTTCATCACCTATTACGTTAACATTATGACAGTAAATACTCTTACACCAATAACATGCAAACATTTCTTCACTCATACAAACACAGCATTTTACTCACGCGAATGTTTCATTTAAACCTCCTTTTTATTTCGTGTACGACACACACGACTCATTTATTCATATATATATTTTTTTTTCTTTTCTCACACTCATCACAGCGCCGAAGTAAGACGTTACGTCTGTGAGATGCTACATTTATTTACACTTTCCACTAATAAGATAATATGAAAACTTTGCATTGGAATTTGATCGACCAGCTGTCCTGTTTCCATATCACTTATACAACTCACACATATGTTACCATTATTTCAGCAAACATGTTTACCTTACACAAAAATATGACAGTTGCAATAATATCTACAATTTAACTTGGAATGATTGCATTTAGGTTTTTAACAAGACTCACATGGGGTATTCTTATTCTTTATACTTCTTCAAAAGTGAAAGATTGAATCGACCTACGGTTCGGTTCTTTTTAGGGTCGAAAGCCTCTATCGTAATATCATAACCTTCATGAATAATTATTCTATCATGAATACTCTTTTCATAACAATCAATCATCTATTAATTGATCTGGAATCTCCCTCTATCGTAATATCATATTCTGACTATCACTTGAAACTTCCTCTTTTATCGCTTCCTTCTCGACGCATATCTAATCAGTTTATTCTTACGAACTTCCTGTAATGTCACGTGTGACCCACTAACCACCATGAAAAAGCATATGCCGTAAATTTATTACTTTAATTTAATATCTTCCTCTAAAACATTTACTTCTCACAAAATATTCTTCCTTCAAACACCGCCGTGCATAATAATCAATACTTCTTATCTTATTCTTCCACAATGACTTGCAGCTTTGTATCTTTGTTTTTATCTCAATTCTATAAAATTCTTCAAAATACTTTATCCTCACGTCTCTTACTGTTTAATACTTTATTTTTTTTTATATAAGTATGCTAATTATTCATATCTTGAATGTACCATCCTGCATTTACTTAATGCATTTCGCGTCTGATTTGTATACTGATTGAAGAACCAACTTGCTTATTTAAAAATCTCCTTCTTTGATAACAATCTATATAAATTCCTCTGACCAGCTATTTAATGTAATGTCTGACACGCGATTTCATAAGACTTCCTCAATATTTATTTCCAACTTGTCACATCTATTCCCTCTAAATTCAATATTTCTACGGTACCTTGTTTAATTCAAAGATGCATTCATCCAAAAGTCGCTCATCTGTCCGTTACTTTTTTTTCTCCACTATCTCCGAGATTATTTATCTCCACCACTACTTCAAAAACGACTAGCGAGTTCTATGACTTCACTGTCTAAATAAACTTCATCTTATCTTGGCTAGCGCGTTCTTTGACTCCGCTGCCTGAATAAACCTTCGCGTGGGCGCATTCCGCTGCCTCTCCGCCCTCAATAATAACTTCATCGTATAACACGGTAACTTCTTTCTCAGAGCTTCTATCATCTTTGACTGCATAATTCTCCTTCACAAACGGTACGCGTATCATAATTCCTTCTTTGTTCAGCAATGTGACATTATTTCTTTAAACTTAATTCTGCTTTCAGACTAGCAAAAATCGTATTCTGGTATCAGATTGTATACTGGAATTTAACTGGTAGAAAACATACATTGACATTTTTTTTTCTCCTATGTCCATATTTAGCGTTCTTTGGTTATCAATCGTATAAAGTACATTTACGCCTTCCTACTTTTGCTTACTATTAATATTATTTTTTTAAAATATTCTTTGCATTCAAATGTTTAATTTCTTTTCTTTTCTGTTATGCATTTATTTTGTTTAGCATCCTCGTCTCCCTTATTCCTACGGCAAATGTATTCATCTGGCTTTATGTTTTACAGGGTATATTTGTAACATATTTACTGTTATTGGGTTAACTCCTCCTCACCCCTCCTGTACTGACCGCTTTCATCCGTGTTTACGCTCCTCGAGTTGTGTACCGTTGCCTGCGGGTTTAAATCCGCCTCGTCCAACTGGTTATTTTCAGACAATGCGTTTTCTTGGCCATGCTGGCTCGCATTTCTGTTGTTTCCACGAAATCTTCCCCCTCTTCCACGAAAACTTCCATTATTCCTCCTGACATATGGTACGCCGTCTGAAAACTCAATATTATTCACTTGTCCTTCTCTTGTGTTATTGTTATTGTTTTCATTCTGTCCACTATTCGGCCCCCTGAACTGGTTACCATGATTCACCCCCCGGTTCCTGTCCATATTTCGTGATGAGTAATACGGACCATTATTTCTACCGTCTCCATCCGTCCTGTTCCTAGGTCCTGGGTTCGCATCCCTCGGCCTGTTGAATCTATTCTCCCCACTGCCACGCCTTGCACTCGCATCGAAACTAGACAAGACTTCAATGGCACGACTATATGTCGTTAAATTAGCTACAGCGAGGACATTGTGAACCTCCGGCTCAAAATGCCTTTGAATTAACTGTATAATCGATTTCTCGTTTAAACAAGGCTCGAGCAATCTCGCCCGTCCGACCATGGTTACAAAGTAATCTACTAATGAAGTATTCCCCGCATGCTTATAACGTCCATTATACAGTTCAATCCTGACTTCTGCTTTCTTGTTCTCTCCCCAATACCGGTCTAAAAACAATTCCTTGAATCTTTCGTACGTGCAGCTTGGGCCTATTGTCAAGTCGAACCAATCTTTCGCCTTGTGACGTAATGCCCGCGAAATCATAAGCATTTTATATTGCTCTGGTACGTGTTTTAGGAAAAAATACTCGTCCAAACTTCTCAAAAAAGCTTGCGGTGTCTGACTAGCATTTTCTGCGTAGAAAGGTAAAGTGACTTCGTTGAACAATACACTATTTACGTGAGTCTTATCAATACCGCCTGCAAACATCCCTAAACTCTCATTTGGTCCAGCAGTGACCTGCGTGACGTCAGAACTGGGTCCTGTCATAAACATGTTCCCGTTAGTCATATTTTCATTTGACCCTCTCGTGACGTTATTTTCCTCACTCTGAATTACAGCATGATCACCCGATATGACGTCATTCTGGACACTACTTTCCCTTGACCTTACACTACACGCCTTCCTCGATATGCATGATATCTCCTTACTTATTCCTGCAACATCCTTATTCAATTTATCCTCAATCTGCTTAACTTTTATCATTACTTCCGCCTGAATTTCTTGTCTAGATCCTGTTATGGCCTTTTCTGCCTCTAGTACCTTTTTAGATAGCTCAGCTGTTTTATCCTTGACCTTCTCGATGCCTGAACCTACCTCACTTAATTTATTCATAATCTCTCCCTTAAGGTTATCTACTTTCGTTTCTACATTTTTATTCACCCTGGCCTCAGTTTTATTTATCTCTTCCTCAACTACTTTAATTTCATGTCTAACCCTCTCTTTGCATTTCTTATCTTGAACGCCTATTTTATGATCTAATTTCTCTAGCATTCTCTGAAATTTCTCATCTGTTTCCCTACTAGCCTGCATAATTTTCTGCTCTGTTTCCCTACTAGCCTGCGTAATTTTCTGCTCTAGTTTCTCATAATTACTCTTAGCCTGCTCACTACTCGCTTCAATTTTATTATTAATCTTCTCATTTGCGGCTTCAATTTTATCTAAAAGGCGAGCAAACATAGACTTTACATCTGTTGGCATGATATCATTTGTATTTATTACAGGGTCTCCAGAATCTCTTTCTAGGTCATTGCTAGCACTAATCTCGCTTTCAATAACTTCCCCAGCTGTCCTAATTGCCTGTTCAACAAACTCACCCCCGTCAGGTGTCCTACTTTCTGAAGAATCGGTTCCTGGAACCCTATCCATATTTTCAATATCACTATCCAGCTCCTGGCTGAAAAAATTCTGCCCTCTCCCGAGATCTGAATCCTGCTCCATATTCACTTTTATACAATGCCCGCTTCTAAGTTTCATATACCTGTACTTACTCAGCCTTGTTTATAACAAACAACACAACACAAAAATCAGCATGCAACACAACATACAAACACAATCTTTACAATTTTCCCTATAATGTTCTCGCCAAATAATTTTGAGTGTTGATATCTACAGAGCTGCCTTAAATTTTCAGCCTGTCTAAATTTATTTTAATTTTAATGTACTTTGATTTTATATTTCAATAACTGATTCTTTATTGAATAACTTTATCTGCAATAAAAAAAACTTTCTAAAAACGTTAAAAGACTGTTATTATTATTATTTTTTTTTTTAATTGCTATTGATTTTAAGAGATATCAACACACATATGTATTTAGGATCTTATCTTTGATTTGTGTCATCCCTCGGTGCATCCATTTGTACCACGTTCCTCTTCATTCTTCGTCAATTTCCCTGGTATTTTGTTCTTATCCGCCGCTGTCGCTGTCCTCTGGGTCTTTCTTCTTTGCTGTGAAGATTGTTTCTCAACTGTGGTTCACTTCAAGCATGGTGCTTAAATTTCGTCGATCCTCTTCCATTTTTTTCGTTCCAGTTGGTCAATCGGTTATAACTGATTTCTTTATTCCTAGTAGTTTGTCGTCTCCTCACTGTTGGATTATTTTATTGCAAGTCGAGCCCCAGGCCTTGGGAAACCATTTTATATCTGGTGCTCGTATTATCCTCGGATTTACCCCCGTTGACGTGCGATTTTATAGTAGTTATTTCGGCCTCACTGTTGGGCACCATTTTATAGCGGTTTTCTTAACTCCTCACTGTTGAGCCTCATTTCGTAGCAGTTCTATTGGGGTTAAGCTTTATCTGGGCGCCAGCCATGCAATTACATAGCGAATTTATTTGTCTTACCGCTATCCCAAGCTGCCAGCCGGTCATCGAACACAGGACATCCTTCTCTCAGAGCAGACAGACGACACTTGGCTTGGATAAGGTTCTAACATGAATTAATACACAGGTTTTATATTTTACCATAACCAAAATATTCGTGGTTTATTTGTTCACCAGATAAAATTACACTGAGTCACAATACACTGTTAAATCCATCCTGGAAATCGCTCCCATGGTGACCCCCAAGTTACGCTGTAAATGACGATTAGTTTACTGGATCATGTGTCTAGCTAAACTTAGGCCACATCGAGCCTACCACACTGTATATCTTGTGACATACTTCTATACTCTATATATTTTACTGGCGTGCTGTACGGGGCAGTCATATGCTCCCGTTTTCCTACACTTAATTACTTTACGTTGATAACTATTACTCTCCTAATACATGATCCTTCAAGTAACAAAGTCCCTACATCCCTCTCGATCGAAATCAAGTAACAGAGTGATATCTTCACTCCATGAAAATCAAAACTATCTGAGTATTTTGACATGAAAATACACGCCCTTACTGAACTGTGATTGGTTACTTATATCTTAAACGATATTATTGGCTATTGTTATAATCATAACTTAGCCAATGATATCGTCATTCCTTTGAACTAACAAAATACCGACAGTTCACACATAAATTACTTTTCTCTCGCTACAGCCTTCCTGATGTCATGCTCGTGCATTTAATTCGTAATTTAGAGATTACATGAAATTACTTCATTGCTTCCTCTCATAACAAGTAAGCGTGCTTTATCTTACATCTATAAGCTTAAACTACACTTTCGCAAACTTAGGTTTTACGACCAAATACTAAAGTATCATTTTATTCTATTGATGCTCTTTTGTGTTCTAAAATCTTCTTTCAAAGAGCTGAGTCCTGTGTTATGACAGGCTCCGAATTTATTAGCCCAGGTACAAGCCTCTTTCCGTGGGAAAGGAGTCTTTACCTGCACCTTGAAAAATCTCCCTACAGTACTATTGCGAATCCAGTTTTGAATAAGCAATGAATGCATATTAATTATATTCGTTACTATATTCTACATAACATATTATTTAAGCCCTAATTAAAAACTACCACATACACAATGTCGAATAGAACTTTAGAATATCAGAGATCAAATAATAATAAGAATTCATAGTATTTCTTACATTGCCAAACTCCTGAATTCATAATAGAGAAAATATTATTCCTACTTCAGACAAAGCAGACTTTTATTCTCAAATTCGCCTAACAGAAACAAATTCCATTTACTGTAGCCTACAGATGAATGTTGAATAAAATAATTATATATCTTAATCCCAGACTTTTTTTTACATTTATCTTATCTAGGCCTTTTGGATTCATAAAGCCATCAGCGTATTTTGTATAATAACATCTGAAAAGAGTGTTTTAGTAAACACAACGTATAAGAAGAATGAAGAATTACTAGAAAGAGAATGAAGAATTTAATTTTATTGATGTTTTTAACACACGGAATGTAGAAGTTCTATCCAACTCATGGACTATATTTATATTTGTACTTAATTTCACGTGATAGCATTTAGTGTGACCTGCTATAAATGTATTGTTTCAGGTATATTAATAATTTAAAAGAAACTGTATATACCACATATTTATGCTCTAAGCATTGGCTTAAAAGTAGACACATATAGGAAATATAACTACTGTACAGGATAGATCAATTTTATGCAATTAATTGCCACGAATGGTGATTGCAACAGTTGTAGATTGTAATTAATTAATCATTCTAATCATGTAGAGATAACAGAATAAATAAAATTTCGATAACGGTACCTACAAAGAAATTTATGATAACCTAATGTGGCCAGACTCTATCGATATGTGGTTGTGCTGGTCGAAACGCAATACGATTCGCTTTGACATAAAATGTAGTCTATGGGTAGCCATTGTCCCCACATTATGTACCAGTTTGCGGATGAATTTAACAAGCTATATTAGTTATTATAATGCCAACAATTTATTTCTCTTAGTTATCAAAATTATAGCAAATTATCCATACGGTGGTCTTACAAAATTATGAGAATAGGAATGTTTAAAAATTGGCGATATTAAATGCCAAAATTGACTGCCAACGAAATGTTAAAAATACTTATTATAAAATATCGGCACATTTATTTATTATTTTAACGTGAAATGTACTCTCTGGAAGTACAAAATAATTACGTAAGTTTGTCACTAGAAATTGCAATTAAAATAATATGACTTTGAAGCCCCTACAAGACAGAACCGATACCACACCAGACAACTGAGGCAGTGGAAATGCAAGTTTAGAATAGGCAAGTAGAGTTCATAATTTGTTCTATAAGTTCTAGTACCAGCAAGCATTATTCACATTGCCCGGAAGGTATGACCTAAGCCGTTCTTAATTGTTCCCTATATTGTGGAATTTCAAGACAAAAATAAACGTCTAATACAGAAAAAAAAAATACAATACGCGACCAGACCTACAAGGTAACAGGTTTATGTGTGTATGTAGCCCATATGTACACTTATACACAAAATTCAAACATATATAGGAGAAAAATGATTACTTTGCATTATCACAAACAAGGAAATACGTAACTCGTATCAAAGTTATACCTACATAAATGACAAGAAATTCATAACTAAGGTCTACCTACATACATGGCAAGAATTTTGAAAACTTCCCTAAAACCAGAAATCAACCGATTGGGAGAAGAAATAGAAGACAAAACAATATGGACATGGCAGACAAAACTATCCTTGGTAGAACCACGTGCTGTTGTCGTGGTGAAGCAGGCTGTGGGTTCGAGTCCCGTCTCGGGCATGGAAGTTTGTGTAGATTAGAAAGTACAATAAAAAGAGGACACGGTAAAGAGAAAACCAGTTAAAATGCTTTGGAACAATTGGTTAAAAAATGGCTAAAATTCTTTAAAATGTAAATTAAAGAAAACACCTCTCTTTGCACGTTGGTCTTGTAAGCTTTCGAATATATCAAAATGGAAACATAGCCTATGCCTACGCCATGGATATTCTATCGGCCATACATAAATAAATATAAATATACATAATATACATGAGGCACGTCAAGCTGAGTTTTTTACTAATGGCCAACTCGACTTGATAAATCGAAGTCCAAGGGTCGCATGGAAAATTAAAATATAATCTTTTGTTCTCATAAAATTTAAGCATTTTGCAATAATAAAAAAACAAAACAACACCCGACTTTCAATTTTAACACATCATGGAATAAAACACTACATAACATTCTTGCCATTTGATACTATGTGTATTACAATCAAAACATTTTAAACAAAGTACATTTAAAATGTGAGTAGACCACACATATAACCAAAACTTTAATACATAATTACTCATACCTTTTAGGTTTACATTCATATCCATTAGTTAACTGTTTTATGTTGGAAGCATAATGACTGAAGTCAAAATGAATGCGGGAATCATGAAAATCCTGGTAAGTAGAAAAATTAATTACGCTGCCGTTTACCAGTTGCCCTTCCCAAGGAATTACCTTTAATTTAAGAGTTTTAATATAAACGAAATTACAAACTGATCTTTCCCTTGTAATTTTAATTCTAATAATTGAAATGCCCTGCAATATCTACCATGAATGTCACATCTTCAATTCAATTACTATCGTCACATAACTTATCGGGTAATTGGCCTTTCACTTCTAAGAAAAGTAATTTCTTCGCTAAGGGGCCAAAAGCACTTTAAAACTTGATGACAAGAAAGCCAGCGAATTTCTTAATAGCATGGCAAGCTCTCAAATTCACTACCCATATCAATAAATCAAAGTAGAAAACTTATGTTCATTCAGTCCCCTGGAACGAATAAAACTCACTTTATCTTTGCGAATTTCAAAATATGATCCGTTTTTATTGTTTTGAGCATAGTGCTTCCTGGTGTACAATGCTTGCTTGGCACAGGTCCTTACTATGTAGGCCTACCAGTATTTTATGAGACACTTGTCTTCTGTAGTGATAGAAAATCAGGCTTCAGCAAACATTATTTTATTTCACTTTTTTTGGTGTACATATTTATGTTTTAATTAAACTTGAGGGAGCTGCATTTCGTAATTGAGGGGGCCGCGGGCCGCATGATTGACACATCCAATGTACAGGTAGGGGAAAAAAAGCGGACAGACTCTTGTAGCTGATTTCAGAGCCTTTTCTTCACACCAGTGGCCATGCATATTCCTTAGACCTGTGTAGTTGGACAATAAAACTGAAAAATAAAAAATAAATAAAAATCAAATAGGCTACTGCCCGGTCGGTCCAACGACGTTTTCGGGTCCTAATATTTTGTCCAATACCCTTCAACTTCTTTGACAGCTGCTATCCTGTGAATGCAGTTTTCCCCCCCTACCTGTACATACATGAAGTGGTTTTTCTATTCTACAAATCTGTCCCATTGGGAGTAAGCCTTCGACAGATTGCAGACATGATGGTAACAATGAACGAACCAAATACTAGCTTCAAATACTAGGCCTATACAGTATTCATATTCATATTCATGCAGTGAAGTAGATATCTATAAACATATTTTAATAGCAGTAAGTTAAGATACACAGTAAGTGGAAAGTACTTACCTAATATTTTAAAGAGCCCTTTACGCATCTTTTGAATATGTACAGGTATAGCGTAATGTAATCCTCCACTCACCTGTAAGAAAAGAATCAAAATGTGACTACCACATTACTTGTATCCATTAGAGAATGCTACCACTTTCATAAACACAAAATGGTGAAAACTGGAAGGTAAATACATAGTGAAAATGATTCAACAGAACTTTAAAATGAGTATAATAGAAACGTGGGAAAAAGGAGCAAATCCCATAGTTCACTTGTACCATTAACTTTTAAAAATAACATGTAAATGCATAGCCGAATAAGTATAGTAAACGATATGGATTTCTATGCGAGTATTGGCTTGAATACTGCAGTTAGTAGAGTGCTGACTTTCTATGCTCGAGGTTGCGGGTTCGATCTCACAGGCCCATGTCTGTAGACTTGGTGATTTTTGCAAATATGCAAATATGTAAAGAACTCCTGCGTGACAGAACTCCAGCACACCGTCGACGGTCACAGGTCTCAGTTGGAGTAGACCTACATTCCGTCCTTACATAACCATACAACCAACCAACCAACCAACCAACCAACCAACCAACCAAGACGAGCATTAACGGGTAAACGTTATTTTTTTTTAATAATTATATTTTGTATATTAAGCTACCAGTTCCACTGCTGATATTTTAATTCTTCCAGTCAAAACTACTTGGCCGTTCAAGGTATTGTTAAAGCATTTATTAAATGGAATACCTAATTAAAGAAACAAAACATAGGAAATATACAACATTTACATTGTAAACCATTTATTATATTATACCACTGTCAATGCCTTGCAGAACCTCAACACTTATAACTGTTACTGTACTTACATACACCGGTCACAGAACCATCATTAACGGCCATGGTGTCGGTTTGTCGGCCAAATGCCCTCAATCCTGCCATCTGCCTATGGTAGATGATGCAGGGGTCGGATGGTAGACCTAGGCCTCCCGGGATGCAGAGCCACGGAGCTTAGTGTTAGTATTCACATAGAAATCTCGTAGAACTCAATAAAGAAACATGTTACCATCAAACAAAACTGGCACTATTCCGCCGCCGTGGGTGTAATGGTAGCGTACCTACTTTCCACCCCGGCGGCCCAGGTTTGATTCCCGGCCGGGTAGGGGGTTTTTCAATAATGAAAGAGGATAATGCACATTGTGCGCAATTCCTTAATTATAAAAGCAGCAATATTCATAAGTATTCGTCTCTCAGATGCCGCGTCCTGACCTGCAGATCGCTGTAGATACTTACACATCTAAGTCCAAGGTATAATAATAATTATTTCGCCTATGTGTCCAGAGAATACACAGAAGCTAAATCTCCCCTTTCCATTACTACCAGAATAATACAAACTTCTGTAGTGTGACAGACGAATGCTTATGAATCTAGGTTAAAAGTCAACAAATGATATATTGTTATTAAGGATGGGTTGATACCAGGTTTTCTCAATACTCGATACCGATACATGATTTTTTTCTCGATACTCGATACCGTCAACATTTCCAGTTTCAATAAATATGTACATTAATAATTAAAAGTTGAGAGAACTTTGTAATAGGCCTACTAACTAAATTAATTAAGTGTGCATATTTAATGAGACAAAATTTAATATCATCAGTAGCCTGTAATTATTTTTAAACTGCATTAAAACTAAAATTACTTTTTGAAACAGTCTACTTAGGCTACAAGTTTTTGTTCAAAAATTACTATATTTAGTAGACTACTAAAAGCAGAAAGAGATACCGCATTTCCTTAAATTGAAGAATTACCAAAGTATCGAAAAAGTACCGAGCGAATTTTCTGAAGTATCGCTCGATGCCGATACCATGCAAGTATCGAGGTATCGAAAGTATCGGGGACCCATCCCTAATTGTTATTATTATTATTATTATTATTATTATTATTATTATTATTATTATTATTATTATTATTATAGTGTGGTATGTACAGAATATTGTAGCCGGAGGCTGGAGGAGACAGTGCTTAGATCACACTGTGTAATGGACAGGAAGCGCGTCCAAGCGGAGGCGACAGCGTCAGGAGCAGGAAGTGGCAAGATGTCCACAACAACTGTGCGTAAGCGTAAATTTATTTCACCAATATGTTAATCAGCACGCCTTTCAACTCCACAATTTTCAGCACTCACAATCAAACTTTTAAGCACGCTGACATATTAAATAGATGGCATGACATGAGCGAGTTTATCTCTTCTTTCAAAGTACAACTTCCGTTAAGTAAGTTAATCAATTAGGACAAACTTTTTCTATGAGTAAACAGTAATGTGCCAGAAAACAAATGGCTGCACTTTAAGTAACTACAAATACATATCCAGATCCCTTCCTTGTCAATAATGGATATCGAAGAGGCGATTTTACGAATAAACGACCAAATCAAATCTATCGAAAGACTAGAGTCTTTTCCCCAAATTCAATGAACTTCATATAAATTAAACCAGTTAAATTTGTGTATTTAGTTTGAACGTACTTCCGTTTTCTCCACAAATTTCTAACGAACTTATAATTTAAACCAAAGACTTGGTTTAAATGACGTAAAAGCAGTTGGAGAGATTCACTCTTGAGAGTTTAGACCATTATTTCTCAACTAAGGCCGTGGGACACAAGTGGAACTGGCCAATCAGGACCAAAACTCCAAAAGAACAAAAAAAACAAAAAAAAAAAAAAAAAAAAAAAAAAAAAAAAAAACAATGAGGGTATGTTAGTTTCAATATGTGGGCTGCTGTGGAGAAATGTGTACCGGTACAATACTTTCATATTCCTAATGAGAAATATGTGGATTAATTTTGCGATCCGACATGTGAATTATAAGGTTCGACGACGTCCAAGTTCGAAGTTTCGGTAACAAATCGTATGAAATATACAGATGAAACACACTTTTATTACTTACAATATTTGAATTACAGTGAAATCTCGATACAACGATTTCGCAGGGACCAGATAAATATATTGTTGTAGATGGTATTGTTATATCGAGAATTTATAAAAATTGTTCAAATTTTGGTAGTATATAGGAAACAACTTCAATAGCTGAAATTCTTTGAGTATTTAGAGAAATAAAGAATTTTATCACAAGAACTGCTATACTGTACTGTATTCACTCCACCCTTAAATTATTACACTATGAACAACACATTTTACATTGAATTATAGCACAGCACCATGAACAAGATGATTCATTATTGCCACTGTTTGTAAAAGTCAGAAATGACAGTCTGTTTAGCTTTTTTTATGAACAGGGATAAACACAATGCCCTTATTTGATTCGAGGTTCACTAAATGATATTCTGGCACCGATGGAACACTCGACAGAAAATTCTGCAGAGCCTCGCAAGCACAGAACACATACATAAAGGCAATGGCTTCGAGTGCGGTTAAGGTTGGTAGATGCACACTTTGTTCTACCTCCTCTTCTTCATCTTCCGCATGTTTTGGATTTCCTCAATGTTTTCTTCCGTTAGCTCCGGGGGGTCCACGATTTGCACTTTCATGATCTATTTTTATCATTGTACGGAGGAAAAAGTATTTTACGGGGATTCTAAATGTAATCGTAATGGAGAGGTTTATCGTTATTAAGAGTATCGTAAAACCGAGGGGAATTTTACATTATTTTAATGGAAAGAATGCCGGGACCAAAATATTTTAACGTTATAAAGAGTATTATCGTTATATCGGTAATCGTTGCACGGGGATTTCACTGTATTTATAATAGTACCTACCTTATATTTCTAATCATTCAAATTCAAACATTTGTCAAAATGTGGTACAAGGTTTTTTTTTTTTAAATTCACTTGCCGCCAATAACTGAAACCGTAAAGTTTGTGACTGCTGCTTTCAGTCCCCCCCCCCTCGAAAAAGTCTTTCGGTTTAGGGAAAAAGTTACCGTAGTCAAACCTCAATGTAGCTATATTTGTGGGTCCTAGCAGAGGGTTACTGTTATATTGCAGGGCTGTGATATACCACATACTAGGAAGTCTGCATGCAAAATACTTTGTGGTCTATAGAGTAATTCCAGGAATGACCGTGTAGACAGAAGAAAAAACAATGCATTACAAATAGAAATATTAATAACACCTCTAATTTTATTCTAAACCCACTGAATTCTGTTGAGTGGTAACTATAGCTGCTGTAATTCGCACACTGATAACTTACAATTCAGACTGGTTTTACCATCACGAATTACGCCAAGGTTTGAACCTAGGCAAAGAAGAGGTGGGAATAGGAAAGAAAAAGGCCGCAAATACACCACATAGCTAAAGAAAATTTAAAATAATTTGCTCGACAGGGAATTTAAAATGATTTGCTCAACAGTGTGTTTTAACTGCACATGCTGAGCTTATTGAAATAGCCGAGTGCACCAACCTCGGTATTCAGAATACCGCGGTAAAGTCATACTTTCGTTGCACCGTGCTCGGTTTCGACTTTTACCGCGGTAAGGAGCAAACCGGCCGTGAAGGACCTGTAAAGTGAGAAAACCGCGGTTTTCTTTCCAAGATGGAGATCAGCGTAATGTATCATATTTACGATATCTAGGCCAAAAGCTAATTGAACATAAAGAATAATGAGAGACAGGTGGGGTCTATTTGAAGAATGAACGATGGTGCATATCTTTGCAAATACTGTGCTGTAACATCGATTGAAATGACCTTCCTTTCTTACTTCAACCAAACCAGGTCCATCGAGTAGGCTAGTGGGTGTAACCACGATTAGTACGATTAGTACAGTATTTATGGTGTTTGAATTCAAAGTTTGAATTCGGACGATATATATACGCAATATAATATTCCATTTTATTCTTATGAACATTTATTACTGAACAATAAGGCAACAAATAAATGAAATATGGAAAACCAGTGGTCCTAGGCCAAATTTAAGTCAATGGCTGCATGCATCACGATATAGCCTGTGTATCGGTATATAGGGTATGTAATCAATTTATCATACCTGCACGTACACGGACATAATTATAACAGCCCTTTCATGGCTATGCACATGATTTTGCACCTAAAATTTCTACTAGTCGTACGGGAATAAAAGCGAGGCTATGTCGAACTCAGAGCAGAGATTTCGTGGTGTTGCTTTGCCTTGGATTGCACACGTGTGAGAATTATTCTTTAAAACATCAATGTTATTTTATTGAAATGTACAGACAGGTGGGATCTATTTGAAGAATGAACGATGGTACATATCTTTGCAAATACTGTGCTGTAACATCGAATGAAATGACCTTCCTTTCTCACCTCAACCAAACCAGAAGTAGGCGAAACCAACTCATTTCACGATTGGTACAGTATCTATGGTGCTTGAATTCAAAGTATGGATTCAGACGACATATATACGCAATATTATATTCCCTTTTATCCTTATGAGCATCTTTTTATTGAATAATAAGGCAACAAATAAATTGAATTTGGAAAACCAATAGCCTAGGCGAGCCACCGTGACTGGCAGGGGTGCAGAGAGAGAGAGAGAGAGAGATAACCTAGCGGCCATGGAAGAAACCATCAATGAGAATGGATTCGGAGCAGAGTAACCGCAATATTTCCAAGCATTAGCAAACCGCGGTATTTTAGCAATGGTGCACAGAGATTTTGAGAATATCCCGGTATTACGTTTACCGCGGTAACGAAACGGCTGAGAAAACCGGAGAATGGTGCCCTCGGCCATCTGTATGTTTTTGCATACAATAGTAACTTACGTTTTCACCCTCATTGGCCCTATTCTGCACCTTCTACTAACCTTTTATCTTCTGGAAATTCCAAGAAATGTTGGAAATTCCAAGAAATGTAACAGTTATCAGGCACACAGAAAATAATATTGGTGGCTGGGAGGGACACTATGGGATACCTGCTACCATCCACAGGGCTAAGCTATTAGTTCGCAATAACTGAACTTCAAAATATTGTTACAAAGTTATTTCTAAAAGTCTCGCCATTGTAGTGAGTTAATTTAACATTAATAAGATAGGAAATTTGCCAAGACCAAAGAAAAATATAGCTAATTTTGGTTTATTTTTGTGTCGATCTTCCTTATACAGAGGTTTGACTGCACTACCAGTTTTAAAGAGGAGATACATTTCCTCTCACAATATTCCAGACAGTAAATTCCAACTTCCCTCGCTTATGACTCTTTCCCCTCACAGCCGCAGGGACAGTATAACAAAATAAGCAGCATCACAAGATTTACAGTTTATAATTAATCCATCCCTTAATACAGAATAGTGCCTTCTTATGCACCATCCCTGTTCTTTCCTGCCCTCCAGCATGTTGCTATGTTCCTGTTGTTATACAAAATCCAAGTTTCGACAGTTAAATCAGAGTTATTCGAGAAGTCTCTTCTAGTTTCAGCTCCCGCTTACTTATCCTTACTGAAAGTAGTCATTCTGCAGTCAACTATTTCCTTGTAAGTTTATAATGTACGATAAAATATATTTCTCGATTCTCCATTAAATTCGACTAAAGATATCTTAATTGTAAGTTGTTACACCTTATGTGCTGGACTGGACAATTAAACGCCGATCGGAGATTCCAAAAGTGGTTTGGCACACACTAGGTGTTACATGCCTTTGTGTGTATTTTTTCCATTTCGCTGAACCCTCTTTACACCTTCTTCCTTTACATTTCTTCTCATTAAATTGCCGTTTAGTCTAAGTTTGACAGTTACAATGTCTTAAAACTTCTTTTCCATAGATCCACACTTTTATATTTTATCCCTCCTGTACATGTTAACAATTTTTCTCCGAGGCATCCACTTAGGCCTACTAATTTTAAATGTGGATGTCATTAAGGTCAGGTGTTAAATTTGTTAGTGGTTAGCGAAGTGAAGCTTTTCCATTGAAGAGATTCGGACTCCAATCATCAGCCTATTATTTAGTACACGAAGAATTTTGTTATACCATATGTGTTCTAGCAGGAAAACTATCAAAAGCTTTACTGGTGATTTTAATAACAATATTAAAAATAGCATTAATATAATCAACAATTTATTTATCGGTATATTATAGGATCGATAGCATAGTGTACAAATATACTGCACTATGATTCAATATTTTCTAAAAAAAATTAATTTATGTGATTATGAGCTACTTTTTATAAGAGAAATACTCTCAGCTTATGCTCTGAAAATGATAAATAAGCTTACAGGATGAGGTCACAACAAGTCGTTCAGTAACTAAAGGAATATACAGCCTGTTACGAATACAGTAATGGCTTTGTTGATATTCTATTCTTACTTGAAGCCGAAGTACTGATAGTGGTTTTCTAAACTACTTGTCCTAGAAACCTGAAATTTAGCATATGTAAACTTAAACTAAAGTATAAAATTTCATTCTAATATCTAAATTTGTTGAGATATTAATTAATTCAAGTGATTTTTAAAAATCAAAATCTGAACCTAACTATTTATGTGAGATTTTTTATGCTTGCTTTACAAATTTAATGATGGATTTTTATACTGTTTATGCTTAAGAAAAAAAAAAGAACTTTACCCAAAAAATGAAAAAATCAGCTCTGGGATTAAATTAAATATTAAAAACGACTAATTTATACAGAGAAAATATGATTAGACATTGTATTGCACACATTATAAAGAATATTGTGAAAAATGTCATGGCTGTATCTGTATTTTTATGAGTGAAGATATATTTTGAATATGGCAAAAGAACAAAATGAAATTGAAGCTGAAAAAACTGCGATTGAAGTTTCAACAGCACCTGTCCCATACGTTCAAACGGCATACATTTTTGCACAAGATATACTTCAGGGTATGATTGATTTTTTCACAATAAAACTCTAAAGTCGCATTTTGGATCAAAATGGCTAAATTAACACTTCTGACATCCCTGGAGATGGAATGATAATTCTTTCACACTGACCGTGTGTAGGCTAAGATGGCCACGTGAAGTCAGGGTCGGGTCTTTAAGTATTTACAGTTTGTAAGTCGCCACTGGGTTCGTATCTCATATTGAGAACGCCTGGTGGTATTCTGGGATTGTGAGTCAGTTGGAGAATTTAATGTTGTACCGGCACGTTGCCATGGTAGCTCAGTTGGTTAGAGCATCGGCACGGAGAGCCGAAGATCCTGGTTCAAATCCCGGCTATGGCATTGAATTTTTCATTCTGACTTCACGTGTCCATCCCTGGAGATATTTGGATTCGTCCTTTACAACGCTCCGATTCTACGGAAAATGTCTAAGGATGAGCAAATTCAGCTACCATTTTATTGTAATGACATTGCACCACAATACTATGTACAGTATGAATATCTTTATATTTTTCCTTAAGGACAACCAGGAAGTCCGACTTGTATCACTTATCACTTAAATGCACCCCGGAAGTTATTCTCCCCTAATGGAATCTCAAGTAAGAGGGTTGCACTCTAGATGCTATAAAGATACCAAACCACTCTAGTGTATAAGAGGGTAGCACTCTAGATGACATAAAGATACCCAACCACTCCACAGTAAGAGGGTTGCACTCTAGATGACATAAAGATACCCAACCACTCCACAGTAAGAGGGTTGCACTCTAGATGCCATAAAGATATCTAACCACTCTAATGTGTAAGAGGGTTGCCATAAAGATATCTAACCACTCAAATGTATCACAAGGGTTGCACTCAAGATGCCATAAAGATATCTAACCACTCTAATGTGTACAAGGGTAGCACTCTAGCTATCATAAGGATATCTAACTATGCAATAAGGAAGAGTTGCCACTTTAACCACTCTAATGTGTACAAGGGTAGCACTCTAGCTATCATAAGGATATCTAACTATGCAATAAGGAAGAGTTGCCACTTTAACCACTTAAGAGCCTATGTAACTCCCACCCTTTGCTAAGAGTATATAAACATGTACTAGTGTTAGAATCTGGGCACTCAGCACTCTAGTCTCCACCGAGACGATCATCTGTATTTCTACGCTTCATGTAACTGTGTACGACTGATCTATTATAATAAAGACTTGTTACTTAAACATTGCAAGAGAAAAGGACTTAGTTTCTTTTCCCGAACTTCGACTCCAAGCAATCCAAATTCATTACATGGTGGCAGCGACGGTGGGATTGCAAGCAATTAATTAACAAGTCTACTACGTCATCGGATTACGACTTGCTTCTTCATTAACAAGTCTACTACGTCAACGGATCACGACTTGCTTCTTCTGGACCGGAAGGACCTGGGATCGGTGTCCAGCCGAGGTTGGACGACAGCGAGCAGGTCTACTCGAGGGTCAGCGTTCCGGAGGATGACTGGAGGCGGATCTGATCAACCCACCTACCAGGCTATTCAGCAGAAGGGGTCTACGCAGTTCGTGGTTGGAGGCACCATTAGCGGCAACCACAGGCACCCGAGGGAACTTGGTTGTGTCCAGCCGGCAGCAGCATCCGACGCGAGACGTCCTTGCTTCGAGGAGCAGCACAGGGGCAGAACTTCGGACCTCCACACCACCCTACATCTTTTACTGTCAAAGGTTAGTCCATTTTCACTATGGCAGATGAAGAGGTAGAGCATGATGTGTATATTCCAGTGGTTCAAGCTATAAAACTAATTCCCCACATATTTGATGGCAATGTGCGCGAACTTAGATCTTTTTGTAATGGCGTAGAAGCCGCCTATGAATTAGTTCACCCCGACAAACAGAGCGTTCTATTTAAATTTGTAGAGTCCAAAATTCAGGGAGATGCTAAAGAGAAGTTATTAGCAAGGGTTCAGAGGAACACGTGGCCCCAGATTAGGAAGATACTTGAGGAAAATTATTCAGTACGTAGAACACTAGATTTTCATGCAGCAAATTTATACACAACTAGGCAGGGACAGAATGAAACTGTAGCTCAGTGGGCATCCAGGGTTGATACACTAGGTAGAGATTTGCAGCGAGCAAGCAGAAACAGAATGACTCGCCTGGAGGAACGCGATCCAGATAGTAATTTACAGGAAGGCGCTAATGCTTTAGCAGGGGAACTTCTAAAAGGAACATTTGTTGGAGGTTTGAGAGATGATAGAATTAAATATGTTGTGAAGGGAAAAGGAGAAGATGTTTCATTGGCTCAATTGGTAGATTCCGCTTTGGAAGAAGAAAGTAATTTAAAATCAGAACGATTCAGGAATAATCAAGCAGGAGGACAATTGTGGAACAAGCAAACTACAGCGGGAAATCATGACAAAGATAGGAAACCTTTTATTAAGAGAGAAGTAAACATGGTGAATCAAGTCACATGTTACAATTGCCAAGGCAAGGGCCATATGGCAAGGGACTGTAGGAAGAGAGTTACATGCTCCCGATGTCATAAGACGGGACATGATTATAAGTCGTGTAGAGTGAGGATTAATTCCGATTCGCAGCAAGGAGGCTCGAACCAGGGAAACAGGCAGTAGGGCTGTCTGGGCAATCGACACAGTCCTGTATTGAAGGTTGCGGTAGATATCATCTAGGGGACGCCTTAGGTAAGAGTGACTCACAGAGGAGCACTAAAGTAAATTGTTACTCACAGAGGAGTACTAAAGTAAATTGTGACTTACGCAGAAGCACAGAGAATGAGAAAGTAAAGCTAGGAGAATTTGAAAGATATGTTTTATGTGAAGAGTTAATAGGAGGTCTGGGAGTAGCTCTCTTAGACACAGGATCAGATATCTCATTAGTTAGAGAGAAATCGCTTAAGAATAATAGATGGGATTCGTCACCCATTATTATAAAAGGTATAACAGGTGAAGAGAGACAGATAAATGGAAAGGTTAGTTTGCGACTGGATAATGCATTAGAAAAACACGAGTGTTATGTAATTGAGGATTTACCAAGAGGGTTAGATCTTTTATTGGGAAGAACTTGGTTAAATGAACATAAATATGAATTTACGCAAATAATTGAACCTCTCACTGAAAAGATAATTGAATGCACGACAAAAGAAAAGGGAGTTAGATTTGTTGAACATCAGCAATTGCAAGAAGGAGTAATATGTGCGAGCAGCTTAGTGAACTGTCAGAATAATAAATTTTGTTGTTTGGTGATGAATCAGAATGAACACTCAGTTAGACTAAGAACAGCACCGAGGTTAGAAAAACCGCCTTGTCAGAGTAACGAGAGAACCCAAGACCATGAAGATCAAAATAAAATGAGTCGGGCAGAAAGAATAAAATTGTTAGAAATCAACTTGAGGTTAGAACACATCGTAGAGGGAAAAGAAGACATAGTAAAAATATGCCATGAATATTTAGATGTTTTCAAGTTACCAGGTGATAAACTTACTGCTACAAACGCAGCACAACATACTATACCTACCCCAGATATTCCAAAAGGTAGGGCAATTACTTTGAAAAATTATAGGCTACCTGAAGCACAACAGGAAGAAATCCAACGACAAGTAGATCAAATGCTAAATGATGACATTATTACACATAGCAAGAGTGAGTGGAACTTTCCGTTGTTGGTAGTACCTAAGAAAATGGATGCATCAGGTAAGAGGAAGTTTCGTGTGTGCGTAGATTTCCGCAAACTTAACGAAATTTCTGTAGGAGATTCATACCCATTACCCAATATACAGGATATTCTTGACAAGTTAGGAAGAGCTAGATATTTTTCCGCCTTAGATTGTGCAAGTGGCTATTTGCAAATTCCTATTGTAGAAGAAGATCAATGCAAAACTGCGTTTAGCACACCTCGAGGACATTTTGAATATAAACGAATGCCATATGGTCTCAAGTCAAGTCCAGCTACGTTTATGCGAATGATGAATAATGTACTATCAGAAGTAATAGGCACAAGAACGTTAGTCTATATGGACGACATCTTAGTAATTGGCGAATCACTTGAAGAGCATAACGACAAATTAAGAGAAGTACTTTCCAAATTAAGAGAGTTTAATATTAAACTAGAACCAGACAAATGTGAATTTTTAAAACAAGAGTTGAGCTATTTAGGACACATAGTAACTTCAGAAGGAGTAAAACCAGACTCCAGGAAAGTAATTGCAGTGGAGGGTTTCCCCACACCTAAGAATATTAAAGATGTAAAATCATTCTTAGGGTTGGCAGGTTACTATCGAAAATTTATCGATCAATTTAGTGCTATTGCAAAACCATTGACAGATTTACTAAAGAACGATGTAGTATGGAAATGGGAAGAGAAAGAAAAGAATAGTTTTGGATTGTTAAAATCAAAATTGATAAACCCACCATTATTACAATACCCCGACTTCACAAGACCTTTCATTCTAACCACTGATGCCAGTGGATATGCAATTGGAGGAATATTAAGTCAAGGAAAATTAGGTCAAGACAAGCCTATAGCTTATGCAAACCGTACTCTTAATCGAGCTGAATTAAATTATTCAACCACAGAAAAAGAACTTTTAGCTATAGTTTGGGCATGTAAACATTTTAGACCATACCTACTAGGTAGAAAGTTTCAAGTGGTAACCGACCACAAAGGATTGATATGGATATTCAATGTTAAAGACCCGAGTTCACGATTAATACGGTGGAAATTGCTGTTGGAAGAATATGAATATGAAGTAGTTCACAGAGAAGGAAAAAAACAATGCAACGCAGACAGTCTTAGCAGGTACCCTGTAGAATGTTTGATATGCGACGCGGAAGAAGTAACTCCTGAGAGGAAGAAGAAAATAATCATTGAGATGCACAACTGTCCGGTTGGGGGACATCAAGGCATAACAAGAACAGTGGAAAGAATTAAGCTTTACACTCAGTGGGAAGGGTTAGAGAAAGACGTGCGAGAGTACATAAAAAGGTGTGAGGTATGTCAGAAACATAAACAGATGGATAGAAAGCAAGAACAAATGTTAGAGATAACAGACACTGCGAATGAACCATGGCAGAAGATTTACTTAGATGTGGTAGGACCATTACCTGTAACAGAAAGGGGATATAAATACATTCTGACCTGTCAGGACAATTTAAGTAAATACTTGAGAGCAATACCGTTACAACAGCAGACGGCTGATGAAGTAAGCGAAGCATTCGTAGAACAAGTAATATTAATTTTCGGAATACCTAATAATGTAGTCACAGATCAAGGTGCAAATTTCATGAGTGATGTATTTAAACGCATATGTAAATTGATGAAGATATAGAAAATAAATACTGCAGCGTATCACCCAGAAAGCAATGGAGCATTAGAGAGAACGCACAAAACACTTGTAAACTACTTAAGATGTTTTTGTGGCGACAAAAACACTCAATGGGACAAATGGTTGAATTTTGCAACTTTTGCATATAATACCACCCCACATTCAGTAACAAAGTTTACACCTTATGAGATTTTGTTTGGGAAAATCGCTAATATACCAGGAGTGTTGCAGAAAAGTCAAGCAATACAGTATAATTATGAAGATGTTGTAATTGATATCAAGAAGAAAATGCAAGATACTTTTCAAGTGGCTAAAGAGAGATTGCAATTTAAAAAGGAAGCGCAACAAGCAAAAGGTTCACAAATAGTGAGTTCATATAACCAAGGCGATTTAGTTTTGTTAAAGATTGAGAATAGGCAAAAACTCGATGGACTATGGAAAGGTCCGTTTGAAATAATTGAAGACAAAGGCCCTAATGTACTTATCCAGGAGCTAGGTAAACGAAAGCGTCAAGAAGTGTATAAAAATAGGTTAAAGTCTTACTTATCTTCTCTTTCAGATTGACGGAGTATGCAGTTTTTCAAGTGGATACTGCTCTCGTTAATTTTATTGTATTGGTGTACGGTAGGGAAAACTCAAGAGGCAAAAGAAATAAATTCAAAAGCAGGGTTATATTTTGATGAAGTGGGTAGTGTTCTATTCTATCCTACGAAATGGAAAGTAATCACATATATAGATTTGAGTCCAGCTAGAGACGTATGGAATCGAACTAAAGAACACTATAAAAGAGTAACAGATTATTGTATGAAATTTTCGAATAAATCATGGTATCATTTAACTGATTGTCAAAACTTTGGACGTTACATGAGTTCCAAATCGAAACAAATAGATAGATCAAAAGATATAGTAGCTCAGTATTTGAAAACCGATGTAAGTTACGATGAACACAAACGCAAAAAGCGTGGTATTCTAAATTTCATTGGAGAAATAGAGAAAGTATTATTCGGTACTTTATCAGATTCCGATGCTTCTAATTATAATACACACATAAAAGAATTAGAACAAAGACAGAAAGAATATTTACATTTGTCAAGTGAACAAATGACTGTTATTAAATCCACTATTTTAAATGTTAACAATACAATTCAAAGAATTAATATTAATGAAAGGAAATTAAAAGATAATTTATTGACATTAACAAAATATACAGACAAACACTTTAGTGAAATTGAAGAAGAGGTAAATCAAGTAAACTTAATTAATGAACAGTTTCGATTAATACAGAGAGGAATAGAAGAAAGTCAACATGCATTTGACACTAACAGACGCGTTTGTACATGCCGAAGTAGGACTTATGCAACCACAATTAATAACGCCTATGAAAATTAAGGAGTTGTTAAAATCTGAACATCTGCCTAGCGGAATGGAGTACCCTAATCTTCCTTTTTCTGAACTTCAAAAGATTGTTGTACCTACAACATATTCCTACCAACAATACCTTGTATATGTGTTAAATATTCCTTTGATTAACCCTACCCAATATCAGTTATATAAACTGTTACCTTTACCAACTCCCCAATCTTCTAATCCCGAATTGTATGGTTATGTAGATGTAAGGAAAGAGTATGTTTTCAGTGATGTCTTGAGACAGCATTATGGTAAGCTAACTGGTAATGAGTTACTGACATGTTTCCAACCTAATGAATTTCTGTATATATGTAAAGCAGAAATTCCTATTTATGCATATGTACCAGGGAATGACTGTGAATCAACACTGTTACACCCTTCAACACAAAAGATGCCTGAGAGTTGTAACATTAGAATTGTGAGGTTAAGTCAAACTTTGTACATCCCTTTGCATCTCAGCAATCAGTGGATATACGTAGCTCCACGAACAGAGATATTTACGACATTATGTCCAAGCACAAGTACCACTTTGAAAATTAGTAATACAGGTATTCTTACCTTAAATCCAGGTTGTAAAGGATATTCAAGTTATGTAACATTATATGCTATGACAAGCAAGACCAGTAATTCAACCAATGATTTTATGCCTCAAGCTAGCATAAATTTCGATTGTTGTTTTGATATAAGTAAACAAGAACATGATAAATTGAAATTAGACGTACCTTTGGTAAATATATTGTCTTCAGCAGACGACCTTAGATTAGCAAGCATTAAAGCCGACGAAGTTAATGAACTAATAAAAGAACAAGAAAATCAATCTTATGATCATTACTATGTAACTACAAGTGTCTGGAGTTCAATAGTAACTGGTATAATTTTATTAAGTATTTGTATGTGTTGTTGCTGTTATTGCAAATGTTGTCGCAATTGTTTTTGGATATTATGGGAAAAATGTACCCCAACGCAATGCGTTGATAGATGTAGCAACATAGTTACAAATAATATTTGTGTGACTCACCCAGATGCTAAAGTCAAGTTTAGTAAAATTCCCAGTAGTAGTGAAGGAGAATTAACTATGATTACAGAAGCTCCAAGAACTAGATCAGATCCCTTAATTCCATCTCAAGAAATAGAGAATGAATTGAAAGGCGACTGTTTGGCAAAACGAACACGCAGTAAGAAATTCTTTCGTTAATCACTTTCATAACATAATTATTTAAATATGTTATTGTCACTAATGTGGCTTATTTCTTAACTTATTATGCCATAATAATATATTTATTATGCCATGATATTGATGATATCCAATTATTGTCACTCAAGATGTGACGTAATTGTAACACACATATAATTTTCACTTATTATATGTGACGTAATTGTAACACACATATAATTTTCACTTATTATATGTGACGTATTTTGTAACTTTACTTCATATAGTGTCACTTATAATGTGGCGTACTTTACAATTTATTTCAATTGATGTAACTTTTATATTATGTATTTTGTAATTTATTGTGTCACAATATCACAGGTATTATGATACGATATTGATGTTTCATGAAAAGAATGGAATACCATATTTCCAATCTTTTTATAACAGTGGGGGTGTAATGACATTGCACCACAATACTATGTACAGTATGAATATCTTTATATTTTTCCTTAAGGACAACCAGGAAGTCCGACTTGTATCACTTATCACTTAAATGCACCCCGGAAGTTATTCTCCCCTAATGGAATCTCAAGTAAGAGGGTTGCACTCTAGATGCTATAAAGATACCAAACCACTCTAGTGTATAAGAGGGTAGCACTCTAGATGACATAAAGATACCCAACCACTCCACAGTAAGAGGGTTGCACTCTAGATGACATAAAGATACCCAACCACTCCACAGTAAGAGGGTTGCACTCTAGATGCCATAAAGATATCTAACCACTCTAATGTGTAAGAGGGTTGCCATAAAGATATCTAACCACTCAAATGTATCACAAGGGTTGCACTCAAGATGCCATAAAGATATCTAACCACTCTAATGTGTACAAGGGTAGCACTCTAGCTATCATAAGGATATCTAACTATGCAATAAGGAAGAGTTGCCACTTTAACCACTCTAATGTGTACAAGGGTAGCACTCTAGCTATCATAAGGATATCTAACTATGCAATAAGGAAGAGTTGCCACTTTAACCACTTAAGAGCCTATGTAACTCCCACCCTTTGCTAAGAGTATATAAACATGTACTAGTGTTAGAATCTGGGCACTCAGCACTCTAGTCTCCACCGAGACGATCATCTGTATTTCTACGCTTCATGTAACTGTGTACGACTGATCTATTATAATAAAGACTTGTTACTTAAACATTGCAAGAGAAAAGGACTTAGTTTCTTTTCCCGAACTTCGACTCCAAGCAATCCAAATTCATTACATTATTATTATAATCATGATATTTTTTATTTGGTTTTAACGACACGCGTAAGATTTATAATTACGATATATACTATGATATACATGTTGTAAATTCATGCCTAGAATATATTTTGCATTCGCCTGAAGTTATACCAGATACATTTCATGTATTAACCCTGCAAACTTGTCATTGCTCACGAAGAACAGTGCATTACCATAACCAGGCTATATCTCTAATGAAGTATCAAATGCCTATTCTAGTTTTATTCGCAACAACATGGTTCTCTTATGTCATGTAACTTTGAATTTTAAAGAAGACCCAATAGTATATACAGATTACCTAGTGGGCGCCACGTATGTGTAGGCCTATCGAGTTACCAACTTTTAAATGGACCAGCTCTACGTTGCAGTGGCCAGCCAAATAAGTATGCTCTACCCTGCGTTTGAATGAGGGTGAGTGCGAGAGAGAATGAGAGTGAGGGAGAAAAGAGAGTTCGTAAAGCAGAAAAGAAAAGTCGAAACCAGAAAAACCTACCTCCCTTTAGGGCCTGACGCCAACTTTCCACTGCAAAGACAGTGTCATCTCTGCGGGCATCCCTTACACTTGCAGAAAATTGAGTTGAATTTTAAAACAGACAGCTGTTCTAGCGAAAGAGAGAAATAAAAAATAAAGAAGAAGCCCTGCAGCGTCGCAGTGAAACAGGCGAGGGTTCACTCCATGGGGACCGACAGTATCGCTCTTTGCGCCTAGGAAACAAAGTAGGCTATACACTAGTTCGTAGTCCTGGGACGCTATAAAAATAATGTGAACCATAAAGGCGACAGCGTCAAAAACAGGATCAACAATAAAGCAGTCTTTTCTCTTGCACCTAGTTCGGCATTTAAGGACACAATTAGCTGGAATTATATTGCAAAAGAGACTTCCGCCTTTTTCTCTCAACTCATTTAATTAATTTTGAGCAATCCAATTAAGATCAATCTTAGTATCCTCTCATACAATTAAGATTTTACTGATCGGTATTTGCCTATAAGAATACTTATTCCATAATCGTACTTACATTATTTAGGCCTAGCAGTTTCCCAGCCATTCTGACTGTACATCAAAGACTGCGTGATTTAAAAATAGTCCATAAAATGGTGAACAATATACAAATAATACATTATGCAACGAGCCTATAACGGCATTTATTAAGAGTATGTTTATGAAACGAGCAAAGCGGTTTTCATAATGTCCATACAGCAACTTGATTAGACTACCATTATAGGTAAGTAGTATAACTTACGACTTCTTTTGTCCGACCATAATTATTAAATGTTTAAGTGTTTCGAACAAACGCGCACGCTGCCCTTCACAATCAGCTGTTCTCGTAGTGTTTGCCTTCTGCGGCAGATGGCAGTCCTTGGCGTCCGGTCAAATCAAACCTTCATTTCATTATTTTCGGGAATCCAGCGGATTCTGACAACACGAAATAAATTCATTTTAGTATGATAATAAAATTAATTCGATCACGATTAAGTCCGGAAAAGAAAAATACCTCAGATTCGAGTTCCTTAGCCTTAAAACCCCCGCATAATGAGTTTCGTCCAAGTCATTCAATATTCTTTTTTCCCCCGGTTGCTATAGAAATTAATCTCCTGTTAATATGTGGCGTTGGCTTCGTTCATGACATAAGAAGTTTGGTTTTTATACAGTAGATTCAGTATGTGCAAAACCACCACAATGGATAATATAAAAACCTTATAGCAAGTTATGAGAAATGTAGTTTAAGCTTCTATAGAGAATAAAACACATTATTCTTTCCTTTTGCTGTAGAACCGTATACATCCTCCGGACACGGGTCAGACAAAGGATGTTTAATGTTTTCAGTAATTTGAACCATTGCTTATTTCACAGGCTGGCAAGTCCTATTCAAGAGTCAAGTAATACTAACAAATTTGATAATACAATTCCCTAGGGAGATTTATAGGTGGAGAAGAAAAGGGAAGCGTGGGAGATAGAAGCTGCAAGGAAACGACAAAGGATGGGGTGTTATAGGAAGAAAGAAAATATGCATCTCTCACAAGGAAAACACCTATTGTTTTATGTCACGCTATATTGTTCGAAGATATCACTGAAATGTATTCTGATCATGATCACAAACAAGGGGAAGGAAGACGTTTTATTGTATACTTGTGTAATACGTGTTGATAAACGTTCTCATCCTTTCCCTACTGAGAGGTGATGAATTAATGTGTGAGACTGTTTACAACAAGTATTAGGTAACAATGCCAACAGTCGATAACAAGAGTAAATTATAGAGTTAGGAATGATGAATGGACGCTTGAATAGTGAAAACTTGATGACTGACGGGTCTTTCCGTTATGTTAAAATATATATCACCAACTGCAAGAAGCAAAATATACTTCCGGTGTTAAAGCAAAATTACAAACACAACTGTAAAAATCAAATGCATATTGTAAATAAGGATTTAATAGTATATTGCGACACAAGGGCGGAAAGGCACGTTTACGGGTCGAGGAAACAGATTGAAAACCCGAGGCGCAGCCGAGGGTTTTTAAGTTTTCGAGACCCGTAAATGCCTTTACGGTCCGTGTGTTGCATGCTATTTTTTGCACGACGGTTACTTATATCAATTTAATTATATTAATCGTGATATTACCTGAAAATATTATGTAAATACAGACTTGAAGAATGGTGCTTATTTCAGAAAGGGATTCGCATTTGTTATTGTTTATGGCAACCGAATATTTAAGTTATAAAGCGGGGAGGCCTTGGTCATTTCTGCTCGCAAATAAGCATTTGCGGGCGGTAAAGTAACTTTCCGCCCGTCGCCCCTAGCAACAATTCACTTTCCGCCCGTCGCCCCTAGCAACAAGATTGCGTGTGGTAATGTCAAGTTACGAACATGGCTCGTAACTTGACATTACCACGCGCAATCATGTTGCTAGGGGCGACGGGCGGAAAGTGAATTGTTGCTAGGGGCGACGGGCGGAAAGTTACTTTACCGCCCGCAAATGCTTATTTGCGAGCAGAAATGACCAAGGCCTCCCCGCTTTATAAATATTCGGTTGCCATAAACAATAACAAATGCGAATCCCTTTCTGAAATAAGCACCATTCTTCAAGT
Source organism: Ectobius pallidus (assembly GCA_964059195.1). Classification (NCBI taxonomy): domain Eukaryota; kingdom Metazoa; phylum Arthropoda; class Insecta; order Blattodea; family Ectobiidae; genus Ectobius; species Ectobius pallidus. The sequence continues at coordinate 116,646,525 of CAXKWD010000002.1, forward strand.
CTGTATTTACATAATATTTTCAGGTAATATCACAATTAATATAATTAAATTGATATAAGTAACCGTCGTGCAAAAAATAGCATGCAACACACGGACCGTAAAGGCATTTACGGGTCTCGAAAACTTAAAAACCCTCGGCTGCGCCTCGGGTTTTCAATCTGTTTCCTCGACCCGTAAACGTGCCTTTCCGCCCTTGTGTCGCAATATACTATTTTGCACTCCTTAGCTAGTAAGTGTTTCTTACGAAAGTTGTTTACATGGCTCGTAACTTGACATTACCACACGCAATCTTGTTGCTAGGGGCGACGGGCGGAAAGTGAATTGTTGCTAGGGGCGACGGGCGGAAAGTTACTTTACCGCCCGCAAATGCTTATTTGCGAGCAGAAATGACCAAGGCCTCCCCGCTTTATAAATATTCGGTTGCCATAAACAATAACAAATGCGAATCCCTTTCTGAAATAGCACCATTCTTCAAGTCTGTATTTACATAATATTTTCAGGTAATATCACAATTAATATAATTAAATTGATATAAGTAACCGTCGTGCAAAAAATAGCATGCAACACACGGACCGTAAAGGCATTTACGGGTCTCGAAAACTTAAAAACCCTCGGCTGCGCCTTGGGTTTTCAATCTGTTTCCTCGACCCGTAAACGTGCCTTTCCGCCCTTGTGTCGCAATATACTATTGTGATAATATGCGTTATAGGCCTACCAGGAAGACCAAAGGCGATGCCAGTTTGTTTTCTGTGTGTGCACATGAAATCATGGCTATGTAACTATAGGCCTATATCCCTAACTTTTTTTACTGCACTTTTAAAAGCAACAAAAATCTGATGTGAAACTCTCATAATTTCCTGTCCAAATAATAAGTTAGCCTCTTAGTATATATAATACAGTACATTATGTGTGACATTCTCTTCATGTCAAGAGGTTGTAAAAATGAGAATGCTGTTACCACATCGCATCCCCAAAGGACACATAACCCAAATAAAATATCACTAAAGCACTTTCGTGACTTTCTTTACTTTAAGCATGGCCAATACAACTTTCTCACTTCACATTCTGATATAGAAGAGACCGTACTACAAAGAGCGCGTATTCAGAAAGGGTGCTTTAACTACCCTTCAGAGATTTTTTTTTTTCGAAAAATGTTTCAAATAAAAGTTTTAGCTCTTAGTATAAGCACCCCATGCACATAATTTAAACAAAATTTTTAGAACCATTTTTGAGAAAATCGCGACAAATGAAATTTTCTTCACACAAAGTCCCCTTAAAAATAAGAGAAAATCGTCGCTAACCTTCGTATCAAATCCCAGAAGGTGCCTTACCCAAAGACAAAATTTTATTTTCACACGATCTTCCGTTCTGTGGCTAGACTGTTCACAGACACACACACACACACATAAATATATTTCTGTAAATAGTAATTTGGATTCAGGGGACCTCGAAACGTGTAATTGTCTTAAAATTCAACTTCGAATTTGGGGGTCAAACAATACTTCCTCTACCTATAGTACGTAGGGTACGGGCAGAGGAAGTAAAAACTGTGCAAACTTATTTTTATATTTTATTTAATGTTTACAAAGTAAGACGTTCTCACATGTTTAAGAGAAATAAGCAAAATAATGTTCACATTTCTGAGTAATGACTTGCACACAAAAAGGATCTTCATAGAAAGTAGGAAAATGGTATTTAGATTCTTATTTACTTCCCGAAATGGAAGATAATTAAAAATGTATGAAAAGCATAACAGATTTTTATTTACACTTATGGTACTTATAAAGTAGATATATGTAAGAATGATAAATTGTAAGGGATTTTTTTTAGCCTAAACTCTCAATAAAAAGATTAAACTAATGAAGCGAGAGACCATGTAGTATTAAATAAACTAGAACATTATATTAGGAAAATTGGAATGAAATATCAATCAGCGTATTACTATATAGTCAAGAAATAATTAAGAGAGTTAGGTTAGAAAAACCAAATGGCACATAATATTTAAAATACAAAAATGTTTGATTCCATTTAAACGTTAATAAGTTAGATTATGCGTATGCAACATTATATATCAAATAGCCTAATAGTTATTAGTGTCACACTAAGTTTAGATATAGAACACCTGTTTGTGTGATATATTGAAGAGGCCTAAGTCAATGATAGTAAAACAATTAATATTGATTTGTTTATTTCAAATACTCGTAGTCACATAAGTAAAAAGTATGAATTCATTAAAATCACAGGAGAGTACCAATTATTTATAAAATATTTACACGATTAGTAGCTGATTAAGCTTAATGAGATATTGTAGGAATTCATATAAGACTCATTAAAAATATCTACAATGTACATTATTGAGAAGTCTTATATCGCATGTTAATTTATCAGTTATCACATATATGTGTAATACAATAATATATAAAAGTAACAAGATACTCTCTTAATGCCTATGTTCTTATAAGCTAATGACAGCTAATAGTAGCATGTGGTAGATAATATATACCAATATTATATTTATATCATTGAATGGATGATATATGTCAAATACGTTTATTTTTTACTTTTTGATAATTCTAACCTAACCTGCAACAAGAGTACGTAAATGAAGCGTATGTAGCTCACTGGTATAAGATAGTTTTTTTATTTTTTATTTTGGTTTATTTTACACTTGTTATCTGAAGGAATAATGTCAGTTATTACCATGTGAATTTCCGTAAGGTTCACTACGAAGATATATGAGCAGGAGTAGTCAGTCGCTTCTTAGTTGTCAAGTTGATTAGATAGCGATGTACATTTCGGTATAAGATATACCATCTTCAGTCATTAAAACCTTGTATTTCAATTGAAGTTTCACTTTGATGTTATCATGTTGAGAGCTCTATTGCTACTCTAGAGTAGCAATAGAGCACTTTAAAGACTTTTCCGAAAATCACACTCGATAAATGGCATCTGAGACGCCATCTTTGATGGCCTGTATCTCGGCCCAGGAATTTTTTGGGGCAAAACAAAGAAAATGGGTTTCTTACTTTGTCCTGAATTTTAACATTTATTAAATTCATTAACATATGAGACTATGAAGGTAAGCCCCTGCCTGAATTGATATGGATTATGCCTCTTTACAATTTTCAGAAGGTCACCATGTAGGAAAGGGGTTGTAGAAATGGTTGTATATTTTCTGCTAAAGATAAGAAGAAAACAATTTTTGGTAGGAGAAGTTTATCTTCAAGAGCAGCTGAGATTTTTTGGAAGCTTGTATTCATTTTCACCTCGTTTTATGTGGGCCACAACTTTTCGAATTTTTCCCGGATATTTTCACAAATTTATTGACTTTTCCCGGATTTTCCCGACCATACGAAATTCCCGACCTTTTCCCGGATTTTCCCGACCAATGGACACCCTGTATAACATTTACAATTTTAAATAAGCATTTGATAAATTAGTGAGCGAAGTACTTCGAATCTTCTAATAGTTGTCACTATGTATTTTTTATTATATTTCTTTTCTATTATTCTATTACAACATTATTCATTTGTCAAGTAATTACTTTATTATAGCATTTAAGGTTGTTAGATTATAATTTCTACAAGATTTATCGTATTTTTAAAAATCTTATTTCTTTGTACTTCTCTTATGTAACTATATTTTGTTCAAATTAACTACGTCCTTATCTTCAAATATTTGTTGCCATTTTCAATAGCATATTTCAAAGGTATAACTTGTAATTTTGTTCTCCGACTACAAATAAAATAAGTAATAGCCTATACTGGGTAAGTAGACAAGACTCGAATCTCAAGTTTTTGAAGTTTATGCAAAAATGAACACTATAAAAACTTGACCTTATCGCGCGGCTTCGCCCACGTTTATTAATTGAATCACTAGATCATTTATTTAACAGCAAACTAATTCAAACATTGTATTTATAAACACTAACAAGTAAATCATTCACAAAAAATTAATCGATTAATAATGATAAAACTAAAAATCCGGCTTCGAGGTGCATTTCACGATTAGAAAGTGCCACCCGGAGAGAAAAAAAAAAAACTTCCGATTCGAGGTCCCTACGCTAAAAATTTCAGATCACTGCGTGCCATAGAATTGGTTGGGCATCGCACACAAATAGAAGGAGAGACAAACACTTCCTTGTATTATATAGACTAAGCAAAGACCGTGATTATTTATGTTTTCGAACAAGCATCTAAAGGGAAGAAACAAGATTCATCTCTCTGTATCTTCTTGCTGGAAGCAGAAGAGGATTTAACGTACGTTCGTTAAGAATACAGACGCCGGTGCTGTCACCTGAGTCCTGTCAGCTAGATGCAGTGCAGAATCTACTGAACCGTAAAACGACGTCTACAAACCACGTTCTTTTTACGACGGTCAAGATACACAGGAGACGTCGAAACCAGGTCTTCTCTCTAATAGCGGCGCCATTCGTGACACGATTGCGGGTCCCCAGTCGTAAATATGCCATTCGAGGTAATGGTTATGCTCTAAAGAATTTATCGTAGATTCTTGTTACTAGAATTGTTACTTGCATACTTCTTATTTATAAAAACAAAACTGACAAAACTAATTCTGTGAAAGCGCGAAATCATAAGCGCGATAAAATTTGGGATTAAAATATGGAGTGACAAAGAATATTCAATTCTGAGTGTTCATTTTAACAAGACAGAAAGCATAACCTATAGGCCCTAAAATTATTATATTCTGCCGTATCAATACTTGTTTCATTTGTATAATGCTCGTGTAATCCACGATAATTATTGTCTTCACAAGAACAAGAAAATTAACATTTTTCCCCAGAGTGAGAAATACATATACCTTCTTATGAACTCTATTTCAACGTAAGCCCTTCATTTCTCAAGAATTTATTACAGCAAGAAATACTTTTTTTTACGAAACCTGCCGCTATTTAAAATACTGGTACTGAATATTTTGTCTACCACCTTGAAAAAATTACATTTACAGAGAAATCAGTGTAAGCCAATGTACAATTTACGTACAATTAATAAAACGAGTATACTCGAGATTTTAAGGTAGACTTCCTTAATGCTTCCTAATTACCCCATTAAATGAAAAACTATTCAAATTATTATCAGTAACCTACATTCAAAACAGATTTTAAAGTACGTTTATTTTAAAAAATGAAATCTTTAGAACATCTTTCATCAAAGAATTGTTATAGGCTACTAAGGTGTTAACCGAATGCACATCTTTATATCAATCCTTTCAGAATGAAGTAAGTCGGCACCATGGAACTAAGAACATCCCTATTAGGCCTATAATAGCTCACTTTCTCTTTTCAATGCAGTTAACGATTTTCGTGGGCCTCCTATCAATACTAAAAATAAAAACAAAACAAAACAATTTTGCAATCCGCTCAACAAAACTAAAAACTCAAAATCGAAACTTCATTGCAGCCGGCAACTAGGGTGGTAAACATACAATCGGTTTCTGTGCTTGGTTCGCAGGGTAGTGTGTTCGAATCCCTTCTTGAGCATGAGTGAATGCAGTTTTCAACCATGTATTGTCTTCAGTCAAGGCATATGATTTCATTATAACTAAGCATAGCGTTGATAGTAATTCCTATCGATGTGTGTAAGAGAAGAGAATATTCCTCCCTCCACGAACATTGATTGGTTCATAGGTTCTTGAAGAGGGATATTTTAATCTCTACAACGGAAATGGATGGCGTCATAGTTAATCAGCGGTATAGAAGCTAATGGAATTATGTAATAAATCCATTTATTTAATCCACATTATACTGTATTATGAAAACGTCAAGTGGAAAAATAAAGGGATTACTCACAAAATCCTGAAGATTTCCCGCTTCTACCTAAACGAATCTCTTACCATTGCTTCTACTATTATAATATTATATATATATATAAAACTTGCTCCCCCTGGCCTTAGCACCAGCATTAGTTTGCAGGAAATGATTAACGCTTTATTGATAAATTCTTCGATTTGTAAGCGATCAAGATTTCTTAAAACATTGAAATTCAATTCTCTCTCTCTCTCTCTCTCTCTCTCTCTCTCTCTCTCTCTCTCTCTCTCTTATTCCCTCGTATGCGAGTGTGTCATACGCGTGCTATATTGTGCTTGTATACGCTCGTGCATAAATATGCACACCACTATGACTTCCTGTAACCCCTGTGGTGGGGCATAGGGGGCCTCCAAATGGAGGTTTCATTACCTATACTCATTTAGTTAAGCTTAGTTTCCGAGAGAAAGAAGAGGGACAGGTGGTAAGCCCATCGCCTCTCAACCCCCCTCCGGAAACTAAGGTATTTCTCGGACGTGAAAGGGCCGAGAAATTTTGTCCAGATGCTCTAATTAATGCTTGGAGTTTTTAGTTTTTTTACGTGCCGTAAATCTACCACACGGGCCCCTCAGCTTAAAGTCCCTCCCGGAGGACTCCGTGTCCAGGATTTTTACGTCCTGAAAAATCATCGACCGCGGCCGTGTTTGATCCAGCGACCTTCGGATCTACAGGACGGGCACGCTACCTCTAGACCACTGCGGCCGACTATGTATAATGTTAACCTTATTAAATAGCGAGAGATATTAATCACTAATTTATGTAGAAAATAATGATTTACAAATTACTGTTAAGGTTAACTTATAGTGTCATAAGGTGCTGAAATGCAGTTGACTAACATAGTTAACTGTGGAAGTGCACGCGAAGACCAACAGTACATGAAAGAGATAATGGGGAAGTAAGAGAATTTTATTTTTATTGTTCACTGGTTTATTACTCAATTAAAAATACGTTAATATGAATAACTTTACAAAAAATATCTGATCTCTAGTAGGCCTATAAACTACAACATGCTACTTGGCAGCATATCATTGAATTTATTTGACTTGAAGTTTCATTACATCATCTATAGTAAGGTTTCTTTGGTGGGATTTGGCCCATTCTCTTTCAAATTTATCAAACGGTCTTAACTTGGTCATCTCCATTTTCGTTAAATTTCGTTTACCCAATTTCACTATTTCTGTTCCTTTTCCTAGAATTTTCACTTTTGTTTTCATAACACCTGGAAACGTCATCAATCAGTCACTTTACCTCACTAGTCACGTAGCGCCATTCGCTGTATGGAGCTGAACCGCTATGGTGTAGTTTCAGTTTGGCAGTTTTTTAGTAGGCTACGTGTATTCAGAAGTTTATTCTAGTGTTCCACTATTTCTAGTATTTACAGTTACAATTTTTAATTTTACATTAATAATTGCAAATTATTATTATAATTTTGAAGTTCCATAATTCATAAATAATCTAATATATTATGGAGATGACCATTTTAACATTATTGTGTTAACTATTCGAAAATGTACCAAAAGTTGATTTTCCACCACGGTTAACGATGAAACTGGACTGTTTCAATATATATAGATGGGACTTGAAAAAAGTACCGGGAGATAACTTCAGATGGTTTTTACCTTCAGGTAAAGGGGCGAAATGGTAATTTGTCGTTTGCCATCAATAATAAACAAGTGTGTACTAAAAAAATGGCTATTTGCCAGAACCACTGTTCTAACATATTATAGAAAATAGATTATTTTGTTGGTTGGTAAAAAAAAAAAAAAGGTTGAAGGCATTTACTCATAATGTGTAATATAACAATTACAGTTTACTACCATTAAGATAATCGGTAACAATTACAGTTTACTACCAATAAGATAATCGGAAGATCATAATATCCTTTCAATAATAATTGTGTATGTAACTTAAATTTCGTGAAAACTATTAATGAAAGCTGTACCAGGTAAAGTACCACTGAGGTGCTGGTAGCAAAGAGTCATGGTGATAATAAAACAGGGGTATCTTCTTTACACTCACACTAAAAAAAAATTAGCAGATCTGCGAGAAATGGCAAGGAGAAACACGAGAGGCAAATAACAGATAAGGGTTGTATACTTCTGAGCAATAGTTCCTACTGTACGCTTACTGAAAAGGCGAACGTTTCATGTGTAAGCATTCTGTGCAAACTTCGGAGAAACTTGAGGGCAAGGTGGAGAGAAATAGCATAATAAACAAAGGATGAATTAGTTACAGAGCAAAAGACTCAGCTTGTTACATGCAGTTAGCAGTTCATACGGGTTAGTTCAATGATATATGTACACAGAACTACCTGCCATTACTGTAAACTTATGCAAATCTGCATAAGCACACACTCATATGAATACCATAAACCTACATAAAAGGAAACAGTTATTGTATTAATATTAAATTTCAGTAGGTGGAATTATATTTCGTATTTGGTTTGTTTTAGCTGCAGAAGGAAAATAAAAGTTATAGTTTTAATTGTAATTGCTGGTATACTTAAGACTGTTTAAATTCCTTTTTCTTCTTGACTGCTGGCAGCGAGGCTGAAGAAAGATTCGCGAAAAACGTAGCATTTGGATTCAACGAATGTATAAACAATCGCGAAATATTTTACATCACAATTGAAAAATATGTAAAAAAAAACATTATTTAGAAATAGATTTGTTCAATTATTTTCATTTTCCAATGAAGCTATTGCGTGTGTATACTGACACAAGTGATCTTAAAAATCATACTTAACATTTCTTGTAATGTTAAAATGTGATATACATTTTATATAAATGTCTAGTCTACGCTAAACTTATAGTTGCACTCTACCCAAAGACTACATGAAGAAGACGAATTAACGCCGTGGTGAAGTGAAAACTGAAGACTACAATGATTTAAAAAAAGGTTAAATATTTTATAAATTGTTTTATTTAAGATCAAAAGGGCAAAGAAAGATCTTGACCTACATCAGAGCTTACTAACCTAATTTAAACACGGAACCTATTTCACCCCATTGAAACCTGTCAGAATACTTATAAATAAATAAATCAATCAATCAAGAACAGTTTAAATATACAGAATAAACATTAATAGTGGTAAATCAAATACAATCAAACGATATTTGAAAATATAGAAAAAAAAATATTAAATGGTGAGTGAAGTCAGTAGAAGGATTAAAATTTGGTTTAATTCGAAACAGCTGAATTCTTATATCAAGAGTGACATCCAGATTACTTCTGCCTACATACTTTATTTAGGTTGTAGTTCAGGCTAAAAATGAGCTTTCATATAGGCACGTACTAAAAGGCAACACGCAACTAATTACGGACAAAATTGCTTTTTTTAGTACACGCTCTCTAAAGCGACTGCTTTTCGGAATGTTAACACGCCGCAAATTAGTACTTTATCGGCCTAGGCCGATGAGCCTCTTGTACAATTGCTTCTTTTAACAAGGCATGATAAGCTTTGTTGACAAAATATGATAAAAAGACGTGTAATTTCAATTGAAGTAAATATATTTTAGTTTAATTAATCAAAATTATTATCTTAATGATTCCTTTAAAAGATCTTTAATGGAAAAGAAACAATCCACAGCAATCCGACTTTATAAACATGCACTAATGATACAAGAGCCATTATCTATGCTTTCCGCAGGATCAATTAAAATGAGTGAAAAACTAAGAACGTTGTAAAATTACAGAACTTTTACTGTAATATATTGTATGCAGTACGTACGCAAAAACTTTAACGGACTCATCAGGTATTTCTAAATACTAAATCCGTTAGCTAAAGCCTTACTATGCGAACTCATTACACAAATAGCTATTATTATTTTTACATCCCTGAAAATTATCTGTTTTCAAAATGTATGTTTTTGCTCATCTTTTGTAGTTTCTAGAGATATGCAGATATAACAAATATTTGTTGAAATTTGGTGAAACATCCTTACATGTAATTTAAACCATTAACTAGAAGGAACTTAGGAAAAAAAAATTATTGTAGAATCCAAAATTTCATGGGTCCTAGGTTTCACGGAATACAAGTTCGTCAATTCTTGAGCCAGAATAATGATTATTTTCTACCAGTAAACAGCCCAACGTCAACTGCATTGCAGAACTACTAATGGTGCTGTTATCTATCTATTCCTCTAAACAGGCAATTTCCGTATCGGTACAGTAATAGTTCACATAACTTGAATTCATGTTTGAGGTTTCCTTGCACTATACAGTGGTGTAATTCTGTAAATTACATGAACATGTTAACATTGCATTGATAGAATAACTGTTTACGAACATAAGATACCATTGATTTAACAACTTTTGTGTGTTATTGCAAACGTGTCGCTAGCGTCACAAGTACAATAAATAATAAAAATATAGAAATATATTTTATTTTATTCATAAGCCTGATTTGTTACATTCTATTAAACTTTCTGATAAGAATAGGCTTTCGAAAATTCTTATTACCAGGGCCCGGATTCTAATGACATGTCATCTTTTTATTGATGCTGCATAGACATTGCCAACTTGTAGATAAATCCTAATCATGGCCTCTAGATTGTAGAAATGCATTTTTATTAGGTCATTTTTGTCATTTTATATTTTTAGGGCATTTATTTCAATTTTAGGTCATTATTTTGTCATTTTCTTCCTTATTTAGTCATTTTCATGTATTTACATTGAGTGTATAAACTTTTTTTCGTAGCTAGCGGTGCTGTCTTTGAAGTGTTGCTTGTTTAATGCAAGAAGGACAAATTCGGCGTTAATGTGTTGTCATGTCTCAGTCGGAAATGAGAATCAAAGAAACGCAAAAAATTTTGTATAATATTACTATTGTTATTAGATTGACTTGGCACCAGAGTCTGCCATCTGCTTCGATTTGAGAGTGCAAACTACTGTTTACCCTCAATAAACAACAATATAATCCGGCAGACCACAAAAGGAAATGCCGAATTTTGACTCGCCAGTGCCTCAGTGCCAGTATAAATTTCCGCGAGAAAAGAAGATTCACAACATTACAGTTATTTACAGTTTTTACAATTATGTACAAACTAGTCTATAACTTCGTGTGTAGAATAATAATTTTTTATGAAGAAAATGTAAGTTTTTAGGTCATTTTTTATGATTATTAAGGGTTATTTTATAGGTCATTTTTCAAACAATTTTAGGTCATCAGAATCCGGGCCCTGCTTAATACGAAATAGCGTTTACGGAGTTAAATGTAGAAATAAATATCGCTCTACTTCTTGAAAAAGTTATTGTATCAAGTATGTTCCGGCGATTGAATAAGTTTTATATAAAACATCACCATTGCCATGCAGTTATGTTGATTTTAATTAAAACTGAAGAAACTTGGGGGTTGTTCCATTCCCACACTACCACCCTCTCTTTACATCCAGTTATGGGAAATGGAGTTTGCATTCTATGGAGGGGAAGAGAGATCCTTTTATTAGCAAGAATAACACAATATCTTTTCTGGTGATGTAATTTACATTTTGCATGGTTTCTCTTCATGTATATGAAATTACACTGTTTAATCTATATTTCTGCGTTACTGCCTGAGAGCTTCGGTGTTATTTAGTTTATGTAAACACAGAATGGAGCGTAGAATTGTTGAGTCTACACAGGCATTAACCTGATTCCCTCTATGTGTGCAGTAAAAACACGAACTTCTAGTGCATTTCGTGAACTTTCTCACATTACCAGTTCTTCCGCCATTAAGAAGTGCCTGTGCTCTTTAAACAGATTTCCTCATATTGTTGTCCTTAAAAGAGCAAGCTTTGAAACGTGAAAACGAAGTTTAAACAATTGCCACTTATCTCTGTACACACGCGATACTGCAGGGTAACTAAACTGACATGCCTTAAAGTTACCTTGTTATAAATATGTAAATAATGGAGGTAAGATTTTTTTGGGGGGGGGCGGGGGGGAGGGGTTACAAACATGATCCTATGATATTCATAATATAAAACAAAATCAATAAACTTCCATATGAGTTCGCAGGTGACAATAAGAAAGTCTAGCCTGCAGTCAAGTTCCATTCAACACAATGTAACCTTACAAGAAGAAATCAAGGAGCGTGGTAACGGGGGAATGAACTGTGCCTTAATATCATGGAGAAGTCACATATGAAGCGCTAAAAATACAAGTCGACTAAGTCACAAAATTCATATTCTTAAGTAATTGAGGGTTAAAGTTATTGCTAGAGCAAGGCATTTAATGACCATTAAATAGTGAAAAAATTCAAAATAAAGAATGCATATATGACTCAGATCCTTCATATTAGTTAATGATAAGCTAAATAATGCTGAGTTTAAAAATAACTTTATAAGTAATTAATAAAAAGCATAATTCAGATAAATGAGAAACATAACTTACGGATGTACCCAATTAAAACCCATTCTGTTCTAGTATGGTTTAAATCTCTGCCCTACTACCAAATTTCATATTGTGATCAAATCAAGCCGACCAAAGGAAAAAGTGTTTGAAACGCGAATTCGTAACGCCCTAAACCTGGAGAAACAGCAGACGAAAAACTCCATTTATGTACAATATATACAAAATACAAGAGGAATACATAAATAACTTCTAAGGCAAACCCTTTACGGTTTTATATCTCACGCCTCAGTAACTCATTGCTGAGATGACAGAATAATAATAGGTTATGAATACACAAGGTAACCTACTTAACCTATTTCCTCTCCATTTTGCAGCTTTCTTCTGGAACCTTTAAGGAATATGTTTAATGTTTAATGTTTAATGTTTGTAAGCCAGTCAACGAACACGAAGTGTATAGACATGGTCAGTGAGATAAAAACTATACCAGTTTAGGTATATCACAATTAAAAAATTCAATTAGATTATAAAATGGCATTGTCATCAACCAGCCAGAGATCACAGATTTAAAACGTGTTCGACTTAGATAAAACAGTTCAACAGGAACTTTGTTAGCTATTTTGATACACATGTATTCAAAGTTTTTCATTGTTAAGGAGAGCCTGCACCTGGGGAGTCTAATGAATTCTGTTGCCTAGTTTCATAAGAATGTAGGTCACTTCTAAAACTAATTGAATTTATATTATCTTTAACAATAACAGACACTCAAGAATATACAGAGAAGGAGCCGTCAATATTTTCATATTAATAAATAAAGGTCTGCAATGTTCATTCAAAGATGAATTCGTGATAATTCTAATGGCCTTCTTCTGGAGTACAAAAACCTTATTAAAATGAGAACTATTACCCCAGAGAATAGCCTATTCTTGTTAAGTTTTGTATAGTTTCATACTATATGAAGATATTTTAAATACATGATGATTTAATACTGACCCTTTTTAGACAAACGCAAATTACCTATATTATATCAATACATTTATTAGTGACTTTTAAATCATACCGTTCTATATTATGGAGCTACAAATGGCACTGAGAAAAATATATTTTTATGGTATTCGAAATCCTACTTTACGTATGGCAATACTGGAGATTCTATACAATGTTGTTATTAATAAGTAGTAGATTCTTGCAAGAATGTCATGTAAACCGGTTCATAGAGTTCCCAAGCTCATCACAGAATTAAGCACTACAAGCTCTGGTGAGAACGTGGATGGGTGGGTGCCAGCTGTCTTCAACTCTTTGGATTAATGTTTTTGAAGCCACAGGAGGCTCGTCGTGGCTTGGATTCTGCAATAGCTGCATATTCCAGGTGCGGTAAGATGAATTTTAACATTCTTAAACCACAGCATCGGATCTTCTGTAACCTCCAGAGATTTCTGCTAGCATCCCCCAAAATGATTCACGAAACTACGTATAACTGGCGAGGTCTATAGAAGAGGAAGAAGATAAGACAACACCCGTGCTCCTTAGCTCGTAAGGTCCAAAGTTATATAATTCTCTTACAGGCTTCCTCTGTTTCCTTCACGGAATTTGCAGTTTTAATAATTTTATAATGTACTTTTTAACAATAAATGTTATTATTGTAATTCAAGAGCTCCTGAATATTAAATAATTATTGTTCCGTAAGTGCTCCCTGGAACGAACTGCACTAGAATTAAGGAAAACTTTCCTGTGGAGTTGCTAGTCTCCCATCGGGTGCCTCCCCCAGGTGGTGAATAGAGGGAATGGTCACTGCTTATGGTGGGTCCCGGGGAAATAAAATACCCGGAGCTGGCCAAAATAAACACTGCTGCCTTGCTGTGAGTAGTTGGTTCTAGAAAGGCTGAGGGAAGAAAACCCTGATCACAATCACCTGGCCCTCCAGGTTGCCCCCCCCCCTCACTCAGGAATCTAATTTGAAGCCTCGGAATGGGCGGACTAACTGGAACCGAAAATGGCTACGGAAAATGGACTATGAATTTGAATCATGGAATGTTCGCTCATTATAACAATTGGGGGCCACACACTCTTTAATTGAAATTAAGAAATATAAACTGGAATTCCTAGTAGTCCATGAAACGAGATGGTGGAGTCAAGGGATGTTTAATATGACGGGGGCGATGTTTGGTAAAAAAAAGCAGGAAAACCTAGAAAAAGACGGACTCAGTGAAGGAAGATTGCGAGCAGATGTTGGAATGAAGAAACTGACAACAGAGAGTTTTGGTTAGGGATGCTTGGAGATTTCAGATCAAAAAGGCTCAGGCCCGCTTTGGGCTGTAGCGCTATTGGAAGAAGAATTTTATTTCTTAAGTTGATCTGTGTTACTGTCACATTGCACTTAGCTAACATCACATAAGAAAGTAACGAGATTGTACCAAGAATGAAGACCTCAGTACATCATGTCTAGGGACCGGATTCTTAGGTTTTTACCTATTTTTTTCCTTACTTCCAAAACAAAAAGCGCTCATACACTTTTTCGAATCATGACCATAGGATTCACCCACATTAATTCTGTGGCACCTAAAAATACCTAAATGGGGTATAAAAACCTAAATATACCTAAACGGGATATATAACCTGAAATATCTAATTTAGGCTACTTTTTGTCTTTTTTGTTAAATTTCTCAGTTGAGAAATCGATATTTTGCGGAGAGATATTTTGCGGAGAGACAATTTTTGTCGGGTTGAAATTAATACCACCAGCGTTTCGTTCAACCCATTGTCGTCTAAGATGGACAGTATCAAGAGAGAAAGTGTAAGAGTACCGGCGTATTCCTTTTCAAATATTCGTACGAACAACCGTTGTTGCCGTGTTTTAAAGCGCGTGTTGGCCTTTATTTACTACCCTCTTATTCATACTGAGTGGTCACAGTGTGAGGTTTAAGAAGATGTATTAATTATGCCGAATCAAATGAAATAGAGTTTATTATTGCTTCTTTTAATTGTTTATGCTTTCGTTCTTCAATTGTTTATAATATTGTCCTAAAGCAAGTTTACACAAATTTAAGTCAATTTTGTTAAGTTAAACTTTACAAGTATTATGTATTGAATCTTGTGTAGCACATTCAAATTCATTAAACCAATTATTCTACCCGAAAACGATATTTTTGACAAAAAACCTAAAAAAAAACTATTTCACCTAATTGAAAACCTAAAACAGTGTTTTTAAAAACCTAAAAATCCGGTCCCTAATCATGTCTCAAATAGAGAACTATCACCTGCTACCCCGCTCTTTCTAAAGTTTCTACCCGACACCAAGCCAGGTAGGTTGGTGCCAGTTAGCAAGCATTGGAATTTGAAGTAATTTCTGTACATGAATGTCCACTTCCCTTTAATATGGGGGTTTCTGGAAAGATGATAAAGAAAATAGTCTAATACAATAGGCGAAACATCATGTAGATCCTGTTTTACACACACAGGAATGAATTACCTCATCTAGTTAATTTTTTTCCAGCTGGATTCGCGCCAATATCAATGGAAATGCAAAGCGGTCCAAATTGATTTACCACGAATGACGAGAAAAGAATCCAATGTTTAATATAAGCCTATATGGTACAAGCACCGTAATTATACATGACATGGGAAATGGGAGTATTCCGAAAAACCTTCCCTAATTGTTATCTACCAGGTCATTAGGTCGTTAGCAAATCGATCTGAAAATGCTGTGTGGAATGAATGTGATCTATTCACTTGAGCAGTATAAATTCGTTGTTTCATTTACGTACTGCATTAAAATATCTCATTACATCACCGTACAGCACACTGAAGTATCTGAAGTATAAATACAGAATCGGTGTTTTAAAAAGATATACAGATAATACTGTATCTTCTAACAGTCCCTGGTAAAAGCTCGTAAATTCTTGGCCTGGACTGATGCATGTTTAAATCGCTCATAGTCTCTCTTATCTTTATGCAGTGGAATAAACGTATTGCATGACCTGGAAAACTAGGGATATTTCCTCAACTTCCTAACCCAGTTTTCCCTCCCATTCCGTAGTAGTGGATAAGAGTTTATTGCATATTCAGCTGAGTGATGTTATACTGGAAATTGATGGCCGTGCATCAAGTCTACAGCGAAGCTGTACAAAATGCTTTAATGCGATTCTTACTACGGCATTCAAACAAGTTTTAAATTAAGCTGCACTTCCTTTAATCAAAATCCAACTACCACCCACTTGTTCAATAAATGAGAAAAAATTAAGTTCGTTAAGGTTGTTTCTAATTTGCAAACTTTAATGGATTTCTATAATACAACGTTTGCAAAATTAATGAGTTTTCTTAAAAATACATAACATTAAGGAATGTCAAATACCAGGTTCTTAATTATTTCTCCCATGCATTAGTATGTTAACTTCATTTCATTTCAAAACACGACTCAAAACGGTAGCAATGATCCAGACCGAGTGAGCGTGGGGAATAGTCAGCCTGTATTGCGATATAAGGGCGGGGAAAAGTTAGGAAAAAGGATGTGATTTTTTATTTCCGAAAATCTGTTACACACATAGCATACATGCATTGCATACAATTTTACTACGATAGGGAAAATGCCTGAAAATACGTATGTGAAAAATAATGGATACAAACAAATGTTCGAGTTGGTGGCAAATACCAAGGGTACCAACCTTAAACAGTGAATGTTTTAATCTAAGTGGCGATCGATAGGCCTACATCGATTACTTTACGCATGTTCAACTAGTCATGAAATACTTAGTTACTATGAGTTAAGTCATAAGTGAATATTAACAAATAAAATGAAATTAAAGTCACAGGTAATTCTGAAAAGGTAAATTTCAACAATCAAATATTCCATGTCTGTAATAAAACATTAAAAAATGGAAAGTTTTGATATATTGACGCACATAGGACTATGTGCAGCAAAGAAGACAAAAGACGCAAACAGGTTAGATTATAATGGGTGCAGTATGAATGGGAAATCTAGGAAAAACACAACCGTCAAGTCTAACAGTGTAGATGAGAATCATCTGGTAACGGATTTACCAGAGGTTTTCCTGATTTGATGAAAATTGGATAATTTTTTAAAGCCGCCTTTAAATGTAATCGATTTGTTTCCGATTAAAGGCTGATTGATATACAGCTGCAAAAATATAGTAGAAAATTATTAAGTTGCCACTGAATTTTTTTTTTTCCATTTTCCCCTGAAATGTATTTCATACTTATGTATTACTGGCTTCTGACAACAAATGTTAAATTGAGTCATCAGTCAACTTCAAAGTCCGCCGGCGTGGTCTTGTGGTTAGCGTCGCTGACTACAGATCCGTCGGCCCGGGTTCGATTCCCGGTACCTCCTCGGATTTTTCTGAGGTAGGGAGGTCTGGTAGGGGTGCACTCAGCCTCGTGATTCCAAATTGAGGAGCTACTTGATAGAGAAGTAGCGGCTCCGGTCATGAAAACCACCAATAACGGCCGTGGGTGTCGGCATGCTGACCACATGCCCCCCAATCCTGATATCTGCCCACGGGAGATGACGCAGCGGTCGGGTGGTAGGCCAAGTCCCTCCAGGGATGTAGCGCCACGGAGTTTAGTTTAGTTTAGTCAACTTCAAATGATAATAAAATTATAATCAGAGTTAAGAATTTTAGGCGAAAGGAATCCCTGCATGAAAATTTTTCCTCTGGTTGAGAATGGAGGTAATAATCCGGTCATTTCTCCCATTAAAGTGGTCTCGGCGGTCAGCATACGAGGCTGAAAATTTTGGTACTCTGTCGGTACTAGTATAACAATGTGAAATGAAATTAGATAAACTGATATAACAGTGTCAGAACGCTTTTCTTTAATCAGTGATAACTGCAATTATCATATGCAGAAAATAAGTTATTTTGTAATCTATCTCAGAGTTAAGCTCCAGATCGATTCATTTAGCAGGGCTTGCGGAAGATCAAAGGTCTAAAGTTTGATACTTAATCTTAATTCATACTCGTATAAACTGATATAAGCAATATTCTTAAAATATGTGAACATTTCACAAAATGCACTGGCAAAGAACTCCGCTTAATGTACGTAGGCCTAATTATTTCACAGCAATATACCTTCTGTACATATCAGTACTCATGTAGTACTAATTTCACATTTGAAATTGATCAACGGAAGAAACAAACATCTGACTGCATTGGAGTCAAAGCCCTCAATGATTAAGCAACGCGGCATTGTAGTATAGTAATGATTTCCCATTTAAAAAGCATGTGACCTTTAATTAGTCGTTACTCCGGTACCAGTCAACCGATTTGATCCAAAATAAATAGGGACATTATAAAGTTTCATGAAAATCCGATAAAGCGTATTTGAGTTATCGCGCGTAGGGTAAGGTGGTACATTTTCGAACATGGTACAATTCTGAACGGACTAAGATTTTTATCCATTTTGGGGTTTCAAATGTTAGCCAACCTCTTTCTAAAAATATAGCGTCCATACTGATTGTTTTGTTGATCTGTATCCGCGAGAATGATGTTTTAAGTTGACTCATTCGGCCATAAAATATTATTTTCCAATCGAAGGTAAGAATTCCATGCTGGAAAAATGGCACGTTATAAAATTGCTTATAATCCCACGTTGTGTTACTGGAATACATTGTTGAGGACCAATTTTTAACTCATACCAACAAATAGCGTAGTCCTTAATACGTAAGTCATTGGCACAACAATGGTCATTCGTGAGCGGAATTTGCAACTATGTATAATTTACAAAAACTAGCTCGAGGTACAAATACGAACGGATTTTAGGTACAATTTCGAACAGTACTTTAACCCGCGATCGCTTGCATAGAAAAGCTGTTTTGCTATCACAGCATTCTGCATGTTTATTATTATTAACTGTGCCAGTCAAATATTTAAAGGATGACATCACACAGCTTTTAACAGTGGTATTATTTCAAGGAAGATTTATGAACTGCGCTTCCTCCGGATTGCTATTACATCTCAGCAATTATGCAATACAGAATAGCAAACAGAAATCGTTCTGGAGTTGTTAAGTATTTTTTATTATTGCTCTTGATGTTATGACAGACCCGCCTGCATGGTCTAGTGGTTGCTGACTACGGACCCGCAAGTCTGGGTTCGATCCCCGTTACCTCCTCGAATTTTTCTGAGGTAGGGCGATTTGGAACGGGGTGCATTCAGCCTCCTGACACCAACCGAAGAGCTAATTCATAAAGAAGTAGCGGTTCCGGTTCAGTAAGCCATCAATAACTGACGTAGGAGTCGGCATGATGACCACATGCCCCAAACCTATCATCTGCCTATTCAAAACGTGACAGTTTATTATTACGCTCATATTATTGATAAATAATAATAGTAAAATATAATATTTGGAAGAAAGCAATTCGTTCGTTGAAAATGCCACTGTTCGAAATAGTACCCACTGGTGTTTAGAATTGTACCTACTGTGGTACATTTTCGAACGATATTCTGGAAATGAAAGATTGATTGCCATGACCAATTTTACAGCTGTTTGACTTTCATATTTTTGTGAAGGGTCAACTACATTGCCAACTTTATGATTACGATACAGTTGAACTTGTCTTAAGTTTACTGTGTTCATAAAATAAGAATATTTGTTAAGTGTTCGAAAATGTACCACCTTACCCTAGTCCTACAAACACACGGAAGGACGGACATACATTTTCCCATCCCGCACACAATCTCATAAAGTAGCCTACTATTCTAGCACTTAATAAAGAGTTTAAAAATAGTTCGTTTATTGTTAATTTTCTCTCTCTGTTTTTCTGCCTCAATTTCTGTTTGTCTCTATCTCTGTTTCTGCCTGCCTCTGTATTTGCCAGTTCTCTCTGTGCCTGTTTGTCTGTGTCTTTCTCTGTGTGTGTGTGTGTGTCTCTCTCTGTCTGTTTCCGTTCTCTATTTCTCTCCACCTCTCTCTGTTTGTCTCTCACACTCTGTTTCTGTCTTTCTACCTGTCTCTCTCTTTCTATCTGTGTTTGTGTGTCCTCTCTGTTTGTCAATCCTCTTCGTATCTGTTACTCTCTCTCTCTCTCTCTCTCTCTCTCTCTCTCTCTGTGTTTGTCTCTACCTGTGACTGTCCGCCTGTCTCTCTCTCTCTCACACACATACTCTCCTCCATCAACTTTCTCTTTAAACATTAAATGGTTGTGTGTGATGATGAATGTAATGTTAATATTGTGAAATGAATATTTTAAAAGAGTTAATTTTTAATTAATTCTCCTTTTATCTCTCTCTTCAAAACAATAATGGTGAGGTGTAATGATCCCCTTAAAATGAATGAATGATATGAGATTATGATTTTAAAATAGTTAACTTTTCGTTATTCCGCTATTTCTCTCTCTCTCTAAAACATCAATGGTGATGTGAGACATTCTCAGCTATTCATGTTCCACTCAAAGAGAACTCTTCTCCACAAATCCTTTTTCAGGGACAACTAACTTTTATATCCTTCAGAGAAAGCACGAAAAGCAGTACACACGTACTTGTTTTAGAATTTCGTACGACAATCCGGATTTAATTCAAAGTACGTCTACGGGGAGAAATCTCCATCCCACGAAGCTTATTATATCACCCCTATGCAATAATTCCGAGTTTGATAACACTGCTCATTTCGCTCGGGAACACGCAAAAACACTTGGAAAGTGGAAGCAGCACTGGTAAATTAATTATACCGCTCTGTTTGGACTCCGCTATTAGTATTTTAATCATGTACGCAAACCATGCACGACTCTAGGCAGAACCAGTGAGTAAACACGTAGTGCCGAGGAGTTTCTAAAGCATTACTACCGGGTAGATGCGATAGGCTACCCCTATCATATAAATCATCTTTATAACAAACAATTGCAAATGCTTTCAAAATACAGTAAACTTATACAAGTAATTTTATTTGACCATAATAACTAGGAACCGGATTTTTAGGTTTTTAAAAACACTGTTTTAGGTTTTCCATTAGGTGAAATAGTTTTTTTTTAGGTTTTTTGTCCAAAATATAGTTTTCGGGTAGAATAATTGGTTTATTAAATTTGAATGTGCTACATAGGATTCTATACATAATACTTGTAAAGTTTAACTTAACAAAATTGACTTAAATTTGTGTAAACTTGCTTTAGTACAATATTATACAATTGAAGAAAGAAAGCATAAACAATCAAAAGAAGCAGTGAAAATAAGATTGCCTCACATTTCCTGGTTACAGTAGCCTATATCACTAAATATCTTTCAAGATTCTCAACTGTGAAGTTCTTCCTGTTATCTCTTAGTTAATAGTTAATACTGTATCTAGACACTACCCTTCTCAGGATTCGAATCCGATGCTTCTAATACAGTGAGTAAAATACTTTATGGTTGGATGTGGATAATGTGAAACTGATTATTTTACTTTTTTCCGTTGTTACGCATGCTAACCGCACAACAGATCAACTAGGGACGAAAACTTCCCCCTTTTCTAGAAAGGTAAATAACACATACGTGTTTCTGGCAGGCTTGATAAAATATTACTTTGCCATCTGTAGTGAAATTCAGGTCGTCGCCAATCCACTGCAGGAATAAACTCGATTTCATTTGTTTCGGCATAATAAGTAACACGTCTACTTAAAACTCACAGTGTGACCACTCAGTATGAATAACAGGGCAGTACTAAATGCAAACAAGCGCTTTAAAACACAGGAATCTATATCCTTGTTCATACACGGCAACAATGGTTGTTCGTACGAATATTTTAAAAGGAATACGCCGGTACACTTACGCTTCCTCTCTAGATACTGCCCATCCTAGACGACAATGGGTTGAACGAAACGCTGGTGGTCAACCCGACAAAAATTGTCTCTCCGCAAAATACCGATTTCTTAACCGACATACAAAAAATACAAAAAAGTAGCCTAAATTAGATATTTTAGGTTTTATATCCCGTTTAGGTATATTTAGGTTTTTATGCCCCATTTAGGTATTTTTAGGTGCTACAGAATTAATGTGGGTGAATCCTATGGACATGATTCGAAAAAGTGTATGAGCGCTTTTTGTTTTGGAAGTCAGGAAAAAAATAGGTAAAAACCTAAGAATCCGGTCCCTAATAATAACTAACCCAGGGTAGACTATCGAGAGTAGTTTACCTATTAAGGAATCTAATTAACAATTTACCCACACACTATCTGAGGCAAGCCTAATTCGCTTTTTTCGAGAGTGTCATGAGATATGGTTTATTTTTCTATGGATGTGGTTGAAAGATGTGCTGCTGCTACAGAAGGAGGCAATTAGACTAATAACTGGGTCGTCATTATTATCACATTGTAGGCCCCTTTTTATACAAGAAGGGATTCTTACTGTATATAACTTGTATGTTTTTGAACTTTTAATGTTTTTAAAGAAGAATGTCTCTAATTATGAACTTAGGAGTGGTATTCATGCATACAACACAAGACATAATAATGACATTCAAATGCCATTTTCTAGACTAAGTAAAGGAAATTCAAATCATGTGTTTAAACAAGCCTAGGTTTTAAACAAGCTTCCTGACACCATAAAAAACCTAAATGGATGTAAATTCAATTCCAAAATAAAAATTTGGTTGAAGAACAATCCATTTTATAATATGCATGAATGTTTCAACAATGACTTCAAGTTTTAATATTTTATAGTAGACTTAAGTTATTAACCTTTTGTCATTTTTGCGGCTAGTAACGATTAATTTTGGCTTCATTTATGAAATCTGACATAGCCAACTGTAAATTTTACTTAAAGGCTTAAATAAATTATTATTATTATTATTATTAACAATATCTAGTCTAATTAATTACGAAACGCATAAAGATAGAATTTCATCTGCTCTATGAACTCAGGAAGAGAATAGGTTTTAACCTAAGATCCGCTGTCTACTCACATATCATCTTACAGGAAACGACAAGAAATAACGTTCACGTTTCTAGATGCATTGACCTGATGAAGACATTATCATGTCTCCTGAACCATAATAGCTGTTAACGTTACCTTAATGTAGTTCTGTGAATTGGCATCAGCTTCCTGGATTCGAAAACTCACCTGCAACAAAGAAAGAAATGTTCTAGATTAGAAAACCATTTCAACATAGAAATTAAGATAACACAAATAGATCCTGGTTTACTTGTGATAAAAATGCAATCACTCATGTAATTGACCTCACAGTTTAGTAATCTTAGGAACATAAAATAAAGTGGCCTAATCTCCATCAAAGAAAAGTGATGGCTTTAAAGAATAATTAACTGAAATTAACAAATAAATGTATTCGGCAGTCATTAGATAGTCTGAATTTAAACTTGGCATAGTAAAGAGAATTATAGGCATGATAAATAAGAAATTTAAGAATTTGCTTGCTAGAAATGTATTCGTAGCAACTGAAGCATCATTACACCCTAAACATCTAAGTCTACGCTATACCACAGATGTCGTCCTTTGTACAGTGTATAAAACCATACGACTAACAACTTAAATACTGCGCAATACGTATGCTTGTGGACGGAGGCGATGATATGGTACCCTAAGATCCCTCAATACGAAGGGGCAGTGCTTTTGGTGACGCCTTCATTTAATTAAAATTTAAAATGTGTCTGAGAAGTATTACTGAATATAGCTGCTGGCCCTTGATGCTCGTATACATTATGAAAATAACACAAATAACTCAATAGTAATACAGGAACAACGTAATCGGAAATCCCAGTCTTTTGTCATAGCATAAGGTATATTAGAATTTGATCTCCAGGCGGCAGCACAGCGCAATCATATAGGCCTATTGTACAACTATGATATTTAAAGGAATAGAACTGAAGTAAGAGAAAATAGTTTCCAAGTTTGGATCAGGAATTGCGACTCCTTGCTCGGTCAACTGTTTTCCGTCAACCTCTAATATACTCAAATGCGTGCAGTTTAATTTTCACTTTCGTGTGTCCATTGTCTAAAATTTTAGGAACCCTATGAACCTATAAGGCCCTCCAAGGTCTATATAATAGGGAGTATTTTACCTTTTATTTGCCCTACAGAACAGATGAGATCCACTGTTGACCACGTTATTAAAACTAAACTTCGTGACGCTACATCCCTGGGGGGGACTAGGTCTACCATCCAATAGTTGCGTCATCTACAATGGGCAGATGGCAGGATTGGGGACATGTGGTGAGCATGCCGACATGACGGCCGTTATTGATCGTTTCCATGAACGGAGCAGCTACTCAATCAAGTAGCTCCTCAGTTTGTATCGCAAGGCTGATTGCATCCCGTTCCAGACCTCTTTACATCAGAAAAATCCGAGGTACCGGGGATCGAAACCGGGCCTGTTGATCCGTAGCCAGCAACGCTAACAACGAGGTCACGCAGGCGGTCAATATAGGAGTAGTAGTGGTAAAAAAGGCGGAGAATCTTCAAGTCCTGGAATTTGTTTAGGCGTAATAGTCTTTTCGAAACATTCTAAATGTGATTCCAGTAAAGGATAAATCGTAAACAGAGACAGGGACAGAGAAAAATCAAACTGTAACCTGTACTTTGTATGGGGTGCACAGTTGGCAAGTTTGATCAGAGCGTGGTTTACTTGTCACCTCAAAGTCGCTTACGCATCCAACATCAATGGGAACATTCTTTCAAGGTATATTTATCTTATATAACTTATATATCAAGGCGTAAAAGTAAATCCAGTCATAACGAAACACATTATAAGACACGGTAATGTGACAGCCTCCATTACAAAACCATTAGCTGGCAGTGCTCATAATGCAGTGCCTCAATACTCTGGAAATTACCAGAAACCCATTTATGTTATTAGTTTCATGGTTTTGCTGATGGTACAAAGGAATGAACTATGCATTACAGTAATGAAAGCGAAGATAAAGAACAGACCCATTAGCATACAGTAGGTGACGTGAGTCTAATATTATGAAACAGTCTACAAGACAAGCTTGTCCGGCCTCAACTGAGAGACAAATATTCTCAATATTCCAATGTACATCGGAATTCCTATTACCGGTGGTATCTGAATCTGCATCTGCTTATGTCGTTATGCTTTTCTGCTGTCTTCTTGGCAGAAGTACATGCTTTATAGGCTATTGTAACATCCTTTGGGTATATACAGTAATCTATTTCTATAACAGAAGCATTCAAAAGCATACAGCTTAAATTATTAACCACTTTTTTATCATAAATTTTAGCACGAACACGTTAATAATGGAATTGTTTCTTGTTTACCTCTATCGGCAGATCATTGACAACCTATATCGATTACAAGGAACATAACTCATTTCACAAATATCGAAATGCGTCATCCCTCACTTAGAATGCAGCACAGAACAACATTAAAATGGATTTATGAGTGAAAAAGATGGGATTTAATTTTATTTCCTCCTTTCATAAGGGTTTAAGATAGCAGTACTTTTGTTTTGCTATACTATATAAACCGAATGAGGGGGGAAGAAAAGAAGCTCTCATTAATGCAGAACATAAAAATGCGGAGAAGACTGCCCTTCTTTTTCCCCCAAGACGACGCGACTGCGGCGGCAATATTGCATATTCCGAGTATGACAGTCTTATTTCAGTTAGCTACAACCCCTGTGCATATTCGTGCTAGAAATATATTTGAGAAGCAACTGGGTAGATGTAGTTCTGCATTTCACATGAGACAGACTTGAAAATAAGATTTTCAATGTTGGAAATCTTTCCCCTCCCCCAGCATAGTCTATAATAGATTTTTTTTTAAATTAAATATGGCAGTATAATCATACTCCAACTTTTTCAAGTAGACTTTCTGACATTTTGGAACTCTGATTTGTATCTTCTCACTTATGTCAACTACAAATAAGAAATTAAGTTATTAATTTGACAGGCCAAGATGACGTTCGTTCTGTACTACTATGAGCTTTACCCTCAATATTCACAGGAATGGAGGCGAAGATCAACCTTCAAGCGGAGTTAGGCTGTTCACCCGAAACGAAAATCGATCACTACTACAAACAATTTGGTGGTCGATAGCTTATGCACACACTGGCTACATTTTCTGCCGAATCTTTTTTCATAATTTTCGAAGAACCTCAACATTTATGCCAGTTGTATTAATGATTACTGGCAGTATTGTAAATTAAAAGTCGGTCTTAGCGTCTTCAAACTAATATTTCATTTATTTTCTTGGTTTATGTGCGCATGATAGCAGCAGCCGACAGAGAATCAACTGTTCGGAGGAAGCTGTCATGATTCTATAACATATGGGTAAGGTGCTCATGGGCTGTTCTCATATTTTTGGGGTAGAAAATTAGAAACATTCCTATTCCGTAGTATGCAACAAAACATAGGATGAAACTGTATGCAATGGCAGTTGTCGATGTCACACCATCCAGTTCGATGGTTTATAAAAATCTGACAAAAACTGGATCTAGGAATATAGACTTTACAGTTTTAAAATATGAGGAATCAAGGTGTCCACAGAAATTTCAAAATACATTTCCCTGACTTTTCACGAAACTTAGGCCTACATTTCCCTGATCATAAGAATCGATGTTTTCAAGGTTCTTCGTAAACAAAATAAAAACAAAAATCGGGCCTCCTACATCCCTTAAGAAAATAAGAAATGATTGGCTCAAGTGCTGAAAAGAAAATTGCTTACACAGTCGGGGTTGCAGCAGACTGAAGCAAAACACATGCTCCTCACATTTCGCTCACTGGAGCTAGTTATTTTCTCTGACTATTCCGTATTTTTTTTTAAAGAAATTCTTTTTTCCCTTTATTTTACAAAATTCCCTGAATTTCCCTGACCATTTCAAATGCCCTGATTTTCACTGACTTTCCAGAATGTGGACTTCTGGGAAAAGATAAACCATACATAACACTGCGGTAAGAGGTTTCTTGAACTCCTAATAAGAAATAATACTTCGGACAACTTTTATGTGCATGGTCTAAGTAGAAATGTGCAGTATAGCTAACAAATTTACACGATCTCGTACACAAAATTTAAAACGTTAACCTAAAAAGTTATTGTCTGAGTACACTGTCATTCTTTTAAAATCTACCATTGAGCCGGAGAAGATATGAAATTAACTCCTTTTAAGCTGATGTGGTGGTTTATAAAGTGACTGTTCACCGGCATAGATAAGAGAGTAGAAGGCCATTAAAACACAGGATCTAAAATAGAACCCTCTGGCACCGCAAGAGAAATTCTGTTTTTACTTGATTTTGCGCCCCCTTACTACCATCCGTTGATCATACGGTAAACAGAAAATGTTAACTAAAATTCAAGAAGGCCAATAGTATTTCGCTTTATCAATGCATAAGTCTTGCTCAGATCACAAATCGTTGCGTGAGTAAAGAAAATGTTCTTTAATATCATCCATTACACTGACATCAGAAGGATTAATAGTAATTGCCTTTATAGGTAACTGTCTTTATAGGTTAGTTTTAGTTATCTATTTTATATTAATAAATCTGCGGTATCGATGTTAAGGCAGAACCCAATACGTAAACAAAATTATTTTTCAGGAGGCACTTTTTAATGATGAGTTAATAGACATAACAGAATCTAAAATCTCTATGCAAAATATATATAAAATATATATTTTTAGCTTTTTTTGACGTTCAGCCTTAGCACCACAAAACTATTGTAAATCCTACATTTCAAAAATACTGCATTCACAAGTGAAATGTCCTGTTTTATCGTAGGTTTTAATGTCGTAAGTTACCTCCCCTGAACTTCCTTATCTCACTTCATTGTGAATTTGTTGTGAACTTAACTACATACGTGGAATTATGTCTATTTCTATAAATGTTACTGAACACACAGGGAACACACCCGTCTTTTCTTACTGAGACAAGCATAATGATTTAAGAGGTGTTACATGCCCGCAGGTTGCCTGTACAATGGTATTTTCGTTCAAAATCATGCCAAAAAAAAGAGGAACTGCATTAACCACATGAATGTTCTGAAAACCATGACCTAGGGCAGCATTCTATTACGTTAAAAGCCCTTCTCATCAGTCCGGATAGAATTTAGAGGGAAGGAGCTAGGGCAGCAAATGAGCTGCCATGGTCTCTGAGCAGTAATACGCCCGCCCTAAGTCTCACCAGAGCCGAGGAGGAAATACTGCCACTACGTTTGAAGCCTCTTTAATGAGACATTCTTTCCTCTTCCCTTTATAACGAAAAAATGCGCTACCTTAAAACACCGCAGAGGAGAATAGCGCACCTTAACCAGCACTATTCAACCTGTGGGAGAAAGTCGGTTAGTTCCGGAAGTCGGCGGTGCTAATTTCACACACTATGGTTGCGGGTGCTAAGATTATCATTTCGAAATAGTCCCAACAAACCAAAAAGAGACATATATGTGCAGCCAGCAAATACAATTGTTTTCACTTTAGAATATGGTACATGAAAGTATTTTTTATCGACTGCGCAGCAGGAGCGAATTTATCTGATGAAACTCGTCAACTCGAGTTGGATTTATTAAGACTATTCAACGAATAAAAATGTAATGGCTTATACAAATAATAATTACTTTCGTGCTTTGTCGTATAAAAACAAAACAGCTGCGAGACCACGGCATACTATGGATGAACAATCCATGAATCGATTAGCGTTACCATGCTGTGACCAGTGCTACCAATGGTGCATATAAGTAAGACATAGTTAACTTCAGTCAGGTGAGCTAACAGCTGAACAGAATAAAAGTACATCAATTGGCTTGCACCGAATCGAAAATGTGTTTTTAATCCATGTAAATTTCTATTATTTCAATTTCAAAACAAGTTATGTTGTATAAAATGTTTTCGTGCTGCTTAATGACAGCATGTGACGTATTAATCACAGCACACTGAAGCTTACGTGCCCAGTAACGAGCAGACGTTTTACCCGATAAAACGGGATCTTCGTGATTCCCACAAAATATTGTAAGATGAACGGCCGTGGTTGGTCTATATCCGAAGAATTACTAAACGTTATTGGTCAATATCAAACACGCGGCGTATGAGTGGAATAGTCTTAACAATTAGCTTTTACAGAAGGTAAAAGATGCACCAGAGCATCTTAGAATAGGAAACATGGAGGCAGTGGCGTAGGAAGGGGGTGCGGGGGGTGCGGGCCGCCCCGGGTGCCATCACCCGAGGGGGTGACAAAATAAAAATATATTTTTGTAAGTAAAAAATCGCTCAAGGGAATTTAAAAATAATAATATTATTTAAAACAATTAAATAAGCTTAACAACTATCTACAAGTCAACATGCGTATTGAAACTTCTTTTAGTTTTAAATGCAGTCAACAAACGCGGCTGAACTGGCCGCTGTGTTGATACGAACAATAATATTATGGTTAGGGAGAGGGGTGTTTATTTCTACCGATGCTTCTCACTGCAGTTTTATTAATTATTTAAATGAGACTTCAACAATCGGCGATATTTTATATCACTCAAGCCGCAACCAATTCTACCCGCTGCGGCAGTCATGACTTTGACGAAAATAAACTTCGAATTTCGGTTGACTCCGAAGTCTCCGGCAATCTAGATTTTGAACTGGTAGGCTATGTGCGCATATTTAAGAATAGATTATTAATAATACAGTTCCGTAAAATACTTACATTACTTGATTATGACATTTATTAGGATCAGAGGCGTAACGGGGGGGGTCCTTAAAAAAAAGGAAAATTGTATATTTTTTAAGTCTGCTTATAAATTACTTAATACGAGTATAAAGCGTGGGAAGCTTAAAACTCGTTATTGTACATCTTAATTTTTAAAATTTTCCGGGGGAGGACCCCCGGACCCCCCTCTCCCTGAGGGGTATTCCATACTCCCCAGACCCCGCGGATGTTATAACCCTCCCCCATATGGTCGGCCTGGTTACGCCTATGATTAGGATCAACCTATTAAAAAAATCTGATGTAGGCTATAATTCACATAACTTCCTCTGCTCAAATAAAAGCCTCTCCTTAAAAATAAGAGAAAGTCGTCGCTAATCTTCGTTGTTACATCCCCAAAAGGTACCTAACCCAAATACAAAATTTTGTTTTCGTACGATTTTCCGTTGCAAGAGGCCGTATTGGAAAGAGCGCGTATTCAGAGTGGGTGGCTTATAACTACCCTTCAGAGAATTATTTCGAAAAAGTGTTTCAAATAAAATCTTTAGCTCTTAGTATAAGAAACCCACGGGCAAAATTTAAAGAAAAATGTTAGAGCCGTTTTCGAAAGAAAAAAACTTTCTTTATGCAAAAATAAGGAAAACTCTTATCCAATCTTCGGTTCACATTTTGAATGGTACCTGACATAAATACAAAATTTTGTCCTTTTATCAAAAATCAACTTTCCAAAATTCGAGATTTCGCTTGGAAAACAAAATATAAAAAGTCACTCCAAAAATAAAACTTTGCACAATTTCGGGGGTGTATTTTGGCCTAGAAATGTGTGAAACAAAAGATGTTCGCTTTATTGATGGTAATGCCCACAATTCGTGAATCTGCCGCTCACGAAAACAATGCATATCTGTCTGTCTATAACGTACTTTATATTAATAATAATAACAAAATAATAACATTAATAATAATAATAATAGCATTAATTGTCGCTTAACAGCAAAATGTGCTTGATATGTATGTCTCCTTAATCCTAAAAAAATCGCTGAATTAGGTTAACTATGTCTTATTTGCACCATTGGAAGCACTGGTTACAACATAGCGACAACATGGTAACTCGAATCGCTTTATGGATGGTTGATTCATAGTATGCCATGATTTTGGAGATTAGTTTTGTTTTTATATAACAAAGTAATTATTACTAATTTTGTATAATCCGTTGAGTTTACGAGTTACATCAGATAAATTCGTTGCAGCTGCATCTATCGATAAACTATTAAACTCTCGTGGGATTACCTTTGACTATCCAAAAAATAACACTTGGAACTGTCCCATCTTTTCATAATTTAAATGGGGGGGGGGGGTGACAAGAAATTTTCCGCACCGGGTACCACCTAAGTTTGCTACGCCACTGCATGGAGGAAGACACAGCCATTTATTAAACAAATATTAATGGATAAAATAAAAGATCTGAGAATGATTGAGGTATCATGTCAGTACTACCGTAAAACCGGCAAGTAAGCTAATGCCATCTTGATTATTTACGTTAATTTAAGTTAAAGAAGCATTATGCACCCTATGAGTAGCCTGTCAATACAGTATTTAGTAACACATTCCACCGCTTTTGCAGGGTTTGTTAGTAAAATTCGTGGTATAGAAACTACATATTGATTGCAAAGCGGTCTTAATTCTATTATTATCTGCAATCATTCTTTACTTATGTAGAGTACTGAATTATTTTTGTTATAAAATATACCAAAACTATTATGCAGCTGTCCTGAATTCCACATTCCTTTAATTAGTGTTTATTCATCTGAACCGATACAATCCGCAAAACAGTTTCTAATGCTAATAATGACCGCAAACCGATAGCGATAGGGCTGTAATAGGCCTATAAAGTAGGCTAATATTTATCAAATTATTTTTATATTTTAAAACTGAGGTATGTGAAAATTATTTATGTTTTACCTAGGATCACTTCGGTATTCAACATTGAAAAACCAAACAAAAACTTCTGCGGCTATCGTTTCGCGTTTATGGGCAAATTCCATCATCATAATGCCATATTCAGATTGTAGTCTTCTATAATAATAAGGGGAGTGTTCGTCTGTTTATCTGTCTGTGCGTGGTGCCCAGCGAAATCTACTGTATGCAGAGATCTGAAATTTTTAACATAGATGAACTGATGGGTGGCCGAATCCACCTCGAAGCCGGGTTTTTAATGTTAGCTTTCGTTCGTTAGTTATGAGTGAAAAACTGTCAGAAAACGTGAATTTTTTGGGCTGTCGAAGCATCAGTTTTCGGTAATACATTTCACTTGGCACATCAATTGCAAGTGTTTTTTTTTTTTTTTTTTTTTTTTTTTTTTTTTTTATAATAATAAAAGCATCGCGATTTTTGCAATATATCGCAAGGCATGCAAAATCTGAAAATTTCAACACAGACGAAAGAGGAATAATGATTGTAAGCCTAAATGGGCAAACATTGATAGATTTAGACGTAACTCACTATGCAGGGGTTTCCCGAGCCAGGGAACTCGAATCTGAGGTCGATTTTTTCAAGCGGCGCTTTCTAATCGTGGAATGCACTCCAAAGGCGGATTTTAAGCTGATTCATTGTAATGATTAATCGTTTAGTGTAAGATTTAATAAACATGTATTTATATTTTTGCTCTTAAATTTTAATCTTAGAATTAATTATCGTGGACGATGCCGCGGGCAGTAGTTAATAACTTAGTTTCTAATTTGTAGTTTTACCTATCCCCTTTTAGGAATTACGCACCCAAGTACGGGGCCGAGACCTGACCGGAGATGGATTATCTATTGATCGCAGGACAAGACAAGAACATGGAGGGCATCCTTCGGGTGAGGGATCGGCTCTACGCCGGGGCCAACTCCGAGACAACAGGTTTAAGACGGGGACCACAAGGGCCTAAAATTACTAGACATGTGTCTCATACGTGAGGAAACCCCCGGAAAAAACACCACCTAGGTAATTTGTCCCGACCGAGATTCGAACCCGGGAGCGAACGCATCCCTTGCACCACAGCGGTGGACATAACAACACGAATATAGGCTATTTGATCTCTCCTACCCAAAAAGCTAATGCTATCCTCGAGTAGTTGTCTAGGAGGTTCCCGCGTTCAAATTTCGAGTTCAGGTATATTACTCGTAAAATGTTTATAAAATTAAGGAACCATTTAAAAAAAATACATTTCCCATCAACCGGCAGAATGGAATATTTTCTTACAACATTATAGGGCTATGTCGAGTGTCAGAAGAATCATTTTAACCCCCACTTCACAAACACGTATCTAAATGCAAGGACTTCTCTTCACTACGCGCAGTAACATAATTCTTGTTCACATAGCGAAGAGTGAAATTGAGAGAGCGAGTGAATGAGGTGATGGGGCCTTCGCGTGCTCATCCGTCACCCAACACACACTCGCCAGGGCTTTTAAATCCCCCAAGTGAGAGCTCCACCTGTAAATGCAATCTACCTTCCGTGAACTTCATGTTCCAAGAGCTAGGATTTCTTGATGTTGTAATGTAATATTGCGTCATCTTCAGATAGCATCTAGACACGAAACATTTATACCACGAAAAATGAAGCAATGAATATTGTATTAAGACTATAGGGGAGGGATCATTGATAACACCCCCATTTAGCTGAAATGCTAACTTTTATTGTTGCTTACTAAAGGCATGGGGAAATGAATGGCTTTTTTCCCCCCTTCTTCTTGATTTTTAGATTTTAAGCCATCTGTTAAAGCAACTCGTCCACCGCTGTGGTTCAGGGGATGCGTTCAATCCTCTCACGCAGCGGGCCCGGGTTCGATTCCTGGTCGGGACAAGTTACCTAGGTGAGGTTTTTTTCCGAGGTTATCCCTCACCTGTGAGACAAATGTCATGTAACTTTAGGACCTTGTGGTCCCCGGATATCATCTGGCCGTCATTATCATCTTCATCCCCCATCCTCGCCTTGTTCTGAGTGAGTGTGTGTGTGAAAATGGTGTGTATCGTCCTATGTGTTCGTGTTGTCTCGGAGGTGGCCCCGGCATTGGGCTGATCACTCATCCGGGGAGGCCCTCCATGTCCTTGTCTGGTCAAAAAAGTATGTATGTGATCCAAAGTCAATCCCTCTCCCGACAGGTTGCGGCCCTGTAAGGCCCGGGCGGCTTGGGCCGCTTAAATCCTACAAGGGAGAGGTAAAACTACGAGAAAGAAAGAAAGAAAGTTAAAGCAACTCGAAGTATTTTTATACATGTTTTCGTTGGTAACACTAGGGGTACTATTATACAGCATTCGCGTTGCTTAACAAGTGAAATCTAGTGCTTAGGAGTGCGGGTTTCTTGTTTATTAATTTGTTTGATGATCCATTTTTAACTTAAAATTGATTTTTTTACTATAATAACTTGAAGCTGAATACTAAAGTATACTGAAGTTCACTCTGTCAGTGAACACATGAACTAAGTATAGAAACATCAAGTTCTAATAGTGTTGTAGAAAATGTGGCATTCATCGTTACCATAAAGACTGGCGAGGAAACGAACAGTAGAATGGAATGGGCATGTGAAAAAAGTTCAAAGGAGGAGTCGTTAATACGCATAACTTACTTGCGCAATCAATGTGATTTTTTAAACACTGATATTAAACCAATGGGATTCATGTATCAAGCTTTTAGATCTTATGTTCCTCTAAACGATAATCGGCAGGTGAGCTCGCCATCTCTTTCACTCTATGAAGTTCAGAGTTTAACCCGCTGATTCCCGCTGCCTCTGTAATGGGAAGTTGTTAATTTTAGTAACAGTTTTTTTTAAATCATCATTAGATCGGAAGTTTAGGAAAATGCCTATCCTGTTTGAATGTATATATTTAAAGGCATATATCCCAGTGAAGGTAATTTCTCTAGTGGAGAAAAAACTAAACTCCGTGGCGCTACACCCCTGAAGGGAGAAAGCCTAGGTTTGTAGCCCAATCAAGCAAGATTTTCTTACTAAAATGCTTCAATCAAATGAGCCGGATGGACAACAATTGCATAGATTTGGCTGGCAGCAGATATGTCCAAATCATAACAAATGAATCCTTCTGGTGAAGTTTTATCATGCCGACTTTTATCCCATTTGTACTTGTTTTGATTTTATACGAGTTCGTCCTTTCCCCCTTTGTTTGTTTTTCAATATTAGAGTAATCGCTTAAGAGTACTAAAAAATTTTGAGATGGAAATTAAGAACTGGAATTTCGTATAGTACTTAAGGATTGGGACCACCCTGTTGCAATAGAATTTGTTTGTTTTTTTGCTAACTGACAATATGTGTTGCCTTGTACATGAACATTGTCCGCCGCCGTGGGTGAGTTGGTAGCGTGACTGACAGCCATCTGGGCGGCCCGTGTTAGATTCCCGGCCGGGTCGGGGGTTTTTCAGTAGTGAAAAATGTCTTTCCCGGGTTCAGGACTGGGTGTGTGTGTGTCCTTAGGTTTAAGTAGGTAGGGGACTGGCGCACCCCGGTAACAAATCCGCTGAGAATATCCCCTTACGGGATCACCAGGGGTCGCTCGCGAACCTGAGGAATAACTTTTTACATGAACATTCCAGTGTCATACCGTTCGCTACCTGAACCGTTATTTTCACTGCCCATGTTGATCAGCGTGAATATCCCAGTCGGAAAAACCCCAGTTTCACACAGTATTGGATTAGACTATCTTGGCCAAAGAGAAGTTCTGTAGTTATAAGGTGAAAAATTCCGAAATTTAAACCGTCATGGTTGCAGAGTTTCCTAGTTTCACTACTGATGGAAGCATTATAATGTGCTAGTATTGCTACAAAGCGGTAAGTTTTTAAACAAGCTTATTTCTGATTTAATTAATTTTTTCTTCTGTCCAGGCTACGGACAGCGGAATTAAACTAGGCCAGTCAACCTGGGTAAACATTTGGAAAGTCACTGGTTTTCTTGTTCTCAAATTCGGCATTGGCATTTTTGTGTGCGTAGTCTAAATGCGAAAGTCACAAGACAAATTTACAGATATAAATAAAGTAATTCCTGGTGGGAAAAGTTTTAGCACACCAGAGACATTTACAAATTTAAGTAATGTAAACAACCATCGTTAAAAAAACATACCTATTAACAAAGAAAAACTGGAAAGAAAAACTGGAAAGAAAAACTGGAAATAAAATCTGTCTTCTTCCGGGGGGGAATACGTCAAATCCCTTTCAATATTCGCTACATATGAAACATCAAACACAAGAATATAAGCTGTTTTAGACTGATGAATAACTTACATGTGTAAAGAAAAAGTACAGCAGAAAAAAGGAAGAGGTGAGGTGTGTGAAATGAGCAGAGGAACTAGGTTCGTTGCATCTGTCCTTCCCGGTTCGTGGGTGAAATGAATAGCGGACAGGATAATTTCATTATGAATGCCGAGGTGCAAGTTCGACATTACACAAACCACTAATGGCTCCGCTGAGAACACCAAGTGAGTACAGCACAAAGAGAGCATCAGCACCACTTGGCCTTGTTCAGTATTAACCAGTAGCGGCTCGTGGCTCAAAACGAGAGTGTGCTGCAAATACCATTTCATACAGCAAACTTAAAATATTGAGCTACTTGATAGAGAAGTAGCGGCTCTGGTCATGGAAACCACCATTAACGGCCGTGGGTGTCGGCATGCTGACCACATGCCCCCAATCCCGCCATCTGTCTATAGGTAGTTGGCGCAGTGGTCGGGTGGTAGGCCTTGTCCCCTCGAGGATGTCGCGCCACGGAGTTTAGTTTAGGCTTACTTAAATAATTACTATCTCAGAGTTAAGTCCATGGGACGTTCCTTCTTACTACAGAAGTTTTCGATGACTTTCGTGTTGAATCCATCCATGTTTGCAACCATCGTTTTCGCTATGGAAAGCATTGCAAGAGCTGTAAGACGTTCTTGTGATGGTATTCCTTAGGAGTGGCTTTATCCTTTTCAGGGTAGAAAAGCATCTTTCTGGTTCTGCTGTGGTAATAGGAGTGGTGACTATAATCCTGAGAGGCTTTGTTATTTCGGAGAATGTTCCTACCAAATTGTTTTTAATCATAGTAGTGGAACAGCTCCATCAATTTTCCTGTAATAATTTCTTTCATACAAAACACTCAGTTCTGTTTTCAATATGTTGTAGTGGCTAAAACCAGAACTAGAGTTTCAACTATATTCCAATAGATGTCGCGGCAAGTGTCGTTTTGTGTCTATATCTGTGG
This sequence comes from Ectobius pallidus, assembly GCA_964059195.1. Lineage (NCBI taxonomy): Eukaryota > Metazoa > Arthropoda > Insecta > Blattodea > Ectobiidae > Ectobius > Ectobius pallidus. The sequence goes on from CAXKWD010000002.1 coordinate 116,683,476, forward strand.
CGAGATCACAGCGCTCCAGTGAGTCGCCTTAAAATCTCGTGAACGCAATTCAGCGGCAGCCCGTTCTGTATGTTGAAACCAGTTTACACGCCATAAAGGCAAGCGTAAGCATGACGTCACACCCTACAAGAGAAGAGCTGTTTTCAACATGCATTCACGAAGCGGAAAAGATAATATTCACATTACCGACTTCCATTCTCCAACGTCAGCTAAGGAATTCTCGCGTGGACGCGCCAAGTTCAAAATCTAAGTAAAAGAAAATATAGTATTGCGTTTGAAAATAACATTATACGACGAGCAGAAAAGAAGCTGTGTGCTGTAGCACTGCAGCACTATGGGAGAAACCGCCACTGGTATTAACCAGCCATCAGATTAAATGGTTAGGAGTTAAATAAAGACTGCTCTTTCCGGAAAACTGTACTACAAACTGTGCAATAAGTCACATCACATAAAAATATCACCGAGAAGGTGAAAATCACAACAGGAATCAGCAAAAGAATTGTTGTTTACACAATAAGGTATGAAAGATAATTCCCCAAATTACAATAATAATATTCTAACATGAAGATTTCACTTCCTAAGAGCATATTTCTTCCCAAATGTTCTCACGGGACTCACTACAACTTACAACGTAAAACTGTCGGGATATATTTTTATATTATTATTATTATTATTATTATTATTATCTTTATCAGTAATATATTTTCCTTTTTCCTTCAAGCAGTCATTTATTAATTATCAACATTGTCATTTTCAAATTTCAATGATTCTACGTAAATAAAGCAAAGATAAAGGCGATTGTATCAGCAGTGCATGTTTATAAACTTTGCTTGCTGTGGATATGTTTCTTTTCCTTTAAAAATTATTTTAAAGATATCGTTAAGATAATTATGTTGATTAATTAAACTAAATATAACTTATTTACATCAATTGAAATTAGGCTTACTCTTCATTTTTATCATATTTTCTGCAACGAAACATTATGCTTCGTAAGAAGCAATCGTACAAGAGACTAAGCTATGACGTAGTAATGCAAACTTCGTGCGTTCGCAGTATTCGGTCAGTAACTGGCAAACAGATTTTCAAATTTATATAACTATTACTGTATTGGACTTACACCCTCACTTACCCCGAGCATTCCCTGTCCACTGTTTGTAAACGTTTGTGTTGCCTCAAGAGGAGGCTTGCGTCATGCTGATCCCACACCAGGGAGACCATACGTCCTTTCTAAGTACCGTATATTTGACCCAAAGATCTCTCCCACCCCTTAAGGCATTGGTGTGAAAGGAAAAGAAAGTGATAAAGAAAGGAAGCATTGTTACTTGAAAAAAGCACTTTCTCATACCATCCAGCGATATTTTAGCTGCTCCAGAATATAGCGTATAAGTGCATAAAAAATAACCTCTCTGATTTTAAGCAGTTACTCCATTGCTGTCAAATAACCTATCGGATTTTAAGCAGCTACTCCATTGCTAGAACAGTCGTGCCGAGTAAGTTCTCCAGTTTATTGCATGGTTGCTACGAGACGAGAAGACAAGTGAGATTTTAACTCTTTCCTTAATATCTTATTTTGACCTTGATGTTCATTCTCTTCCCAAGATCATATAGAATGAAGTAAACTGTCCTATTTGCCGTTCTTGAAGTACGTTTAAATAAAGCATAGGGAGAGCATGGACGAGCTCTCAAAAAAGCCCTGACGCCCTATAAAGACAGAATCTTCAGTTAATAACCATGAACTATTATTCCCAAGACCGATATCGCCATTCTTTTGGTATCTATAAAACGTCAAGAGTATCTCTGTCATTTTATGTCTGTTTCAACGACTTGGAAGAGATGGGAGTGCTGTAATAAAAAATACGATCATCTTGACTCAAGTATGTTTCCTGACAAGGTCAGTATCTTCAGTCATCATTTCCGCGCAGGACACAGGATTAAACGCACTTATATTTTTATTCTTCAGCCTGGAATTTGTATATTTGATTTCAGTGCTAATAATATTCAACTTACTGGAGGTGTTCAATATAAGTATTTTGAATGTTTTCGTACCATCAAACAAAGTCAGGATCAACTACCATAAGGGCAACATTTTTTAAGTATAAAGAAAGTTAACCTCCTTACTTAATGAAGTTTTCGTCGTTCTTCTTGATCAAATGTAGGCTTTCTCCCTTTGATCTGAAGCATTCCAAATAATAAGAGTGGCCGAAATTATGAAAACAGACTCACATAACACTGTGCCTTATGTTTTTTTCTTGTTTGTTTTAACTTTGTCAATGAGCCTCCCAAGTAACAATAATTTTTTGTGTGTTCTTTCCGAAACAATATTTGTACATTAAAAAAAAAATACAACTACATTATTCACATTCCTCAAATATAGGCCTACCCAAGTATTAAATGTTTAATTTGTGTAGAAACTATTGCGTAGTTCGATCGTTCTACATAACTTTATGTCATAACCACAACATAGAATAAACTAAAATTAATTTCCTTCTGTATTCTTGAGGATTACTGTTTTATTGTCATTAAAATATTAATATTTTAGGAATTTAAAATATTAATATTTAGGAATTTAGACACGTGACTATTCTGTTTTCAATTAGAAAAAAAAGACAAAAGTTACTTTCACACTGAAAATAATCCCGTCCTGAGCAGGAGCAGAGCAGAGAGAAGCTCCAGATAAGCATGAAAATATAACACGCAAGCTTGTTAAAAGGAAGTAAAATATTTTGTCACCTTGAATATGTCATTCTTGATACTGAAAGTATAACTTTAGCATACTGTTTTACAATAGTCAAGTACAGAGAACGATTTCGTTTGTCAAGATGAAAGAACGGGTTTAGGTGGGGAGGATACATAAGGGTTATAGATCAAGTTTCCTATAAAAACTTAAACCTGTTCCATTTTTCATTAGTAAAAAATATTTTTGTTTTATATCTGCAACAGTTTCAAGTTACAGTATCCTGAAAATATGTTAATGTAACATTGATCAAGAAACCAGTAACTTTGATATGCCTACCAGCGTTAAGACTGAAAACCCCACTTTCATCTGATCAGCAATTTCGTGTAACTTTCAAAGTAGAGGAAATTTCCCTTTGAACATAACTTAACAAAAGTGTAGGGGTGTTTCAAAATTTAAGTCGAGATTAACCTATTACTAGTGGATAGTTATCGGCGGTATACGAAGTATAACCGGGAAGATGAGACAAGGCTCATGGCTTTAGGATGCGCGGTAGAAATATGCAGTGTCCCGCAAGGTGATGAATCACGTCTTATTAATTATAACATCCATTTTAGATTAGGATGTGTCAATGTTACACTTTACAATGTTGGTCAAAGAAAACTATAATGGCCTACTGGTAGAAAGTGTATTAAAAACGGAAACTCCGCTTCTTCAGTATTCCATAAAATCTACAAATATAGGCTATCTTACGATTTTTTTTAATTTGTAGGCCTATGGACGAGACGAGGCGGAGTTTCCGTGTTATAATAATGTCCTATGATAACATATATATATATAAATATGGGTAATGATTTACAAATTGTAGTTTTATAACTTATTGTAATAATGCAATCATATTTTTAATTTCTAAAAAGTAATTTTGAGAACAATTTATTAAAGTCTTTTGTCAAAGAAATTTCAGCTACAGTTCAGAAACAAACCACATAAAGAAAACTATGAAGATTACACTCTTTCTTGATTCAAATCTATAATAAGTCTGTGGATTTAACTTGAAGTGCCGGTCTCCTTAGCCGCGGTAGCTAAGGCCTTGGAGCCGTGGTGAAGGAGGCAGTGGGTTCGAATCCCGCCTCGGGTATGGGTGTTTGTAACAAGAAAAAAAAAAGGAAAACAATGAAACAAAACAGTAAACAACATAACACAGGCCAACAAAACAAAACAGTGAAAAAAAGTTGTAATTTTACGCCCGCAGAAGCATTAAATTTCATCCATATTAGAGCAAGAAGTTTATTTTGAGTTATCTTCAATTTGCTTTTACCTCCATATCGCAAAGTAATACATTGGTTTAGGCATATGCGTTTTCACTGCAAAATCCAATCTTCTCACTGGAATGTCGAAGTAGCTATTTTTCTGGAAACAGATATAACTGAAGTTTTCTCACACCTTCACAAGCCTACTTACATACTCGTTTATCAGACTTTTCAATACCGAGATAGAAATAGAATTATGTGCTGTAAAACTGTCCAATATTATGTTTGTTGTGTAAAATAGAAAAATACGTAGGCCCACATTAAAACGTAGTCTATCAGTAATCCAATACAATAAATATGGAACCATGAATACAGTTATAAATGTATGCTAGCACGAACAAACAGATTTATTTATTTATGGAATGTTTCAACATTACTGCTAGAGGATTAAGTCATTTTCAGATCAACAAACAATACTGGCGATTACAATGAAAAAGTCAACCGATGTTACAAAATAATGTCCAGAGGATTAACTTTTATACACTTTTCCATTGCGGAACCCGAGGAAATTCACTAGCTTCAGTTCAAAGCAGATTCCTGTTTTAATAATCTGACTGCCCGGTACTAATGACCCGTTAAAAGCGATAAATATGAACTGACGTGTTTTGTAAAGAGAGGTTATCAAGGGACCTAAATGACAATATAGAAATGTTGAACCTGGGCTTGAGTGGGATTTCAAACGACAGGTACCAGCTCAGGAATCGGTTAACATAATATTTATTTATTTATTTAACCATTCGGAGTTAAGGCCATAAGGCCTTCTCTACCACTCAGCCAGGGCAAAAACATGAAATACATAATGATAATAATAATGATTAATAATAAATTTAAAAAGAACTGATATACATGAATACAAGAAACGTACATTAAATACAAAGAAAAAATTCGAACATAAGTACTTGAATAATAGGAATATATAATACAAATGACTAAAACTAAGAAAGAAAGAAAAAAAAGGATGAAAGCCTAAACAAATACATTCTTAGTTATTACAAAATATAGTGAAAATTAAAATATATATTACTAATTAGCATCAATTCCTAAATGTTATTGTATACTAAATTTATTAAATGGCGCTTGAACTGTGAAGTCGTTTGGCAGCTCCTGAGATAGCTAGGCAGTGAATTCAACAGCAATACCACCAGTGCTGATAGTATTACTGGTACCGTAACATAATTCAGCTTACAAATGACATGGTAAATTGTGATCAACGGTGTTGTATTGCAGAGCTCAATGAAAGTTACTTCAATCGAAGTATTAAAGGGTGTCATATCTCTCCAGAACAGATTCTGAAGTGATTTAACCACTTTAGCTAGTTCTTTTTCTTTACAACTCTATCCAAACTATATGCTCACACAGTTTCTAACAAATCACGGAAATTTCAGATCTTACCTTCATAAAATTAACAAAGCTCCTTCACCACTATGCGACTGTCCTGAAAAAGCAGTAAAAACAGCAATTCACCTCCTCACAGACTGTACCTTGTTCTCCAAAGCAAGACCTGCAGTACTTCGAAGGCTACCACTGCATCGGGTGCTTCAATGTCATATCAACACAGTCAACGTTACCAGCTTCCTGAATGACAACAGCTTTTAAAAAAAAGTGTTGTAAATAATTAATAAATATCCCATGGTATATCCTGAGGTGAAACACGGGTTATATTAGTTATGTAAATAAATATTATATATATATATATATAAATTTAGGTTGGAAGAATCGCCAATTAGTAAAAAACAGATCTCACCTGAGAGCTCTACCAAAGCAAATAACGCAGGGTGAAAAGCGAAAGAACATACAAGAAATTAAGTTCAATATTACTGCAACTATAATTAGGCAAGAACCACGAAAAATTATTGCATTTCCGTCTAGTGAGAGTTGTTCTATTATGTTGGCAATGAAAACAATGATGCTTTAGATCACACTTGTCGAGCAGTACTCCGAAAGGGTGAAGTCATTCCCCACTTCCAGGACCTCCAATCGCTACCAATCGGAGTACTGGTCGACAGGCCTGCTCTAGATATAGGATACGCTATTACCACCCTAAAGTTTGCATATCTAATAGACAGTGGATTGACAATCTTCTAGGCTACTAAGTCAAAACGAAACAATAATAACTAAGCCAGCTAGGAGAAGAAACTTTCTCATAATTCCATGTGTGTTAATAGTTATCATTCACCAGATACTAAGCAATATACAGGGTGTTAATGAATAACACCGAAATATTCTACCTGTGTATAGAGGGGACATAGACAAGCAAGTTTTATTAGGACATTTTTGCTCTATGACGTAAAATATGTATGCTACAGGGCATTAAAGTCCTTAAAATTTGGTGCTCATAACTCAATAACTGAGCGAAATAGGGTTAAAATTTTCATTAAATTGACTTCATGCCTTCATAGTGATCGATAAAAACCTGATTCTTAACAATTCATCAACAGCTATGCCATAATTTAGAAATTTCATAATCTGCAAAATTTACTGATTAATCACATGATTGCCCGCCACTGCATTATGTTTTTATTCCAAATTCCAAACCTAACAAAAATGCTTCGTTTGTCTTTCTTTCCCTCATTTTTTACAATTTTCCCAACCACTACACAATATTCACTGTTCCCATCATTTCAAGTATTAGAAGACAGTGGCGTGCATATCCTTGGGATATTTTATGTTATAACAGGAAGAATTGAATCCATAGAGCAAAAATCTCCTAATAAAAGTTGCTTGTCTATGTCCCCTCTATACACAGGTAAAATAGTTCGGTGTTATTCATTAACACCCTGTATATAAAACTCAGGCGAAAAGTTTCATTGAACGTCTAAATAGTCTTTGCACTGAAAACATTTCTTTTCAAGCCTGTAATAAAAAATCCCTTTAGGCAGGCCTACAGGCGGAGGTAGATTTCGAAGTGCTTTTGGTTTAATTTATTGTCGCATCATAGCACTCTTCTTCTTTAGCCTTAGCATGGCGAACCTGCAGTAATAAGAACTGAATTCGGTAGAGGAAGAGCCTACAATCATTTGTTTTGACAACAAGAATAGGATATAATATTCTAGGAGGCCGTGCGCAAGATTAGCAATGAATAAAATTAACAAAGCCGCTAAACAAGACAAAATTATGATATTATAATAATTCTTTTAAGTGTTATTATTTTCAAACATTAAAATCTCGCGTCATATGAGAGCTATCAAGAAACTATTTATTGATTTGTAGAGTACTCATCAAGAGCTTTTCAACGATACCCCACAAGACGTCGTTTCAAAAGTTTCGAATTTTCATCCCCCACACCCACCCCCACCCTCACTCGAACCCCCGAATCGTTGGTGTCACTGTGAACTCCATAGGGAGTACTCTAATTTATTCAAACAAAGTTTCCCTCTATACTTCATAGGGGCCGAGATAAAAATGTTTTCCTGTAGTATCGTTAATTCTGGCGTTATCTAATATTCGGTAAGTTTATTAGGCCTATACCTATGGCTTAGTGCACACATGTGTGAAGTACTATTCAATAATTTTTGATAAATCCATTTTAATATGAATTTAACACGAATATACACCCAAAAAAGTACTTACCACATACATTTAGCTTCTGTTTTTTTCTTCTTTTCTCTCTTTTCACTTTCACTTATTGCACTTAACACATTTAACCCCAAAATTGTACTTAACCTTTGTATGCAACCAAGTCATCGATACGTAACTTATACGTTCATGGGTAACAGGATTGGATGAACGTTAATAATCCGTAGGTCTATTCAGACTTGAATAGGATTTGCAAAGAGAACAGAGTATACTGGAATTAATTCGGCTCAGAACCAGTTTTTGCCTAACGAACTTAAAACAACAGCGAGACATAACTGGAAAAAAATTGTCCTTTACTGAATGTTATATTAACTAATAAGTTTTAAGCGAAGAAGTTCATGAAAATTTCGAAGAATTCAGAAAACACGCAATTCCAGCAGTAATTAAGTTAGTGCAAACAAATGCGTATACCCTCCAAACTTAGATAAGGGCAGGAATGCTGGATAAAATGCATACTATCCTAGGCGCTCCAAGATCTCTCTTGTGGATCTCGGCGAAACATCTTCCTTCATAACAATTACTCAGCAATTTCGAAAACCGATGACTCACAACCACTATGACCTAAATCTCTTCTTCTTCCTCCCTCCTGTAGTAATGAAGGTGCCCGCTTCTTCCCTCAAACAGAAAAGAGAAAATTAACTGACGGAACAATGAGCAAAGGACGAGGATAGGGGGAAAGTTTTCTAGAACTTCTAATAAGAAGCTAATGTACCTATTCGGATCGTTGGCATCTTAAAAGAAAAGAAAGACGCAGGAAAACTTACATCGAATTAAAAAGAGCTAGTGGTTTGTGCTTACAATAGAAATATAAAGTGGAAGAAAAGAAAGGGGGGGGAACAAGAAATAAGAAAGGAAGGAAGAAGATGAAAGAAATATTTAAGAAAATATTTAACGAAACAAATAAATAAATAAATACACTTTTACTGAACTATCACCTATTTACAAAATACGATATACAGTTGTACCAGTTTGTATTTTTTTCCATGGCACCAGTAATTTAAAACAGATTTGTCAAAACATACTGAATATTTTGAGAGCATTTCAATTTAATTTAATCAGATCGTGTATTGAAAGTTGTAGTAAATGTAGCCTAATATTACTGTTATGTGATCGAAAGGTAAATCGAAATATGTTCCTTAATGTTTGTAAGCTAATTAGCCTAAAAAGTATCAATCGATTTGCTCCCTTAGCAACATTGATAGATAAATGATTAATATACACATTTTTAAAATCTTCATGTTTTCATGTACAGTACTAGTCTCCTTTAAAATATACTTTTTCAACAGTTACAGCTGCTGAGCTTGGAATGTCAACATCGATACTAGTGTGAAAAATAATACGAAGGTAAGTCAATAAGTATCCGCAACAACAATAAAAAAGTAAAAAAATTGAACATAAATAAATAAAAAACAAATAAAAGAAGATGGGAACGTCTTGGACTCGAATTCGGGTTTCCCAGGTTCAAATCCCGTGGCCAGCCAATTTGACATGGGTCTTTTTTGTGGTTTCCCCAGTCCTAAAGGCAAATGCCGAATTGAATATTTACATACCATGAATCGTCACCATTTCATCTTGTTAGAAGCCACTACCAAAGGAACCCCAGGCGGCAACCGTCTAATTCAGTGCCCTAATCCCAAACCGACCCACCCTCCATAAACATCTTGGGGTACAATAGCCGAAAAGGAGGCAAGGCAAATGTGCAGCACGTGCCAAAGCCTTAAGATGTGCGTTGTTGCCACAGTGGCGCTGATTTCCAAAAGTATGAAATAGTCATAATAAATAAGTAACTGTGTATCGCATAATGATTATTATATGTGTTACAACTGCTTTAGAAACCAACTGTGAAAATGTAATATTCTGCATTAAGAACCCAAATGCATGTTAGTAAGTTATATCCGAGGGAATCCTAGAGTCATAAGATATTTAGAAGTTTCACAATAAATACCGCTGAGATGCATTAATTTTGCAAGGAACACTTAGGCCTACCTACAAATAAAAATGGTTTGGTTGGTTTGTTATTTATACTGATAGTGTATCATTAATCGACTCAACCTCTAACAGAAATGAGTACCAGGAGCAATCCTGGGGGTAAAGACGGTCAGTGCGTAAGGCTGACAACCTTACCACCTTCCTGTGTCGAATGTCTAAAAATCTGGGAGCCTCAACCTCCTGGAACTCTCTGAGCCTCCATGGCCTGTAATAGGGAACACTTTACTTTACTTTAGTATATCATTAATATAAAGACGGTATATTTTAGTACTAATTATTATTATTATTATTATTATTATTATTATTATTATTATTGTAAGCTACGTAATAAAATCGTTATTTCTTTTGTTCTTATGTCAGCCAGAGAATGTGGTAAAACCAAGTTCTAGAGGATGTAAACAGAAGCAGTATATATTCTTCAGATGTGAAGAAAAGAAAGGTGAAAAATGAAGACTTTTTCAGGAAATGCTAGGTAGTTCAATAGTCTCGGAAATCGCATTATTCGTGAGGCAAATTTGTGTATGAAATGAGTAGCTAATAATCCTTCAGAGTTTATTCTGAAAAAAATTCAAGTGAAAGTTTATGCAGTTAGCATAATATAATGCATAGTGTAGGCCTACCGTATATAATATATTATGTATCTACTCTTATACAATTCAACGGCCCTAAATAGCGTGCTTGCTCGCTCGCCCGCTTCGTGAGACATCGGGTATACTCGGCGATGTTCGTCTCTCGCAGTGTAAACTTTCATGACGACTACAAAATTAGGAAAACCGTTTCTTTATTATATAAGGCCTAAGTGAAATGAACACAATGAACAAATATTCTAATTTTATTTTTACTTACAATTTTCATAGCTCTGAACCACAAACATTTTTAATAATCTACCAGTGTAAATTTCTTAAAAATCCTGGAGTCAATGAATAATGGCGGGCGAAGCCGGGGGCACCAGCAGTAAAATATTGATGGTTTAACTCTTGAAATATCGCTGATAATAATAATCCAAACAAACCATTCCTCTCCTTGAAACATTATATAATTTCTGAAAATTACACTGAATTGATCAAATAAAATTCACATCATATTCATGTCAATAAACAGTTGAGTAACAATACGTATTATGTGTTCACAGGTTCCTTTGGAACTGCATAATCGATTCTGATAAATCGTAGAATGTACTCTGAAGCCGGAATTCTAGCTGTTTCATTAATATTATTAGTTTATGAATGATTCACGTGCAAGTGTTAATAAATATAATGTTTTAATAATTATTATACTCTTAATTTTTAATTTTTAAATGAATTATCGTGGGCGAAGCCACGGGCATCTCCTAGTATTATACAATTCATGCAGAAAATTTAAACAAAATCGTTAATACCATTTTCGGGAAAATCACAAAAAACGAAATTCTATTCATGGAAAAGTCGTAAAAAATAAAGAGAACGTCGTTCTCTGAAGGATAATCCAAACAAAATCTGATTTGATGCATTCCAAAAACGTTCGTTACTCTAAGCACGGGCAATACACCTTTCTCACTTCATATACAATAAAAGATCGTATTGCAAGGAGTGCATACTGCATAGTCAGTTGATTCAGCCTGATTCAAGGATTTATTATTATTCACCAGGCATGACTGACTTTGTATGAACGTACCTGACTTATAACTACTCTTCAGAGAATTTGTTTGAAAAAATGTTTGAAATAAAAGTTTTATATCTTGATATAAGCACCTTATATGCAAAGTCAAATCGTTCCAGTCGATTTCAAGAAAAGCACGAAAAATGAATGTTTCTTAGTGTAAAGTAATGTAAACAATAAGAGAAATTCGTCGCCAATCTTCGTGTCACATTCCCAATTACCCAATTATAAAATGTCAAACACTAAGTTGTATCAAGTGGCCTACGTGCTTAGGGTAGTTCCCAACACGCCTCTCCCCAATACATACATACATAGGCGTAACCAGGCCGACCATATGGGGGGTTATAACATCCGCGGGGTCTGGGGGGTATGGAATACCCCCCAGAGAGAGGGGGGTTCGGGGGTCCTACCCGAAAAATTTTAAAAATTAAGATGCAAAATAACGAGTTTTAAGCTTCCGGGGGTCCTCCCCCGAAAAATTTAAAAAATTAAGACTCAAAATAACAAATTTTAAGCTTCCGGGGGTCCTCCCTCGGAAAATTGTAAAAAGTAAGACGCAAAATAACGTGTTTTAAGCTTCCCACGTTTTATACTTTTATTAAGTAAATTATGGGCAGACTTAAAAAAATCATACAATTTTCCTTTTTAAATCAATGGGGGGGTTCAAACCCCCAAACCCCCCCCCCGGTACGCCTATGCATACATACAAACATACAAGTTGTATGGCGATATAGATATAGATTTAACAAGAAATACAGAATAAGCACAATTGCTAACTCAGGCCCGGTTGCATAAAAGCTCCAGATATCTTCTAGACAGCTAATCGTTCTATACATTTATAGACTCGATAAACACCTTCCCATTTCCGAAAGCGAATTTGCTCAAGAAATAGCTAATGTCAGATAAATGAGTTGAGCACTTTGTCAATAGATGGAGACACGGTGCTTACTCTAATATCAAGTTGGCCGTGATTGACTAGCAACCAATCGGAGCGCTTCTTGCTATTCTATTCAAAATGGCTGAATTATCTTTCTGCTTTTTCTTGTCTGCTGTTTCTCTGCTAAAATGAATGTAAAACGTGAGATAAACTACGGTAATTTCGATTTCGAGACTTGTGCATTAGAGAAAATGTCACCCATCACAATCTGACAACATAATGCGTAAAACGTAACACATTAATTAAGCTATAGCTAATTTACCACAGAAAGGAATGCTTCGATGGTTGTTCCCAATTCTAATGATGGGCAATTTAACGCTGAAAAAGGCATGCTTGCAGTTGTTCCTTATTTAATATGATGGCCTATTGATCCATAGGTCATTGCTTTGACAGCCTGATTCTTTCCGAAACTCAATATCGTCAAAGATATAATTCTTTCAGGGAATACTTTTTGCTTTACACATCTCTAGGCCTAATTATTGCCTCAGGATGAAGATGACGAGAAAGATGATGATTATGTTTTAATATTCGTGCTGTAAAAAGGCAATATTTTCTTCATAAAGTGTTGCATCAGCAAATAAAATTAATATACTTAAGCTACATTTTTTCCGAATCTGAATATCATCGTAGGCTACTTCTTGAAAGGATTGCTGTATTTCTTTCAGGGAATATTTACTTGTGTATAGACCTAGGCCTTATACGATCTGGCATTGAAGATGACCAGCAAGAAAATATGATGTGAATTAATATTCGCGATGTTTTCTTAAAGTATTAACTTTCAACAGAAAATGAAATTAATACAAATAAACGATGGATACATTAATAGCCTAGGCTATAACAAAGTTCATCTAACCGATAATATACAATTTTTCTAGTACAGTATTATGAATTATTTCACACACAAATTAATAACCAATGCCAGCTTCATTACTACTTTTAATTTTAATACCATAACAAGCTAGTAACATATTGTAAGATTAAATGCTAATATAATAACGAAACATACATCAACATAAATATTTCGCATTTCCGCCATGTTGCGTGTTTATCTACCGTTTCGTCAGATATCTAGTGATTTATGGTGCGATAGTTTGTAGGGCGTTTTATCGAACGATTAGCCGCCATCGAACGTTTCAGAAATGCTTACGGATTGAATAATGCCATCTAGTAGATATCTTACGTTTCGGAAACCCGGCGTCAAGGAAATAACATGACATTGCAACAACGCCCGACTTGGCTGGCAGGTAGTGGCAAGGACAACCGCAGTTAGGGGTGGGTAGATCCTAATAATCACTACTGATGAGGGTCAGACTTAAAAGAGGGCCGTTCCCTTTGTTGCCGCCTGGGTATCGTTTGAGCGCGAACACTTTATCATATCCATTTAAATCAATATCAGTTGAAATTTACTTCAATAATACAAAAATAATAGAAACAATTGACAATAGTTCCATGGCCTACTCTACTGTATACACACACATCCAGAACTCCTAATATGGCCTCGCAGCTAAAAGGAGTGCAAACGCAACTGAACAAACAAAAAAAACAAAAAAAAACAAAAAAACAAAAAAACAAAAAAAAAAACAATTACCTCATTTTTCAACATAGTCACCTTGCTTCTCAATGCACCTGATCCACCGTAGCACAAGCTTCCCTCAGAAAAAAAAATCGGCTGAGTAGCACGCCACGTATGCACCGATTCCTTCAGTTCTTGGTCTGTGGTTAATCGACGACCCCTTCATCGACAATCACTCTTCGGTTTGTCTGGAACAGTGATCTCAATATATAAACAGGATACACAACAGCTGTGCTTTGGAACTGCATAAATCGTGACGTTCACTTTTTGTTAAGTTGGCTACTCCGTACGTATTGGTGAAGTGTGCTTCCTATGGTAAACGTATATTTATGAATGCGTTTTTGTTATTTTTCATGACAAAATTGTCAAATATTGCGTGGCATATGGCTCCAGAAAATTGGAAGTGGACTTAGGCCCCTTCTCCCAGCAAAAGCTACGAACACGACTATTTTTAACTTATTTTTCTATGGCTAGCCTTTTTGTCTTTCAGATCGTCTCCATGGGCTAAGCTATACGAAAAAATAAAAGCCAGAATAAGGGAGCGAACTCATGTAGTATTTAATGTATTTATTAATTAAATACAAACATATATTAGTCCAAAAATATTAAGTTAACTAATTAGCAAAATACAAATATGTGCATAATTAAAAAGTAATGAAATGGGAAAATGGTCATGTTTAAATATGACAAAAATTAGGACATGTTCTATTTTTCATCAGTTGAATGATGCATTTCAGCGCAGTATCCAACTACGCATCTCCTAGTAACCTCTCACAGCAGGAGACCAAAACATTGATAATAGGAGTCAATTTTTTGTAATTGGTAACACGTCAAATATGCAATATTTGTATTTAATACAAAAATTCCGATGAGCAAAAAAAGAGGTGGAACATTAATTTTTATATTAGGGTAGGGCATCACTAGGGGCCCCCACAGTAAGTGGGGCCCGGGGCGGACCGCCCCCACCGCCCCGCCCTAGGAACGCCATTGGTCACCCATGTACCAGCAGTACATTAAGCAGCAGACACCTGATTGCTATAATGTCAAGGTCTGGTGCACTCGTAAAATTACTAAAAGATGCTGTACCATCAGTCTTCAATCTTCCAGGACATCTTCAAAAAATTATTGTTCCAAAAAGACAAGTGGTTCGTAATGTGGTTAGTAGTAGGCCTACTTTAGGTACCATGTAGGAATATAAATTATGCAATATGTCAGTAATGTAAATATAACTTAGTATTCTTATGCATGTAGGCCTAAATTTTTCATGCTAGTTTTTAATCGCAGAAATAAGAGAAAGCAGAAGTTTTTGTATAAGACCTCGCTGAAACTTATACGAAAATAGATAAACAGACACAAACAGATGACCTCCCACCATCTCCTATCAAAACAGAATTGAGAAAAAACAAAAGGCTACAGACGATTGTCTGTTGCAAGAACAAGAAGATAAATAGCATGGCTAATTAATTTCAGATTTGAAGAAAAAGGAACTTCTAAGTAGTATTAAGACTTTAAGTATTTTGAAATTTCATTTCAGTGGCTTCCCTTTGCGCTAGTCTACAGGAAGTATTTAAAAAAATAATAAATAATGTGAATTGTATCCAGTACAGTAACGGTACAGTTGAAGGTCACGGTTTATGCATTTCCAAAGCACTTAGCACAGACTTTGCCTATTCTCTTTATATATAGAAATGAAGCATAATATCGCAATATGTAGGCCTAATGTGAAGTTATTTTAAATTTTTAAATGCGAGTGTTTACAACTGTTTACCAGTGTACATTCACGCCTGATTTAGATTAAAGAAATATTTTTACCAAACCATTACAATATGAAATTAGTTTTGTTATGTACTTAAAAAGCATCAAGTAGTTTATATTGAAACGCTTCATTCATAAAAGTTTTTAAAAACGCCAATACATCTTCATAATTCCATTAATACACACGAGTTTGTTAGAAGGAGATACGAGATAGGAGCTAAAGTATACGTTCACTTTCATGGCGGACCGCGAACCCTGCCGTCACGATTTTTCATCATGCAGTGCTACCTCCAGTATGTAATAGAGCTCAATGGTCTGGAATCACGATACGTACTTGCTCAATGTTGGCATCACTAGTAGATGTGGATGTGGATTCGGCTTCACATTTGTCTGACCATTTTTTAACTTTTCGATCCATTCGTACAAGCTTCGTCGTGGCAAAACATTGTCCCCATATTGTACTGAAAGTCTTCGATGGATTTCGACTCCTGGTACACCTCCATACGACAAAAACCGTGCACGCTGTTCTTCTTTGGTGGAAACGCTGAACGGTGCAGTCGTGTTAAATGTGCAACAGCGCAACTTTCAGTGGGTCATAACGGTCAAACATCCCATAAGCTGAGACAAATGAACAATATGTCGACGTGCTCGAACACAAAACAGTACAGCCAACCTATAAAAGATTAAACAAAAGGTGCGGATACTTATTGACTTACCTTCGTACAATTTTGGAACGTTAATAAGAGTAATTATTAATGGATATCGGTTGGTTGTGCACTGCTACTTAAGACTATAACCGTCGCCGGTGTACCGTAATTTTGTCCTACAGGGGTTCATTTACATACCTGTAAATCTAGAGAAATTCCATCGATCCAAGACGTGATCAAACCAGCCAACTTGAGAAAAGAAAATCAACAGTTCCACCCAGACTAATACTGTTTAATTTTAGCTAACTGGTGTATGTTGGCATTTACAATATTCGGACTTTCATGATCACGCACCTACAAACACACACCACATTCTAACTTATATTATAAGAATTACGGGCTTCCAATTTAAATGCCAATTTAGTTTTAAAATATTGTTAAAAAAGCAGAGGCATATGCTAATTCACGTTCCTTTGCCCTAGGTAATTATTTAATCCGAAGGCCATATATTATTTTGAAAAGCAACCACGGGCTTTCATAAGATCATTCACTCAATTAATTTTCTTTGTTCTGGATTATCAATCACCTTCACCTTGACGTCTTGAAAATGTGTTATTCTTGAAAACGCAACATAAAAGTTGCCCAAAAAGACACATCTTAGGCTACCTTATCTAAGGTCTGTCCTTGAGACTTATTTATGTTCACTGCAAAAGCTACCGTTATGAGAAACTGCCTTCGTTTCATCTGGAAAGGCATACCCAGTTTGCTATGGCAACCGAGCAAGGCCACCTTAAATTAATTTCACAAGGACGCAGGAGCGAATTTATCTGATGCAACTCGTCATCTCGAGTTGGATTTATTAAGACTATTCCGTGAATAAAAATGTAACGAATTATATAAATAATAATTACTTTCGTGCTTTGTTGTATAAAAACAAAACAGTTGTGAGATCACGACATACTGTGAATCAACCATCCATGAATCGATTCCAGCTACCATGATGTAAATCAGTGCTACCAATGGTGCATATGACATAGTTAACTTAATTCAGGTAAGCTAATAGCAGAACAGAATAAAAGCATAAGAACTGGCTTGTACCGAATAGAAATTTTGTTCTTAATCAATGTACATTTCTATTATTTCAATTTCCAAACAAGTTATGTTGTATAAAGTAATCTGTTTTCGTGCCGCTTAGTGGCAACATCTGACTATTAATCACCGTACACTAATACTCGCGTCTCCAGTAACGAGCAGATGGTTTTGTCACGATAAAACACCATCCTCGCGATTCCTACAAGAATATTGCAAGATAAACGGCCGTGATTGGTCTATATCCGAGGAATTGCTAAACGTTATTGGTCAATATCAAACACGCGGCGAATAAGTTGAATAGTAAGAATAATTCAGTTTTATACACCTTTTTCACTGTGCTCTACATTTCATAAGGAATATTATTTTAAAAACCATTAAAATACGCTCTACTTTTTAATGGCTGCTTAAAACAAAAGAAAGACTTATATTCACGACAGACACTCATACCTCATAATGCGTTTGTGTTTGGAAAGGGACCTTTCTACCGACACAACTTGGCGATTATGTTCAGAAGGGGAACGTTGGACAATGAGCTGGTAACTTTAGAATTTACCATCCTTACCATTCATGAAACCACATTATTCAAATGAAAAGTCCCTTTTCCTTTCTCTCATTCTTTCTCCTCTACAAAACAACTCGAAAAACAGAGGGTGAAAGTTTTGAGGCTGCTCGCCTTTTAAAGTACAGAAATAAGTTCGAGTGAAAAAAAAAAAAAAAATGCTGCTGGAGGGAATATTTTCTTCACTTCATTCCCTGAGTGGCATTTCATTTACACAAAAAAGTTCTTGTTTTAAAATTTATGGCCGATTGTGAGGTTTCTATCTCACCTCCCTCCATCACCATTCTCTCTTTAATTCTTGTAAAGTGGAACATTTACAGCTTGCCTTGCAAATAAATAGCTGTTTACAGATGTTCATTCATCCTGCGTAAATGAAGACCTGCGTATGTGTAGCCAATCATGGTTTATTGCTATGGTTTAAATTATTTTAATTGCAGTACTCGAAGCTTTATTATTAATCAATGAAATTGCTGCATATAAAGAGAATTGTGCAAGTGAAGCAGATGCTACTACAAGTACTGCATGGGCTGGCATTTTAAGGCAGCCACCATCAACTCATTTCACAAAGAGAGATGATGATTTATTTGTTCGTTAATGCGGATTCGATAATAAAATTTCTCTAAAATAGGAGATAAAGAACTTTGCATATTACGACACTCTGAATGAAAGGAAAATCATTTCAAATTGCAGCAAGTTTGCTGTATTAGTTTAGAATTTAGATATATTAAAATTTCGTTGTAACAGTAGCCTATTGACTTGTAGCCAATGAAAACATTCCTCTCGGTTTTACATTTGATACCGTATTAGGCCTATAAGAATTTACTGTGAAGCACTTACATCTTAGAACGAAGAAAAATGTGCGTGTATATTTAAATCTAAGTATCGGAAACGGAGATAAAATATGATGTGCATCTGTCCTCACTGCATAGTCAATTGAACAGTCAGGACCCAGCTGTACGACTCAAAGACAAAAAAGGTTTGTTTACTAAATTACTTACTCATTAGCAACGGATAATTCCTAAGCAAGCTAAAGGAATGTTATATATTTTATGGAACTCGGAGGTTCATTACCGCGCTTACCTGAGCCCGCTATTCAACTTTTTCTGTGCTAACTCCATCCAACCATCCCTCGCAGCAAATCCTATTTCCGTTAAATCTATCCTAATATTGCCTTCCCACCTACATCTAGGTTTTCCAAATGGTCTCCCAGTCAATACGTTTGTGATAGTCCTATGTTTTTCCTCCCATGCGCGCAACATGTCCAGCCCATGTTATCCTCCGTGATCTAATTATTACCCTTCTACATTCAGTGAAGAGTACAGGTTATGTTGCTCGTCATTATGCAGTTTTCTCCACTCCCCAGTTCCATCTCTCTTAGGACCAAAAATTTTCCTAAGCCCCTTTTTTGATAACTCTCAGTTTATGTTCTTCCCGAAGAGTTAAGCGCCTATGTCTCACATCCATATTTTGTTTAGTAAATTAGAGTCCAAAAATATTACAAAAGTAAAAATAAAAATTCACATTTCTTTTATAAATTTCATGAAATTTCACTCTTTCATTCCCTTATGGCAGATATGCTTATTTCTGCGAAAGACTACCAATATTTAGGGCTTTTCCTCCGAGTGTTAATCTTCCTTTCTTAGCAACATATCGCTGTTTTGATATAATTCAGAAACAGGCGTTCGCTGTAAACCACAACTATGCATGACTTACACTGTAACAAACCTCTAGGTGTAAATATTAACATCAAAGTAATTGCACGTTATCTAATACAGAACTCTGATGAACAGAGTACCACTATATTGAGACGGGGGGGGGGGGGAATTCTGAATTCAGTTAAAGGCAAGATGCAGCAAGTTAATGTACAAGAAACAAATGGAAACCACGAGAGGTATGTCGGAGAAGGGGAGGATGAGAAGAAACATCAAGTGTTAACAGGAAAAGCCTCTTCATTTGCAATCAACAAATCTGAATACACACAAAGCCATAAGGATGGTATTAAAACGTCCTCGGCAGATGTAAGACATTAATTTCTCTTGTGGGCTCTGTAATTTAAACTTGACCCGAAAGCCTGAATACTTCTCATAACCGGAGATCCATCTCCTCACCCTGTGATGGAAACAACAAACGAGACGAACTCACCTTGTTTCACATCACAGTACAAAGCCCTGCAAAGCAAGTCAGGCTGTTTTCATAACAAAAGAAGCAGCACAGCAAGATCTCACGGATTTTCAAATAATTAAACAAGACAAGACAAAAGGAAATGTGTTGAGGGATGGGAGAAGAAAATTGAAAAGATAATTGACCCTGTTTCATAAAGAAGTGAAATTAACAAACAAAAGAAGCAGACAAAGAATGACACTACAGACTAAAAGCAGAGTACTAAATTAGCAAGTTTCATAAAACACACAAAACTTCGCCGCCAAGAAGGTACAAGAAAAAGGGTATTTATTAAATTAAAAAGTTGACAAGGTTACAGCAACTGTTTGCAGCTAGAACTGCTTGCCCTGACATCCCAATTTAGCAGAACCAACGTTCTGTTATTAGAAACGTAAATTTAAGAGGCCATAAAAATTGTGATTCATTCTCAAGAATTTCATTCAGCACAGAGTATCACAAGTAGGCCTATCGGCTATACCACTGAAAGTGTGTTCTAATCATAATTAATGAAAAGAGCACTTCTGAAATGACCGACAAATTCACGAGCAAGGGATTTATCAAGGGAATTTCAGAATTACAAGTTGCATTTTTAATTACTATTTGAAAGATGAATCGTACGAAATAATAACATTAATGAGCTAATTTAATGTAATAAGTTTCTTTCTTTCTCGTAGTTTTACCTCTCCCTTTTAGGATTTAAGCGACCCAAGCCGCCCGGGCCTTACAGGGCCGCGACCTGTCGGGAGAGGGATTATCTTTGGATCACATACATACTTTTTTGACCAGACAAGGACACGGATGAGTGATCAGCCCAATGCCGGGGCCACCTCCGAGACAACACGAACACATAGGACGATACACACCATTCACACACACTCACTCACTCAGAACAAGGCGAGGATGGGGATGAAGATGATAATGACGGCCAGATGATATCCGTGGACCATAAGGGCCTAAAGTTACCCGACATTTATCTCAAAGGTGAGGGAAAACCCCGGAAAAACCTCACCTAGGTAACTTGTCCCGACCAGGAATCGAACCCGGGCCCGCTGCGTGAGAGGATTAAACGCATCCCCTGAGCCACAGCGGTGTGTGTCAAGGTGTCCACCAAGTAATGCTGAAGAAATTCCCGGCTTATTCCCTGATTTTCATTGATCATTTCAGAAATTCTCGACCAAAATATGAAGCACCTTCTAATAACTGTGTAAGAAAAATTATAGGATTATACATACTTTAAATAAGAAAAACTTTTAATAACAAAAGTAATTGCAAACAATAATTACTTAGGCTATAACAGATACAAAAATTAGGAACAATAAAATAAATTAAATATACTTTCATATAGGCCTATTATTGTCTCAGAGAAGTCTTTTTGATCATACTTTGCAATTTGTCGAATTTTCCAGGATATTTTAACAAGTTTATTGACTTTTTCCGGATTTTCCCGACCTTTTCCCGGATTCCCGGATTTTCCCGACCAGTGGACACCCTGGTGTGTGAATAAAAGGCGATCAAGCAGTGTGTGCTCCGTAGACTATGGGTTTGCTCAATAGGCTACATAAACAATTTGCTGTAAAGTTTACAATGCTGATTCATGTACGGAATAAGTAGGATTAATTCGGTTTATTTACAGAGGAAATCTTGAGATACGGTGTGTCTCAATTCCTTCCCACCCAACCGAAAATGTATGCGGGTTACTTTATCCGAATCTTTTCTTTTGTTATAGTTACCGTGTATAGGTAACCGAGTCAACTATTCCTCAGTATGTCATAGTACAGCATGTCTGGGTAGTTGAACATTGTTTTCGCAGCTACGGCGATGGAAGGAATGCTGGGCCGTCGTTGAAAATTGTGTCCACCCACTGAAGAATCTTTTTGGGGGGAAGGGGGCCTGAAACTCTTCAAAACTCTAAAATATCTTAATGTATTCCTAATCTGCCCAAGTCTTACCACTGTTCCTGTATGTAAGAAAAAAACCCATGGGTTCTTTCACTGAACTTTTTAACGAAAACTGATCACTCGTTAAGGAAGTTACAAAAATCAACTATTCCTGCCAATATCACACTCTACTTGCAAGAATACAGGCATCTGGCTTGCAGTACTGTATATAACATAACAATTCTTCAAACCATATAATTATGGGTAAGACCTGATTGACCCATGCTGTGCCCTAGTGGTCAATTTTTGAACTGCACTCAAAAGGTTCCCAATTAGAAAGGCCAAAAATATTAGGCTGGAGAAAGTATCCGAGATTTAAGCTTATACATCATATCATGACGTTCTAAGCAAAAATGTTGAGTAGTATGTCTACTATACCCTACCATCATTCCAAGTGTTAAGAGAAATATCATTTTTATAATAGCAAATAACCTGAAACCCTCAAATTAAATGGCTGTAATTTTCCCATTCCATAAAGGGAGAAAAACTTGCCCTTCTTGTTGAATAGGCTACTGTAGGTAATGAACTGTCAGAAATAAAAATGGGGACGAGTTATGTATTTACATGTTAACACTCAACTATTACCGATGGGTTTAATTAATTTTTACGTCTCCTGTGACTTGCGAAACTAGGTTAAACAGGAATCTGAGTATAGTGAGCTGTTGAAATTAAGACATGAAGTCTACGGTGGAGTAGTTGTTATAGATGAAATCGCTTCTCGCACAACAAAACGGCTCGGGTGGCAGCTTGCCCTTGTGTAATTAACTCTGCAGTAGGCAGTTTTTGTTGAGGAAAGGGTGGTAGTAATTAGATGAGAGGTCACCCAGTCATCACTGGTGGTGGTAATCACTGCCTCCCATGGGCAGCACTCGACTCAGGGGTGAGGAATTATATCTCATCAAGGTTCGCAGCATTATAAAAACACGGCAGCTCTTACATTTTCATTAATTAAACTGCTAAATGCGGCAAAGAAATACTATTAACTCCTTAAGTCACAGTGCTGAAACCAGGTCACTAGGTATCCAAAATGAAATAGGGCAAACGTGCCTAATTTCGCACTACCCCTAATTTCGCAGTATCTTTTTATTTTATTTACTGCAAAATCAGGAACAGTAATGGAAAATTTTTTAAAAATGTATAAAATAGAAGAGAAGTGACCTCTTTGATGAATAAATGAATAAGATGTAATATTTCCACTACTGTTCCCCATTTTGCAATAAATAAAATAAAAAGATACTGCGAAATTAGGCATGTTTGCTATATATAGGCCTATACACACTTGTGGGTTACACTTTTACATAGGGAAACTACACAGTCTTATTTTCTGAGCATCTGATGTTCTCAATTTATTTATATACGGGCTCCCCAGATGAGAAGACAAAATTTAATATCTCAATGGCATTAGACCTCATTCCACGTGTTGTAGCATTTTTGGAGTCACCATCCCTTGCATAGTCCACTGAACAAGGTCAATGCAACACATTTTAATAAACTGAAAACTAATGAAGTGAAACATCGCTTTAATAATACATACAACCAGTTCCGAAAACATTAAGCTATGGACTGTGAATTAATGCGCAGTCAGTTCTCAAAACATTCATAGCTGTAAATGTTTGAATTAATAGAGATATACATAATATTTAAAATATTTTAAAAATATGCCGTTAAAATTGTAATACACGTAGCTTTTCCCTTTCCCTGCCTTTTCGGCGGCCCGAGATGGAGAATAACCTAGTTTTCGCAGTGGTTTTTAAAGGTTTAGTCGATTTTATACACTTTTGTTTATAAAGGGGTTGTAGAGTAACACCTCTTCAACAAAGAGCGACTTGAACGTTTACTGTGGGGACTTGCTACCCGTTTTAGCAAAACACCAGTTTTCACATTTCAGCTATTTTCTAAAAAAATTTAAAATATTTTCGGATAATTTTTTTGTTGCAGGTAGGTGTTAAAGATACCTACAATTTCAGCCCAATTAGACCTCTTTATGATACAAAGAAATAAAATAAGTAATAAAATGTTAAAAAATCGCGATGTTTAGCAGTTTTAGATTTTTCTTGCAAAAAGTTATGAACCTATGTTTTATCGTCTGGGACGCATTTTCGTCTTTTAAAGCTTTATCTCGTGCTTTTTTTCGTTTTCCCCACTTTTTTCGTTTTTATATTTAAATGTAAAAAAATCATTTTTTCACCTTTTTGCATGTTCCACCATAATACTACAAACCCATTTTTTACCAAACATAGTCTATAGGCTATAACGAATACCTACTATTTTCCTCCGAATTATCGCATGGAGAAAGCGGCCACCTTGATTTATTAAACAACGAGTATTTTTTGCTACCTCGCCTGGACTAGTAACCTATAGTTCAAGTTAGACTGACCAAGAGTTATATGTTAGGCCTATGTTGTGTTTCTTGAGTGAACATATGCTATATTTTCAGTTTAGGAACTCCACAGTTTAGTATTGTCCTCACTGTGAGAATTTTTGTGCTGTTCTAAATACCACGAATATAAAGCATTAAGGGCCACAGGCATTCTGAGGCTTTTTTACAGCCTGGTCTTGACTAGTGAATTCGAGGGCAATGGTTTCACAAAATGCTTGGGAATGAGAAAGAGGACCAGGATCCTGAGTCTCGACTCGCGTGCATAAAATTCTTCCACAACCCGCATTCCCTTCGCACTCACCGGAACACGCAAAGAAAAACATTCCAGTAATTTGCTCTCCTACAAATTGTTGCGCTCAACGTGGTCTAGTGGAACAGTTTTACACACAGTTTACGGTTTCGCCCAATTGAAGGCGTCAATTTCTGCAAGAAAACCAATGAACTGCCATTGCTGATTGTTCAGCTGCAATTTCGTCAGTACTTATCATGTAATGAAAACCTACAAGTATGGCGAAACCAAGCCTGTATAAGGCGATATAGGCCTAACATTTTCAATAAATCTTGAGATAAAATCCATTACATCGAATGTACGTTACTCTTTAAGGAACGATGATTAGTTGATTTCGAATGATTGAACGTTAAAACACCTCTTCTTATAAGATACCTGGAAACAAATAAAAAATAAAAAAGGTACTGAATTATGGAATTTCGTGTCGGCCTCAGTGGTGCAGAAGTAGCGTGCCCCCCAAAGGATGCTGGATCTTTCATGACGTAAAAATCCAGGATATGCAATCTTCCAAGAAAGGCTAGAAACTGTGAGACCCATGACATACGCTTATGGGCACCTTTTAAGTATAATTACTAGATTCCAGAAATGGACGTCGAGGCGATAGCCTTACCACCTGTCGTTTACTTCCCCCCTACAGGAACATAAGCAAAAGCATAACTAAATTATATTCGGTGAATACCTTCACCTGGAGTAAAAAGAACTGTATACATGCTGATGGTATTTTGTCAAGATTCTTGGACTTTCTTCATAGTTCCTAGTGCATTTTTCCCCATAGAAAAAATGCAATCTATATTATTTATTCATACAGGATATGTCTATCACCACCTTACTTTAATGAAAACGGATAAATTGCCGTATATATTAGTAATACTGGCTTCATTATTCCATAAAGATTCCCTACAAAAATTGAACAGCTAATAAATAAATCCTTCAGTCAATGAAAACCACAAAATAGTGATAAGTTACACCGAAACAAGGGTGTAGTTCGAAAATGACACGTCTCCATTGTTTAAAGACTTTGGCTCGGCTAGCAAGTGTATCAGGAATACCTATTAATGAACGTTTCATTTCCAAAGTTATGTTAAATTGATGTCATAACATATTTTATTACAAAAACGTATGATCATAATGAATAGAGGAGGTATGACCGTACTGAATTCATTGGAAAGTTTACGAAACGGTTAGTCAACATCAATGTAGCCTAAATCTCAGTCTTGTGATACGAGTCTTAACTACGTGATTTTTTAACCTTTTCACTGTTGCTGCCGTATAAATTCATATAAAAATAACTGAATAAAAGCAGAAATATACGACTAACACACTATTATTCTATGTTAAATGTGGGGATTTCCCCCTCTTGTTATGACTGTCATTTATTAATTCCAGCTCTTCAATTGAAATTCTCATCGATTCTAAACTTAGAACCCACTGATGAACTTAGTTATTATTGCTTATACAAACATAAAAATTTAGGTCTGAAAGGATTAAATTTCATATTCTAATAATTCTGAATCTGATTCGTTAAATTTCGATCTCCCCCCCCCCCCATATATTTTTTTCCCCCATTTCCAGCAGTAGGTCCCATTACTGTTTAAAATATTTGTTTCTTCTCACATACGTCACCGTTAACTAATGAAACCTATCTATAATCTGGAAATATAAATTACAATAAAAAGTAATGGCTACACAAAATAGTGGTAGGCTACATATCAAGAAGTATAAGGTATTGCAGAAATGCCTTAGTACAATAAAGCTGTAACAAGACCGTTTACTTAATCGTGTAAACAAAATTGTCGTCCCCTTGCCAGGAAATTCCGACAGTGGTCAGGAAGGAACATTGTGGTTTCAATCCAGATCCAATGGGATCTGTGACTTGAAACCAAGACGCTGAACCCACAAAAGACAAACTCACAGAATAGAGGTTTACAGTACAGTAATGGTATTATAATCAAACAACAAGAATATTGTACCTGCTTTACATTGCTCCATACAGTGTAACCAGTTCACTTAAGTCAAAACATTATTCCTTTCGAACGTATAGGCCTATAGGATGGTTGGGAATCATGAGGGTTTAATGATATAGAGGCTACATTAGGCCTATTTAGAATATAAAATATGTTTCAGACCATTTTATTCTCCGGTGGAGATCCGTGAAGAAAAGTTTTACTGATAGTAGGTAGGCCTATGTCACTTTTGTTGGACTATAACTCCTTGCTATTACAGCCGCAATTACAGTTGTTTACAACCTGTTCGATCAGCATTCGCGTATTTGCTAATATAGAAAACAACGAAAATACCCTCTCACTATCAGGCCACGGAATAATAATTGTGATGTCGGAAGAGGGATTATCTATGGATCATATATATATATATATATATATACTTTTTTGACAGACAAGGACATGGAGGGACTCCTCGGATGAGTGATCAGCCCAATGCCGGGCCCACCGAGACAACATGAACACACAGGACGAGGCACACCATTCATTCACACACACACACACACACACACACACACACACACTCCAAACAAGGCGAGGATGGGATGATGATGATGATGATGATAATGACGGCCAGATGATATCAGGGGACCTCAAGGGCCTAAAGTTACCCTTCATTTGTCTCACAGGTGAGGAAAAACCCCGGGGAAAACCCACCTAGGTAACTTGTCCCGACCAGGATTCGAACCCGGGCCCGATGCGTGAGAGGAACGAACGCATACAATTATATTGTAAATATAATATAATTATATTAATATACAGGTATGTATTATTAATAATTAATTGTTACTGATACTTCTGTAGGAAACTGTGAGCATACTGGATAGGGAGAAGGGAAAAGCCACTGAGTATAATGTAGGCCTATATAGCTTGCACAAATATGGAATCATTATTTCATGAATAGGGTCGAACTCCAGGCACGCATTTTTTTAAGGATCGTTTATCTGTGAGTTTTGGTTAGTTATAATTAGGGCTCGGACTTTTAGGCAAATACATATTTTTTTTGCTATTACCTATGATTTCTGGACTTTGTCAAAGTTCTGGTTGGGACCTTTGGATTCAAAATACTGAGTTGCATATCACATAAAAATAAATATTTTCTATATTTCTTATTTGAATAAATATTTTTGGTAACTTATTTTTTTTTTTTTTTTTTTTTTACATATTTTACCACATATCACGTTTAGAAATGAATATTTTGACTGTTTTTGTAAAATTGTGCCATATTTTGAATATGTTGCATTGTTATGTTGAGTCAGACAATAAATCAGGGCTGATTTGGCCTTCATTAGTGCAAATTTCTGTTTCCTCTCACACTGCATTACCAAGTTGGAAACAACAAAACAATTCTTGACAGAATCAATAAAAAAAACCAAACACATTGAAAACAAACTTAACAAAATCAGTGGTTCAAAAGCAAACGAAATTAAAGAAAAAATCCTGTCATGCCTAAATAAGAATGAAAGGTTACAAGTGTTGCCAAAGATTTCAGATATTTTAATGGGTAACAGTGTAGAGAACTTGGAGCAGATGGAACATCTGAGTGTCAGTGATACTGCGTTTTTCAAATATGCAAGATTATAAGATAAAAGGTGCGCACAGATGTGCATTATTCATTCTTTAGCATAGTTCACCAATGATTTTGTCCTTTTGGCACACACTAGTATATGGTAACGCTCGCACTGTTCACTACACAGAGTACACACACATTCATTGTTGGGATCATGGAATTTCCCGTTCTTACACACTTTGCTGTGAAATCCATGCACCGCCAATCTTGTTATGACATGTCTCAGCTCTTGATTAGGGTTTTTCCAGGAATGTGTCGTCATGGCTTCAGTTAGGTAAAATTCCTCCCATATGTTGTTCTGTTTCTCCCTTCTGATCCGTAGCACCTCCTTCACGGCAGTCGTCTTCGGCAGCAGAAGTTTCCACATCAAATCTTCCAGTAGGAAAGTCTCTCTGGCCAACACGTATACTAATCGGGATGGGGTAAACTTGGAGAGACCCATGGTTCTTTTAAGGAATCTAGCTTTGATACTCTCGATGTTTTGTAGTTGTTTTACTGTAAGATGTTCCCATATTATTTCCAATCCATATGTTAGTGCTGGTACCACTTTTGCTTTGAACAATCTGAGAGATGTATCTAGTGACAATAGTTGTAAATTGTTGATTTCATTGATACTTCTGATTGCTCTAATTATTCTGTCCTGCAGATGCATTCCAAACGATTTTCCTGTTAATTGAACAGTGACACCCAGATACTTATAACAGTTTCTCTTTTTCAGTGGTATTCCTTTGCAGTAAATCATATCTCCCTCAGCTGGTCTCCCTCCTTTTCTGAACACAACTAACTCTGTTTTCTGGTAGTTCATTTTTAGATCATTTGCTTCTGCCCATGTTACAAGTGCATCAAAGCCCCTCTGAAGTTGTTCTTTATTGTTTGAAGCCAAAGCCATATCGTCCGCATATAGGATTACATTGACATTTTCTGACTGTTTCTTTATTTCATCCACTCCATCATATGTGAGAACATTGAATAGCAGTGGGCTAAGTGGGTCCCCTTGTAGCACTCCATTTTCTTGCCTTATCCAAACTGACGTGTCAATGTTGTTCGAGACTTGTACATAATTTTCAGCCAATATGTTGGATATCAGTTTTAATGTCCATGTGTTTCCTATTATTTTTTCTAGCTTAGCTATTAGAAGCTTTCGATTCACTGTATCAAACGCCTTGGAATAATCGACGAATACCACGTACAACTTTCCACGGTCTCTGCTTAGTTCTTCGTGAATTTGTTGAATTAAACCCTCCGCTGCCATAAGCGTTGAGCGGCCTTGCCTGAAACCGAACTGTTCATCCGGTAGGAATTTCTCTAAAATTGGACTGATTCTCCTGGTTAACATCTTTGTGAGGATCTTGAATCCTGTTATTTCCAGAGCCACTCCGCGGTATGCGTCCGGGGAACCTACATCTCCTTTTCCTTTATATAACATTTTTATGGTCGCCTTTCGCCATTCCTGAGGTATTACCTCAGGAATATGCAAGATTAACATCCTGCAATGTTGAACGTACATTTTCAAGATACAAAGTCTCTGTTCCGTGAAAATCGTCACAGCTTTAAGATGCACAACGTAAGATCTACTTCTGTCGTTCACTGCAACAGTTCTACACTTGCTGACTGGAATGACTAGATGAGTACTTCTGTAAATATTGGTTAAATAAATAAAATATTTTTTATATTTTTTAAACATATTTTCGACTTTTTAACCACATAAAAATAAATATTTTAGTTTTTATAAGCACCTAAAAGTCCGAGCCCTAGTTATAATCAATCCACATGTAAATAGTTCAGTTGCGAGCACGATTAGCGGACCAAGTTGTTGAAGTAGTACGAATCCTGCTAGACCAAGAATCCTTGCGAGATTCGAGTTGGAAATCCTGCCAATTGAGAAGCAAATACTGAATAATCTTCAATGCACGAATCCTGCTAGAGCGAGATTTCTTTGGAGATTCAGGAGGAAAATCATGCCTTCAACTGAAAAGCATATACCGAGTAATCTTTAATGCCCAAATCCTGAAAGATTTCTTCTAAGATTCAGGTGGAAAATCCTGCCAAATGAAAAGCAAATACTGAGTATCAAAATGCGTTTGGATCCCAACCATCTAGCTACCGTAAAATGAAACATATCTTTCCTTTGTAATTTTAAATGTAAGACATTTAAATGCCCTGAAATATCTACCATGAAAGTGAAATCTTCAATCAATTACTATCGCCACATAGCTTATCAGGAGATTAGCTTTTCATGTTGGAAAGCTTTTTTTTTTTCACCAAGGGACCAAACTTCAAATTCATTCCAACCAAACCAAACCAACCAAACTTCAAATTCATTACCAATATCACTAATCTAAGTAGAAAACTGATGTTGATTCAGTTCACTGGAACGAATAATTCACTGTTACGAATTTCAAAATATGGTACATTTTTATTGTTTTCTGCATAGTGCTTTCTGGTGAACAATGGACAAATAGGCCTACCAGTATTTTATGAGAAAACTGTTTTCGGTATTGATAGAAAATCGGGTTTTATCAAATTTTATTTTACATTAAATTTTTGGCGTAGGCCTATATTTTTATACATTATACATTTTCCTCGTACTTAAAACTTTAGGGTGCCACATCTTGTATCTGATGGGGCTGCATGATGGCACACACGTGAATTAGATCATAACAAGGGGAGGGGGGTTTCTCAAATTAACTCGCACGAATCTAGAAAGACCTTCTGAAGAATAATAAACTCCGTAATTTAAATGCCTCTCAGGAATATAGGCCTACATATACGAAATGGAGAGTCATCCGGTCCTTACAACCTCATGCTGGCCAATATTCCACCACCCAGTAGCCAACAAGAATACCACCCTTGGCTTGGTGAATAACTTCCTTTCATTAGTAACTCCACTGAGTTAATTGGAGGCTGAACGCATTATGATTCAAGTGTACAACAACACTGATTATGGACATGTCACCGAGTCAGTGGTAAGAGCATTGACATCCCTGTTTTCTGGTCATCCCCTCGGCGCCATAAGCCAATCAATCAAAGCTTCTCACTAGAGGCTAACCACAGGGACGCGCCTGCCAAGTCGTAATTATTATTATTATACCTGGATGGGGACATACCGCATACCACACCGCATAACGCACATAACAGCTAGAAATGCATGCTCAGGCATGAACCAGTGGCTTCCACTTCCGGGTCCAGTTACTTGGTTAAAACAATCATGTCGATGTCAATATGTGATATTCCAATTACCGACTGTAGGTCTAGGTGATTTCACATCCATAAATCATACATTTAATAATTATTACGTCAATATTTTACTCCATAAACAGATCACTAACTACTAGTTTCTATGCGTTCGGCAGTAATGAATATACATTGTGCCAGATAATTTAACTGCAAAATTAGGGTTAGCTCTAAATATGTCTAATGTGATAGTAAAATGCATTCATCGATGATATTTATATTGTTTCTCCTCTTAGGGGGTGTTGACAAGAAGGAAACTTCCAATAAAGGATTATTCTAAACAAGGTATTTAAACTGCGATTGTGCAATACGAAGACAAACGCCGGCTCTCGGATTTTATACCATTTTGAGATGGAAATCGGTTCAACTGCCAGCGTTCTCATGTTGCCATTAGCCTTCCCTCCTCCTCCTCCTTTATACTCAAACAAGGATGATTTAAATAAAACCTGAAAGTACTATTAACAAACTATTGTCGTTACAAGCTCATTGCAAACCGTGAAGCTCTAGGAACCATCGTACTTTACTGCACGTTAGTGGTAAAGTCTACTATTACATTACAGTTGAAATAAACTTGAAAGATAGCATCTGTTATACTTTCCCATAAATTGGAACCCTTGCCACTAAATGCCTGATGGCTCTCTTTCGAACATATGCCATCAATTCTTTAAAAGAAACAAACGCCTCAAGCCATTTCTTGCAGCTAAACGTTTATACACAAACATCGTGGATGTTTTACAGTCCAAACAAATTGAAGAGAATGACTTGACGTTTAATGCTAACAATACCTCAGCCAGCAACGGAATTTTAAAATGCAGTATTTATGCCCACGCGTCAACAATAGGCAATCCCTTCACACATGAAATCCGGTGGGTTAATGTCTTCTTCCATTCTACCAAACGATGAAGCCTGTAAGAGAACTGTGCACTGTGCAATGGGCCTATTTAGGCCTATATGTGTACTAGAATAAGGGATGTAGCCCCATGACGTTTAGTTTTAGTGTCAAGTTGTTAAGTTAGACGAATGGACGTATTTAGGGATGCGATATATAAACAATACTCCATTTTGTAGTAGGCCTACCTCAGCCCAGACCTTCTAATGAACACTTCCGAGATTAGCTTAGTACTGCCTTTGCTTGAGAAAGGTATAGGCTAAATCATAGTATTTTAGTGTCACAATTTCTACTTAAATCGACTTACGCATGTTTTGTTCCGGATTGGAGACTTCAAAGTTGTCTTTATTTGAAAACAAGTTGGTAGAGAAAAGATTCAGACTAGAGAGAAGTATGTTCAGAATTAAGGCATAATTATTTTTTACAGAACAGACCTACCCCCTATAAAACTCCACGAAGAGCATTACTATGAATGAAACGGAATTAAGATAAGCTTACAAAATCCCCACAAAAGGCAAGACTTTCCCACCACAAAGGTAGTTAAGCAGAACTTAGTCGACATTTGAACCTTATCTATTATTTATTTTACGATTTACACTACTTTGTCCGGAGGTGTTAGCACAGAACATCGTCTTTTAATTCACTACTCCATCTAGTTACAATATTTCTAAAAATTCATGGTAGGTGAAGGGTATTCATTCAGAAGCTCATTCGGAGCTCGTGGAAACTGCTTCAAACAACAACTGACCTGAAATGTGTGGACCTCTTGTAGAGTGATATAGAGGATATTTGTACACACGTTTTATAGGACTCAATATTTATTTTACACAATCACTTGTATTGTCAATATTGATTTTGTTGTTATATTGTTCCTATCTTGAAATCTTGGTTTTGTTAGTTTAGATAGGAAATTAAATTAGTTCAGTTTAACAAATCATACCCAAATAATGTCATGAAACAGTTTCTCTTTGTTTTATATTCTGGATCTCTATGGTTACCTAAATTGTCACGCAAATTACAACTTTGGTCCTTTATGTAACGGTATTTTTTTTAAAAACAAAACACAGTAACTGGTCTAATACTATAACTTATAATATACTAGCTTAAAAGGCCCGGCGTCGCCCGGGTATTGTATTTTGTAATTCGAAATTAACTTTTGAAGAACTTCTAGGTCCAAAAAAGGTATTTAGAATCTGAAATGAAGAAGAACAACTTATTCCACTCAAACTATTCCCCTCAGAAAACGCATGATATAGCTTTTTATGGCTCATAGAGGATGTAGAATTTTGCATCCCATCGCTTCTACACACCAAAAGTTGAAATAAGAAGAAACAGAAATTCCGGTAACATAAAATTGTATTGTCTTTGCGGAATATTTTATTTCTCACTCTCATGTTATCATACAACCGTTTCGGGGATGAAATTAAAAAGAAATTCAATATCAGTTTCATACTTCCCTCCCCAAAAGCCTAGGATATAATAATATACATATTACCATACGTCGTGTGTATTATATATAAGTTATATATAATAAAAGACTTGAGACTTTCCTGGCGTTGGTTATATATAATGGTCTCTCGGGCTTCCAACCGGGTTAAAGAATGGTTTATTTCCGAGCTTTCGGCTGCTGTCAGCTCTGCAGCCATCTTCTGCAGAAGATGCAGAGCTGACAGCAGCCGAAAGCTCGGAAATAAACCATTCTTTAACCCGGTTGGAAGCCCGAGAGACCATTATATATAAGTTATATATAATTGGAAAAATGTAGATAACTGAAATATCATGATAAATGTTCCCCTCACCTCCATTATTTGTTGACTAATTTCTGCTCCTTGCTACCGTTTTCTTCCATTCCTGATCCGGCCCCTCAGTCCGATTTCTATTTTTCTAGCTCGTCACACTTAAATAAGTTCTACTCTGTATGCTACACTAGGGTGTAATAACGCTTTGAATGCTCTCAAACTGCGATTTGGGTTAGGTTAGTTTCTTCAGTATACAAATTTTGAACTTTTGAAACGTTTCCGAAACCAATTTATTAGAATCTTCCTTTAACATGGGCCTATTTGTGCTCACTATCTAATTGCGAAAAATGTAAATAGTGTTGGACTTGTATCTATTGGCTACAGGATTTAGGTTGAAAATTGTTATTTTATCATCATTATAATAATAATAATAATAATAATAATAATAATAATAATTATTATTATTATTAGTATTAGTATTAGTAGTAGTAGTTACTAGATATTAGAAAGAAAATGTTTTCCATTTTTATAGTGACAATTTTACGCAGGAGGTTTTTATAGCTGTATTATTTGTATCTAATATATAAAGTCGAATGTGTGTTTGTGGGTATGTATGTATGTATGTATGTTTGTTCCTTATACAAATCTACATTTCTTTACCAATTTACACGGAATTTTGCACACATACCCAGTTAAGCCCGGAAAGTATAGCGGTCAACATTAAAATTGAAAGAAATCAGTCCTTCCCTTGAAAATTATATAATTTCTGCGAATATTATGCAAAAAAAATGAAATCCCATTCAGTTGTCAAGACAACAGTGTATTGTTTACACAGTTCATTTAGGGCTTTGGGCCTAATAATACTGAGCTATAACAAATTCTGATGCACAATGTGATAGTCACAAACTGTCTCTACCCTCTACATGGTAAATATCGTTTTCTCACTTCACATTTTGATGTAGAATAAGAAATCATATTGCAGGGATAGCTTAAGTGTGTGCCAACGAGTATGCTATTACGTAAATGATGCATTGCGATTAGGTTTTCTTTCTATATAGCTACCATTACATTTTCAATTAACTGATACGTTATTCATAACTGTAGGCTTTGTATTAGTTGATAAATAGGTATGTTTATCATACTTTGATTTAGAAAAAGAGGTCGTATTGCAGGGAGAGTCTTTTCTGATATCTCAGCCTGGGTGACGATACTTTTATCGTTTTTAATGTTTGTGAAAAAGAGATTCAGATCGATTTCAGTACACTGCTCTTCGCTTATGCGGCGCGAACGTTTCATTGAGCCCCATTCTGTGGATTCTCTGTATCGAAAATGAAATGAAAGTGTGGATTGTAATGGATTGAGATTGTAGTGTAATCATTAATTTTTACTCTTCATGAAAACGTGGAGATTGAAAAATTATCTTCCATGTGTCACCGTATCGCTTTGAAGTATGTAATTAGTAATTGAAATTGCAGATGGCCTTGAAATTCTGTTATAACAAATGAATGTGCTCTTGCTACCACATTAATCACCAGTCTCAGACCATTACCCAATAATATTGTGACAAAGCCAGAAAAGCCTAGAGCCTGATAGAAGGAGGAGTAAGCCAGAAAGAACTAGAACGACGGAGTCTAGAAGGATCGCGCTCCCCTAGTGGATGGACGGCAGACGAGCGCCAGTGGGCGTGACCGCAGCACGGCTATTGGAGCTGCGTGCCGACGGGTGCGGCCTACTCCCTGGCACGGCGCGGTGAGTGACGGCGCGCGCTCGTGGGAGGGGCCAGAGGTGGAGCCACGCGCCCCGCGCGGACATTCTAGACAATGCGCGGGCGGAGAACTTTCGGGAGACCGGGTCTGGAATATTCGTCGGCCCTATATATGGGGCCGCGAGCGAGCTGAGCAGTCAGTCAAGGAGAGTCAGTCAGAGACGGCAACGAGGAGTGATGAGTCAGTCAGTCAAGGAGAGTTCAGTACAGTGAAGAGTCAGTACATCAGAGGAGAGGCAGTCCGTGAAGAGCCGGAGGGTCAACGAGGGAACAGTCAGAGAGGCAGTCCGTGAGTAGCGGCGAGCGTCAGCGTCAGAGGGTGAGCTGGACGGAGAGGACTGATCAGCGCGGCCTCAAGTGAGTGCGTCTTGGGAAGCTGAGGAGCCAGTGACCGGAGGGAAGGGTGAACGGAAGAGCTGGTGAGCTGATCTGGGCTGAGGCAGTGCCGTCCCGGGGAACTCTGCGCGACGGGTGGATCGCACAGCGGCAGCGAGGACTGTGGAGTTGACCGGCGCGACGTGGGATGATCTGGATTGGACTGGAACAGTGCTGTAATTAGGACTGAGCACAGTGAGAGTGAGCTCTGAACAGGACAGTGAACTGGCGAATAGTCTGGAGTTTTCTGGCTGTATTGTCAATTGTTGTAGGAAATAAAGAAACCTCCATCCTTCAATTATAAACTCGGTGTTCTCATTTTGAACCCCGACGAGCCCTTGTTACACTGGTGTCAGAAGTGGGATATAATTGAAGGAACACAAGATGGAGGACATGCTAAAGTCGTTACTTCACGCCATGGACGATCTGAGACAGAAAATGGACCAGCATCACACCGGAAGGATAGAGGCCATAAGAGAAATGAGAAGTGATCTGAGAAGTGAACTGAAGAACCTGCACTTAAGCCTTAAGAAAGTACCCGAGCAGGAATTGATACTGGCCAAGGAAAGATGGAATGAACCGGACGGCGATCAGGTGGCCGTGAAAAGTGAACCAGAGGGAGAGGCCAAGATGGAAGAAAAGGAAGAGCAGGAAGAGGACATGGCCATCGCCATACCACCAGCCACGGAAGGGGAAGATCACGCCCTGAGAGAACAACAGCGGGACGATGTGGACGCGGCACAGACACCGCGGGACGACGTGGACGAAGGACTGACACCGCGGGACGACGTGGATGTAGGAGAGACATCGCGGGACGACGTGGACGTAGGATGGGCACCGCGGGACGATGTGGACGCCGGAGAGACACCGTGTGACGGCGTGGACGAGGGGCAGAGACTGCGGGACGTCATGTCGGGTACGAGACCGACGTGGGAAGAGGTAGCCAGTCGCAGCGCCATCTACGAGGGCTGTGGGAACCAGCAGGACGCCCTAGTGGTTAGGGACGGGGTCCTGAAAGGAGTCTGGGAGTCAGCGGATGGGAAGGCGACTGCGGAGCACCAAGTCCTTCCAAGAGCCGGAGTCAAGGAGGTCCTGGAGGAAGTCCACGCAGGAGCAACAGGCGACCGCTTGGGAGTGAACCGGATCCTCGACAAACTGCGGAGAAGGTTCAACTGGCTGTACCAATGCAGTGACGTCGAGAGGTGGTGTCAACAATGCGACACCGGCGATGACAGCAGAGGACCTAGGACTTGCAACCGTGGGGCCATGCGGCAATACAACGTGGCAGGCCCATGCTCCATTACTGATGATGGACATCGGTACCTGTTGTTGGCCATGGAATAGTTCACCAAGTGGCCAGAAGAAGTCTACCGCATCCAGCGACAGCCAAGAGTGAAGATGCTGGTAGTTCATCTGGACCGTCTGGCGGCATATCATGGGGCACTTCGGGACGAAGGCCCTTAAGGAGGGGGCAATGTGACAAAGCCAGAAAAGCCTAGAGCCTGATAGAAGGAGGAGTAAGCCAGAAAGAACTAGAACGACGGAGTCTAGAAGGATCGCGCTCCCCTAGTGGATGGACGGCAGACGAGCGCCAGTGGGCGTGACCGCAGCACGGCTATTGGAGCTGCGTGCCGACGGGTGCGGCCTACTCCCTGGCACGGCGCGGTGAGTGACGGCGCGCGCTCGTGGGAGGGGCCAGAGGTGGAGCCACGCGCCCCGCGCGGACATTCTAGACAATGCGCGGGCGGAGAACTTTCGGGAGACCGGGTCTGGAATATTCGTCGGCCCTATATATGGGGCCGCGAGCGAGCTGAGCAGTCAGTCAAGGAGAGTCAGTCAGAGACGGCAACGAGGAGTGATGAGTCAGTCAGTCAAGGAGAGTTCAGTACAGTGAAGAGTCAGTACATCAGAGGAGAGGCAGTCCGTGAAGAGCCGGAGGGTCAACGAGGGAACAGTCAGAGAGGCAGTCCGTGAGTAGCGGCGAGCGTCAGCGTCAGAGGGTGAGCTGGACGGAGAGGACTGATCAGCGCGGCCTCAAGTGAGTGCGTCTTGGGAAGCTGAGGAGCCAGTGACCGGAGGGAAGGGTGAACGGAAGAGCTGGTGAGCTGATCTGGGCTGAGGCAGTGCCGTCCCGGGGAACTCTGCGCGACGGGTGGATCGCACAGCGGCAGCGAGGACTGTGGAGTTGACCGGCGCGACGTGGGATGATCTGGATTGGACTGGAACAGTGCTGTAATTAGGACTGAGCACAGTGAGAGTGAGCTCTGAACAGGACAGTGAACTGGCGAATAGTCTGGAGTTTTCTGGCTGTATTGTCAATTGTTGTAGGAAATAAAGAAACCTCCATCCTTCAATTATAAACTCGGTGTTCTCATTTTGAACCCCGACGAGCCCTTGTTACAATATTTTTAACTTTGAACTATGGTGTTATAGTATCTTCTAGGAGCCATAAAAAGCTATAGGCCTATCTAGCGTTTTCTGATGGAATAGTTTGAGTGTGATAAATCTTTTTCTTCATTTCAAGTTCTACATACATATTATATAAGGACCTAGAGTTTCAAAATCGAAAGTCCTCCATAAGTTAATTTCAAATTAAAAAATACAAAGCCCGGGCGGCGCCGGGCCTTTTCAGCTAGTTCTTTATAATAATTTAATTATCAGTCCTAATTTAATTAACATTTTATTTTAAATATCAGTCCTAATTTAATTAACATTTTACTAAGTTAGCCAAGATTAGAAATAATATCATATTGTTTAGCAATTCATCGGTTTTATCAGCTTTGGTTCATTGTAGAACCGAACAAGATGCAAAAAAGGCATATCTAATAACACTTGCAATAACTTCTTTTTTTTGCACGAATCAACAGATGGATTGTTCTATAAAAACTGTGCAGAAAAGACACGTTTTCCCATAAGAACATGGTTTCTCTCCTGTTGAATTTCTTAAAACACTCAGAACGAGCATGTTTAACAGAGATTATCTACTGATTTTTTAAAATGTTTGTTACGCACGCCCTTTTTGCGTCTCAACTGCAGTAACAACTTTTGACGCATAATTTTGTCTACTTTTCACATTTACAATGAGATATTTCGCTTCATTTCACTCTTTTTGTGACAAGTTAATGCCTACAGCACTGAGTTTCAATGCCACTTCAAAACATTTGCAATAATCCAATTTACAGATGTGATCTTTTAGAGTACAAACGTCTATGCTTAATAGACCAAGATTTTCCAAGCAGAATTAAGTCATTTTGCTTTCAGTTACGATCAGCCATGCATAACAGTATGAGGAAGCAATTTTTAGTAACTGATTTTGACGTGGAAATTACGAAAAGTATTTTCTTTTTCCAGAATAAAAATACCAACATGCGAAGCTGAACTCCGGGGGAAGCGTGTGCAGATTTTGGTGGGTGGGTGTGTTATCAGAATAAATTTACATACGCTGGTTCATGAAGCTGACAACCAGTCTCTTGACATGCTCCCCCACATGCAACATGGTCACACTACACGCATGAATATTATTAACATGCCCTCTTCTGGTTGTCCGCCCCCGACCGTAGTACATAAACTAGGATGCTACAACCTCTTTCTAAGCAAAAAATAAATTTAAAAATTTAAAAATCCAATCAGCCTTATTAGGCCTATAAGAAACGAATGAGCTCATATGTGGTATTAGATAAGTGTTTCCGTCTTATTAAAAAGTAAATAGTTACACACAAAAATACAACAAAAATTTACATTCCATTTCTCTTACAAACATAATAATTGCGAAATTCAGATCAGAATCCAGTATATTACAGAAATTTCAAACCTGGATTTATCAACAAAAGGAAGGTATGCTTATGATAGCAGCTCAGAGATAAACGGGATGGTGTATGTTATCGAAGTAGAGGACTGTGACTAACTGATCGAACAACCACTTACACGTTATTGGTCAGGTCTGAAGTGACGTATGAGTGCAACTGTCACATAAAATACGACGACTGGTTGTTGAATACCTAACCCAAAATATCAGCCGCTTGCAGCTGAATCTTTCGTACAGTATGAAGGCTATAACGTAAAATCATAATATTTAGACATTCTACACAGTGTTTACTAATTTATGACATATTTATTTATATTTATATTACTAATTTATGTTTTAAGAAATAATCGTTATTAATACAATTCGTCTATTTGATTTTCCTTAGACATACTACAACAAATTAACGTTACGTAGCTCTGTCAATAACTATAGGCTGTAGGCCTACTAAAACTCTACAACATTGGAGTTCAAGGATCTTCTCGAGAAATAGCGTAGTAAAGTTATTAAAACGACATGGGAATTAAACTGGAAGAGAGCAACAAAATTATGTTCTCGTCAGGAAGTTACTTTCAAAACGGATTTGCTATATCTCCTCATGATATCAATTATTGCATTAAAAATTGAGCGTATATATGCTACTTAAAAGATGATAATTGTAAGTAAAAACATTTGCCCACATAAAAAAGATGAACCAATATGAAACCTAACGGTATTTTAAAGAATGTGGTATCCCCAACATACGCGCATAAAATTAATGATATTCTAGTCGCGTCGAAGAAGAGTCGATAAAAGAAAGAAAGGAAATGTGATCGGCTTGGCCTTTGAGTTCAGAGGCATGGCAGTCGATGATATCTTCTCAGCTATGACATGAATGCATACTATTCGAGGAAACAAACCAATGACCTTTAAACCACCGTCACTCTGTGGGAGGTTTACATTCTACAATAAACAATTTAGGCCTATAACAGGGCTAATAAAACCTAACTAATTCTAAGTCAGTGTAAGGTTAGCATATTAAAAAAAAAAGAAGAAAAAAGTCGAATCCAACCCTTATTTGCCGATCTGCACTGAAATGATAATTTGTAATTTGCAAAGTATCCTATCATTTTCTTCACTATCGTACTTGGTCTTACCAGCTTAAGCAATCTGCCTGTGCCATACAGTACCAGAATATAAATCCATTACACAAGGTGGAAGTAGTGTAACTGTGTAGATTAAATGGGACAGCAGATAACAGTAAAACAAAATCTGTTTTAAATTTTGTGATTAGGTTCACGTTGTATGAGATAATTAGGTTAAATGTCTCCGTATATACCTAGTAAGCAGCGCATAGCCAGATCGCTTTTTCTGTGGCGTGGCGTGGCTGTCATTAGCGTGAAAACAAGCCCACTTCGTGACGAAAACGCTTGCTTTGACATTGCCAACTTTCATGAACCATGACATTCTCTCATTAATCTGTGTACTTAATTTGCAATAAAACTGCCAATTTTATCGAAAACCAGCAAAGGGAAAATTTAGGAACATGGGAGTAAAATAGTTACCTAAAAAAGTTCATAATGAAACATCCCATTCGTTAGTTGCCAGTATAAAAGGTATATATACTTACTGAAAAGTAGTAACTGTCAAATTAAGTAAACAGAAAATATTAGGCCTATTACATATTTTGTTATTTAAAATATTTTATCCTGCAGTCATTTGACATATTCAAATGATTGCGATGCCCCGAGAGAATATTTGATAAGGGGAAGAGGAAGTGAAGTTGTTAGCTTGCGTAACGTTTCGGTCTAACACGTACTTTAAGAAGAATAAGATGCTATCCAATTCGGTTCAAAGAAAAGTGCTGATTTCATACTGAAATACCCGGCCTAATGAATTTGAAATTCAATAACTGGGCATTCATATCTAAAAAAAAATAAAAAAAATAAAAACTCAAGACTTCACCAGGCGTCTTCATGGCTAAAGACTTGTGCAGAAACAATAAGACATAGGGAATGTCTTCCGCTAGGTTGAGCGACTTTTCTGTGCAATGCAGGGAGAGGTCATGTGAAGAAGCAATTTATTTTGTCTGCTTCAGTGGTTACGGCGGAACGTTAACAAGGAAGACGCATTGTTCGCTGTCCAACACGATTGTCACATGTGTCCAGCCGCTGTATCGTCTTCTTCAAGAGTCGTTAGCGACTTCAAATGAGTTCCACTTCCAAAAACTTAAACAGTACCTCTGTCCGAGTTCTTAACTTTTCCAAACTAAGAATTTAGATGAAACAACACTTTCCATTCGTCTACTCTTCACTTTCATTTCTTTCTATGTACAAATTAATCCTACTATATCGAATGGGCAATAATGAGTAAGCAATTACTGCTCTTATATTATTTGTTTTAACTCTAGGTCATATGATTGAATTATACATTCCCCAAGGTCTTGCAAATAATATTTATGGACATAGGTATTTTTTTCACATTCTTGATAAAATCTGAGACTAAAATGTGCAGACGCTTAAATAATTACGCCTACTGTGGCATAATACGAAAATACTCATTGTAATAATAATAATAATAACAACAATAATAATAATAAATTACAAAATTGCTTTCTAATAATTTGGTTTCATTACTACTGAACTGCCTCGAACACAGACCGTTGTCTGTTAAGAATTTATGTTTAAAAGATTTCCTTGGCGACTTATAAAATTAATCAATTATTTATATAATTTATCGCATTAATGGAATACAGCAATCTTGACTAAATGCGTCTCAGCACCAAAAAATATGGCCTTTACCATTCCAGAACCTGAGGAAATACCATGAAACACG
The DNA here is from genome assembly GCA_964059195.1 of Ectobius pallidus. Classification (NCBI taxonomy): domain Eukaryota; kingdom Metazoa; phylum Arthropoda; class Insecta; order Blattodea; family Ectobiidae; genus Ectobius; species Ectobius pallidus. The sequence continues at coordinate 116,726,180 of CAXKWD010000002.1, forward strand.
TAACGCTATTAATAGAACTACGTAAGCATGAATGTCCGTTTATTCTGTGTAAAAGTTTGCATATCACTTAAAAGTAATTCTGCGCTACTGCCAGTGAGGGTATGTAATTAACGAAAATGTATACTGGGATAGTGGAATACAAAGAGTAAATAAAGCTATTTTAAAACAAATTTTGAAACTTGGAAAGATTAAAAATCTAATTCTAAGTGGAAATATTTTTTATTAAGTATTTTATGATAGATTCCAAACAGATTATTTTACGAACCATTCAAAACCATGTTTTTCTATTATTAATATTTTTAATACGATCAAATAAACTCATCCGTTTATAATCGATACATAATATAAGCCAGCAACATTAAGGTAATGAAGTCTTTGGATGGTGCTCTAATTTGGAAGCACTATTCATAGTAGTTGACATGAAAGAGGGTTTCCATTTTCCAGTCTCGGCAGTTTGACAGATTTTCAATTGAATACTTGAGTCGAGTTCAAAAGAACATGTCTACAAAGAGAACTTAAAGTGGAACTTGACAAGCACAACATATTACGTTTCCAGACACTGAAATATTACAAGTACACAACTATCCGGATACGTGTGTTGTGGTTATAAATGGAAACCTGCATAACATATGTGCTATGTTTTTTTATATATATTTATTTCCATTACAGGTAGAAACACTAGAATTTGCACAATTTTTTAAAATCCGACATAATCGCATTGAAGTTAAAATAGGTAATGTAAATTGAGAGTTAAGTACACACGACAAAAAAGGTCTATTCTTGTTGATTTCTTCCTATGTGGTTTTGTCAAGAACGGTATTTGTCAAAAGAATCAACATCACTGGCCTAAAATAATAGGCAATAAGTAATAAGACCACCTTACACTATTTTAAACTATTGTACAAGAACTACCAATAGTATAGAAGGATTACAGAACACACCTGGAAATCACAATGTGTTGAGTGTCACTTAACGCAAGCACGGAAAGACTGCTTGGTTGGTACGACTGTTCCTTGCTTACAGAGAACCCGATCATACCAGTATTTTATAATTATCAAATGAAACATGGGCACTGAATATTAAGGTTGTGTTATAATACCTACAAGAATGTATGTTTTGAACATGTAAACTGAATATGCACCATTATGATAGCCTATAAGCTAGGCTATTGTAGCCTACAATAAGGGTACACGATTGAGAAATGTTTATGTTATTGGCTATTGATTGTTATTCACTGGAAAGCCTAAAGAGTACTCAGGAAAATAATAGTGCCTTTTCTACATTCAAGGTTTTACTCGGTCCTGCTCTACTATCATTTTCGGGTTATAACAGAACCCTGCTACAAACTTAAAGACAAGCAATATCTTCCAATGTAATGGCGCTTAATTTGATGCAGTTCTCCCTCGGGAGAACATCCATGAACATTGCAGACCTCCATATACATAACAAAGAAGCTGCCCACGAAGCGTTAAGAAAGTTACTGACGAGGAATAAACAGTATAACATCAGGACAATAATTCAAAGTCCATGATATGGATACATCGTATACAATAGCATGGGGGTGTGTAAGCATGACATGCGATTTATGGGAAAAGAGCGAGAGGGACACAGGGAGAGAAGAGCAAGTAAGGAGAGGGTGGAGGGAGAGAGGGATTAAGGAATAGTCTATTAGAGATTATACACTAAATCTATTATACTAGTATTTCCCAATGGGGGACAATTCATCGGGGGTTTCGATTTTTAATATATTTTACTAATGAAATAACTTTTATTAAATTAAATGTTATTTTTCAAGAATAAATACATATACGAGATACAGCAAACCCTGACTAGGCAAAGCTTATTAATAAAATGTGATATTTTATTACAAGTTAGGAATAAGTAAATTTTAAAGATTACATACTAAATATAAAAAATTTACTATTAAAGCTAGGAATATTGGTATAGCACATAGGCATATATACATACACGCATTCATGCACGCACATATATATTATATATATTATATATATATATATATATATATATATACGCACTTTGCATACATATGTAAGTCTACATACATATACACATTTGTACTTACAATGTATGCCTACCCAAGAACATACATACATACACACAAACATACATAATATATTAGACCTATATAATAATTTCAGCCTGTCTGTTTTAACACTTTACAAGTATTTTTCAAATGAGAAGGCCAATTCCTTCACCGCCAATCACGTGTACGAGCTAATAAGTTGCCGCTATCAGTAAGGGTCTTCCCTCCGTCTCGCCGTCTCTGATTGGACCGCGTATCTAAGCAAAGAGAAGGAAGAAACGGCATGTCATCTGCAAAACACTTGTAGGTGCAGACTTATCATTTCAGTTAGTTCATGGAATAAACTGGCGATTTTATGGTACTTTACTATGATCTTTTACTGGACACTACAAGATTTCTTGTTTGAGACCCGTTGTTTTAAATAAAAGGTGAATGGAATCGTGGCAGCCCCTATTAACGAATTACTCAACTGAACAAGACTTCCTGATTCGGTTTCTAAATTTCGAAATGCTTTGTAATCTGTGCTATTAGGCTGATTTCCGTTCATACTGGGAGAGATGCGAATATTTATGTATATTGGAGTTCATGGTGATTTTTTTAATTAGGCCTACCCTTAAAATGTTTTCGTCATTAAATACGAAATTTTCGTCATGAAATAAATAAATTCATATTCTAAAAAAGACAACTTGAATGCAGCCACAAGAAACATCATATGACTATGGTTAACATTAGCCATGAACCACGGTGTAGATTTTTTCGACCGTTCTATTTCTATCAGCATTGTTAAACCAGGAGCTAAAAAAAAGCCGCAATGTGTGTGTGTGTGTGAGCACGCGAGAATGAGAGAAAAAGGAGGAAGTGTGTTTTGGATAGTTGAGATCAAGAACGTTGATATAATTTTACTTGTGGAAGCCGAATTTTGCGAATTATAAGTACTGGATTTAGAAACAAATTTACAGGATATTTCCACTTACTTCTTAATATCCTTATTATTATTATTTACGCGCATGCAGTGTGCTACGAGTAGGATACCTACTGGATATTTTAAGGAGTAATCCAAAAGGGTGGGTTTATAAATCCAGTTTGAGTCTTTATATTAAATTTCCACGGGCATAACCATAGCAAGCTTACACAAGCCAGAAGTCATTAATTAACTCTGTACATTTAATAACTAGGATCTCGAGAAGATCGAACTCCTAGCGAGTTTAATTATCTACCAGAGCGTACATAATATAATTTTATTTCTGAAACTCGAGTCAAAAACGTTCTACATTTCCTTCTTCTGCATCTAATTTGATCAGTTAACCGCTTGCGATATACGGTCGATTGACAAAATCGCGAAACAAAAATAACATGTATATGTAGGGGGGAAAAAGCGGACCGACTCTTGTAGCTGATTTCGGAGCCTTGTGATACGTAAATAAATGTAAGAGATGTAACGGAAACGTTTGTTTTCAGAAGCAATGCAAATTACGTGAAATTATTTCTCAATTCAAGCAATTTATCGGCTTTAGTCTCCTTGTCAATGCATTCCCTGCTATCCTGTGAATGCCGCTAGGCATGCGCAGTGGCTCATATCGGCAACTTAGATATTTTAGTAGGTCCGCTTTTTTCCCCTACCTGTACCGTAGTCATGAACAAGGTAAGATCATGTGTATCTTGTTAACAAATCGTTAATCGTGCTCAATATCTTTAATAAGAAAATAAAAAGGCGGGAATAATTAAAAACAAATAGAATTCACATTTACGATAATTTTAAATAAAAAAAATTAAATACTGTAGCCTACTTGAAAACCACATAACTTACTGTAATACTGCACCGACAAATAGTGATAATTCTTCAAGTATGCATTGTTAATCGACAAAATGTAACTCACTCTTCAATTGACGAGGCGACTTGCTACCTTTCTTTTCAACAGACTATATTATTATACACGAACATAAACAAAATGTAATGTGGAATGGTATTTAATAATAATGCAATGCTACAAGATACTACGAAATGTACAGATAGGGGGGAAAAAGCAGACAGACTAAAATACCTAAGTTGACGATATGAGCCACTGCGCACAGGATAGCAGGGAATGTATTGAAATTTGTTCTATGTACAATATAGACAATCAATTGAGAAATAATTTCACGTAATTTGCATTGCTTGTGAAAACAAACGTTTCCGTTACATCTCTTACATTTATTTACGTATCACAAGGCTCTGAAATCAGCTACAAGAGTCGGTCCGCTCCCCCCCCCCCCCCAGCTGTACTTGGGTTCCTTGCCTGAAAGTATTAATCTGTTATTTTTCGGTTTCCATTTTTTTTAAATAGTTATGAGTAGGGACCGGATTCTTAGGTTTTTACCTATTTTTTTCCTTGCTTCCAAACAAAAAGCGCTCATACACTTTTTCGATTCATGTCCACAGGATTCACCCACATTAATTCTGTGGCACCTAAAAATACCTAAATGGGGTATAAAAACCTAACTATACCTAAACGGGATATAAAACCTAAAATATCTAATTTAGGCTACTTTTTTGGTCTTTTTTGTTTGTCACTTGAGGAATCGATATTTGTCGGGATGAAATTAATACCACCAGCGTATCTTTCAACCCATTGTCGTCTAGGATGGACAGTATCAAGAGAGGAGGTGTAGAGTACCGGCGTATTCCTTTTAAAATATTCGTACGAACAACCATTGCTGCCGTGTATGAACAAGGATATAGAATTCTGTGTTTTAAAGCGTTTGTTTGCCTTTAGTGCTGTCTTGTTATTCATACTGAGTGGTCACACTGTGTTTTAAGAAGACTTGTTAATTATGTATTGAATCCTATGTAGCACATTCAAATTCATTAAACCAATTATTCTACCCGAAAACGATATTTTGGACAAAAAACCTATTTCACCTAATGGAAAACCTAAAACAGTGTTTTTTAAAACCTAAAATTCCGGTCCCTAGTTATGAGTAGTTTAAAAATCTAATATTGGTTTATTATTTGAAGTTAAGCTTTATACTTAAATCAGCAAAAAATTTACATTGCGAAAATGTAACAAAACTTAATAAATTCATGCCAAGCGTACAGATTCTTATCAATTCAGGATTGCAATACTTTCTCTATATTACTTTGTACATACAGGGTGTATCATAATTATTAATAACGGAAACTGAAACGGTTGAAAGTATACGATAACAGACGCAAAAAAAGTTAGAACAAAAATGGGCCCGCAAACAAGCCGTGTGCGAGATTAATATTGCAAATGTGTGGTTAAGAGCGCCAATGACGTCCTTAGTTGTGCTTCACTCGTTGCGCACTTAGAAACGGTCCGCGATGTGCTCTTGTTTACATAGTCTTGTTTACTGAATATCGCCATAAGATGGAGTTGTAATCAAACTATACACGACAGACAATGGGTACAGTACACATACGAAGCAATCAGATCACTCGTCTGTACAGTGTTAGGTGTGCTGAACCCTACGCAGTCAAAATTAAACCATACAGCAACCACAAAGAATTGTACGCGCTTGTCAAGAATTCCGAGATGATCCGAGGGTGTTTAAAAGAATTCCACACACACTGCAGAGATGAGTGCAGTATTGCATCCTGGTGGAAGGACGACACTTTGAACACCTCCGTTAACAGGAAGCGTGTATAGCATTAATAACATGTAACATACTAAAGTAAAATTGTATTTCTTGTTAAGTTAAGCTATGAGAGAATTGTGAGGCAACTTAGAATGGCAATTACACGAAAAGTCTACTTTTCAATTTCATTTGTACTAATTTAGGACGATGTTTCTTAATGAAGTCAGTGGCGGCTCATAACCACACATTCACCAATAATAAATCGCGCATACGGCTTGTTTGCCGATCCATGTTTGCTGGAACGTTTTTGCTTCTGTTATATACTTTCAACCGTTTCGGTTTGAGCTATTAATTATGATACACTCTGTATACACAAGGTAATATAGAGAAAGTATTGCAATCGTGATAAAGAATCGAAATCGAGATAAGATCGGGAAAACGTGTTTCATGATTCCAAGAAGCCGAAAAAATGCTTTGGAATGACGTCTTGTCTGTGTAGACCCGCTGCGGGTTCATTGTATAGGCCATAGGTGAGCAACTGAGGGGAAACGTTTTAGTCCCCATCCCTTGCTGTGATGTAAGAAACCTGTTCTCCATGTTCAGTGTCACGTCGAAACTGCTTTATGCTGACGTCAAGGGCGACTGTAGTGGGAGAAATTCCCCTACCGCACAGTGACACGATGTGCCAGAGATGCGCACCCATGGTATAGACTATACTTCCTTCTTTTATCATGGACTTTGTTGTACTTCAATCGACACCTCTAGAATCTGGTTTCTATAACTGAATTATTAAGGGGACTTTTCACGAGAACACCCCTAGAATTTTTTTTTTGGGGGGGGGGGGGGGTAGGCTCAAACGATTTTAATAAAAATGCAAAAATTTCGAAACTTCTATCCATGTATAATAAAATGGTTTTATCGTTCTTCTGTAAAAGTTACTTAAGGGTAGTTATTTGTGTTCATTTAGATTTTTCTAGGTTGTATCTCCGTTACGGTAAAACATGATAGGCCTACAAGAAAACCTATCATAACAAATTTAACTGAACATTAGTTAAGAATCAAAATACATGTTAAAAACCGCTTAGTTCGATCAAATCCCTTTTATTTTATCAGTCAAAAAGGAATCACAGAACAACAGAAACATGCACATTATTATACCGAGTTCGTTTAATTTGTACTCTTTTTTCTAGTCTAAGCGGATTATACGAGCAATTATTTATTCAATTAATATGTGAGGCTGCAAGGAGAATATCACTTATGAAAAATTCTGTAAGATCCCTAAATCTTTTTAACCTGTAGGCTGTATATTAATTTTGGCTTTTCGTGAACCTAAAAACCTCAATAATACAAATAAGCATATGTTGTGAGAAAGTTTTTGCAACATATTTTGGAACAGTTAGTTAAAAACTGTTTCAGTTTATTAAAAAGTTTTCAGATAAGGATTATAGGATATTCGCTGTTCCGTAATATTCTGGAAGAAGGAAGTTACGGTAGAAGTAGTGAGTGCGAAGATATAAAATGGGGAAATAAGATTCTTTCTTATTAGTACAGTTTTCAAGTTCTCGTGTTGACGAAGCTTTGCCTTTCTTTTGGCTGACTAGGGCTCTTAGCTCGTTGACGTCACTAGGCACTTCTTCCAGCGCCTCTGGCTTCTTGAATGCAACTCAACACAGTTACCTCTCTCCTCTATAATATATCACGGGATCATTGCATTGTGTGCGGCCTTGCCGTTATATGTGGAATTCTATTGTTAGGTAATGTGTTTCCACTATCACGACATTCCATCTACACATGCCATCTCCGAAATAGAAGCCATTATATTTCCGTGCACTGCAAATATTTTGAGATAAAAAACATATAAACACTAAGTAAAACTCTGTTCAAATTATATAACCTAGTAATTTGTAATATTTATAAACAAGAAAGGACCTACAAGAATTACCTATTGTTACTTTGAACTGGGATTCGTAAAATAATACATTTCTGGATAACTCCTTGGCCATCCAGACTACAAGAAAGCATCAGAAAATAAAGTAACGATGGGTGTGCACAAGAACACCCTATGCAGGTATGAATTTAAAATTAAAATCAATATTACTCCGCACACAAACTCGTTTGTTAGTTTGAACAGAACTTGATAAAATTTAAGATTTATTTGAACAAACATATTTTATTAAATAAATTTATTGTTTATACAGAAATGCCTAGGACATTCTTACGATGTGAATTTGTTATTGAACAATAATGTTTCCAAGGATCGCAAGAACGCTATTTTATCTGATAAAATGTCAACTCGTTACTGGATACGTCAAGGTATCAATATGCTGTGGATTAATACGTTACATATCTGCAACTGTTGCCATCGAACAAGATAAAACACAGTATTATACACAACATAACTTATTTAGAAACTGATACAATTTAAGTATGCATTGATTCCAACACAATTCTGATTCCTGTGTTTTATTGTTCTGATTTTAACTTAGCATAATTAGCTTGTCCTAACTAGGTTAACTTTATTTTTATTTTATTTTACATATTCTCACTGTTGGTAGCATTGGTTAGTATCTGATAAGTGATAACTACGGTTCGGATGTTTATAACATGCCATATTTTTATCCTGACCTCCATTCTCGCCGCAAATACAAATTAAACACGAATTGTACATTTGTTATCCTAATCGAACCGTTTTTAAATTGCATATAGAGACATATTTTGGTTATTTTCATGGTCTTGGTCATATTTTGGTCATATCTGTAATTTAACGTAATATTTCAGTTATAAAATCGGCAAAAGAGCACTTAAATTTGTTCAGAAAAAGAGGCATGAATATTTTGGTTTTACTGTAACTGAAATGTGAAGGGCCAATAACAAGTAGGCCTAATGGCACAATATTACCTCTTCCTCCTTGTTGTTAACAACTTGCAATAGACATGTTTTAACACATTTGCAGTGGTATCTGGAAACATTACCAGAGTAAAACTGTAAATCACCTGTAAAACTGTTAAAAAGTGATTATCTGATTGAATTAATGTGATATAATAATTTAGTGTCATTAAAAGTTTTAATTTAAATATTTATTTTTAGAAAATACGTTCCTTTATTAGGTCATACTTAGGACTTTTGGGCCACATTTAGTCATTTTTAAGGTCATATTTGCAGTCATACTTTTCACTTTTTATGTTATAAACAACCGAACCCTAGTGATAACTGATGATAACACATTAGACTGTTCATTCTTGCATTATGCCGTGATCTGACAGCTGGCACAGTAGTGATTTGATTTTAAACAATACCTACAAGTAAAAAAGTTATAATTTAGCGTACACAATCCGATGCGTTATTCATAGGAAAGCTTAATAAATCCCACTCGAGATTAAGGATTATCAGACTATTACACTCATACGCCGTGTGTTTGATATTGACCAATAACGTTTAGCAATTATTCGGATATAGACCAATCACGGCCGTTTATCTTACAATATTCTTGTAGGAATCGCGAGGATGCCGTTATATCTGGTGAAATCGTCTGCTCGTTATGGACACGTAAGTATCTTTGTGCAGTGATTAATAATCACATGCTGCCATTAAGCGGCACAAAAACAGATTATTTTATACAACATAACTTGTTTGTAAATTGAAATAATAGAAATGTACATTGATTAAAAGCACAATTTCGATTCGGTGCAAGCCAGTTCGTGTGCTTATATTCTCTTTTGCTGTTAGCTTACCTGAATGAAGTTAACTATATCTTATATGCACCATTGGTAGAACTGATCACAACATGGTAACTCGAATCGATTCATGGATAGTTGATTCATAGTATGCCGTGCTCTTGTAGCTGTTAGTTTTGTTTTTATACTACAAAGCACGAAAGTAATTATTATTTGTTTAATCCGTTACTTTTTTATTCATGGAATAGTCTTAATAAATCCAACTCGAGTTGACGAGCTCCTCTGCGCAGTCGCGAATCTATCGATAAACTCGTTAACTCTCGTGGGACTATGATATATATATATATATATATATATATATCATAGTCCCACGAGAGCAATAATATTATCATAGATAATATATATATATATATATATATTACCTATGATAATATTATTGGTACGATTGATTATGGGCATTTTCTTCGCTTTTCTGTTACTTCAAAATTGTCATGGTATGTGAAGATTTCCACCATACTTCATCCAATTACATACACTGTTAACTAGGTTATCGAATTACAAAGATCAGAAACATAAAATATTGTGCTATAACTTATAAGTAATCTAAGAAATTACATACTATTTTACTATTTCCCGATAATAAAAAAATCCACATGCTGATGCTTAATGCACAACGGTTTAGGTTAAAGCCTACAACTTATAGTACCGGTATATCAGTGGCTTGGTTCTAAAAGAGCCAATGTCAATTTCTTGCAAAAATGAGATCTATGCATTATTGAGCTCGGCTATCTTTATCTTTCGTTTAGTAAAACCATAATGAATAGAATGAGAAAGTGTGATGACTCCACCGCTAATACAATGGTGGGTATAGGGAGAGCGGCGGCCCACCGAAACACTGGCAGCACCTTCGTTTGCGTTTCAACTTCTCAATGCTGCATCATGATAGTTTGGCATCTTATGATTAAACTCGCAATCTTTAATTAACCCTTGGTCCTATTTCTGTGAAATTTGTGCAGAAATAATCTGCACAACACAGTCCTTCTGATGGTCAAAACAGAGATTTAAAAATGCGGACATAAATGTTTTTATTTCATTATATAAACATCACCAATTACACAAAATTCATGGAGGGTGAAACGGAATTTGACTATGCGACAATTTTTTTCATTTTTGTGTCCCGTAAAAACTTCAAGCGAGAAAGTTTTAGTGAAATATTTCAACTTTATTTTAAATTCAGTACCACCTTTATATCTTGAATGGTTTACGAGTAATTGAGTGGTAATTATTCCGAGCGCTACAGCTGAATGAATGATGTGGGACGATCGTGAAATGTTGAGGGTGAAGCAAATTTGACTATGCGAAATTTATTATTTTATTTTTGTGTCCAGAAAGAGATCAAGCGTGTAAGGTTTAGTGAAATATTTGGATCTTATTATAAATCGAGTACCACCTACATATCTAGAATGGTTAACGAGTAATAGTAATTACTCTAAAGCTAAAGCTATCAGAATGGTATTGAGGTATTAGCAGGTATCTTTTCCATAAAATACCAGCAATAACGTAAAAATTTTTACATAATTTATTCGTGGACTGAACAATAAAACTATAGGCCTATTAACTGACTACTTGTACCCATACTGCAAGATTGACCCGCTGGGGAAAAGAAGTGAATGAAGCTTTTTTCTAACTTAGTAAATCTGCACTACTTTTATTTATGCATTTATTGGATTATTTATCATATTTTCTGTTCACTTATGTTAGTAATTTTTATGTATAATTATCATAGCAAATGTCTTATTAGTTTAATATCTTGTTCCATTTTTTAATAATATAATTTAACAACATAAGACATACATCAGTTATAGCGAACGGCGAATGGTCGAGGGTTTGAGCAAATAGCGGGCTGTAGTTAAGGCAAGAGGATTTAATTCTTTTATGAAAAAATCAGGGAAAATGCATTGAAATATTGTGTGATATATGTAGAATACATTGCAAAACAATTGTTGCGTATGTGCGTCTTTATCGGATGTTGAGACGCCAATTTTAAAGATCACGCACCCTATTTTTGTAGTGCTGCTTATGAAATTTTCCGTGCCCTGCAATTCACAAACCATCCCATAGTTTATATTATCTCTGTTCACATAATTTGTACACAGATCTACACTTTTGACCGTGTTTCACCTACATAGCTTACCCCATACAGCCAGGAGAAAATTAATATTAATATAAATAATATTACTATTAATACAATATTAATACAAATTAATACTCAGTAATATTCTTATACAATGTAATATTAATATTAATTTATAAATTATCCCTTAGCTGTTTTCTACCCTAATTATACGTTGTTATTTCTATACAAATGTACATTCTTTAACAAATTCTCATCAAATTATACTAACATACCCTCTACCCTATTTTCTAGGCAACAAAATATTAGATCAACATCCCTTAGCTGTTTCATACCTATATTATATAATTGTTCATTGCTTGTGAACATATTCGATTTTTGGAAAGATGTGGAACGAAATGTTACGGTCTAGCATCTTGCAATCTGAGAAATTACTGTTACATACGGCCATGTTTATTTATGGAGATGAGATCTTCCAAGACGTGTAAAGCAGCCCGAAAATTGTCAAAAGTATCTAACAATAAATCTAGATAAGGTGAGTCATTTCGAAATAGATTAATGTATTATTTTGTTTAAGAATGTTTGCAATTTTTCCTATACCGCCCGTAGTAATCTTGCTCCCGTGAATCTCAAGCAGAGTAACTGCTACCTAGCGGCGGAACCAGTGAACTACCTCAGTCATCACACTTTCTCCTCTATTCATTATGGTAAAACTGCCAATGCATGTTGCTATTAATAGATATAATAGAGAAACCTTAGAGGCCAATGTCGGAAGTCCTCTGCAAAAAATGTTACTTCTACAAAGTATTATCTCAAAAGCAAGTTTTATGACATTGGCCCTTTTAGAGCCAAGCAACAGATTATTATAAGGGTATATAGGATATAAAGGTGGAAAGTGTGCTTAACAGATTCGGGGAAACGTTTTTTAAGAGACTAAGTCAAGTAATTTTTTTCTCTCTTTAAGAGACTAAGTAGAGTTTTTTCCCCTTTCTTTAAGAGACTAAGTCGAGTTATTTCTTTCTATTTCCGAGAGTACAGCCCTTCATACATAGGCCTACACATGTGTTGCATACTATTTTTTATACGATAGCGATTTAGCTAATAAGTAAAAAGGGAAAATATTTATTAATCACTAACAATAGCTGTTCCGAAATGGAAGGGGAATCAACTGTAAATAGCAGTCTTGGTGGTGATCGATACATTAATTACCTATGTGCAAGCACAAGTAATTCTATCATATTTAGCTGCTGAAAATTAAATTGTTACATCAATATCAAGATACAAAAAGGAATTAAAGACACGGTTAAGAACGAAATGGTACAATTCAACTAGCAAATAAGTTATATTCCATGTCTGCATGGAATATAACATATATCAAAACGCAGAGGTTTTGATTTAAAAGACCCACATATATGTTGCAAAGAAAGTAAAAGACGCACTAGCGTAGAAAACAGTTATTGGTACATTTCTATTACCATTACACTCATACAAAACTTTTTTGTTGTTTGGCCCAGTAACGTCTGAAGAGAACGCTTGAAATCTGTAAATCCCAGTACAGTACTTTCTTTCAGCAACGTACAATATCCCTAAGTGACTACAGCATTTTCCATTTCAATTTATTACTTTCATTTGCAAACGTAAAAATCGATGTGCAGCAATGAAAATGTTAAAATTTCCTTAACAGCAAAATTAGTTCCTCTAGGCTTGGTTGGTTGGTATATGATTATTTAAAGACGGGGATGCACTGCACCTTAGACCTGTGACCGTCGCCGGTGTGCCGGAATTTTGTTCCGCAGGAGTTCTTTCACATGCCAGTAAATCTAATGATATGGGCCTGTCACATTTATGCACACATAAATGCCGTCGACCTGGGCCGGGATCGAACTCTCAACCTTGGGCACAAAAATCCAGCGCGATACTAACTGCGCCACCATTACGTATAAGCAAACAATAGAAAGAAGAGTCCATTGCAAGAATGATGAATGTTACTTTTCTTTCTTTCCTTTTTCGAAACGGAGATAAGGATGGCATCAGAAGCATTGTTTGCTGTAGAACACGTAGTTATTATGTCAATGCTATATTCGAAACTTTTTTTTTACCTGATATTATATTTCTTAAATAATGTATTCAGTCCACCGCTGTGGCTCAGGGGATGCGTTCAATCCTCTCACGCAGCGGGCCCGGGTTCGATTCCTGGTCGGGACAAGTTACCTAGGTGGGGTTTTTTCTGGGGTTTTCCCTCACCTTTGAGACAAATGTCGGGTAACTTTAGGCCCTTGTGGTCCCCAGATATCATCTGGCCGTCATTCTCATCTTCATCCCATCCTCGCCTTGTTTGGAATGAGTGTGAGTGTGCATGTTGTGTCTCGTCCTATGTGTTCGTGTTGTCTCGGAGGTGGCCCCGGCATTGGGCTGATCACTCATCCGGGGAGGCCCTCCATGTCCTTGTCTGGTCAAAAAAGTATGTATGTGATCCAAAGGTAATCCCTCTCCCGACAGGTCGCGGCCCTGTAAGGCCCGGGCGGCTTGGGTCGCTTAAATCCTAAAAGGGAGAGGTGAAACTACGATAAAGAAAGAAAGAAAGAAAGAGAAATACTGTATTCGTAAGTATAGGCGAAGTCAGAATTAGCCTACTAATTAAAAATGTTTGATGAGCTGACATCCGTCATTTTCCAAATAAGGTGTGACATTCAGCATTTTTACGTTTTATACTTTGTACTCTTAGCGCACCATATCTCCGAGCTTGTGCCACGTCACAAGTCTGAGGATTTGTTAGAGTGAGAGGACCAAGAGAGGGAGCGAGACAACAACATATTTTGTTAGCTAAAGAAAACATGAAAACATCAGGTACTCACCTCTCTCTTCAGTCACTGCAGTCAAGTGGAGCAATGCTTTCTATTTCATCGTCGCTTTCCGTATTTTCATCATCGGTCTCGTTTCATCCTTGTAAATATTAGGACGATTTTCACTTCGGAATTTTTTTATCATTCGCAAATATTCAACCCTTTTTTCCCAAATGTTGGATTTCTCAATTAATACCGGGCACTTTGATTTGGTCTTTCGCCACCTGAAGTCGAGTTTTTAAATTATTTTTCTCAATGTTGTGTTGCAACCATCAAAATTAATAGTGTCTTTTGAGTCGCAACGTTTCGATGGTGGGCGAACGCTTCTCTGTAAAATAAAAGTCATAGATTGTTCGACGAATGACTTGTTTCTGTCTTTTTTGTCCGGCGTATCAAATGAGGTTCCTTCACTCGCCTTCATTTTTTTAGCTTCCCTTTTTATTTCTTGCACCGTAATATGTAAAACTTTGGTAGTTGCCGAAGCTCGCAATTGTACTTTTTTATTGGGATTATTGGTTCCCCATTTTTATTCTTGTTCCATAAAAAGTGTGACATTATAAAGCATTTCTCTAGATTGGGAATTTAATTTCTTTCCCTTCAATTTAGATATAATAGGCGGCATTTTACTGGGTATGCACGCACACACACACGCACTCAAATACACAATTTTACACAAGTGGTGGTGTTAATTAATAACGATTATTATTGAAACTTACACTAAGAACAGAAAATGATTTTCACTTTAAATCTAACTGCCACAAGACACTTTTCAATACTGATGTGTTTTCCTGTCACACAGTAACACAGGCGGGAGCTCTAGAAATGCCAGGTAGTTGACCCTTCCACCATAATCTTTGTCCTTATCCTAACGGTCGTGCAAGCTCGGAGATATGGTGCGCTAAGTGTACTACTTGTACTTTATTTTTGTTTATTATCTTAAATTTGTTTGATTACTATGTATGTATTCAGTATTTATGTATGAATCAAGTCAGTGGCTTATTTTATCACTGAAGTGCCTAGTATACCAGTTTTTAATTTTATAAATTCATTTTCTGAAAAAGTATATCTGAGTAACATCCATCATTCTTGCAGTAGATTCTTCATATGCTATCAATATATTGTCTATTCTCAGCTAGAAGTGTTACAGCAGGGACATTGATCTCTAGATATAAGCTGCGTTTCGAGTTTTATTTATTTGTATTTTAATTGGAAAATAGTGCAAATAAAGCAAGTAGAACTTCTTTTCAGCCTGTCTAGATAAATTTCCCGCTGCTAATCCATTTAGCACGAAATCGGTAATTTCGAAAGCATATGTTACATTAGTACACTGCCTATGATACGTGAAGTTCCGACTCCTATTAACTCCTTGGCGCTAAATCTCTATTTGGGACAGGGCCTACCAGGGACTAATATATGCTATAAGGAGAATAATATACGAAAAATGCGGTAAGATCCCTTAATCTATTTAACCTGGAGGCAGTAGGCCTATATTAATTTTTGAATGGTACATATCGATTTCTTTAGTCAACTTACTCAATAAAAATTTTAACAATCATATGCGAGAAAGGCTGTGCAATACATATTGCACCGTTACTTATAAAGCAAAGCGTTGGAAATAAAATTTACAACACAAGCCTGAATAATTACAATGCTATTCACAATTTAATTATCAAACAATTATAGAATAACTTATGTAACACCTGCTCCACTTTTAATTATTGTTTTTACTCAATTCAGATTTGGAGTGAGCCCAATTATATTATGCAGGTTTATTCGATGCTTACAATCAAATCCTAAAGATGTAAAACCTTATTAGTGAATATGACATTTATTGAAATCCATAAAATAATGTAGGTCTATTCGCAATAATTCCTTGTTCAATTTAAATACCGTTTAATAACGTTTTGCATTCACATAGGATTGAAGTTTCATTCTTTCAATAATAAAAAAGCATTCTTTTGTGTTTCAACAAGCGTGCAATCTGTGTACAGATGCTTTGTAACTGCTGCGTATTTAACACCTAGTACAGTCATTTTTGTGAGAAGTTTATAGTCAAATGCTACAATGGCAGCAGTAAAACGCCACCATTGTGCTTTTTTCTCCTCTCCTGTTTTAGTTTTCAAAGTTGAAAATAAAATGATTTGTGTCACTTGTCACTATCGTTTGATTTGCTTACGGGGCCACAATGAAACTTGTACACACACACACAAAACTCTTTATAGGTTGTGTTAGCATTTTTATGTTTTCAAAGAGCTGTGTAAAATAAAATGAATGAAAAAGCGCTAACAGTTTTTACGACTGGAATTTGACACAAAGGATGGAACATACAATATTGAAACATGCATTCCACCTTTATTGTAGTGGAAAGCGATATTTAAATGACTCGAAGAAACTTCCTTCACAATAACAAGGGATAGGAAGTTCATGCTGGAAAAAAATCCTGTAATATGTACGCAACTATGCCCTTAAAATGTGTGAATTATGCACAACAATATGAACTACAAATAAAATAAAAAATAGTGCACTGATGAAAACATATTGCTATGGTTCTTTATCTTTCTTTGTTGTGTTATACTGTTCAAGGAAATATGGTTGCAATTGTTTTATTGTGATGTAAATTGTTGTTTATTATTTCCAATTATTTTTTTCATAATGATTAGGAAACAGGAATCTTTACAGGTCTCGACAAAAAAAGTTCTCGTTATCACATGTATGATAGTCCCTTTTGCTAACACGAGTGTTATGAATAAAATTAAATAAGTCATTAAAATAATGAAAAAACTAAACTAAACTCATCCTGCAAACCTAGAGGGACTAGGCCTACTATCAGACCGCTGCACCATCTACCATAGGCAGATGGCAGGATTGGTGGGCATGTGGTCAACATTGGACACCCACTACCATTATTGATGGTTTCCCTGACCGATTAAAATAATGAGCTATGATCAAAATGGCTTTCCTATGCATCGAATTTCACCCGCCAGTATTAAAGTATAATACCTTGATAAAATAATTTTATTCATATTAATGACGCAGAAGTACTGTATAATTACCAGGGACAAACTTGTAATATTAATAAAGCATTAGAGGGTATGAAGAAAACGTCTGTTTTAGGCTATTTCAGCACCATGATTACTTGAACCAAAGTAAGGAATGTGAATAATCTTTCTAGTTTCCAAAAGCAGAACTCTAAGTCTAAGGTACTACGAAGGCGAGCTATGAGACATGGGAGAGTGCAATCATCAGTACCATTTTTGTAGTGATGAACCCCTTGTAACATGGAACTCCCGCTTTTGCCTAATTTCTTGTAATGTAGCTATAAATAAAATATTTTGACATTTTGACAAGTACATTTGTAATTATTAATGTTAATATCCATTGGGTTAATACAATACGAATGCAATGATGCATATGTATTGGTTTTTGGAAATATGGATATGAAGGTAGCTTTAATCAATACAAAGCAAAATTAATTATTTGATCTCATCACGTAATTATAATTTAACACAGTAATATTTCGTAAGTTCTGATTAAAATAGCTCAGTGGCGTAATTTAAGTCCCCACATACCCGTGGTGGGGGAGGGGGGCTGAGGTCCTACGAGGCCCAAAAATAAGATCGAGAAAAAGAACTTAAATAAATTATAATAATGGGGAGAACACGCAAAGTATTACACGCTGGTAGGCTATATGTTATTGAAAATGAAGTATTGAAAATGAGTATTGAAGGAGTTGTGCCTTTCAGAAGAAGGAAAAAAGTTATTTTTCTGAGAATTCGAAAAATTTAGACATATTAAACCATAACCGTCTCTAGTAATGGCCTGGCCGTGCTACATGTGGCAACGTTGCAGCCCGTCCTATGAGACGAGCCACGTGCCATGCGGAGCAATGTAATACTCTCTTTCGCTTGTGTATTTTTGTGAAATATTATCATTGTTATGGTGTAGTAAGGTATTGTAAACATTCTAAAACCATGTCAGATAGATGTGTAGTGCACGGGTGCGTAAGTAACTACGACAGGACAATAAAAGCAGAAGGATATGTAAGTTGTTTTAGATTTCCAAAAGATCCCGACCTGCGGAATGCATGGATTCGTTCGGTTCCACTTTCAGACTGGTCACCAACCAACAGGTTAGTGGTTTGCATGAAACATTTTCAACAAAGCGACTTGAGCTTTGTTGAGAAGTACATAGATAAAGATGGAAATACGTGTTTTCGAAAACGCAATCACCCAGTTTTGTGTGAAGGTGCAATTCCGAAGATATTTCCAAACCTACCTTCATATCTAAGTACTCCCAGTGGAACCAAGCGAAACAATCCGCAAGAGAGAAGAGATGAAATTGACGTTCGCCTTAAAAAGCAAAAGGAGGATGAAAAGAGACAGGCAGATGAAGAAAATCGTGTGCAGGATTTTCCTAATTTTTTGCAAAATATACCCAAAAACTACCTAAAAAAGATTGGTCAATGTTTAGAAACGAAACCTGTTGCATAGTGTATAAACTAGACATAACAGTGACTTTAGTGTGGAAGTGCATAAGGACAGTGGATGTATACCGAATGAGGTTTTAAAATGTGAAACCTCTAATTTGCCAATCTGTAGAAATTCTTCTCTGACTGAATGGAGCCAACTTTCATCCTTAATAGAGTTTTGTGATTGTTATGTATCACCAGATATCAACAACAAACGCACTCTTGTATCTCAAATTGCTGCTTCACTAAAAAGTCTAAAATTGTTATTGGAAAATGATGATAACTGTGATGAAAGCAGCCTAAAAAAGCTGGAACTTTTACGTAATCAGTTTGATCTGATATTTACGAAAAAGCCTAAATATGATGTATCCACAATTATAAACTCCTTCTTAATTTACGTTCAGAGTGCGAAATGTTATGATGTCATTAGATTGAACAATATATTGTCATTGCCGCACCCTCGATATCTGAGAAAACTGTCTTCCTCATTTGAAGTATCTCCTTCTTCAGAAAACAAGAATGCGCATTTTTTGAAGCATGTTGTTAAGCAGCTTTCAGAGAATGAAAAAATAGTGAATCTTCAGGTTGATGAAATTCATGTAAAAGCAACTTTAGACTACACAAACGGGCGGTTTTTTGGGGTTGCAGAAAACAAAACAGACGACCTTGCAAAAACTGTTGTAGCTTTTTTAGTTAGTTCTGCATTTGGGAATTTCAAAGAGGTGATAAGACTAGTTCCAGTTAAGCAACTTACAGGTTCATATTTAGCAGCAATGTGTAAAGATGTCTTAAAAGAAATACATTTATGCGGATTGCAAACATTATGTGTCATAAGTGACAATAATAGGGTGAACCGCGTAATGTTTAGCGAGCTCACTAAAGAATCAGGAAGTGATTACTTTTTTCAAACTGAAAATTGTCCCATGAAAACCTTTGTTCTGTATGATAGTGTGCATGTATTTAAAAACATTCGCAACAACTGGCTCAATGTTAAGAACCCACAAAAAGCATTTCAGGTACCTTTTTGGGAAAATCTTGAAAATCCTCTGACTAGTGAAAAAGCAGACAAAGAAAGTTCTGAAATAAAACAGGCTTCTTTTTCAGATATTCGAAGCTTATATGTTAAGGAGTCTGATATGCTTGTGAAATCAGCCTCACATCTGAAACACAAAAGTCTTTATCCTAACACATTTGAGCGGCAAAAGGTAAATTTAGCTGTAGACATTTTTAATGAGATGACCGTCTCAGCTTTAAGAAAATATGGTTATGCAGATACGGCATATTTTGTTCATGTGATTTTGATCTGGTGGTCTATTGTGAATATAAAGAGGCCTTTGACGTACATTGTGACAAACAATCCTTTAAAGAAACCATTTGAAAGCAGCGATGATATCAGATTAGTCTTTCTTGCTAATTTTTTGGACTGTCTTAAGGCATGGAAGGAAACTAGCAGCAAAACCCCAAATATGTATTGTTTGACAACAGATACATATAATGCCTTGTATCATTGTACTTATGTGTTGAGAGAAATTATTGTATATGCTCTAGATAATGTAAATATTACGTATGTTTTACCTGCTAAATTTCAAACAGACAATCTGAAGTCTAGATTTGGCCAATACAGACAATTAGCAGGTGGCAATTACAATATAAGCGTCACACAAATAATGGAAGCTGAAAGAAAAATTAGGGTTAAAAGTGTGTTAGGCTTTCATTCAGCAAGATACGGGCAGGTGAAGTTTTCTAGTGAAATGTTGGAGGAACATTCTGGAATTCAGAAACATGACAAAGAAATAGATAAAGAAATAGATAACGCCTTTTATGACATTTTAAATAGTGACTATTTAGGGAATTTAAAATATGATGAATCAGGATTTCTCTACGTCTGTGGATATGTTTCATTCAAAGTTAATGCAAAAATTAAATGTAATGCTTGCAAGTGTGCCCTGATAAACACAAATGCTTGTGATGATGCCTATTTTAATGATATAAATAGGGGTAAATTATGTTTGCCTTCTGACTTTGTTTTAGGTGTATGCAAACATGTTTTTGGAATTGTGCAGGCTTTGGTTACTAAAGAGTACGAGCAACAGTTTTTGTTAGCAAATCACCAAAAGAAGATTGTTTAAGTTCTTGGTAAACTTGCAGTTTCAAAAGACGATAGCTTGATTGCAAACCTACGTGAAACCAAAGAGGTTTGTAACCATTTCAATGAAATTCTAATTGAGAACATTGTATCCACTGTGAGTAACATACTGTTGAATAATTATTCTAGAGCAAGGAAAGAATTCTCAGACAAGTATAACAACAAAAGGAAATTGCAAATATTGTTGTAAATTCGCCCTATGAACTACACTCCTGGTACAATAAAAATGTATTTCATTAGGGTATTAATTTTCTTTGTTTTGTTTCATTAACTTACTCCTCAAAAACGAAATAAAAAAGCAACGAAGGAAATGTTGTCAGTGCGACAGCTTAACAATAACCTAGTGTGTAATCTGTAACTGTAAATAATTTTCCCTTTAAAGTGAGAAGAGAATCATATTGGTTCATTTCCAATTATTAACAGCTATGTAATAGGACGGCAAGTGCCGTGCGGTGCGACGTTGCAACGTAGTGAGGGCCGGGCCATCACTAGAGACGGCTATGATTAAACCCATCATTTCGCTAGACATCTGTATGAGTGTACAATATTAATACCATAATAGTTAACTCGTAATGTCATTTATGGCTACTTAAAATAAACTTACGCGTATGATGGATATCCGACGGCAAAGCTCTTATACAGTAGAATTAACAATGAGCAAATAGCCTATGAATTCATAGCTCATTAAACTTACAGCCTGGGGATCCTACATTCGACAAAATAAAACGCTGGGCATTAAAATATTTCCGGAAGAGAACGGGCCTATAGTGCATTAGGCCTACTGAATGTTATGTTATGTTATGACTTATGAACAGGGCCCGGATTTGAAGGTTTTAATCTATTTTTCCCCCAGCTTCCTAATTAGAACATTTTAACGTATTTTTCCGTTTCATGTCCCTTGCTTCCGAATATATGAATCTCATAGAACATAAAAAGGGCTGAATCGGACTGAAAGGCCTAAAAGGGGGGCTAAAGAGGACTTCTGTTTAAAAATTAGGGTCTAGAGAGGACTTTTGCTGAAAAACTAGGGGTTAAAGGGGACTTTTGCTGAAAAATTAGGAGCTAAAGAGGACTTTTGCAGAAAACACGATTGTTAAATAGATTTTCCAACTAATGCAAAGGAAAATAAATATGTGAATTAGTGCATTTTAAGAAAATACATAAGTTAATAAAAATAAATGTATACAACGTACTGAAGTTAACAATATAGATGTCGCTTTGTCGCTTATCTTTGTAATGTGCCGCTCGCCGTCGCAGGAAATAAAACTTGAGCCGTCTGCAATACTTTAAAATGTGAAACTAATCCATTGTCATTTCAACTTTAAAAAACAATTTGCCGACCTACGACACAAA
The DNA here is from genome assembly GCA_964059195.1 of Ectobius pallidus. NCBI lineage: Eukaryota > Metazoa > Arthropoda > Insecta > Blattodea > Ectobiidae > Ectobius > Ectobius pallidus. Next base: position 116,748,418 of record CAXKWD010000002.1, read on the forward strand.
TTCAATCTACTTATTTTTGTAGATAGGAACTGAATTGAGTGGTGTATTAAATAATAATTGTATCATTATAGGGTAAATACCTCAATTGTTAATACTATTTTTCGAGTGCCGATATAAGCAATAGTTGCTTGTTTAATTTGTAAAAAAACTAGAATAACTGTGTCAAAATTATAATACAATTTTCGGTGTTAATATTAGTGTTCGTTATTATGTTTCATTAAGACAGCTAAAATCGGTTGTTTAAAAAGCCTAGAAAGGGCTATTTTACGGAAATAAAAGGCTAAAATACCTTTTATTAAAGCCCTACTTATGACTGAAGCGGTCTGGCCGATCACTGTCGCACTGAGTATGCTGCAGCACAGTTAGCCTACTAGAGGCCAATGATATTCACACACATAATACCAAATAGGTCTACTCAGTTGTATTATACAATTTGCATGTTATGAAAACTTGTATTATTATTGTTAATATATTATCATCATTATTATTATTATTATTATTATTATTATTATTATTATTATGAATGCTCCATTTTTTATAATGGGACCATTATTGAAGTGAAAATGTCAACGAGGTGCAAAATAATTTATTCGTGCTGGCTATAGAAATCTCACCTACATCACTGGCCTCGAAATTTACTTTCGCCCCAGGCCTAGCAAATTTAAGGGACTGTCCTATCTCGGAGGTCCTCTCAGCCTATCAAATTTGACTTTTCCCGCTGCCGAAGGCATTCTACTGAACCCTATACTTGAATATGAATCATTGTGTAAGGGGGTCCAAACTTTCTCCTTTAAGCCACTGCTATAGCCTATAACTATACACTGAAAATCTCTATGTATTCAACATGTAGTAATATTTTTTACACAACTAGGTTCCTGCTCAAAATTCTAAATTCAAAATTCTAAGCATTTAATTGCTGGTTGTTACTAAATCAGTCTTAAGCGCTACATGTCATGTTGTAACGAACTTTTACAAAATATAAAATTAATTATCTATTGTTACAAAGATGATGTTCCGAATTTTATTTTAGGTGGTTCAGCCCAAGATCAGTAAACTATACTGTAGTTTACAAGCCTTGGGTTCAGCCAGCACCAAAGAAAGAATTTCAAGATCTGTTGAGGAGCAATAAAAATAAACGGTTACTGGAAAGCATTTATTTTTAAATTCAGCCTCTAATGGGAGGCTTGCATACAGTGGGCTTCATGAACTGAAAATAAATAAACACATCACTTGAGAAACATTTGTAGGGAGAATGGAAAACATTTAAACCGTTTTACCTCTATTCCACAGTAAGAGTTAACAAATCCTTTAGAGTTGTAGAGATCCCATTTATGTGGAATCCGCACCTGTCGATAGAGATTGATGTATAGCAGCAGCGACTCGTTTACCGGTGTTGGCTGTGGCGTGTAACACAACACTTGACGTTAACACGAGAAATAAACATTACACATTAGTTTGTAGGATGTCCAATGTGGTACCTGGATTAATTGATTTTACTGAATACTGTATATTAACTGTTCGCTGCAAATTTTACGAACAATATCACTATTATGTTATGTACTAGCAGGTGCCCGCGGCTTCGCCCACGATAATTAATTGAAAAATTAAAAATTAAGAGTAAAATAATTATTAAAGCATTATATTTATTAACACTTGCAAGCGAATCATTCATAAATTAAACCATTAATAATTAATGAAACAGCTAAAATTCCGGCTTCAGAGTACATTCCACGATTAGAAAGCGCCGCCTGGGAAAACGATCTAGATTCGATTATGCAGTTCCAAAGCTAACTGTGAACACTGATAATACCACTGCCTTCTAGACTGTATTACTCTTGTGTAATTCTCCAGACGGCGGTGGATAATACGTATCGTTTCTCAACTGTTTGTTGACAGATGAATATGATGTGAATTTTATTTGATAAATTCAGTGTAATTTTCAGAAATTATATAATTTTTCAAGGGAAGGGGTGGTTTGTTTGGATTTATATTGTCCGCGATACATTTAGGGTTAAACTATCAACTGTTGCCCGCGGCTTCGCCCGCCATTATTAATTGACTCCAGGATTTTAAAGAAATTTACACTTATTTACAATTTAAATTGTATTAAAAATGTTTGTGGTCCAGAGCTATGAAAATTGTAAGTAAAAATAAAATTAGAATGTTTGTTCATTGTGTTCATTTCACTTAGGCCTTATATAATAAAGAAACGGTTTTCCTAATTTTGTACTCTCCGTGAAAGTTTAGACTGCGAGAGACAAACATCGCCGAGTATACCCGATGTCTCACGAAGTGAGGGAGCGAGTGAGCACGTTATTTAGGGCCGTTGAATTGTATAAGAGTAGATATTCTATATGTTTTCCAATTTACACATAATAATTTCATACACTATGGCGCAACATCCTTCTAGGGACCGGGCCATCATCCGACAGCTATGTCATCTACACTTTATAGCCTTAATACATACACCTATTCAAACAATTCATTTTCAGAACCTCTGTGGTCATTTGCAATATTGTAATCTGAAGTCTGGCAAGACCAGATATAAACTATACCGTGAAAATTAATGCTAAGGAATCGACCGGATATTGAAGTTCATGTGAATTTTTTTTGGTTTGACCACGCTACAATATAAAAATCCTGGGCACGGAGTCCTCCGGGAGGGACTTTAAGTTGGGGGTCCCGTGTCGTAGATTTACGGCCCGTAAAAGAACTCCAAGCCTAAATTAGAGCCTCTGGACAAAATTTCTCGGCCCTTTCACGTCCAAGAAATACTTAGTTTCCAGAGGGGGGTTGCGAGGCGATGGGCTTACCACCTGTCCCTCTACCCTCTCTCGGAAAATAAGCATATCAAAATTAGTATAGGTAATGAAACCTCCATTGGAGGCCCCTTCGCCCCACCTGGGGATCATAGGGTACCAGATACAGATACAGACGCTACAATAGGCTTATTACATGTGACATAATAGTGTCTTAATGATTCTGTTTACTAATTAAAGTAATGATTTTCATTAAAGTATTGTTGTTTTTGTTATTCCAATTAGGCTAACGAATAATAGTCGTATGCGGAACTACCTTCAAGTCTACAAAGGAGCAATTCAAACTGCACAATACCTGTATTTAAATTAAAAGCAATTCTATTCATGTTAATTTTAATATTATAATGAGCTGAATTCATTTAGTATGCAGTTTTATAACTTAACTCGCTTTGCTCATTGAGGGCTCCGCCCCCAAACCCCCGGTGAGGTTCTTGGGAAAGGTTTTTGGAATTTTCCTGTGGTTTACAGCCTAAAAGCTATATGTGTGCCAAATTTCAAGTTCCTAGCTCATCTGGAAGTAGGCAAACATTAATTTCAGTGAGTGAGCCCTTTTTCGGAGGGTTTTTAAGGCTAAAAATTAAAAAGAATACTTTTTGGAATTTTCCTATGGTTTACAGCCTAAAAGCTATATGTGTACCAAATTTCAAGTTTGTAGCTCATCTGGAAGTGGGCAAACATGAATGTCAGTGAGTGAGCCCTTTTTCGGTGGTTTTTAGGGCTAAATTTAAAAATATATATATATTTTATGTAATTTTCCTGCGGTTTGCAGCCTAAAAGCTATACGTGTACCAAATTTCAAGTTCCTAGCTCATTTGAAAGTGGGCAAACATCATTGTCAGTGAGTGAGCCCTTTTTCGGGTTTTTAGGGCTAAAAATAAAAAAATACTTTTTGGAATTTTCATGTGGTTTACAGCCTAAAAGCTATATGTGTACCAAATTTCAAGTTTCTAGCTCATCTGAAAGTGGGCAAACATTAATGTCAGTGAGGGAGCCCTTTTTCGGGGGGTTTTTAGGGCTAAAAATTAAACAAATAATAATTTTTGGAATTTTCCTGTGGTTTACAGCTTGAAAGCTATATGTTTTCCAAATTTCAAGTTTCTAGCTCATTTGGAAGTGGGCCAACATTAATGACAGTGAGTCCTTTTTCGGGTTTTTTAGGGCTAAAAATAAAATAAAAAATCTTTTTTTTGAATTTTCCTGTGGTTTACAGCCTAAAAGCTATATGTGTACCAAATTTCAAGTTTCATGCTCATCTGGAAGTGGGCAAGCATTAATGTCAGTGAGTGAGTCAGTCAGTCAGCCGTGTGTCTTTATATTATAGGCATATAATTAAGACGCTCTAATCTTAATAAATGCCATAGCAGGCTCGATAAATAATATACTATTATAATTTCATTAGCCATTAGGCCTACAGTCATAATTCACGTAATGGGCATTTATATTAACGGGCCCAAGGTAATGTATGTCTTCCCCATTCTGCCTCCTTAACTGAATGTCATTTCGAGATGTAATCTTGGAGCTCACAATTCGAATTGAAACCACCATCACTGTGTTTGATGTACAAGGAACATCTGCCTGTAATTAGTTTCCGTTTGCAGTGTGATGCAGAACAATATTATTGTCGTCATGATAACAAAATCATAGTAGTACCCATTGGCGGGCACATGACATCCTGCGGTGTGTTTATGGACACACAGTTCCATCAATTAGCTACCGGAATCTTCACACATTCACCATAATGTAGTCAACCCATGTTTTTAAATCAATTCCACTCGCCATGTTTATTAACTAACAGCTGCAATGAAATCAACTCTGTGTCACTGTCACAACACACAAGCATTCGTTTTCCACCTATCTAATTTCATGTTCGCATACCGGTGTTTTACCTGCATCAATATAAGCATGATTTTTTTGGTGAAATAAAATTGCTGATTTCGGTGTTTACTCCCTAATATTTCGGAAATATTTCGCGAAGAAATATAGCGGTGAAAAATACAACAAAAACAGTTATAAAATATTACCTCGCAATGAAAATAAATTTTAGTTTTAGGGTTGAACGGTAAAACAGTATTAATTACGTAGGGTTTTTTAAAATATTTTTATCTGTGATCTTTAAATTTTCATTTTAACCTAAGTTCTATTGTTTGTATCACTTGGTACACGTGTCAGTCTCGAACGAGATAAAACAATTTGCCATTTGCAAAAGATTTGCAAATAGAAGTGTCACCACATTCCACGAAATATGGAGAATGAAAGAGAAATACAACAATTACAATTTTAAATAGTATTTCGCACACATTTCTCAATATCCGTCCTGGAGGGGGCATATTTTCCGCTTATATTATTACACATTTCGTGCAATCCAACAAATTTTGTGGATATAATTTGCTTAATACTGCTATTTTTAAGCATACTTTCAAGATTATTTTACAAAAATGTCGCACTAAATGTTTAAAAGTGATTTGTTGCTTTTTACGTTACAGTGCTCAACATGTCTAGTTTCCATTTCTCACAAAATTGCTTGAGACTTTACAAAACTCATTAAACAATACACGAGTAATTACATTTGTTTCAATTAAGAATAAGAAGTTAAAAAATGAAATTCCTTAATCCTTTTGGAGCGAAATTTATGAATTAATATATGCAACCATCAAATCAAATCATCTGTGACCTCTAAGTTTGAAATCAATAAGGAATATTTCAGTGGAATAGCTGGTTTCTGTAAATAACAATCCTAACTTGTGGATTTAAAAATCCTCAAATTTTATACAATTTTTAAGGTGACGAATTTATACGTCAGTAGCAGTGAAATGGTTAAGTACTAAGAGACACGTAGCATATAGGCCAACGTTCAGTAAGCTCAATTTAAAAGGGAACTCGTACATAAAAATCTATTGCTGTTTGTAGGAATGAAATAAACAAAAAATTAAGGCAAACTGTAAGCAACGTTATCGGTTTAGTTATCTAGATATAATGCGTTATTTTAAACTCAGTTTTGGAAAAATGAGCCCCAAAGTAGTGAATAGATTACAAGTAATTACTATTAGTAAATAATTATTTACGTATTAAGTATTAATACCAAATTTATAAATGAAAGCAGTGATCCCCCAATTGCTTCATAGTTAAGGACCCCTTTTTATTTTTAAGGCAAGCTACAGACTTCACACCTGAAAATGCTAGTATCTGCGTAGAAGTAGGGTAGAAAATGAGGTAGGTAGCAACTTTAACAAAAATTAAATTATCGTAATTCCTCCTATGACAAAAACATGAGCCATGACTTAAAACAAGGATAACCAACAGGCGGCCCGCGGGTCGCATGCGGCTCTCGACCTCATTCTGTGCGACCAGTGAGAAAGCCAATTAGTAAAATTTAAAATACGAGTATTTATGGTTTCATAATTTGGATAATTTAGACCGCGGATATCCTGATGCTTCTATACTCCAAATGATATTCTTCGTACAAAGGATAATAATAATAATAATAATAATAATAATAATAATAATAATAATAATCTTTATTGCAGAAACTCAAGAGGTCATCTTAAGCATTACAATCGTCAGTAATAATATAACATCAAGCACTAATAAATAAATATGAGAACAATATTACATACACCAGTTAAAAGTTAATAAAATGTCGTACCTTATATATTATAATTATTCATATAACACTGCATAATATTCATGTATTTTGATTCATCGTCACTAGATAAGACTACCAATTAAGTTCATAAAATTCTTCAATATTATATATCGGATTTTCAAGTAAAAATAATTTCAACTTTCGTTTAAATGTGTTCACCTTAGTGTTATGGGTATATGGTTGAATAATTTTACTGATATTCCTAAAAAAACGTTTCTGTGATTTAGAATAATTATAATAAGCTGTCACTAAATTGTTCTTGGACTTTGTATTATATGGATGATACTTAGAGTGTTCAGGGTAGTTTTTACGATTCTCTTTTATATATATCAAGCACTATAACAGTTAAATATAAAATCTATACTACCGTACCCAGGTCAATCCATTTATGCAAAATTTACTTTATACATTTTAAGTAAACTAGCGGGATAAAGGAAATGCCAACAGCGTTTTCCCACGTGCATCCAGTATCGTGCATTGTGTGAATCCACACTTTCCATTATGAAGGCAGTTGCATCTTTGCAAAGAAACAGACTTACCAATGCCAATCTTCAGGACTTGTTAAAAATATTAACGTCATCTTCGGAAATTAACTTCGGTGATCTTGATACTTCCCACGAACACCCACAGTGCTCTCATTAATGTGTTCTGAATTTTGATAAACAATAATTTTACTGCATCCGAAGAATTGCTCTCACTAATGTGTTTCCAATTTTAATAATTTTAGTGCATCCGAAAAAGTTCTTTCATTAACGTGTAGCCTACTGCTTTTCAATAAATAATAATTTTACTGTGTTAAAAAATGTGTGGCTCGTGACGTCAACAAAAAAAATATATTGGCCCTGACGTAGTCTACATAATAGAAATAAACATAATTCTACTTTCGTTATTTCATATTGCTTGTGTAGAATTCATACTTGTAAAACAATATAAGTTTTAAAATAAACATACTACTATGTTGTTCAATAAATTTATGAAGCTCAAATCTATTGCCCTTTACGAGGTACTACCATGATTTATCTTATAGACCAGAATGGGACGATTTTTCACATCTGGTTCAATATCTGATAAGTTTAGCATAAATCAGGTTCAACATACAATGACATTTGTTTATGTTTTTCAAAAAAACAAAGTACCCCGTTGGAAATGTTTATTCACATGATATGTGCTACAAAACGAAAGTTGGACTTTTTATCTATTTCTATACTCAGAAAATACTTTCATCCAGTCACCAGGTAACTGAAAAATGGGGTTACCTGGAAAAAGGTCCGAAGTTAACGATATTTTAATATGTTAAATGTGGGTATTCTGTGGTGTAGAATCCAAGTTTTCCAATTCGAGAACCCCGTGCGAACTTCAGGGCAGCCGAAAAACCTGGACATTTTTTGGTCATTTTTCAGTGTTTTCCTTATAACTCACAAATAACGCGTTTTAGCCTAAAACACTTCATTACAAACGCTAACGAACATTAAATTTCCTACCATTTGCACTGCTCAAACATTTTCTAGAACCAAATAGGCCTACTTACCAAGATATGGCGCTTCAAAGTTTTGAAAAACGCAGAATTTTCCTTAGTAACTTTCATCTTTCAACATTTCTATATGAATAACATTCATTAACCTACACAATAGAAAACTCACCCTTAATGAGATGTTCATTTCAGAATAAAGAACACAATTATCGATGCATAAAAATGTATTTTATAAAAATTAATACTACATATGAAGATATGTGGATGTATTAACTAAGACATTACATTACAAATTAGACATTAATAAATTCACAAAGCCTTGGCCTCTTTGCTCCCGTTGGCAAGTCGGCATCATCTCTCAGTAATCCTCTTCCTTTTTCCAGGTAGTACCTGGTGACTGGACTAGAAACTGAACAAGTATTTTTGAAAAATATTCTAAATGAGCCATTACAAGTAATTTCAACAAGTTTATCTTGCTCCTCCTCATATATATAAATAATGCCATAATGCCGTGAATTCTCAAAGTTTATTCCACGGTCTCCTAAGGCCCGCAGACCACCAACTGGGAAACACTGAACTAAAGGAAACTTTCTATTAGACTGTATGAAACAAAAAGGTAAACAATTAAAATTTAAGTAATGGATGTGATTGATAAAACACAAAATAAAAATAAATTCAATCCATGCGTGAATTCACGAGACAGCCCTACATTACTTTCCTTGACGTCACAATTCCTATAATGTTTATACCAATTTTAATTATTGTATACTACGGTATTCACCTGCAGTTTTCAAGTTTATCGAGAAAATATACCAAAAGCATGCCCTTTCCCGACCATGTTAACTTTCTATTTTTCAGGTACACTTTACTCAAAACTGACTGAGAGTTTGAAAATTACAGTACTTTTAATCTGAGCCTTGCCTGACAAAAATAAGTCCAGTTTTTGAAAGTGCGATTGGTCGCTAAAATATATGTTGTATTAATACTCTATCTTTTAAAATAGTTAAATTAATTTATTGTGAAATTTACAGACTTAAAAATCCTTTCTTATTTTTGTTACTCTATGACAGGAATATATAGACCCTAGTAGACATTTTATCTACGTATCATCACTAGTGGCATTAAAGTTTGCAATTGAATTTTTATCTTGTTAACAGATTTAAAAACTGCTTTGGCCCTTAATCTCCATTAAACTCATCCTCTCTAGTTTTCTGTTGTTTCTCCTCTCCTTTCTTGCAGATTTTTCATTTAGTCTGTCATTCTGTCTGATTTCTTGATGAGTCAATTCACTTGTTGTCAAAGTAGCACTCATATTGTAACCTGGATCTGAGTGACATCAGTTTGGAAATAATTAAAATTGAAGCAATAAATATTAGAATGTACATTCATTTTTTCAATATGATATTTATCACGCATTACAGATAGAAAAACAGTAAAAATGTAACTTTCATAACTGGGCCCTATTTCATTGGTTTGCTTCCCTTAAAACTGTATTTTTATGTAAAAATACTATTCTGAGTGTAGGTAATTTCCTAAAAGTCTCCCGTTATTATATAATAAATAAAAAATAAAAATAATAAAAAATAAATAAAAAATAAATCCTCAGACATAAGTTCCTTAGTCAAAACCAAACTTCACTCCAACAGAAGTCATTACGCATCAATCACAATTACTAGATTTTATCTGTTAATACCTGCTTTGATTTGAACTGACGTAACTGACGTATGAGCTAGATATATTCAGCATGCTTAAGACGTTTCACAAACCTTGCGACTGCGTCCCCGATAAAGCCTGTCCGGTTATTTATAACTCCTATGCATCATAAAAGAATTATGGTGTAATCTTGAATTATATTACTTTTCACTATTAGATGTTAACTGAGTGCAAATGGCAAACAATAAATTGCTCTTATAATGGATTTTGTATCGCTTTTCTGGTTTTGTTGTTGGGGGAAATTGTATCTTATGGTACACATACTCTTTAATGACATCTCTTTCTAAAATGGGTTTTGGAACGTAAGGCTAAAAGGTTTCAGCAATAAGCCTGGTTTAATTGCTTCAGAAACTTATAGCCTCGATATACCCTCAATAGATTCATCCGACTAAAACTATCCCTTCTTATTCTCATTCCTGGAGGATCTCTTTTATTCAAGGAGCAGTTAATCTTTTTTAAATAGAATAAAATCAGGTAAACTGACGTAACAAAGTGCCAGAATACTTTTGTTTTGTCACTCATAATTGCAATTATGATATCCAGAAAATAAGTTATTTTTTTTTTAATCGATTTCCGAGGTTCGTTCCAGATTGATGCATTAAGCAGAACTTACGGAAAAAAAGGCCTGGATTTTTTTTACAGGATTAAAATCATCCAGCATCAGCAGAACTATATTGACTTGTGATATCTTGACAACCGCACACGCACATAAAAAAAAAACACAAAAAATACGTCAAATTGGCCGGCTAAGGGATTTTAACCAGGGACCTCCAGAATGCGAGTTCAAGACGTTACCATCTCGGCCACCTCGCTCGGTTTAAAGGTCTATTTCGATAAGCATAGGCTATGTAAAGAATATATGGGTAGCGTTATTTCTCAAAGCGAAATGTACTGCAACTTCCAAAGCCGTTATATGAACTGATTTGCATTAGATCAATCCTTTCTAAATAGGCGTAATACCACAAAATAGGCGTATTGCCACAAAATAGGCGCTAAATTGGACATTACTCCGGTACCGGTACGTTTTAAACAGATACTAATACGTGTTAGAGCAAATAATGTGATTGACCCTAACTTACTAACACTGGTGAGTTAACAGTTTAGAATATCATAGGGAGTTTATTTATAAAATATTTACACAATGAAATTAACTGGACGTCTTAAAACAGGCACAGGGCACGGGCTTAACCCATATCCAACCCACAACCTACTGCTGTAACAGCGACTTTTTACCTTACCAGTAGCGAACCCCGTCAGCTGTCTTTAATATTTTCTGCTGCGATTGAAGTCATTATATCAGACAGATGATTAAATCCCTAGATACTATTCAAAGTGAGAATATTTTAGGAGAAAAAAAAATCTGGCACCGGCATTCAGACGCTTGACCGTCGACTTTCCATGCCAAAGCTCTACGAGGTGACCTAGCCGGAATTCGACTCACGGCGACAGATGGAATCTCTCGTGAAACGTTCAACAGAAACAATATTCTGTGGACTCAGTTCACTTCTACACTATTTCAGGTGCCTAAATGATGTGTGTAAACAAAGAAATTGGCCCATATAAATAAATTATACTGTATATAAATAACGATGATTTGGTTATATTTAAATAACGGGGGTGTACTGCTACTTAGGGCCGAGACAGTCGCAGGTGTTTTGTATTGGTCCCGCAGTTCCCGCTGTAAAATCTTTATCAGAAGTTCCAAAAAAGTTCAATATTTTCACTTATTTTTTAAAGCACAGCTTGAACCATCATCCAATTGACCGAAATTGAATTCGATTAATTCTCGTGGAACTTGGGATAAGATAATATTAAGTCGGAGTTACGTTTTCTTGGATTACTTTCCATTTTCTCAAATATAACTATTATTATTATTAGTATTATTAAACAATAGCTTCATCTTTAGTTATTATTAAAAAACCAATAAAATGATCGTAAAAACAAAATAGCCTACAGCCGAACCAGCGAATAAGAAGTTAGTGCCAAAACAACTGTTCCACACTAATTGTGAATTCTTCAAGCAAATTTCAAAATGATTAAAATTCTGTGGGAGTCTCGTCGTCATTCCACATCCAAACTGATCACCTGCGATAAGTCACGTCAGTTTGGGATAAAACTTGGATGGGTGAGGCTTCTTTTCAACTCTACCGGTTCCTTTTAAGTAAAGTAGGCCTATCATGGACGGGGTTCAAATTCAGCTAGCTCTCAACACACTTGCTGGTATTGCTTATTTTTTACCTAAGTTTAATCTGAACTTATTTTTAGTTATATATTACTTTTCAAACGTTTTGAAGTCTGATTTACGGCTTACGTCATTAAACAATTTGATACACTGGAAAGCCTAACAGCAAATTGGTTCCCCGTTTTCCTTAATAGTACGATGTATTTTTTTTAAATTATTAGTCAAATGCATCTGCATAGGTATCTTCATTAGTTTCACTATTATCCTTCCTATTACCATGTAACCTTGAAAACAAGACCAAGTTAAGTGTGTGTGTGTGTATATATATATAATATGCATTTGTACATAATGTTAAATTCAAATGGGAAAAAACCAGTTATGAATGGGGTCATACTGACCTCAACAGCACTCAATGTAAAAGCAATGAATTCAGTTTAACGTGTTGAAAATATAAAAATTAATAAATCGTCATTGATACAGTTGACTCAAATGATAAAAGTAAGAAGTCATACATTTTGTAAATTATAGCTTTAAAACAAAGAGGTATTTATTTAAAATGTGCTTTTGGGATCATATTAACACCAATGGTACTAGGAAGATTAAAGAATCCGAATTAGATGCGGAAGTTAAATTAACTTTAAGCCCAGCACTGCCGCTAGAAGTAAAGCCTGTAATTTTAAATAAAAATTTTCATAAAGTAACGAGTTAATTACACTCAAATGAGGTGGCGAAACACTAGTTTCATTATATAAGTAAAGAGGCCGTAATAGATTCTTTTAATAATATGCATTGCGTAAATACCTTATCCGTTGTCAAACTTCAAGTCCTTGAGTAACAACATACTACGTGTAATCCACCTGTAGACCAGTCCATATTACTTTTCAATCCATCTTACCTGAAAAAAGAAATACAAATGGTCAATATTACTATTACTAGTAGTAGTGATAGTATTCTAGGTACATGTGGTAGAAGCTAATTTTGTAGTAGTAATAATAATAGTAACAGTAATAACAATAATAATAGACCTAATAATTTTACTCTTTCATTTATTCATTACTTTTATTTATAGGGTAAATTTATTTATTTTACAAGTCGTGATCATTTTAGTTAGATATAATGAAAATAGAATTGTGATACATATTTCGCAATCAATTATGAATTATTGCAATTTACAATATTCAACAGCAGTTTCTACTTGGTTTCAAAGCAATAACGTAGTAAACACTTTTTCTCGGTCGGGTTCCTTTTTAACCCGGTAACTGAGTAAAATATAGTAACAATGACATTCCAAACGGATATGCACTGTCACACCACTGTAAAATATTAGTGAAATGTTTATAATGAGTAAACTGATCTGGTAATTGACAACAGGGACAACTAATAAGGATTTAAATCAACGGTGGTTATGGCATGAAGCCGTTGTGCAGAAACTGAAAAATTGGCAATACCTGCCTCTATAAAACAAAATCTGTGTGATAACCAGACTAAGTATTTCCACAATTCCTTCAAATCCAAAAACTTTTCAGTGATTTAATATATTTTCCCAGGCTTCTGATATTGGACTCGAAACAACCCCCTAGTTGAAGCCCAGGAAAAAAATTATTATATTACCAGCACTATTAAATAAAGCATATTTCATCCTAATGATGATCTGTCGGCTCACTGTTTACAGTAAAAAATTCTCCAGGGGAGAAAGAACAGGCCGGGAGTGAAACGGCCGATAGGCCGACCAAGAGCCTCATTCTCTTTGAGGATGTGGGAACAGGGTGACGTAAGCCTATGACACAAGATAGCCAGCATTATTTTTCAAGAAATTTTTGTCCAAAACCCACGTCTTCGGACTTTCGAACATTAGGTAAGGTGGCAAATCTAACAATTTCACCACTACGAATGACCGCTGCGAAGTAAAGTATTTATCGGATATATTGTGTTTATCCGTTTAAATTGCAGGCCTCTATCGAGAAATCCTTAATATGATTCTAGAGTTCCTTCATTCCCTGAAGGCCAAAGTGAATCAATAACGTGTGGAAGAATCATTGCAGACTGAGGTAGGGAATGAAACGTTTTGTAATTTTGTCCAAGGGGTCACAATTCCTCAGTCCGTTTAAACCCAAGACAGAACACTATCAAATCACTTTGCCAGTCAGCTTTTTTAGTACATTTTATGGATAAACGGTTATTGAAGATCACAAAACAAAATCTGTGGCTTGGTTCTAAAAGGGCCAATGTCAATTTCTTGCAAAAATGAGATCTAAGCATTACTGAGCTCGGCTAGTCTTTATCATTCGTATAGCTATTAATAGACATAATAGCCTACAGAAACCTTAGACGCCAATGTCGGAAGTTCTCAGCAAAAAAAATGTTACTTTTGCAAAGGCTACAAAGTAAGTTACCTCAAAAGCTAGTTTTATGACATTGGGCCTTTTAGAACCAAGCCACAGAAATATCGCGTCATTTATATGGTTATAGAGTAAGAATTATGTTTTTTCAACTATTTTACTAAAAACATATTTATTTTGCCCTCATATAGCCTATTATTTCACCCTATTCCACATAAAACTCATTCTAATTGCCTAAAATAAGTGGTTTCTAAGACAACTCGCTTTCGCCTTTAAAGAGGGTCATAGCACGCAACTGAAATGTGTGATTTTTCCGACGCAACTTGAACAACAACGCCTGGAAGCAATGTATTACCGGTAGTAATTGTGCGCCAAGTAATAGTGGCTACAACAAAGAGGACTTTGACGAGATGACAAAGTAAGGGTATGTATCGACAACCCCTACACAAAGGGTACAGGAAAACAGGGGATGGGATGCTGGTAACCAGATTACCGCTGTGGCTGGTAACAGTGTTTGCAAGCACAAAACAGGCATCAACGTGCGTAGCATACCAATCTTCCAGTCATAAAAACTACCTTTATTAACACCAGGCAACATGGACATCCAATAATCCATCTATTCATTGTACTCACCACCATGCAGAATGACAGAATTCGCAGTCTTTCTAAATACTGATCGAATTGAAGGATCTGTTTACTATTTGCAATTTTTTCAGTAGAAACCCACGTGATATGTACACTCTTGACCATATAATCAAAATACAGTATATTTTTCTGAATAATTCGAAATCTATGACCGTTATAATTACAAGACTATTATTTATCCATCATATTGAAACACATAGAATCCTTTGGGAGGCTCCTTTCTCAAAACTGAAACTGAGAAAACAGGTGATTCAAGTTTGCATGCATGGAGTTTTAAAGATGATATCAGCACACCTATTCTATCTTTGCACCCAAAGGGCATAACATTTTTCAAATTTATACTTTAGGGCATGCTTAGTTTCGAAACTAAAATCCAAAATTCAATTTTTGTTTTACCTTTCTGGCGTCCCTTAAATCTACATTTAAAGAGGTGATTTCTGAAGACACTATATTATTCGCATGATGAATTATTGTTTTCAGATCTGTTTGAGCTTCAGTTATAGTATTTTCCCCCATTTCTAGTGTGTATTTAAATGATTTATGTAAATATAATTTTGTCATTCGGGGTTTTTAACAATTTTGTAGATTTCATCATTTGTAGCAAACGACAATAAATAAAAATAAATAATTTACACTAATAACCAGGGCCCGGATTCTAATGACATATCTTTTTATTGATTCTGCATAGACATTGCAAACTTGTGGATAACTCCTAATCATGGCCTCTAGATTATAGAAATGCATTTTTATTAGGCCATTTTTTTGTCATTTTATGCAATTTTATATTTTTAGGGCATTTATTTCAATTTTAGTAGGTCATTTTTTTTGTAATTTTCGTGTGATTTGCTTCCTTATTTAGTAATTTTCATGCATTTACATTGAGTGTATTAACTTTTTTCGTCGCTAGCGGTACTGTCTTTGAAGTGTTGTTTGTTTAATGCAAGAAGGAAAAATTCGGTGTTAAAGTGTTGACATGTCTCAGTCGAAACGAGAATCAAAAGAAACGCCAAAATGTTGTATTATATTACTATTGTTATTAGATTGACTTGGCACCAGAGTCTGCCACCTGCTTGGATTTGAGAGTGCATACTACTGTTTACCCTCAATAAACAGCAATATAATCCGCCAGACCACAAAAGGATGTGACTAATTTTGACTCACCAGTGCCTCAGTGCCAGTATAAATTTCCGTGCGAAAAGAACATTCACAACATTACAGTTATTTACAGTTTTTACAATTATGTACAAACTAGTCTATAACTTTGTGTGTAAGATAATAATTTTTTATAAATAAAATATCAATTTTTAGGTCATTTTTTATAATTATGAATTTATTTTCTTTAAAATGTAGGGTCATTTTTCAAACAATTTCAGGTCATCAGAATCCGGGCCCTGCTAATAACGTTTGGCAAGTGATCAGCTTGTGTGTGTTTATTCAAGGCTTTCTATTTTATCGAACTTGCCAAACCTTTTTATTACGAGTCAAATCCACGAACTTTTCTTTGTGGCTGCTGTTAAAAATTGATGTTAACCATCATTCTGAAGTGTGGAAATTGACACTTTCGAAACGACCCTTTATTAAAGGCTATTTGAGAAATAACGAATATAAACGAGTTCCCTGAAGCAACTGACTTGCTTATGTTAGTGCAACTGATTGGAGGCAGGCAGGGATGCTGGCTGATGTTTGACAGGGCGGCATGTGTTGTGCTGTGTGGGTAACATGACAAAGGAGTCAGGGGCAGATTCACGCACGATCGCAGTCAGTAGGCGGGAGGGGAGATGATCCACTGTATCTGTATGTTAACTAACTCTACAACGTGCTCCAACTTTTTAAAATTAGCACGTATTCTCAAATAATTTGTACACATTAAACCGTCCTCTCTCTATACATTCAGAATACACAACGAGGTGAAAGGAACAGTCTCATCTGAAACACACACCATAACAATGAAGTTGAAACCGTACTAATGGTTATGCGTGAAAAGATGCGAAGGGTTGTATAGAAGTTTTAATTAATTACTGAAAAGTAGAGTAGATATTCAGCCTTAAGCACTAGAATATAAGCTTATCTATCAGAAAATCTGAAGCTGGAGACGTAGAAAATTACAGCTTCAGATTTTCTGATAGATAAGCTTATATTCTAGTGCTTAAGGCTGAATACCTACTCTGCTTTTCATATATTTCAGCACTAGTGGAATGAAATTCATTAATAATTAATTACTGTTTCAAACGTAATTTTTGTTTAAATGTTTCTTTCTCATGGAGAATTAGGCACATATTTAATAATTAGGTAAGTTACTAATTAAGATTAATATTGTCTTTCACTTGCTTTACCTTAACGTCTTCTACCTATTCTATTTCTAAATGAGTACATAACCTTATTTGTAAACATCCAATATGGAGGACGTGCAATACAGTTATTGGATGTATGTTTCGTTATTATGTAAGCATGTTATGTTACATGATGTTACTACCGTGTTATGGTATTAAAATTGAAAAGTAGTAGGCTAATGTTTGTGGCAATGATTATTAATTTGTGTGTGAAATAGTTCATAACTCGGGAAAAGCTGTAATGTATTATCTATTATATGAACTTCGTTATAGCCAAGGGTATTAATGTATCCATTTACCGTTATTGATTTCATTTTCTACTGTTAACACTTTTATGAACAACATACTGTCATTTTTACAGCGCGCTTTACGTATCATCGTCTTCTTGCTCGACACCGTTGTGAGATTTATAAGGCCTAGGTATTTACATAGAAGTAAATATTCTCTGAAAGAAATATACTAATTCCTTCGAAAAGACGACGATATTCAGCTTCGGAAAAAATGAGCATGTGTATATTAATTTAATTTTCTGGTGACACTTTCACGAAGAAAATACTGACTTTTTTGCTGCACGAATATTAATACATAGCCTATCATCGTCTTCCTCGTCATCATCATCGTGGGATGATAAAATTAGGCCTAGATATATACAGCGCAAATATTCCCTGAAAGAAATAATCCGAAATATATGCCTACGACGATATTGAGTTTCGAAAAAGGATCAGGCTATCAAAACATTGGCCTTATGGATAAACAGGCCATCATTTTGAATAAGGAACAACTGGAAGCATGTATTTCCCAGCGTTAAATAGGCCATCATCATTAAGAACTGGGAACAAATCGAAGCATTCCTTTCTCAGTGGTAAATCAGCTATTAATGTATTACGTTTAATGCATGTGATACTTTTCATATTGTGATGGGAGATATTTTCTCGAATGCTTATGCTATTTCCTAAGTTTCTCTTATGTTTTACAATCATTTTACCAAAGAAAAACAACAGACAGAAAATTCAGCCATTTTAAATGCAACTGCGAGAAGCGCTCCAATTGGTTGCTGTAGCGCTCTACTCCATCACGGCCAATTTGACTTTCCAGTTTGCATCGTGCCTTCATTTATTGACGAAATGCTCAAATAATTTATCTGAAAGATGGCTATCTAACTAGTGTATTCGCTTTCGGAAACGGGAGTGAGTTTATCCAGCAGATGAGATGTACAGAACAGATAGCTAATAGATATCTGAAGCTTTATGCAGCCATAGCAGTGCCATTGGTGGGGGTGAAGAGATGAATTGGTAGAACTTAAGAAATAAAAGAAATCGAAAGTCTCATAACTAGACTTCGGATTTTTAGGTTGCTAAAATGCTTATTTTAGATGCAGAAAATAGACTCTAAGATATACAAATTGGCTCTATTATAAAATCATTAATGCCATTTGGTCAATTTTCTTAAATATCTCACTTATTATACATAATTGTATTTGTTAAATTTGTTTGACCATGGTCAAACAACATGGATATACACAGGCTCATACCTGGGCCCATATTACTACCACTAATATGTAGTACATTATTTCACATAAGAATTTTATATACAGCAGTATATACATTTTAGAAAACAAAGTTCGTTAAGTAATAGTTTTAAAATTACATTAATTAATTTCTTTCCATTCTTGTCCATAGTTGACTTCATAATAAATTATCTTTTATTTTCGGCATTTCACATTAAACACTTAAGTCAACACAGTGGCCCGCTAGTTTATTCATCCCTCTCGGAGTCAATCAAAGAACTCCACTTTCTTTTGTTACTGGATAACGACGTTTAAATCAAAATAATTTCCTTGGAAAGTCCATGGTGCTAAAAATGCATTATGGAATGAAAATAAATTGTACAATATATAAGAACAATTTCGGGGGGTGGGGGGAAATTACTTGGGATTTGGAGAGAAAACTTGCAAAAAGGCTGTATAGGTCTTATAAAAGCATCAGTTTCAGGTATAATTACCTATGAAACGCGTAGACGTTTTTGTGTATAGGCCTACATCTTTTAAGGATTAAAATAGGTTTTTACCTAAAATCCGAAGTGTAGCCATAACTCATAATAGTTGACATTTTCTAGAATAAAATTAATTTAAAGCCGTAACACATTCCAGGAAGTACGCCAGACCTAATTCAATAACAGTAGCCTATTCTAGAGCTAATTAAACTATTTTCTTGATTATTAACATACTTACAATTGTTGTACGATGATAGTCCATTGCATAGTGATTAGAGCTCAACATGTTTGAGCGGTTTAGAAAGGTTGTTAATTTTCTGGTGGACGGCTGCCAACCTAAGGAATGAAGTCGACAATACTTTTCAACAAACATGTATGACGAGTTTTGCGACCAACGTGAGAAATTTAAAAAGGAACAAAGCAATTTAACATTTTCAGCTTTTATAAAACCTAGTCTATTCTTAACTAAAAGAGTATTTCTCATGTGAATGAAACCAAAATTAGTCACAAGGAATTTTTTAAACAATAGTACGATAATGTAAAACTTTTACTTCGTGTGTCTTATGTTAGAAGTTATATTTTTATTTCAAACTGTTCCAAAAGGTATTTAAGAAATGGGCAATTAATCGGAAGAGTAGGTGTATCGTTAAGATGTTATCTTCTGTGAGGGTGAATTTCTCCTTGCTTGTTAAAAGGGTACACATGTTAGTTGGATTTCAGCTCTTGACTTATAATTAAATCATTTTTTTTAGATCTAAAGTGGAGCGACTATACCCTGGGATATCAAGCATACAAGAAAACATCATTGTTTTAATCATAGGTTTTTAGTAAAATTCTTACTATTCCTACAATATAAATTTAGAACCGAAAATATTTCATCACCCAGTAGTTAACAAATCAGATCATGTAAATAACTGAGATTTCAATTACCAGTACGTTGTTCTATGCCAACCACGGTATCATGGTCGTGGCGTTGACCAGACTCCAAAGAAGAACTCTGAAAGCCGTACTAATAGAGTGATGATTAAGTGACCTGTGATACGAGTACAATGAGTCTATAGTAGACGACGGCAATTATAACATGCCATGAGTGTCATGAACACAATAAGACAGGATTTCCTTCCATGCTTCCATGTTTTTATATAGGCTTGTTCTGTTCTCAAACTTCCTAAATAACCATTACTTGGCTTACTGATTCCAAACTGGATACATTTCTCTGTGTGTATTTGCAAAGTTATTTGTTCATTCCTCTAATTTGGGTGCATATTTTATATTAAATAGCATAATACTGCATTTAGGATCTGGTGTTTTCCCTTCACTGTCCATATTTGATCACATGATAGTACATGAATACAAACATATTTAAGATTTGATAATGCAATAGAAATCCTGTCTTTGGCCATGAATAGTTTATTATTTAAGGGCGATTTTTATTTTCCTGCAGTAAACCTTGTAAGGTCCAAGAAAAAAGAACATCAGCAGTAGAAATTAATATTGGAGTATAATAAAGAACGAGTGCATATAAAGAGAGAGTTTTACTGCTTGCGACCATTAGGTAGAAAAAAGTTTAATTTTGTAAAAAGTTTCTCCATCTCATTTCTCCTGTGTCGCCACGCCCTAATATCTAACGTTATGTACCTATGATAACCCATGTGTAGCGTCCATATGTGAAAACGATATCCACATTTATACTATACAGTATCAACTAATTGATAAAGCCCTCTAACTAACCACATGCAATTTATCCGACACACACTTTCTCGCGAATTGATAGGATAAAAATAAGAGCGGATTTTTCCTGTGGTGGTACAGCATTAAAAAGCGTTTTTAATTACCAGGCTTATATTGATATCCTATATGTTACGGTGTTGGGTTTAATGCGTTACATGCTTCGGGGACATGTCCACAAAACTCACGCCATTTTTGTTGTGAAAAGTTGAACTGTCCTCGTTAGCTTCATTAACACTGTGGTTATAGCATTACTTACAAAGATCATTCTGCAATCATTATTAGCTTTAATATTAATATCGTGATTAATTAATGGAATTACAGTACCATGAAAAGAATTGTACTATTCGTCATGGAGAAGTTAGTCTAAAAATATTTTCTCACCTTTTGTATTTCCTCATTCCAAAACAACAGTAATAAAGTTCGATGGAATAACAATAACATGCTCTCTAAGTTTCTGTTTTTCATCTCAAAATAATAGTAATAAAAGTTCAATGGATCTTATACCTATAATAACAATAGGAGTTTTTATTAAGACCTTTATAATATGACGGCTCTCCATTCTTTAAACTTCTATGAGAAATTATATAATTAAATAATGACCCTTGTTTGAAAGACCCCAAGTCCCCGGATGATTAGAACTTGTGTTTAGGGGCTGCAATTACATAGCTGTTAATAAGACAGAAATATACAAATATGTACCTAAAAGTAAAGTAAAATCAAGAGCTTTTACAAAAGAAATTTATAAAGTTCCACATTACAACAACAACAACAACAACAACAACAAAAACACACACAGTAGGCCTATACATATTAATACTTATACTGTGGACGTTTCAGAAACGCTTATCGGTCAATTAATGCAATCTCATAGATATCTAACGATTCAGAAACCCTGCCTAACACAGGGAAATTGTGGACCACCCAATCTTTCCAGCTACCGCTATCATTTCTCCAGTTTATGACCTAATGCTAAGAACTAACTTCCATCATACGGGGGATCCTAAATTGTGAAAGAATAGGCTACACTTCAGTATTTTTCAAATAAGGAGCGTTTTCCTTCACCGCCAATCACGTGTACGAGCTAAAGAAGTGCCGCTAGCAGGAAGGGTCTTCCCTCCATCTCGCCGTCTCTGATTGGACCGCGTATCTAAGCAGGAGAAGAACAAACCGCTTGTCATCTGCAAAACACTTGTAGATAGAAAAGATTGAGACTGTATGCTTGTGCATATGAGTGAAACTGCGTATTCTTCCCCCCCCCCCTCTCTCTCTCTCTCTCTCTCTCTCTCTCTCTCTCTCTCTCTCTCTCTCTCTCTCTCTCTCTCAACACACACAGTCACACATACGTGGGGAGTAGGTACATTACATGCACCGGCACGCACTCCACAACGGGACACGGTGTGTTACGTGTCGCATTTCTAATTTCTAAAATATTCCCTTCTTCCGCCCATCTCCCTCACCGGTTTCCATTGGTCACGGTTAGTTGCGGCTCAGCTTTTTAAGATACGGACCTTGTTGGAGGGGGGAGGATGAAATTGGGTCACGTAATTAGTACGGGCTGCACAGCAGTAATTGTATCGTCAGGGGCATCAAGTTGCATAATTATTTTCCACACTATACTTCCTCCTCTAAGCGTCAAGCAGGTGAAATGTCGCCTTGCAGCCAAACAATAGAAAACCAAGTATGTGCTTTAAGTGGTGTAATAAATACATTAAAAATGTATATTGCCGCACTGTCCTATGTTAATCCAATGGGCCAAAATTGCATTATTTTTCCTAGTCGAAGGGCCTATATGACCACCTCCCCATAAAAGATTTATCAACCAACATAGAACTTATCTGGAAGTTGGCCAAAGATTGCGTACTACGACCTCCTGACAAAAATTATCTGGAAGTTCCACTCCCAGTTAAGCTATCGGGAGGACGGAAAAGTAGATAATTTTATTCGTCAGTTTTCTTTAAGTCACTTTTTTTTGCTCCAAACATGCATCTTGATGAGGCAATTTGCTAAAGGAGATGTCACTATGTCATTGCTGCCAAATATTGTAGAGCTTGTGTGTCTTATTAGGCCTAGTCATTTCTTCCGTTAATTTGAAAAACATCTGTTACAGATAAGGTCGAGGGTCATATTCTAAAAGTTAGTAGAAAGGTAACTTCTTCACAGCAAACGTGTCCAGCCTGTATGGTCACTGGCAGAGACGACTCTATCTTGGACAAGAGCCTGCTGACAATTCATAAGGCAAGAGTAAATTACTCGAAGTGGCGTGAGACATGAAGCATATTTCTCTATGTATTTTACGAGTGAATTATGCTGCAATGATTTTGATGTCAATGGGTTGTGTTTCTTCTGATTTTGTATAAAACATAATCTTAATGCTTACTATAATTATTTTTACATAAAAATTACATTATATTATACATTGGTTTCATACATAATCAGTAGTAAAAAAAATGTATTAATATATACTGTCAAGAACTTAACGTGTGTTGAAAGGTTTATATACTTTTAATTATTATAGTATTTTATGTAACTGACGCATAAGCTAATTTAATTTTTAACTTGTCGTCTCTGATTGTATGAAACCTATATAGGCCTATAATATAATATATTAAGTTTTATGAATTAAGACAATTCATGCACGAGGATATAATGTTGTAGGTGAAAATGAAAATAAATATAATACTAAAACCACGGCAATGAAGTTTATTAATGATTAATGTTTACTATTTATTACAACCGCTCCGAAATGGAGCACAGAACCTCGAGTATTAAATTCAGAGTTTGGTGTTAAAAATTTGGATTCAATTATGCAATTTTACTGGTCTAAAATAATTAGATGCTTACTTGACAAAAATTTTGTACCCGACCGAAACTGAATAGAACACATTATAATGCACAGCTTTTGCTTTCTCTTTAGAGCGTAGTTTCCGATATTCCCAAAGAGGAACTGTTCTGAAACTTCATTTAGAAGAAAATGCTGTGACGTAGGTTGAATTTTGATGAGCCTGCGTAATTTCTTCCACTGAGTGGAAGACACTTCTCTCTCGCGCCAGTTGCTGCCGCATCATGCATAATTAGAACGCGGGCATGTAGGCTATCCCAGTGCAATACTGTGTAGTGTACCTCAAGGGGATTGGGAAAATATATCTCAAAATGCAAAGGTATAAATAGTCACCAACCTAATCTGGATGTTGACCAGATCATCATGAAAGCTGTTGTAACCGTAGGCTAACTGTAGATATAAGGTATAATAATTGATAATAAAAATATTCGGAGCTTCTGCAAAAGAATGGATACATCCTATTTTGGATGAAAAGATTATAAACATACCCTAATTTTTTAAAAGAATTATCTTTGAAATATTTGTATTTATTTATTTATTTTCTACTTGGTTGTGAATGTAGAGAAATATGAATATTGTGTACATAATTACATTGGATTTCGGTAAAAAATAAAAGGAACGAGGTCGTTAGAAGAGATCCAAAACTTTGCTTTAAGTGACTTAGGTACCTTTATGTAATGACTAGAGCCCGGATTTCCATGCAAATGCATGTTTTTATATACTTTGGTTAAACTTCTCAAACTTTGTAGTTACTCATTACATGACTTATGGATTCCAAATAACCATATATTGTCCGTGCATGTTTGCATATTTCGGCCTTTTTATGGCAAAATTCATGCATAATGCATGTTTTGGATTATTTTGGTTTAATGTATAGTCCAGTTATTCATTGCATGGCCAGGCGGCTTCCTTTCGTTGGGAGGAAAAGTTTGCCGACAGCTCAATCCAAGTTCTTTGTTTTTACCGCACCAATCAGCTAGTTACCCCAGCGAATCAAAATCTAAGAATGTCCTGTGGCGATTTTGACAGCTACTCGTCAACTCCGCGTGGAGTGAAATGCGCGGTTGCAAGATCAAGTTACAGTAAACATTAGGTTTGTTCGCAAAGCAAATCCCTAACTGTCAGGGACCACGGCGCATGCGCACATTGTCGGTCTCGCTGCGCAAGGTATGCGCATAATGTAATATATTAGCGTATTGAAAATGTGCGCATGCGTCGCGGTACGTGACAGTAAAGTCCAGTTATTCATTGCATGGCCAGGCGGCTTCCTTTCGTTAGGAGGAAAAGTTTGCCGACAGCTCTACCCATGTTCTTTGTTTTTACCGCACCAATCAGCTAGTTACCCCAGCCAATCACAATCTAAGAATGTCCTGTGGCGATTTTGACAGCTACTCGTCTACTCCGCGTGGAGTCAAATGAGAGGTTGCAAGATCAAGTTACAGTAAACAATAACACGTGTGAATTGAATAAAGCGAAGGAAGAACTGAGGTCAGTGATAACAATGAGAGAACATTGCAACGTTGCTTTTGTTTCGGAAAGCGGAAGCCCAAGACCGATTTAGTCAGATCAGTTAACATAAAGAAACACCGAAACCTTTGTAGCCGACTGGCCATGCAATGAGTAACTGCACTATACATGATTAAGCTTTGCGAACAGACCAAAAACACGTGTGAATTGAATAAAGCGAAGGAAGAACTGAGGTCAGTGATAACAATGAGAGAATATTGCAACGTTGCTTTTGTTTTGGAAGATTAAGTCAGATCAATTAACATAAAGAAACACCGAAACCTTTGAAGCCGACTGGCCATGCAATGAATAACTTCACTTTAGCATATTCAGACGTTTTTAATGCATATAAACCTTTATTTTCTGGTTTTAGTGCATAATATCAAGTTACCATGCATAACTGTGCATATTGTGAATGTGCCTCCTTAAAATCTTGGCGTTTCAATGAAACGTAAAAATGTTGTATTGTATTATCATTGTTATTTGATTGACTTGGCATCAATTTGAGAGTGCAAACTACTGTTTACCCTAATTAAATACACCAGGCTACAAAAGAAAATGCCGACTCGCCGACCTTCCGTTGAAAGAAAACTGCTAAACAGAATGTTCACTGCTTGAATTCGTCAGTCACTTGCCATTGTTGAAGAAGTTTAATTGTCTTTAGAATCGTGCTGTGGAGAAATGGGTGTGACAGTTAGGGAGAAACTTAAGAAGGTACTTAGTTAAAATCCTGATCTTAACCCTGCAGTGCTCGCGCGCTGTTTCAGGACATAGAAGCTCGCGCGGCGTCTGAGAGACGCCGTTCATGTTTTACGTTGTTTCTATTGTTTTATGTTGTTTTGAGTGTTCATTTTGTTTATTGAGGGTTGTCGTAGTTTATTTAATATTATTAGAAATGTTTTGCGTGCATTGCTTAATTAAAAATATGTGTATTAAGTCAATTTATTGAAAATGAGCATTTAACTAACCATATTGGACACAAATCACTGTTAGCACATTATGACTTCAATTAATTAATAATAAAACAATGTTGTTAGGCATGTAACAATTTTAAAATAATTTTAAAATATTATTGTCCTAAGACTATAGGTATAACAACTTTTACTACTAGTTACTGATCTCTTCTTATTCCATTTAGAAACTTTGTCCCGCCCTACGAAATATTTAGGCCTATCGCATTCACTACAATCATTATCATCATCATCTGCTTCTTGTCCAGTGTCCGTTGACTCACTTCTAGACTCCGAAATGTTTTCTTTAGGATCACTATCGGAATCAAGTTCAACATCATCATCTTCTTCTTCTAGCAACTTTGCACTATCTTCCAATCATTTGGATCAGAAAGATTATGCTATTTCTTCTCCTTTCCACTCATTGCCAAGCCTAAAGATAAATAATTTCCATAGAAAAGATTGGTATTGTAGGTTTATGATCACTAGTTTCTGCAAGAAATTTATTTTAAACCAGTAACTTACCTTGTAACAGTAAAGCTCGCGCGGCGTCTCACAGACGCCATCTACATTTTCGCAACAATAACTTCACCCCACCGTTGCTAGGTGAAAACTGGAGGGTTGCCGTTTGGATATGTTATTTAAGAGTAGTTGACCGAAAGGTAGATGGCAGGTCAGCACAATGGCCTCATAGGTATTCTAGATATAGTGAAATGAATCTGGTCTGGCGTCTGTCAGACGCCACGCGAGCACTGCAGGGTTAAACATCTGAAAACAGTGAAAGACGC
Source organism: Ectobius pallidus (assembly GCA_964059195.1). NCBI lineage: Eukaryota > Metazoa > Arthropoda > Insecta > Blattodea > Ectobiidae > Ectobius > Ectobius pallidus. The sequence goes on from CAXKWD010000002.1 coordinate 116,775,366, forward strand.
ATTATGTGGGGGGGGGGGGAAATGTACAAGACATGGAATTCGATCTCACCCTCAGTCAAATTTCTTCTCTTAAGTATGAACCTGTTACTTCTTGTGAAGTAGAAATATCATTTTCTGCGATCAAGAATGTCGTAACTGATAAACGCACGAGTTTAAGTGAGAAGAATTTCGAAAAACTCGTATTTTGTTTTAAGAGAAAATGAAATATATTGCAGAACATTGCGGATTTTTGATAGTGCATGTTTCGCCCTTCATTGTGCATATTTGGAGATATGATAGTGCATGAATGCATGCATGAAAATCCGGGCTTTAGTAATGACACATTTAATTGCATTCATTTAGTGTTAAGTCCGAGGTTAAAACGGCAAGAGAAGCTTCGAGTTTCCTGAACGCCATCACCAGCAATGTCTTGCAAAAGACAGAAACTTACTAAAAGGTGGTGGCCAATTCAACCAAATCGTTTCTCTGATGAAGGTACAAACTCAAAACATTTAATTATAGTCGAAAAACAGTCGTATGCAACTTGCCTATAATGGTGATTAAGACACTCATCACTCCACTCGTTTTGTGTCTTAATAAACAACGCCATTATAGCCTTATTGCATAATGTATTATTTGTCTTGCCATACATAATTTTTAGAACGCTTATAAGTTATTGAACTGACATTAGTGAATTCCCTAATGACTACAAAATGAGAAGCAAAGTTTGAATGTTGGTAGGAAAACAGAACAGGGAATAAAACGCCCAATAGCAATGAAATGCAGATGTGTGCAGCAGCTATTTTTATGAAAACCGGCAATGCTAACAACACGTGAGACAACTATCAACGACAGCCGTTACAATAGCACTAGACAAGTAACGACAGCTTCAAATCCGAAATCCGACAACTTACTCGGTTAAAACAAAGCAGAACTTCCATGCCTCATTCCACTTCCACCTCGATCAAAAGCGTTGTTTTACAGCATTTACGACATTAAGTACAATACATGCAAATTCCGAGGCATCACGTGAAGAGTTCACCATTTTTCTCAGTCTTTGCTATTTAGAGAGGCGTACCTACTACAGTTCATCTCATTAAGTGCGGAACCTACACAGGGCCCGATTAAGATCCTTAGATGCCCTAAGTACTAACTAAATTTCGTGTCCCCTTACACTTGTAATACGAAATATTGAAGCAATAATAAACCATAAAATGAAATTCTATTTACCGAAAATCCTAAATTAAACAGAAACTTACAGTAAGTAATAAACCTACCGGTATGTCATTTATTAATATGAGTATGTTTATGAAACGAGCAAAGCAAGTATCTTAATTACCATTATAGCCAAGTTGTACACGACTGCTTCGTTCGACCATAATTAGTATAAATGTTTAAATTTTGAGAATTTAGATTCACCCAAACAAACACCCACGTCATCCTTTGCATCGTCTGGTTGTTATTGTTCTTGTATTCTATGACAGATGGCAGCTTATGGGATAAATCAAATCGAAGCTTCCTTTTGCTCGTTCTCTTGGAACCAAAGGATTTTGACAACACGAAATGAATGCATTCTAGTATGGTATTAAAATTTACACAAAAAAGAATTGATTTTATTTTTAATATAGGCAACTTATTACGCAATTTTCACCTGCTACTCTCAAGGTCTCAAGATCGATCCCTGTACGATAACGATCGATGCCACACCGATGTCAAGATGGAAATCTGTACGTTACGTTACGTCACATGTAATAAGCGTATTATAGTATAGTCGAAAAAATATTTATTTTTGTATGCTTCCATTTTATTTATGCCTTAATAATTTTCTCCTTTTTTTTTTTTTTTTAAAGTCTTTGATCAGATGATCATAACCAATCTTAAGTAATAATCTGCTTCTATACATAATGGGCAGGGCCTGTCTCGTCCCAGAATCGAATGCCTCGTACCAACGTCAATTTCGGTGCCTTATTCCTATAGCCCAACTCGCCCGCGCTTAATTCTCGGCGCGTTAATTTTATAGCCCAGCTCGTCCCGGGTGATTAAGAAGAGGAGAATACAGATAAACACAAAATATTCCCTTCCACTTTGTGCAGACTTGGGCTGTGCATCCATTTTGCAAGTTGGTATGTTTAAAAATGTCATCTTTCGTAAGTAGAATAATGTCCATTTTATGATATTAAATAAGTCACATATTTAGTAAACAATGATTCATTTTAATTGCAATTATGCGACATTACCCGTACAAATTAGCAGCTTGAGTAATCCACTTTCTTAAACATGACAAGGTGCTTTTTTTTTTAAATAAATTCAACGTTTTGCGGACACGCACCGGATGTTTAAAAAGTATCAATAATGCTGTTACACTTAACATAGGTATTTGATAGGCATTTGATTGAAAGTCAAGTACAGCTTTTATAATACTTATGGAAGGATGGGGAGAGTAGAAAGCATTTCCAAGTTCTGAATTTTCACCATTGAAGTTTTGATCAGTGCAGAAGAAAAATCAGCCTATATTGTCACTAAGAATGAAGAAAAAAACAAAGTGTCCGTCAAACACTTTTCAAATCTCGCCAATCGTTGATCATTCGGCGTGATTGGCGATATATCGAAGTGTTAAAATGCATATAAACTAAAATGTATAATTAAAACCATCAGCTCATCTATGTTTATTGTATGTATATCGAAGGCGAAACAATTTCGATCTCAGATGGATCTAAGTACACAAGATCAAAACCTCACCTCAGAGAGCCCCCAATTTTATTATTTTCTTTACAATCGTTTGACCTACCAAGATTCTGAATTTTCGCCCAACAAGCATTCGCAAAATGAAACCTACAGCTACTTGCATAAAGTCATACTTTGTGAACATCACTGGAAATAGCCTTTCCAGAATCCACCAATTTGCTAATAACCTGTGCATGAGAATTGGTTTAGCCCGGTGGTGATTAGTCGATGCATGAGAAAACCTGGAATGAGAAGGGATTCTGGATTAATAAAACATATTTGAGCCAGGGACGAGCCTACTTGTGTAACGAAACATATTTGAGCCGCGGACGAGAGGGGTTGTTTATTTACAGTCTGGGACTAGACGAGCTTCGTTGAACATAATGGAGATAAGGCATAGTTGTTCTGAGGGGATTTTTAATATATTTCAACCGAGAAAATGAACGCTCAGCTGAGCAATTTGTACAGCTTTCAATCTGCTAATTTATTTTGCAGGTTAAATATAAAATAAGAGAGGACGCTTTATAATATAACTTGTATGTTAATTCTTCGATAAATTTTGAAAATGGCTATAAATTTAATTAAATTAACAATTTAAATGATAAATTCGGCTATGAAAACTGTCTGTTGTTAAGTCGCTGGACATTTCCTAACTCAACGTGATAATTTCTCTTCCACTCAACATATAACTGAGCAAATTTATGAGAATATTATAGGAGAAAAATTCCTCCGACACTGGGACTTGAACCCAGGACCTTTGGCTATTCGCGCCAATGCTCTACCAACTGAGCTAAGCCGGAGCTCAATTCACAGCGCCGGATGGAACCTCTCTCCTATGACTGATTGCCCCAATGGTCTACCTCACAGACAGACAAGTTATGTCATATGCAGTACTGTGAGCAGGCGTAACCAGGCCGACCATATGGGGGGGGGGATATAACATCCGCGGGGTCTGGGGTGTATGGAATACCCCCCAGGGAGAGGGGGGTCCGGGGGCCCTCCCCCGGAAAATTTTAAAAATTAAGATGCAAAATAACGAGTTTTAAGCTTCCGGGGGTCTCCCCCGGAAAATTTTTAAAAATGAAGATGAAAAATAACGAGTTTTAAGCTTCCGGGTGTTCGCCCCCGGAAAATTTTAAAAATTAAGACGCAAAATAACGAGTTTTAAGCTTCCCACGCTTTATACTTGCATTAAGTAATTTATGGGCAGACTTAAAAAAATTATATAATTTTCCTTTTTTTAATCAATGGGGGGGGGGGGGGGTTCAAACCCCCAAAACCCCCCCCTCGGTACGCCTATGCTGTGAGGCACACTAATTAGTGATTTTTGTGACCGGGCTCCCACTGTTATTGTACAGTTGACACTCAAGACAGACACATAAGCCTTCATGAACCACAGATTATTGCCTCTGTTGGACATTACATGAGAATATTATAGGAGGAATTTTTATCCTATAATATTCTCATGTAATGTCCAACAGAGGCAATAATCTGTGGTTCATGAAGGCTTATGTGTCTGTCTTGAGTGTCAACTGTACAATAACAGTGGGAGCCCGGTCACAAAAATCACTAATTAGTGTGCCTCACAGTACTGCATATGACATAACTTGTCTGTCTGTGAGGTAGACCATTGGGGCAATCAGTCATAGGAGAGAGGTTCCATCCGGCGCTGTGAATTGAGCTCCGGCTTAGCTCAGTTGGTAGAGCATTGGCGCGAATAGCCAAAGGTCCTGGGTTCAAGTCCCAGTGTCGGAGGAATTTTTCTCCTATAATATTCTCATGTAATGTCCAACAGAGGCAATAATCTGTGGTTCATGAAGGCTTATGTGTCTGTCTTGAGCAAATTTATATAAGATAAAATGATTAGTATTTTCCGATGAAAAGGAAGCATTCTCCTGTTAAAAATGCGGCGGCGATAATATCGTGACAGATCTACAATATATTCACGCTTGATAAAAATAAGTAATCTTTCAACTGATGATTCATCGCACAATCACTCTTCAGTGGAGAGAAGACATGTTACGAGCTTTCGAAATAAGGTTAGACGCCCACCTAATGATACCGTTTACTCGTAGCTTATACATTAGCCCATCATAAACCAACTTTCCTTACAAACGGGTATTCGGTATAGTTTGCCCTAAAACCTGCCGGGAAAAGAGCTGTAGCAATATTTTATAGCCATTACATTATAGCATACTGCAGTTCCTGCTGGCATCCCCTGTTCCTTTTTTAAACTCAGATACTGGGCAGGCTCATCATTTATCGCTTTTTCTCTTTAATTTACGTCTTTCTCTCCCCAATCGTTTGGCCGCTTTACTTCTGTTAGAGGTGCTGCCCATAAATTTCGTAAGGCGTGGTGATGCAGCTAACCTAAGGGGATTTCTCTATACATTACAACTACCATATCAGGGACGACTGTCCAATTAAATACACATCACATTAACAGCTTTACTCTATGACAATTACAGTGTATCTTTTCTTTATTGCCTCAGGTATGAATTTTAAGTTCCGAATTACGGAACTGTTCTGTTCACTGAATTAATCCGAAGCATGTCTACAGTCCAGAAATTATTGGCACCGACATACAGGAAATACAAACACTAAGGCTATCTCTTACAGGACACGGGCTCTACTGCGTTAACTTCGACACTTCTTGTCTTTTGTTACTATAGACCAGGGGTGGCCAACTTCTTTACTTACAAGGGCCAATATATTATTTGTTGACGTCACGGGCCACACATTTTTGAATGCAGTAACATTATTATTTACTAAACTGCAGTACCGGTACCCATTAATGAAAGCACTTTTTTGGACGCAGTAAAATTATTATTATTTCAGAACACATTAATTAGAATACCGTACTTTTTTGGATGAAGTAAAATTATTATTTATTCAAATTCAGATCACATTAATGGGATCATGTTTTCTTCGATGCAGTAAAATTATTATTTGTTATGTTCTGCATATCCGAAATGAGATGATCTGTGTAGGAAAGTTTAGATTTTACCAAAATAATTTAGTTTAGAATATACAAGCATCGGGAAATCCGAGGCCAAAACTATCCATAACATAAAACTATAAATACTTTAAATGTTATTAATTGGCTTTGTCGCGAGCCGTACAGAATGAAATCGAAGGCCGCCAGTTGCCCATACCTGCTAGAGACTATAGACCTTAGCATACACATTGCAGAACAGAATTCCACTTACTCCAATCGTACTTAACCCTAGAAATGCCAAGAGGCTTGTTTATTCCATTTATTTATCCTAAATACTTGGAATAAAAATCTGAATGCCAATAAGACATTCTCCTCACGAAGTATGTAGAAGATTTAATATATGTCCAGTAAAGATAAAAAGTATAAACTTTATAGTGGCTCTTAGAGCCTCCACCCTGATAATTAAAGCACCGAAAACTTCGTGTTTTGGAGTACAGTATAGGTTACGTAAATCAGGGCAAGAAATGTCAAGTCTGAAGACAGCCAAATACACCATTTTGGTCGCAATTTAGTTGCATATAGTATAGCATTACAGTGTCTTGGAATTCTGAAGATATATCCCTCCTCTATTAGTTGTTTACATAATATATTACAGCATAGTCTATAGGCCTATCGCTTTTAAATAAACAAAATAAAATAGCCTAAATAAATAAATAAAATAAAAACAATACCACTGAACTAACGACATTTAAAAAATACTAATTACTAGTTTAAGTTGTTTGCATGTATCTCCAACTAATTTGTAAAAAATAAAAATAAAATATTGTTGGAAATATTTCACTGTAAACTTTAACGGCTGTAACAAACAACAGGCAAACAAACGAACTAAATTGTTTGTTACTAGAGGAGCTAGAGCAACGGTTGGTTAATCACAGCTAAAAAAAAAAAACAATCCAAAATTGCGTGGAAAATTCAAATTATATCGAGAACTTTCGGGTATTTTTGAACGCTTCCGAATAAATTCAGTCATTCTGTTCGTGGTGTGAAAGGTATCTAGTATGAATTTTAATTTTAATGCGGAAACTACGACAATTTCAAATAAGAAATACAGTCGCAGTCGCAGTCTGACTTAAATGCATTTTAAATTCTATTTTAGATTTTTGTGAAACATTCTATGTATAGTCTTTATCATCAACGATATCAGGTATCACGTGATTCTTCCATTACATTTATGTTTAGACAAATTTAATTAAAAAGGCATAATTATTTAACAATAAATTATAATGCAAATTAATTATTTCTTCTATGTTATATTGACATTATGGAAAGTTCGCCAAATACTGTACCAACAAAACCAATTTTATTTAGTAAAATAATAAATTAAAGCCTAAGTAGACTAATTAGGCACTTATTAAAAATTAAAAACATATTTGAATAGTTGTAAAGTGGACCATTAGGCCTAGTTCTCTTAACTTAATAACTTGTTACTCTAGAAGTTTTGCATTCCGTTGAAGTTTTGCATTCCGTGGACGATTCTGTGGAAAGTATACCATACCATAGCCCGCTAGTAGGCCTATTACATTTTCCCTTTTTTTATGATGGTAGTTAGATATATTTAAGTACCAAGTCGACAGCTGGACCCAGGCCTTTACAATGACATATTAAAATTCACAAACTGAAAAATAGTAAAATTTAAGAGTTATGCACAGCTTGTCTACAAGAAGTAGAGACCGGGTAATGAGAGTAGAATTTATTTCCCTTATGGAAGTAAGCGTATTGCAAAAAATTCCTATTTTCGCAACTTCAGCGCTAGGAGCCTGCATTAGATTGTCTTTCACAGTCGGCACTGTCGTCTAACAATTTGTAAATAAAACTGCATTGCCATTCTAGTCCAATCGAATTGTCAAAAGTGGATGCAAAATTTAGGGTAGAGCTAATTTTTTTATATGATGTCTGGGATGGTTTTGAGAGTAATTTCTGACATTTTGCCAACAAAATTTTTTGCCGCCGGAGCCGCCATCTTGAAAAAACTTCAAAATTTTCTATTTTATTTCTGTGTTTGCCCATTATCTGCCAAAATACGCACCTGACAAAAATGTTTTATTACCCATCCCAAAGTAGACTAAATTTTCTACAGTTTGAGATCAAAGTGAGCTTTCTACCATGAAAAGTTTCGGAAATACAGCTCTCCGAATTTCAGCAACATTTTGCAAAAAATAAAAAAATCTGAATTTTCAACTAGTTTTTGCTCGCTATCTTCTAAATGTCCAAACCTATAGTAAAACTCCATATGGAAACTTAAACTAGAGGTAATTTGAAACTTGTCGAGTACTTTAAACTTATCCTACCTCTTTCAGGTCACAAAATACAGAGGTTTAAAAATATATATACAGCAACGATTGAATAAATGCATGTGCGTACAAGTTAGGAGCAATAACGGCACAGAACATTCATTTTTATACAAAAAGATTTTATTTAGCTAGAGTTCTGGTGAAACATTGCACTGAGTACTTTAAACTTATCCTACCTCTTTCAGGTCACAAAATACAGAGGTTTATAAATATATATACAGCAACGATTGAATAAATGCATGTGCGTACAAGTTAGAAGCAATAACGGCACAGAACATTCATTTATATACAAAAAGATTTTATTTAGCTGGAGTTCTGTTGAAACATTGCACTGAATAACTTGTTTGTTCATAGTCTTCGGCACTTAGAGGGACTTGGGCAGTTGACGTCTGCTATTTCGTCCATGATGTTCACAATCTAGCCAGTGTTGATAAAGTACTCTTCAGCGTCTTCATCCAAAAACGAATTAATTGGCTCATCAGGAGTGTCCTCACTGTCGGAGGACAGGACTATTAGTCACACGACTGCCCATTGCAACGTTTGCATATCGTTGTGCACTTTAATCCAGCTTTACGACACCCACAAGCGTTTAAACACCCCTTCTTGCAGGTACAGGAAATACTTTTCAGAATTGATTCTGGAGCTGGTTACTTCTTGGCTTTAAGGGGAAAGAGGCCTCTTGGTGTGTTCACCCAGCCCCACTTCAAAGGGTCTTTGTATTCACTGAGCCATGCCTGAACTTGGTGGTATGTTCGCATGGCATGAAGTTGAGCCGCATCACTGGTTGGGGGCAAGTTCGCTAAGTTAAATTTCATTCTTCCTGCAGCTTTTACAAATATTCCGTGCCGAAGTTCGTCAAGTGTTTGTGTAGCAGGGTCTCCTCCACATAAGTGACCCAAAAAATGTTGGCCCACTTCAGCCACTTCTCCTGATGTAGCTTGAGGGTTCAGAATTACATTAGCCTCCTCTTCTAGTTCAGGATGTTTCAAAATCGGCGAACAGAAGTGGGTTTTCCCGTGGCCAAAAACTGCAGATGTTGTGTCACAACCACTGAAAGCATGGATTAACAGCAGCATGTTGGAGAAGCTGTGGCGAAATGACTGCCTTGATTAGAAGATGTCTGCAGCTTTGCTTCTTCCGTACTTTTGGATATATGTATTCTTTATATGAGGGGATGGTAATGTAGTGAGGAAATAAGAAGGTCTATGTCCTCCCCAACTACAAAGACAGTGTCGTATTGAGATGCTTTTGAGAAGGCAGTGCTAACAATCAAGACATCTGCATCTTTAACAGCCTATTCCAGCTTTTGCCAATTCTACGAAGCGCCTCTTGTTGTTTTCATTGGTGAGAAAAGTTTCTTGTGAACTTTTCAAAACAGTAGTTCTATCAAAGACGACATCAGGAGATGGACTCGTAGCCCGTCGGAGTCTCACAATTCTTTGTGCTTGTTTGATTAGCGTCAGAAGGATAACCATCGAAGATAACTGAAACCTTTGAGTCATAATTTGTCTGCAAATATTTCAAAATGCCTAAGGTTGCCTGCATAGGCGTAACCAGGCCGACCATAAGGGGGGGGTTATAACATTCAGGGAGAGGGGGGTCCGGGGGTCCTCCCCCGGAAAATTTAAAAAGTTAAGATGCAAAATAACGAGTTTTAAGCTTCCGGGGGTCTCCCCCGGAAAATTTTAAAAATTAAGACGCAAAATAACGAGTTTTAAGCTTCTGGGGGTCCTCCCCCGGAAAATTTTAAAAATTAAGACGCAAAATAACGAGTTTTAAGCTTCCCACGCTTTATACTTGTATTAAGTAATTTATGGGCAGACTGTAAAAAATCATACAATTTTCCTTTTTTTAATCAATGGGGGGGGTTCAAACCCCCAAAACCCCCCCCTCGCTACGCCTATGGTTGCCTGGTACAAACACATAAAAACAGATGTATCCGGAGAGAACGGTATGCGGAGCAGTGACAAAGAGCCTCTTAGCGCCATTCCTCCGATAACATGTTTCCATTTTGGGACAACTGTATATGCTATAGGAAGTAATTTTTTTCAGAGGACACTGCAAAAGTGTTCTTCTAAAATAAAACGCCGTTCTCTCCAAATCAAAATGCTGTACCTACACCAACTTTTCTTATTTTCTTTTTACATTGTTTTTTTAGTCTTTTATCATTATAAATTGTTGGAAATACTGTTTTGGTTGTTAATTACAATGTAAAACTTAACTATAAGACAGCACAGGTTTTTTACTGATAAACGCCATTTAGAATATCCTAGGCAAAACTAGACTTTCGTACCTTCGATAAGTTTTCTGAAATGTGAGGAGTTGTAGATACCTCTGTATCTGGTGACCTATAATAGGTATGAAAACATTAAATACTCAACTTGTTGCAAATTTACTCTACTTTAAAAGTTATCCTTCGAAATTTTACTCAAGGTTTGGTCATTTAGAAGATAGCGAGCAAAAACTAGTTGAAAATTCAGATTTTTTTATTTTTTGCAAAATGTTGCTGAAATTCGGAGAGCTGTATTTCCGAAACTATTCATGGTAGAAAACTCAATTTGATATCAAACTGTGTCAAATTTAGTTCACTTTTAGGATAAATAATAAAATATTTTGTCAGGTGCGTATTTTGGCAGATAATGGGCAAAAACAGAAATAAAATAGAAAATTTTGAAGTTTTTTCAAGATGGCGGCTCCGGCGGCAAAAAATTTTGTTGGCAAAATGTCAGAAATTACTCTCAAAACCATCCCAGACATCATATAAAAAAATTAGCTCTACCCTAAATTTTGCATCCACATGACTTTTTTTGTGATAATTTGACTGGACTATTCCTGTCTCGTCACAAGGTAAACATAAACGGTGCAAAATATCACATATCGGCACTTAGGTTAAGTCCCAAAATATTAACAATAGCAACAATACAAGCAAGAAATATACATAATATTGTTAGAAAACTCAAACTTTGAATTCATATTATAGCAATCACAAGTTTTTCTCAAGATAGTTTAAAAACGTCATAGAGCAGTAATAAGGCAAGCGTTCAAAGATGCTTCACACATATTAACATGAAAAGGTAATAAGTTTTCAGAAGCCTACAAATTATTTCTCCATTCGCTGAAAACGAAAGCCATTCCAACTTAAAATTTAAGCTGAAGAAGAACCCAAGCGATTCCTTCGTTAAAGCTGATGGCAGACTTCCGAGCTTATACACGATTAAGAAAAGATTTCGCTTAAAACCATCTCAGCACTTCAGCACTATATAGTAAACAGAGTGAATAGGTCTGAATAATAGATAAGCCAAGAAGAAAAGTTCTCTAACCAGTGAACTAATAAAAAGTTCTTAACAAGGATAAAGACTACTTGAGACAATTTATATCACAAAGTATCACGATAAAGTGAATAATGATAATGAATATATTCAACCGTTAATTTCAAAAACCTAAAAGCCTGTGAACCAAATACGGACAGAGCGGAAGAATTGGAAAGACTGACGTTTTACTTTACGTTAGATGACTTTAGTATATACACATTGTTTAAGAATATCTGCAAATGAGACAGAGTGATTTCTACGCACACTGTCAATTAAGCAGTTCACGAGTTGAGTATTCTGCGGAAAGCAGACGAAGTAACAACATGTTTGGTAATGCTAGGGTTTACTAGAAGATACCTGCACCCAGTTAAGCGATTTCATTGTAGTAAATTGATAATTTAGGCACGCTGATACTAAAACTTTATTTTATAAGAGAATATTATAGGAGAAAAATTCCTCCGACACTGGGACTTGAACCCAGGATCTTTGGCTATTCGCGCCAATGCTCTACCAATTGAGCTAAACCGGAGTTCAATTCACAGCGCCAGATGGAATCTCTCTCCTATGCATAGGCGTAGCCAGGCCGACCATATGGGGGGGGGGTTATAACATCCGCGGGGTCTGGCGAGTATGGAAGGAGAGGGGGATCCGGAGGCCCTCCCCCGGAAAATTTTAAAAATTAAGATGCAAAATAACGAGTTTTAAGCTTCCGGGGGTTCTCCCACGGAAAATTTTAAAAATTAAGATGCAAAATAACAAGTTTTAAGCTTCCGGGGGTCCTTCCCCGGAAAATTTTAAAAATTAAGACGCAAAATAACGAGTTTTAAGCTTCCCACGCTTTATACTTGTATTAAGCAATTTATGGGCAGGCTTAAAAAAATTATACAATTTTCCTTTTTTTAATCAATGGGGGGGGTTCAAACCCCCAAAACCCCCCCTCGCTACGCCTATGCTCCTATGACTGATTGCCCTAATGGTCTGGGGAATGGTCCTGGGTTCATGTCCCAGTGTCGGAGGAATTTTTCTCCTATAATATTCTCATGTAATGTCCAACAGAGACAATAATCTGTGGTTCATGAATGCTTATATATCTATTTATTTTTTATGTTTATAAAATAAAATGTTTTTATAATGTTAGTTCCTTTTATGTCAAAACAAAATATTTTCTTAAAATACGGTAGTCCCATATAGATGAAACCTGACAATTGTGTGCAAATTTAATCAGGTTTACAGGATTTCTCAATATATAAATATGCTCAGTGATTATCTTATCCGTATACAAAAATCAAAATACAAAATAGGATCTCACCTGGATTTTATGTCACAAAAGGGCTAAGACAAGGATGCCCATTATCACCAACATTATTCAAAATATATCTTCATAGGGCACTAATGACCTGGAAAAGGAAATGCTCACAAATGGGATTGTTACTAACAGAAGATAATATATACTCACTATTATTTGCTGACGATCAATTGGTAATCGCAGAGGATTATGAAGACCTGGAGTATATGACAAGAAAACTTATAGAAGAGTATAAGGAATGGGGCCTGAACATCAATTTGAAGAAAACAAACTATATGGCACTAGGAACAGACTCAAAGGACCTCATCTTATCAAACGGGAGTGGTACAATCAGACATTGCAATGAATATAGATATTTAGGAATAAAAATTACAAGGAATGGAAACCATGAAGACGATATAAATGGACTAATCAACAAAGGAAGATCAGCAATTTCAAAATTAAACAGTGTCTTGTGGGATAAAGACATTACCAGAGAAACAAAAACAAACATATACAATACAATCATTAAGAGCACAGTTATGTAACTTATGGAGCAGAAACTTGGCATTTGAAATCAAATACAATAGCTAAACTACACTCCACAGAAATGGACTTTTGGCGACGGTCTGCAAGAATCTCCAGGAGGGACAAGATTAGGAACAATATCATTAGAGGAAAAATGAAGGTACAAGGATCGCTGGTAGATACTGTAAAAACAGCACAACTAAGATGGTATGGGCACATGAAAAGAATGACAGACGATAGAATACCGAAGAAGATATATGAGTGGACTCCGAAAGGACGAAGAAAGAGGGGCAGGCCCAAATTGACATGGGCACAAGGCATCAATCAAACACTAAAGGAGAGGAGAATAGAAGACGAAGCATGGACAGATCGAGAATTATGGAGAAAAATGATAAACTCCTGAAATGGGTGCAGGAAGATGTCTAGGACATTGCATAACCTGATTAAATAAATAAATTATCTTTGAATATTACTTGCAGCTATTGAACACTATCTCATTTGCACACAGTTGATTCAATCCATCAGTACTTCATGAATAAAACAAATCAGTCCAATCACATCAATTATTCGAATCTGGTAATTTTCATTTGACCTACTTTACGGCTGTGGTCATTTTCAATGCAATCCAGTGAAGAGAGGTTGTAGACATTTTCCCCTGTGAAAATTTAATGCGATGTTCATAACTCACGTCAACAGCATGGCAATATCAGCGAAAATATCAGGTCAGCTCAGCAGTGGGATTTCAGAGAATCCTGTCATCCACAGAGGAAAAGCGAATGTGTTTGATACCCATCGTCAATCCTTCCAACTACTGGGATAATTCGAGACACACTGTTCTTTTCCAGAAACATGATGCCATGAACTATATAAATAGCTGTGTAAAAGGTAATTCTTGAACCAGACATTCGATGTTAAAATCAGTGAATCTGAATGCCGGAATAATTTAGGCATACCGGCATTACAAAATAATCCTACCCATATATAACCGTAATTGCAGAAACTATCATTACCGGTAAAATACGTCCAATACCGGTATTTCTATTTTGATATAAAAAGTTACATCACATTAAAACTGAGGGCAAATATAATCGTAAAAAAAACTGTCTTGAATTCATAAATTAGAATGTAGCCTACATTACGCAGAGGTCGATTCCGAAATAAAAGTTCACGAACATATGTCAAACTAGAGAGTCAAATTGTACTAGCAGAGAGGAGAACAGAGCACACACAAAAAATATAACCTGAATGTTAAATACGGAGGACATTATATATATATGGGTGATTCTTCAAATACGGGAAAATTTGGAGTGTGTAAAATCCAAATTTTTTACTTTGTTTAAAAAAATCTAAAAAAAATCACAAAAATACTTCAGGGGTTACTTGATTATAATATGACACCAGCAGAGCTTAAATGTTTATATTTTTATTTATTTTAATTTTTTAATTTTTTTAAAGCCATGTGAATGACATCCGTGTACATGTGGATGGCAGAAGGCCACATTAATGACTAACTTTGGCAACAATCTGCTTTTCTTTATGTGATTTCATATTTATCTCAGCATACTTCAGTTGATTTTGCATCAAATTTTCAAATTTGTGTGCATACTCCGGAATTAATGTAATTTTAACGAGACTGTGTTTTTATGGTTATGGGGGAGGGGGAATCAAGCAGAAATTCATTTAATCAGTTTTAAGATCTTAAGTACAGGTCACAGACACCGCAAACACAATAGTATCCTACATTTATCACCTACATGACTTGAGAGTCATCCACATACCCCTTCATGAGACATGTGGATGACACAAAAATCAGACATGTGGATGACAAAAAAGGAGTTTAAGTGGTCTCAGCAAGCCATTTCTAAACCTCTGTAGGCTCAACTTCAGTCAGGTACTTTGAATTGGAAGGTTTATCATAGTGCATAATCAAAATTAATTAATATTCATTTTCTGCCTACTTTCTGGAAGCCATATTAATGACGGGGAATAAAAACGTTTTCCTTGAAAATGATACAAAGTCCTTTGTTAATCCCAAACTGTTTGTAAGCAAGCAAAATTCAACCTTACAATTCAACCACAAGCTGCCCTGTTGGTTTTCTAACACTGTTGCCAGTTTTACAAATTTCTCATTTCTGCAGAAAAAAATTCCATTCTTTTCAGCCATGTGGATGACCAAAAACCCTTGGGACATTCTTTATGTTCATTAGGTGGGGTGACAATTTTATTTCATTTTATTTTTTAGGGGTTAATATTCTTCACCCATTCATACTCATTGACAGGGAAAAAGTTGAAAAGGAAATAACATTTTGTTTTGTGGAAAATGCATTAGAATATACAAAACCGAGGTTTGGGACAGGGCATGTGGATGACATGCCATTGAATTAAATTCGATTTTGGAATATCAGAATTTAAAGTTAGTGACATTTTAAACTGATAGTTGTAGTATGGAAGAAGTAGAAACAAACTTTTATTTTTATTTTTTTAAGGGAAATATCACTCCGGAATGCAAATTTTCCCGTATTTGAAGAATCACCCATATATATATTGCGTGTGCCTTCACAGCTATATCTGGACGGCACGGCCGAATGGGTGTTCGTATTCTGCAGTACAGTATAACCAGACAATCCTACAGAGCAGGGCCTACATTAACGCTAAGTATATCACTGTAAGCCTGCGATGTGGAGAAATTAGTATGGTTGTTGTTGTTATTATTATTATTACTATTATTATTAAGTGCATATAAACCTTCACAGCATGCAAGCAGTTGTTGGTTATGCATCTGGATGTGTTTGATGCTCGCTGATATTCAAAGTAAGGAATTTGTCTGTCTTCCCATTTTAACCTGCTCACCACACAACGGACCTTACGAATGTAGCCGGACAACTATAGGTTGTTGTATGCTCTCACTACCTAACGAATCAGCAGACTGCAGTGGTCAGTGTTTAACTCAACGAAACACCAAGCAGTCGGTCAGAAGGACCACTTCTTTGCCATGTAAACGTAATAACTAGAAGAACTATCAGAACTCCTTAAATCCCTTCCTATACCCTAAGCAAGCAGGGATGGCGGTTGAGGCCAGGTAGGTTCCTTCACCCGCAAGCACCCTCACATTTACAAGGGCAGGGGATTAGTACCGACCGTAATTTCCGCCCCATGAGTCACCTAGTCTACTTCAATCAGTCAATCTTAGATTTTTGTTTGTTTATATCAATTATATATCAATTCTACACATAATTACAAGAAAAATGACACCAAACAATGTACAATTTACTTTAATAGTAACATTTATAACAAATACATGAATAAAAGTTACGAGAAAACTGCTTTCAAGTCCTATGTTCCTTTGTGTCACATAGTAACAAAAAAACTAATGATCTAATATTGTTGTGAAATGAAGTATACCTCAGTCATAATGAACGCACAAACACCAATCAAAGCGAGGTTGTCGAGATAAGAAGTCCTGGGTTCAAATCTTGTGTCCGGCCGATAAGACTTGGATTTTTCATGGCTTTCTCATTCACAAAATCTAATTAAGTTGGAGGCTGTTCATTTTTTAATTGTACATATCAGCTTTTTCCGTAAACCAAAAGTAAGCAAGTAAGTACGTTTGTATGTATGTATATATACTGTATATAATATATTTATTAGCTTATTCTCATGTTGTTCCTTCTATTATTAAACAGCATACGCAAAATAAATTACTTAATTTGTCAATTTGGTAAATAAGTATCATTCTTAACAAATCACAAGAAAAGTACAGTATATAAAATCCCTAACTCATAAAATAAAATTATACTAAAATTCAATTTTTTTTTTAACCAAAATGGGTAATCAACAATTCTGTCATTCCTGAACCCATTTGTCTGGCTGGCCCTTACGGAGTATGAATTATATTGAGTATAGTTGTAAGTTATCCAATGGTGAAAACTGCGTGGAAGAATATCAAACTCGATCATTTATACTTCTATGACATAAAAATAAGGTATAATGCGCAATTTCGTTCCCTTGGAACAGACACCGACAAGGAACATGCGGTATTGTTCGTCAAGCTGGCAGAGGCAACACGAACTGAGTTATGTTGCAGCCGTATGGCAGGTTTCGGTTCCTCGACCATGCGAGTGAGGACGTTCCGGAGGGCACCCAGCCTGCATCACCTGTTCACCATCAACTTGACACTTGCTTCTAAACCCACTCTTTACAAACAACTTGTTCATAGGAATTCAAGCTACAACACATTTACAGGTAAATTTTCCACTTCGGAATTTCACTCTGCTATAACAAAACTAAATAACATTCTGTATTTTTTTTTGTTTGTTTCTGTATGCCGTCCATCTTTCATGTAATTATTATACTGTAAAGGTAAGCCCCTCCTTTGAGCTGTTAGCTCATTGGGGCATACTAGTTAAATAAATAAATAAATAAACATTACAAAAATATGATTTTGCATTAATACAATAATTATTAATAGCATTGCTTTAATGGATTCAGTTCATAACTTATAAATCTGTGCACTTAATAACCAATACAAAGTTTGTATTGAGATAATTGTTGTTTTGAGGCAATCAATGAAACTCAGATACATTAGTACATTATGCAACAAGACTACAATTGCATTTATTAAGACACAAATACGTTTATGAAACGAGCAACGGGAGTTTCATAATTTTCATACGAGTATCTTAATTACTATTATAGGCTAGTCGCATATGACTGCTTTTGTTCGATCATAATTAGTCGAAATGTTTAAATTTTGAAATTTGAGATTCACTCAAACGATCACGCTTCAGCGCATCATGACCTTCGCACCAGTTGGTGATAGTTCTTGTCTTCAATGACAGATGACAGCTCATGTCGTCGGTCAAATCGACGCTTCCTTTTCGTAATTTTCATGAAACCAATGGATTTTTACGAGATGAAATTAATTATTTTTAGTATATTAATATTAACATGAAAAGAATTTATTTCATTTTAAATACAGGTTATTTATTGCGCAGATTTCAGCTGATACCATCAAGCTCTCAAGATCGTTCCGTATTTGATAATAATCCAGACCACACCAATGTTGAAATGAGTGTCATTGTGATACCTTTAATCACACTTAATAAGCATAGTATTGTCGAAATAAGTCAAGTTTTTAACACAGCGCATTTTAATTTATTAATTTAACTATTTTTTTTTCCCCCAATTTCTGAACTAGGTATATGTATGTAACTCCACAAATATTTGGTTGTTTATCTCAATATTTTGAACCTGAAGAACGCACCGTTACAAAACTTTAAAAAAGTATATATTTCGCCTAATATACGAAAACAGAAGCAGATAAAATGCCATTATTTACCAAATGATTATAGAGCCTACAAAGCATGAGATGCCTTTCAGTGGCATCGACTCCATTTTTGTGAAAATGTTGGTTATCAGGTAGGTCCATGCCCCAGGCCATAGAATTGCATTTTATTTTATTTTATTTTATGAATTACGAATTTCATACACTCTTCTTGTGTTTCGTTATGAATGACTCTTATTTACCAAACTGATATATAGAATGACTCTTATTTACCAAACTGATATATAAAGTAATTTATTTTGCATTTGCTGTTTATAGAAGGAACAATATGAGAATAAGAAAAATTCCAATCTATGAATTTAAAAAATGAAGTTAGTTTTGCTTTATCAGTTGTTTCGCTTTTACAGCCCGGTTACACAGTGCTCCATTGTTTGTTGTAGGGGATATACATATCCGCCACACCGCAACAATAAAAGGGGAAATATTGATATCTTTATTTGCAAAGCAAACCCTCTATACCACCCGCTGTGCCTACGCGGATAAAAGGAAATATCAAATAAAGGGTTCCACAGCAAGAGATAGTGATGGAATTATTACAAAAATGTATACAAAACCAATTACAAGCTACAAATCCCTTGTTTATTGAGAGACTTTACCCTCTAATTCCCCTGCAGAAATGATACAACGTTACAGATACAGCTGTAAAGTGATTCGATTTCATAGCAAACATGAGCAAATGACGAGCTGCTTGAATGGAAATGATCCAACTTCTATCTTATCACAGAGTTAATAGAGGCTTGTACTACTAATAATGTTTTAACATAACAGAATATGATATTACTTGCATTTACAGGTTTGTGTACAGCAGTTTTAGTCCAGTCATTTGGTAGTTTTACCTGGAAAGTTTTCCGGGAGTTTTGAAAATTGGTGATTTTATAGATTTCGACGTGCTCTTTTCGAATTTTCACTATGCTACCTCGTATCTTTGCCGCTCGCGCCGCCATATTGAAAAAATGGCACCCAAAAACAGTTTTTTTACAATATCTCCTTTCCGACTCATTTGACGATGAAAATAGTTATGTAATAAATTAAACTAGAGAAAATTTCCTATAGTTTATGTAGTAACGATTTTTTTGTAAAATGAATAGTTTCAGCGTACGAGCGCCGCAAAGTCTACTCCGACACGCGGTTTGGACAAAGCCACGGAAGATGCGGATAAGCCACCACCTGCATCATTTTGCGGTAAAGCATGTAATAAGCAATTTTAACTAAATAAGGTCTCCTGATTTAAAAAATGTCACTATTTTTGTTGTATCACATCTAGTTTTCGTGTCAACTGTTATGGCGGACGCAATTTTAAGGCCTGTGTAGACTTTTTGGGGGCTTATAGTAGCTAAACGGTGTCATATCAAAAATCCTGTTGCAGAAGCAGTAACGGATTTTGAGAGGTCTACAAGTTTGGTCTCATGACTTTTGACGTATCTCCATCGGTTATCCCTTAGATTGACTTATATTTTTTTAATTTTAAATAAATTTTGTATATTTTTCTCACATTATGTAATATTTGACACACAAGATATGAAAGATAGAATCATACAATTTGGTAGGAACGTGGGCACATACAACAGTCATAAGTAGGGCCCGGATGTTTATGACCTAAAAATGTTAGAAATATGCAAGCCTTTTATGACCTAAAAAATGGCGAAATATGACTAATAATATGACCTAGAGACATTTTTTTTTTCAAAATCTTGTCGGTTTTTTCAATTAAAATTTTATGAGAACACATTAATAAATAATAATATTAATTTTTCACTTATCGGACCTTTAGTTTTAGGCATGATAAACCAAGAGTATTGAGATTGCGATGAAGCACACCATGCAGCGAAATCTTTTCAATAACTGAGGGATGGTTGTTCCTTCCTATCACCCCTTCCCCTTGGCACCCCCAAGAAGAACTTCTACCTGCACAAGTTATTTACAGAAGCAGTTAGTTGACCTTGCTATGAAAACTGACAATAGCCATCCTAATATCTCCGTTCGCTTTCTTTGCATCTGTCCCTTTTTACGCATCTCTCTCTTTCTCCTAATTCTCAGAAATATACGTAGGCCAACGTATATTTTGTGAAAGTATTTTTAGAAAGAAAATACTGAGAAGTTACACGCAACAATTCAGAGGTGTTCAAATCCCATCTATGAGACGGCTGTAAGCAAATAAATGAAAATGGAATAAAAAAAACAAAAGCATGGGAAAAATGAAAAATGATTGAAAATATGACCATAATATGAAGAATGACGGAAAAATGACGGAAAAATGACAAAAAATACTGAAAAAGCTAAAATATGACATTATATGACCAATGAAAATTGCATAATTCTAATCACATTAGATGATATTGTGTTTAAATTATATTTGCTGTGGTAACATCACAATGGAAAAAAATATGACATGTCATAAACATCCGGGCCCTAGTCATAAGCGTGCTAAATTCGGTGTTTCTAGCTGCCCCATAAGTGTAGAAAAACTTGCTGGATAGCCGTAACATCATTCACATCTATGGCAGTCTAATCTTCCACTTATTAACATTGATGTTTATTCACTTCCAGATGAGCTAGAAACTTGAAATTTGGCAAACTTATAGATTTTAGATGTATTAAAACTAGGAGGTGCCCGTGGCTTTGCCACGGTTAAAATGATGCTTAGCCTAAATATGAAACTTATCTGAATATCTTACGCTTTTTCCTTCAAAATACATTCCTATCAGTATGTAGATTACAGAAATTAATTATATCGTAAGTTTTATGCAGTACCAAAGCCACCTAACACTGATAATACGTATTGTTTCTCAACTGTTTGTTGACAGATGAATATGATGTGAATTTTATTTGATCAATTCAGTGTAATTTAAAAAAATTATATAGGCCTAATGTTTCAAGGGAAGGAATGGTTTGTTTGGATTATTATTATCAGCGATATTTCAAGAGTTAAACCATCAATATTTTACTGCTAGTGTCCCCGGCTTCGACCGCCATTATTCATTGACTCCAAGATTTTTAAGAAATTTACACTGGTAGATTATTAAAAATGTTTGTGGTTCAGAGCTATGAAAATTGTAAGTAAAAATAAAAGTAGAATATTTGTTCATTGTGTTCATTTCACTATGGCCTTATATAATAAAGAAACGGTTTTCCTAATTTTGTAGTCGTCATGAAAGTTTACACTGCGAGAGACGAACATCGCCGAGTATACCCGATGTCTCACGAAGCGGGCGAGCAAGCACGCTATTTAGGGCCGTTGAATTGTATAAGATTAAAATACATGGTCAAAACCGTTGAGTTCGATCAATGTAATAAAATAAATAAGATACCATTTGCTCAACTAAAATATATTTTATAGATTTTAGCTTATAACCAATGGAAAAATTCCCAAAAGTTCACATCTTTATTTCCCCCTCCAAACAAAATTTGTATTTTTTTGTCACTGAACATTTGTACGGCTTCAGATGATTTGGCAAAAATAAATTTATTTGGCCTGCACTCACAAAAAATACTGGAATACATACGTCTTGGACTGTTTGAAAATATTATTTGATTTTTCATAAACATTATCCTAATTTTTAAGTATATTTTATCCTGTAGGCTAGTCTAAGCAATAACTTACATCTCTCATTTTGAAGTACCTATTGCAAGAAAACATGACGTGTTACGTAGAAACGGTCAACGGATTCATGTCCAGTGACCCAAAATTAGTTAAGATCACCTATCACACCACTTACCGCAAAGAAAAAAGTTTCAAAATGCAGAATCAAAGCTGCATACAGTTATTTGTTTATTATACAAAATGTCAAAATAACATTTTTCACAATTTTCAATTAACCAGATGTGATACAGAAAAACGAAATGCATTTTCGAATTCAGCACAGCGAAGTTAATCAAACACACCTATTTTCGTTTTTACCGCAGAAATTTTCGTCTTTTCTCCAGGCTGATATAATCATTAGTCTACGGCAATCAGCATTTCATCTAAATTCGATTCCGTAATAGTTGTCGGCGAAGATGTAGATCTTCTTATTCTTTTGACGGCTCTATCTACGCGTTCAAACATAATATATAATCTCAAACCAGGAATAGGAAAAATTTCGCAACGAATATATTCAACTCCATACCACTTGCTGAACCTGGTGATAAGTTCGGAACGAATGTTGTCGTGCTACTGCTTCTGTTGGTGGCAGCGATGCAATAAGTTATTAAATTTATTTTCATATGTTGATTTTGTGAAGCATGTATATCTATAGTTGTTTAACAACATACTTTTCACGCCACTGTAACATTTTGAATACCTGGACAAGCTCGTTTAATTCTTTTTTTAAAAATACATTAGCACATTTTATTTTTCTTTGTTTAAAGAGTGCTGATGTTGTATCACAGCCACTGAAGGCGTGCAGAAATAATATTATGTTATCTAAGGCTGTTTTATCTATGATACTTTTCGTTGAATACATATTCGTTGCGAAATTTTCCCTTTTCCTGGTGTGATAATATATATATAGCCTATATATATATATATATATATATATATATATATATATATAACTTATATATGTTTGAAAGCGTTGAAAGAGCCGTCAAATGAATAAGAAGATCTACATCTTCGCCGACAACTATTACGGAATCAAATGCAGATGAAGTGTTGATTGCCGTATTGATTATTATTAGCGTAGCCTATCCGCATCTTCAGTGGCTTTGGCCAAAACGCGTGTCGGAGTAGACTTTTCGGCGCTCGTACGCTGAAACTATTCATTTAAAAAAAATCGTTACCACATAAATTATAGGAAATTTTCTCTAGTTTAATTTATTACATAACTATTTTCATCGTAAAATGAGTCGGAAAGGAGATAATTGTCAAAAAACTGTTTTTGGGCGCCATTTTTCCAATATGGCGGCGCGAGCGGCAAAGATACGAGGTAGCAAAGTGAAAATTCGAAAAGAGCACGTCGAAATCTATAAAATCACCAATTTTCAAAACTCCCTGAAAACTTTCCAGGTAACCCCCTTTATGAGCACCAAATGGCTGGACTATTTGGGGAGAAAAAAAACTGTGAATAATCATTTATGCCTAGATAGAACTGAAGCACAGTATTATAGTAATTTGCACCTTTTCAAATAGTTCGAGAAAAATTTTTACTCTTGAATAATCTTGTTAGATTGAAAATGTCCCAGTGTGTTTTGAGATTACGGGAATTAAGGTTATATTATACCTTCCTTGTTTAACTGCTTCGGATTCTTGAGCTATTAACAATATTCTTATGTGTGTACATGTAAAAAGTGCATTAATAACAAAAGTTCATCCCACTCTGCTGATTCATTTAGAAAACGTACTGAGCTCTGCTATTTCAGACCCCAATAAGAATGTCTTCTGTAACACTCGTAATCATTTGAGTCTGAAATTACCTGTGGATGGCTATTTTAATACGTGAATATTTATTTATTCTGCCAACTACAGGAATAAATCCCAATTACAGTTAGCATACTTTTGCAATACAATTGTTGTACAATATAATAGATTATACACTATACACAGTTATATAAATAAATGAATGTGCGAGGATAAAGAAGAAGATTCATGAATAACAAGACAAACTAAAAACTAAATCAAATCGTATGGAATATATAACATTTCATAATAAAGTCTATGTAATGATTTAATGATAAGACAAAATCCTCTAATAACTTTTATTTAATTACAGGAATATATAACAATTCCCTATTTCTTCAATTTAATTAACCTACGTTAAATTTAATACTTTTTAAAAGTTCATTTGCTATCAATTAAATACCACTGATCTCTATATATATAAAAGGCTTTGTCCTGACTGACTGACTGAATGAATGACTGACTGACTGATTGACTGAATGACAGGAATCAACGTACAGCCTAAACTATAACAGGTAGAGACTTGGAATTTTGACAGTACCTTCGTTTCATAATGTAGGTGCTCACTAAGAAAGGATTTTGAAAAATTCTGATTCTAAATGCCAAAAATTAAATGTTTTGGAAAATACTTAATCCCTTTTTACATAGAATTATCAATTCCAAATCACAGAATATATTGTTGCCAAATGGTATCAGGTGGGCTTGGAAAAAAACAAATGAAATGCACTTTTGACAAATAAGAGAAGTTATCAAAATAATTCATGTTATAAATAACTTAAATATTACAGAATGAAATCCACTAAAATAATGGAATCCCATAACTTTCTCTACCCTGGACATAGAGAAAACAAAACGAGGTATGGTAATGTGTATATTATTATATTATATCGAAGGTTTTTGGAGAGAAAAGTATGAAAGTGATAATGCTTTCTGTTTAATTTCATCCCCAAAACAGTTTTATGGTAACATGAGAGTGGGAAATAAAATTTTCCGCCTCCATATTACAATTTTATGTTACAGGAATTTCTGTTTCTTCTTATTTAAACCTCTACCAGGCTTGCTGTGCACTGTACAAGAGATGGGATGCAAAATTCTAGGTCCTCTATGAGCCATAAAAAACTATATCAAGCGTTTTCTGAGGGAATAGTTTGAGTGTAATAAGTCGTTCTTCCTATTTCAAATTATAAATGCCTATATAAGGACCTAGAATTTAAAATTGAAAATCCTTCATAAGCTAATATCCAATTACAAAATACAAAACCCGGGCGACGCCGGGTCTTTTAAGCTAGTCATTTTATATAAGAATAACTGTTGCCCTACCAACCTTCTAACAATTAATATTTACAAAATTAAATTAATTTAATAAAGTAATGAGTTTTATACAATGGAGACCATATAACTGATGGATATTCTAATTTATTGCCACAAAACTATTATCAAGTGATTGTAAAACATGTTTATCTTTAATATTTTTGGAATTATAAAAAATAAATCATAACTGCCCATAAGCTTCATCTATTATTTTATCAATGTGCTCTCGAAAATTTAGATAATATGTAATAATTAATCCTAAAAAGTAATACGATATCACTCACGGTAAGCCTAAGCATTAAACTGAATGTGGTGTGGGAAAGTGAATGATGAATAACTGTACTTAAAGATGAAATTAGTGGAGGGGAATAACAATGAAGATGAAAAAAATTGATATTATAACTACCATTATTTTTGTAACGATTGCCAATAACCTTCATAATCAACATGTTATGTTAGTGTCGTAAAGTCACGGTTCTTTCTGTGTTTTCTTCTACACAAACACTTAAGTTCTCCCCCCCCCCCCAACTAGAAAGTAACATTTTCCTTTGTATAGAAGAAAGTAATTTCATTCACTATATTTCTTTCGGCTGCATGCGTGGTCTATTGGTTAGCGGTGATCACTACAATTCGGCAGGTCTGAGTTTGATCCCCGATACCTCCTAGGATTTTTTTTGACGAGATCTGGAACGGGGAGAACTCAGCCACGTGACACGAACTGAGCTACTTGATAAAGAAAATATAGCCTAAGGTGCTTTGCAGATGACAAGTCATATGTCCTTCAACTGCATAGATACGCGGTCCAATCAGAGACGGCGAGACGGAGGGAAGACTCTCATTGCTAGCGGCAGTCTTTTAGCCCGTACACGTGATTGGCGGTGAAGGAAAAGACTTCTCATTTGAAAAGTACTGTAGTGGTTCCGATCAAGGAAACCATCAGTAACGGTCGCTGGAGTTGGCATGCAATCCTGCCATGTACTTTACTATAGTAGATAATGCAGGAGTTGAATGGTAAGCCTGGTCTCACAAGGGATGTAGCGCCATGGAGTTGCTCATTAAATACATTGCTTACTCGTCTGAAATTATTAATTCGGTTGGTCTTTAAAGAGTCAAGAAAATAATTAACCATTACCTGATTTCTGACTCTGTTAGACTGATAATGCAAAAATATCAGATCTCAGAGATGGAAAAAAAATACTAATTTTATTCATGTCAAATTGTCTGTCAGATATATTTTGAAAGTGTTTTAAAATTATTACACTTACTTCACAAAAGAGTTAATATTAATACGTTTTAAATAAAATTTAAAAACCCTTGACTTTCGATCAATTGTTTCCTGAATACAAGTTTAAAACCATGTATGTGTCTTCCTGTTCGAAGTTTCTCACCTTTTATTTTTATCTGAAGACTTGTACATTCACTCAGTACAGCAATTGCGCAGAGTTCATAGCTTTCTGCCGTTTAACAAATAGGCTACTACAGTAACGAGTCCTTTGGCCTCTAAGAAGGCCGTTCACTATTAAATATTTTTATATCAACAAATGAAAATCTCAGGGACAGGTTGAAATTCCACACAGGCGGAAGCTTTAACATAGCTTAATAATTACGGTAATTTTGCGGAAGTGCCGTTCACAATGTTCACACACGAGCGAATGTACTGTGAGTTTGGCTCGTGTCCGCTGACTCCCCCATTTTCGTTTCTGCAAATGCCTCAGTTTCTTGATATGGTGCCTCATGTAGGCCTACCCTTCAAAATTTAACAATTATTCAAGTTTTCCGATGATTCTGTAAAACTTGTATTCTTTTTATGACACACAGCAATCGAAGGAAAACGAGACTCAAGTGACCACCTAATAATAATAATAATAATAATAATAATAATAATAATAATAATAATAATAATAATAATAATAATACCAATAATAATAACAATAATAATAATAATAATAATAATACTTATTTATAACCATTATATCAAGTACAAGGCATCGTCAAGGTTATAAAACAGTAAGTTTTAAAAAGATCAGATCATGCACTCCAGTTATAAAAAAGTCATCAAAAGCCTTGTTTAACAACCCAGTTTCTTAAAATTCTCTTAAAATGTTTAATATGTAAATGTTTAGCAGAAGGGGCAACATTAAAAAAATCTGACTCCTATAGATTCCCAGTTATTCAAAGCGAATTTCATTTGTTACCTGAGTTTCTACATCTAAATTCCTTTGAGTTGCAACAACATAGAGTCAGACGTCGTGAATTTTAAAGTAGATTAGGAAAAAATAGAATGATTATTAGGTAGATGAGGAAAGTGCATTAACTGAAATAATTTCTACCATGCCGAAATGTAATACATACCCGCAATTAAGCCGAAATGAAAGTGACCAAGGAATGGACCTAAGTGACTTCCACGATTAATAAAATATTCAGCATATACATGTTATGTTATTAAGATAGGCTATAATTTTATACTTTTGTTAAGTTTGAGTTTTATTCAATTACAATTAAATTTACAATTTTCCCACCTTATTTTTAACATGTCACCACCACCCGAATGAGCACATGCTCGTGGTCGGGGGCAATCCAGAAATGGATATAGGCCTAGTCTTAACACACCAAACAAAAGTACAAACTATTCTAAATAAAAATAGCCTACGATCAATTAATACCCATCCAAACCAATGATAGGGAGGGAATTTTAAAAGAAACATGAAAAATAAAATTATAGAACTTTTTTTTTTTATTATTTTCTGTAATTGCTCAGAAAATTCAGGATTATTTTTACAACGGAAATGTATAATGTAGGACCAAAATTAGAGCTGTGTTTCAAACCTGAAGACACAAGACGTTTAGGTACAATTAAAGAATTTCTCTGAATATAACTTAAAATATAGCGTATTTATAGAATTGATAGACGTAAGTTACGTCAAATTCGGAGAATATTAATTTACACGGATAGTCAATAAGAGATTAATCAAGACAAATTTTAATAATATGTTTTTGAATCAAAATTAGTGGAGCAAGAATATGTATATCGAAGCTTCTCCCCATAATAATGCAGGTTTTAAATTTGCGTAATATTTCTTCAGTAAATAAATACCAAAATGTAGGCTACTTGTGCAGTTGTGGGTACAGTGTGAGTTTGTATGTGTAGGCCTATGTGAGTATGCGCGTGTGTGCATGTGTGTGAAAGAGAGTACGTCATTATTGGACAAGGTCAACCCTTTAAATCGTCCAATTTATGTATGACTTAAACAAAATTATTCATATTATTTATACCACTGTTTATTTTGTAAATTAATTTTTAACTTAATGCCAATCTGACCGTGCTGTTATAAACGTTACAGGGTTCTGAATGGTGGGTTTTTTTTTTTTTTTTTTTTTTTTTTATTTACAATAAAATTTACAACCCGTGTTTTGCCGTTGGCATATCACGGGATATTTACATTGTATGTTTAGCTCCTTGAAAGATTGCAGAAGCTATTCTTGTAGCGAGCGGAAGATGCTGTTGATGAAGTTTGAGACAATGACTGTGTTTATGTGAGCCTTCAGAGTGTGATACAGTTCTTGTTTTGATAACACTGCAGGCCGGTCTCTTGAGTATGTTGTACATTCCGTTAGTAAGTGAATTGCTGTCTGTGGCGCTTTTTCGGGACAGCTGCATAACGGAGAGGGTGATTTTTTAATCCTGTGTAGATATGATCTGAAGCATCCGTGGTTGGTCAGGAATTGAGTGAGGATATAATTTGGCCATAGGGATATGGAAAGCCTTTGTTTGATGGAGGGGATAAACTGTTTGGTTTGTTGTGCTACCTCTGCATGAATATAAGATGCGTTCCAGATGTTTATATAGTAGTTTAGTAGAAGTTGTTTAGCCAGCGATATGGAGATGTAGTTGTATTTTTTCGAGTTTCTATGGCTGGCCGCTATCTTAGCTAGGTAATCTGCTCTTTCGTTTCCTTTGATCCCCGTGTGACCTCTGATCCAGTGCAGTGATACTTGGGTAGTACTCCTAAGTGCGATCATTTTCTTTCTAATGTATACAGCTATAGGCTGGGTTGTTCTTTTGTTAGCTATGGCGAACAGCGCTGCTTGTGAATCCGCGTGTATGGCATACGATGTTTTATCTTCGTGTTGAGATATAATCCAATCTATTGCCATTTTGATTCCTATGAGCTCAGCTTGGAAAACCGAGCAGTCGTTGTCTAATCTTTGCGTTCCTGTGTATATTTCTAGTGATTTTTGAATGGTGGGTTTAACACAGTGATCAACTGGAACATTTTGCTAGTTTATGTATACTGGAATCTTTATCTGTTTAATTCAAATTAAGCAACGACTTCAGTTTTTCGGCAGGTTATAGTAATTATTTTTACATTGTACATTAGGCCACTGTAATAACATATTATTTTCTAACATTATCGATGCGAACTTCGTACTTCTCGTGTGTATTTTAACATACCGTACCTCAAAAACATAATTTACACAATATGAGTTAAATTCTCAGTATATTCAATGATAAGCTAAGGAAAAAACAAGTGTTAAGGATTCCACTTCACAGACTAAATTTTGATGATAATCCGGGTTTATTTATTTTAAAATCTAGTTTTAATTTCTTATTAATATGTTAATATTATAAAATCGCTTTATTATAATAATCAATAAGCTAAGGAAAATAAAAGTGTGAAGGATCCCACTCCATAGATTAAATTTTAATTAAGTAAACATTTTGATATCATAAACCTGGTTTATTTTAAAATGTAATTTTAATATCTTAATTTGTTAATATTATAAAATCGCATTATTTTAATAATCCTGCTGACAAAACAATACTATCCTAAATGCTTTAAAATGTAATCGTAAAAATACGCCTAATTGGCTTGATCATACTTGAAACTGGTGCAAATTTTGTGTCGAAGTTCAACACTGTAAGATCAGGTTAAGTTCCTTTTTTTATTTTTATTTTTTTATTGGTAATTTTAAAGCATTAATGCAGTTCACTTGTAAGTTATTTATTTGAAATCACCCACAAATTAGAAAATCGCGGGGAAATATTTTTTGTGTAGTTTTGGGTTATTTTACACATTTTAGTCTAAATTTGTCAAATTTTAGAAATATGTGTACCGTACTTCACAAGTCGTTTATTAGTATACCTACATATAAGTTACATATTCCTGGAATAAACAAGCAGTTGGCCTAGCTACTTGCCCAGACTAGTAACAGGTTCGCTCCTTCTGATGTATTTTGTGGACTAGCGTGTGAAATCTCTCTTCCAAATCCAGAGTACAATACCAAAGCGGAACTAACTCGTCAGGAGAATGTTTCGGCTTAATCCACTCTGCCATTTCCATTTCCGCCAGCGTGAGAGTTTGAACCGTTACGATACGTTACACTGATTCTGAAACTAATATTTAATTATAACAGCAGCTTTTATGTATCGTGGGCTTCTAGTTAAAAAATTCAGCGTATTTCATTAAATCTTTAATCAACCCTACATTTTTTATTTTATTTATTTTTTATTAAGGAAACGAATTCTCTGATGATAATATCGTCTCGGTAGTGTCTGTGTATGTAATCTAGGCTGTTCTCTGAACAACAGTAACTAGTTTCAGTGAGAAAACAAAGGTTTAACAAAATCCAAATTTCCCACCACGGTATGGTTTATTTTCTCGCACCATTCTAGTTCCAATAAGGATGGTTCACACATTATGTCATTCTCACTACAGTGTTTTGCAGATGACAAGCCGTTTCTTCCTTCTCCTGCAAAGAGACGCGGTCCAATCAGAGACGGCGAGACGGAGGGAAGACCCTTACTGATAGCGGCACCTCATTAGCCCGTACACGTGATTGGCGGTGAAGGAATTGGCTTCTCATTTGAAAAATACTGTAAACCTATGTTTCGAGAGACTCGAGGCAGTGTGCATTGGAGTGAAAGTGAGAAAGAGAGAAATAATGGAAGCAAAGAGAGTGCTTCTTTAAAACAAATTTAATTTATAGTCCCGAATTCTTCAGATAAATTCAGACTCTCGTTACATCATCTACGGCTGTTCGCAAAATTTACCACAAAAGATAATTTCCTATAGTCCTACAAGTTAGAAATGCGCCCGTTTCTTTCTAACTTGTAGGACTATGAAATAACCAATATACTGCTGGTGATATCCCAGCTCATTTATACCACCAGAAAAAATCACAACCAACACACATCGGTCTGATTAGCCCGCCCGCCTTGTAAAGCCTCGTTTGTATAAGCGACAATGGCTGCCTACACGTGAAATGCCAATCAGGTGAACTGGAATTCAAACACTCTTCTTTTTATTTCGTCATGTTAATTACAGGTCGCCGAGCTCAATGAGGCCCACAGTTTCACTTGTCAACATGCAAACTCGCCCAGTTTTTCCAGGATTAATTTGTGTTGTTTTCTAACTCTATACTTTTCATTAAAATCCCAGTCAATATCCACAGAGCACAACCCATAAATACTGGCGTCAACTAACTTGAGAATGATCGTAACATATACTACATACACAGTAAAACAGGAAATGCGTCATTCTGAACTGCCGTATGTACACAACAGTGCTGTATTGTCAACAGGGAATTCGAACGTTTGTGTCCGGGCGGACACATTTATCTAAAATGCTACGTAAAAACAAAAAACAAAAACATTTTTTAATGGGTGTTTACTTATAATTAAATCCGTGTGAGAGTTTAATATGCATGCGGATGTTTGTTGAAATCGGATATTCAATTCGTTGCCCTTTTTCGCTCTAAATGTTCAATGCAATTTTCCTAAAATGTAAACAAAAAAATAATATGCACATATGAACTGTATTAGTTAAAAAGATAAAATAAAATATGTCCCTTAAACATCCCGGGTCAGCCCAATGGTCAAATTCGTGTCTACGGTGTGAGTGAAACGGAGTTCGAATCCTGGTGGGGACATCCCAAATTCATGGAGCTCTTGGCGGAACTATAATGGTTTCTAGCTGGTGGTTTAAAACTTTTCAAAAACACACTAGACATTTTGTCGACCTCAGTGGTGCAATAGTAACTTGCTCGGCTCTGGGTTTAAGATTAGCGGGTTCAAACCCGGCAGATATTGACAGACTTTTCAGCGCGTAAAAATCCTCCTTGTAAATGTGCAGACATCAGCATGTCACATTGATGTACACATAAATGCCATCGATCTGGACATGGATTAGAGGTGTACAAATCTCGATTTCAGCTTGCCCATACTCGCTTGAACGCCAGGCAAGCAAGTTGCCAGCGTCACATCTAGCAAGCAGGCAGGTTTCTTTAGGCTTGCGTGGGTCAGGTTAAATCCAACTTGAGCAAGCCAGAATAAGCTTGCGACATTCCTATCAGCTAAACAACTGTAGTTGCAAAGTGTAGGTAATACTTTCTTGCTTTTCTACATGCTGGTAGAAGAAATTCATCATGCAGATAAATAAAAGATGGTTAAAGTATGAAAAATCGTTTAAGCGTCTTAACACATTTATTATTTTTATTATTAGGTAGATTTCGAAGAAAAATCTACCTATTGCAATCGATACCATGTCATGACTTTCGAAAAATTCTTTCATATCTTTACGTTTCATGCCTCCCTAAGTACAAAACCACCGCCTGTAGCTGCCGTAATTTTGAAGATATCTGAACCAAATTTTATTATGTTATTTCTAGGCCCAATAGTTCGGACGTTGATGAGCAAAATTGGCGCAAGGGGGTGGTCGGGGAAGGGGGTTGAAATTTTAAAACATTTATATCTCGGCCCTTATGAAGTAGCCTATAGAGGAAAACTTTGTTTGAATAAATTAGAGTACTCCTTATGGAGTTCACAGTGACACCAACGATTCGGGGGTTTTGGGGGTACGAGTCGGGGTAGGGGTGGGGGGATGGAAATTCGAAATTTTTGAAACTACGTCTTGTGGGGTATCGTTGAAAAGCTCTTGATGAGTACTCTACAAATCAAAAACTAGTTTCTTGATAGTTCTCATATAAGGCGAGATTTGAATGTTTGAAAAAGTTCTCTTTCCTCTTTTTTGCAGTTCTTATTGAGGGTTTGTCATGCCAAGGCTAAAGAAGAAGAGTGCTACGCAGCGACAGTAAATTAAACCAAAAGCACTTCGAAATCTACCTCAGCCTGTAGGCTTGCCTAAAGGGATTTTTGTTATTGTTATTATTGATTGTATGATGTTTTCTCGAAAATGTTTGAACATTTTTCCCATGCCGGACTAGTACCATTGTTCATTGAAAATTCAAACTCTCCACATTTTAGTTTCTCCTCTGCTTCCTTCACGGTAAAATTCTCCATTCTCCTTTTGCTTGCACTCTACACACATCTGAAGTTCCTCAACTATGTAACTGCACGACTTACCAGTGCACTGATATACCCAGTTTCATATTCTTTCTGCCAGGCCTTGCAGTTCCCTTAGGCCCTGTGAAACCCACCAAGTTATGAAGAGCTTGTGACTCATAGCGACAGTGTTTCTTATCATCGTTGTAATCTGGCTTGCTCTCTTGTCAAACAAGTTATAAGCTGTGGCTGGTTGCAGAATTTCAAAGGGGCAAGCAAGCTAAAATCAGAATATGTACACCTCTATAGTATTTTTCATATGAGAAGCCTTTTCCTTCACCGCCAATCACGTGTACGGGCTAAAGAACTGTCGCTTGCAGTAAGTCTTCCCTCCGTCTCGCCGTCTCTGATTGGACCGCGTATCTAAGCAGGAGAAGGAAGAAAGGGCTTGTCATCTGCAAAACACTGTAACCGGGATCGAAGCCGCGACCTGCGGGACAGAAAGTCAGTGTCATACTCGGTGTACCACCCATGCCGCATTTACGGAGAGAGCTATAAAAACCTCAGCATAGTAACAAAATATGAATGATGTACGTCACGATAAGACCTTTGACTTAAGTGATCTTTCTGATCATAGACAGCTTGCATTTTCTTGGAAATGTCAGTGCAGCAAACCTAGACAGGTGCTAAAATCGAAAGATTAAAAGATTGCACAATTTTAATGCATATTACAGTATCTTAACGTCCAATGGATACATTTTCCCTGGAAACAGAACTTATCGACTTTATATGGTTTGTTAACTAAGAATGAAGGATTTTTTTTAATATCATAGGATGTAGCCTACATTTGGCCTAATAGCAATAGTAGTCAGACGCGTACCGTACTGAATTCAGAAGCAAACGTTTGTAACATTAAAATGATCGTAAATCATAGGCCTACCTTTGGTAAATCTATGAGGACAATGATCTACATTTTTAGCATAACTGGATCCAGAATAGTCTCTTTAAATTATCTTAGTATATCGATTATCGTAATTTTATTAAACCTTTTAAACTGAAAACATATATTCATGAAAGATTGTACACATTGCATGAGACTATTATAGGAGAAAAATTCATCTGACACTGGGACTCGAACCCATGACCTTCGGCGCTCCGTGCCGCTGCTCTATTACCTGAGCAAGCCACAGTTCGATTCACAGCGTCAGGTGGAATCGCTCTCCTATGACTGATTACACTAAATGGCCTACCTCAATGAAAGACATCCACGTCATAATACTATGACGTGAGGCACACTAATTAGTGACTCTGTGACCAGGTAATCAGTTGTGATCAGGTTCTAAAGGGAGGGATAATTTAATTTATATCCTACATTTGCCTCTGCGACTGGGAAACCCCGAAAATCTCACTAACATTTTCCGGCTACAGAATTAAAAACCTTCCATATGGGAGTCTACGACCACCCTGGATAATAATAATTTCATTCCAGTCGGGAAATCCAGTTGGACGATTTCAAAAACAGTTAACTCTTTCGTAGCTAAATTTATGCATGGATAATAAAACATCTGCGAGCTCTAAGTTTGAAATCAATGAGGAACATTTCAGTAGAATAGATGGTATCCATGAATAACAAACATAGCACTTTAATAAAAATCCTTACGTTTTAACGTTACTTATTACTCCATTAATCTCGCATCTCTATTTTTATACAATTTTTGAGGTGTCCTTAGCAATGAAAATGTTAACCTGATTCAACTACTATTGATACAAAGCAGACTCATTTGTCTAGTCTACGACCATATGTAGGAGAAAATAATTAATTATCAAAATCATCAAGTTATAATACAATATTCTTAGCTGTGTCCTATTAGGAAAAAGTACTGCAAATGGAAATTAGGATACACGAGTTATTTGCAATGTTTGGACAATGTGAATGTGAATGTGGAGTTTATAAATTAAATTGTACCGATTGTAATGCTGTCTATATTGGACAGACCGGCAGAACCTTTAGAAAAATATTTTCAGAACATTTTAGTGACTTTAAATATAATCGTAGAAAATCAGCTTTTGCTAACCACCTAATAGATAACGCACATAGTTTAAATACAATTGATAACACTTTGAAAATCCTTCATAATCATAAAAAGAGCATAAAACTAAACACATTAGACAGTACGAAATTTATAAACATAAACATCTGGTTGTTAATGAAAACAATATTGAACACAACTAACTTTTCGAAACGTGCCTTAAACTCACCCACAATGCATATAAGATTTCTCAAGTTAGTAGTCAGCCTGCTCATGGCACTAACTCATCAACTCCTACTAGTACATAAAAGCTTGTAAGTATTTCATACACATATTATATCGTTTTAATACAAGGGCTGTTCCAAGAAAAATTTTATAACATTGTCACATATAATAAAAACTATTTCTATTTTTCGCTTTCTTTTAGTGTAGTTATGGACTGAAGATGAAGCGTCATGCTTCGAAATGCATTTCCAAATACTGAAATTTGAATAGACTACGCTGACAAGGATTCAAAATTGAATTAACGTCACATTTTATATTCTTTACAATCTTTTCTTATGACCAATAACTGCAGTGAAAAGAAAATCTAGACAACTATAAGAAGATTCTAACCTGACACTGATATCTACATATTACATGTTATGCAGCTCTATTATAGAATATTAATCTACAGATTGTGTACTTGGTTTTTATGTATTGACGTATCTTCTATATCCTCATAATTTCTTAGACTTGATTAGCTGCAAATACATATGAACATATTTTTATCAATTCTTAGCAAGTAATATAGAAAACTTCTATTGATATAATCCACAAGGACATTTTTACTTTCTCAAATATTGTAGATATTACAACATACTTGTAATTATAATTTTAATGTTGAACAGGTTTTATCTGTTAATTATTAGCATTTACTATGTGTAACGCTTATACAAATCAATACTGTACATAACCAAAACTTTTCTCAAATCGTTCATAATTTTATAAACTGCTCTTTTAGAATTATACTAAAGATTATACAATTAATTTTCTAGAGCATCTTTGATTCCTTATCAACCTTTTCTCTATTCTTTTCATCTCATACTAGTGCTTAGGTGGAAATATAACCTGATATAAACATTTCATTAGCACTAGCTGAAAAAATGAAATTTATTAATGTGAATTGAATTGTACAGGTCTCATTAAACGATGAAGAACGAAAATGCTTTGTTCACAGTGCCAGGTGAAAATCCCATTCATAGAATAATTGAAATAACTAAAATGTACAATATCTGGTAGACGTGTGTTAAAATGCTCTGGGTCATATCGTTTACATATCACGCATATGTTCATTATATCCATGCCCCTCCACCATGTCTGATAGCATCATGTAATTTATGTGTTTTAACATTTACGGCTTGTAGTGTCGTTTCAGTTCCGGATGAATAAAAACTCCTTGCCATGTACGGGCACCATATTTACTGGTCAGCTTTATACACTTGAAATCAGGTGAATAAATGCAGAGCTGTAGGGTAGGACCAAGGCTTGTAAACAGTTTACTGATCTTGGGGTAGGACTACCTTCATTTGAAGATTCACTTTAAAAACTCACATTAATGTTGAGCGTTTGATGTGTTCACAACTTAACTTTTTAGTGATGGCTCCAAAAGGTGAAAAGCAGATGAATATAATACAGAGAAAAAGATAGGTCTTAGCCTACCTTTGAGTGTGCAGTTCTTACAACAGAACTAATTTCGGTTACCATTGTGTTAATACGGTTTTAACTTGAAACAGGTCTATAGCACAATATGATAAAAGCAATGTCCACAATATTAGATATACTTAAAGTATTTACCACACCAGATTTACTTATTTGATAAATGGGTTTAAAATGGTTTTAAATGCGTTTAAAATAAAAGCTGTATGCAGGGCAACCATAAATCATGAAAAGCATAACCGACTAAAATTGTAAAACCGGAATTAACAACAATATTGAAACTAATAAACATATAAAAACTTTTCAAAATACAGGTTAATATAGTACATAGAATAAAAAAACTAATTACCTGAACCTTTCTCTTGATTTTGAGTTTTATCAATTCAATAGCCTAAGATTATTGATTAACTACGGATCCCCAAGTCTGTCTTCGATCCCCGGGACCGACCTTCTGTGAGGTAGGGAGGTCTGGAATGGGGTGCACTCAGCCTCGTGACAAACTAAGGAACTATTTTATAAAGAAGTAGCGGCTCCGGTTCAGTAAGCCATCAATAATGGCCGTGGGAGTCTGCATGCTGACCATATTCCCCCAATCCTTCCATCTGCTACGCAGCGGTCCGATAGCAGGCCTAGTCCCTGGAGTTTAGTTTTAACAATTCAATTTAAAAAATAAAAAAAAATAAAATAAAATAAAATAAAATAAAAAAAAAGCAGACTGAAGGCCAAAATTATTATTACTACAATGGTCAAAATACATCCAACAGTTCTATTAATTTAGTATACAATTTCACCGGCCAATTCTGCGATGAGTTTTGTCCAAGTAGTTCATTAAACGTGCCTCAGATAACAGTGCATGCAAATAAAAATACAAATTTCTCTTCGATCATATTACAGTGGAGAATAATGAATTGTTTAGCGAACTTTGTTCATAATTTATTCAATTCTGTGGCTTGGTTCTAAAAGGGCCAATGTCACAAAACTTACTTTTGAGATAACTGACTTTGTAGATAATAATATTTTTTGCTGAGAACTTCCGAAATTGGCCCCTAAGGTTTCTGTATTATGTCTATTAATAGAAACAGACACTGACACTTTTATCATACGAGTAGAAATGACATTTTTTCCTGAGAACTTCCGAATTTGGCCCCTAAGGTCTCTGTATGATGTCTATTAATAGAAACAGACATTGACACTTATATTATACGAAAGATAAAGACTAGCCGAGCTCAATAATTCATAGATCTCATTTTTGCAAGAAATTGACATTGGCCCTTTTAGAACAAGCCACAGAATTACGTAATTCGAAAAGAAATACGCAGTGAAGAAGCACATAGCACGTGAAAAACACAACAAAAGAAAAGACGAATACGTTACATCAGGGTGAACAGGTACCCTCCTCATGCAGTCCATAAAATGAACAAATTAGCATTTTAGTTATTCCTTTGCTTTTTCTGGGAAAACTCATAATACTTAACAATTAAAATCATAATTATCCTCAGTCAAATAAAGCATGGTTGCCCTACTAATATACTTCCCTCAGCCTTCCAACATGTAACAGTAAAAGAAGTTGATTCTAAGTTCTTTCCTACAACATAAACAGAATATTCGCTGAAATTTACCATGCACAGCAGCAAAACAGTTTAGGCCTATTAGTTGAATTAAGTTTAATGGAAGTAATAATCCTGTTCCAAAATCTCAGATGAGATAGTATAGGTTAATATTTGTTTAAAGGTTTCGAGAAAAGGATGTTTCCTGCGCATCTCGTAATACGTTACCGGTGTCGTGCAGATCGGCATAGTACAGTATTTTTATCTTGTAATATTATCGTGCTCATCGCTACACACCCCGTTGGAGGTAGGGGTGGACATAGAGACTCAAATCTACAGCCTCCTTCACCACGGCTCCAAGGCAGCACCCCTTAGCTACGGCGGCTAAGGAAACCGACCGTTGATATCGTAGATAGGTTAAGTCAGGTCATGTCAGGTTAGGTTAGGTTAATTCAAAGTCTCATTCAATCGCAGGCAGATACTTTATGAATGATTTCTAAACAATACAATTATAATATTAATGTACACAGTATATCTATAATAATAATAAAAGGAAGTGTTTGTCTTTCTATCTATAGCAGTTACTGTGAACTCCATTGCAATCAATATGATAATGTAATTCCAACTTTTTCTCTATGTCCACCTCTACACCTAGTTCACGAAGGGTGTGTGACGATGAGTACGATGATATTGCAAGATAAAAATACTATGCCGATGTGCACGAAAATGTGACTGTACCGATGTGCACACAACTTAGGTTACCATGGCTTAAAGTAGGCAATTAATACGTATTATTGGTAGTAATCACAGAAATTTTAGGATAACCATTTATACTCTATCCTTTGACAATTTTTTACAACTTTACTTCTAGACTTCTTAACGCAGTAGGAAAAGTTATAGCATAATATGTACGTAACAATCAAGTCTACCCTGTAGAAAATTTACATTCACCTTAGTAACTACCGTCATGAATACCGGCTTTTATCATAATGACAGGCCACGGGATTGTTTTCGTACGTTTTGCCTTATGCAGTAATTAGAATTAAAATTATATATTAACGAAGTATATTTCTTCTTTAGTTTATAGTAAATCACACACTATCGATCCTATTATCCTCTCGATAACTCAAATTTAATTTAACAGTCTGTATAATCAGATTTTTAAGTAGTTTTTTCTATTAAGACCATTGCACAAGTTTCACTGTCATACAACAATACATTGTCGGCAAGTTCATCATCTGAACAGTTTTTGAGAAATTTTATAATTGTAATACAATCGATAGGTTAGTTGGGGTCAAACTCTAACGGTACACAAAAATTCTTAAGTATACAGGTGCGCGCGCGCATAACCAAATGCACACATTATCATACAAATACGGCAAAACTTTCTTACAGATGTAATTATAATTCCTGCTTATCAATCAATGATTCGACGCTGAATTCTGTACTTAAACAATATCTATTCCTAGTATAAAAAAAACTCGTCTGAATATGTAACATAAATGAAAAATAAAGGCCTTAAATTACGTAAACGCCGATAGTTAGCATATAATGAAAGTGGAGGCTCTGTTCAAAGGATGTAATTTACTTCGATTAGCGCCCAATAAGGTAACAAGAAAATACTGATTATAGATGTCAGGCCATCATATTAAGGACCATTTACACCGATATGGCGACATGGCGCCGCGAAAGCAGCAGGGGGTGAAACGTGTCTGCGATATCTCGTAAAAAAAGTTAATGGCAAAATACAATTTGTTGATGGCTCCAGGGAAAACATGTTATTCTGAAAATGACGATAATTTCAGAGATCCGAAGTAAAGTGAAAACAGTAAAACAAAATAGCATCTGGGTTATTCTGTCAACATGTGTTTGAAAGAGTAGGTTAATCGCTTTTCCACTGGAAAACGCCAATATGACGTACACTAAACAGAATACGTTTTTCCCACACATTTGAACGCTTTTTAACGGTAAATAGCAGCTTCATATTTTGCAAACATTCCCGAAGAATTTTAAAAATCTTGTTTAACAATCATAATACGCTACATTAACATGTTTTCAAACCAGAAAGCAAGTTTAGTTACCAAGTCAAAGAATTTACAGTTACAGTACAGTAAATTGCACTGAAATGATGCAATTGGCAGAGTGGTTAGCGCAAGGCCATGGGATCGATTCTTGGCAATGCTGTCCCTTTGTATATTATAGTAATCGGATGCTTGTGTTTTACCTTAGGTTTACGTTAATTAACAGATAGGGATCTGGCGCATCCCTGCAATAAATCTTCTGACAACAAACGCTTGACTCTTGCGGCAAGGGTCAGTAACTTTCAATCATATTTTCGTAACAAATGATTGACCTGTCCTTTATCAATATGATATACAACAGAACTGATATTTGCTGAACTGAGTCCTACTTACGTTAATATTAATACCATAGATATTTCATCTTAATAATGTTGTGAAATTTTAACAGGAAAAATATTTCACAAATAGCCTAACAACACCGACTAGTGTTAAAAAAAAGAAGAAGAAAAAAAAGACAATCCCATTCAAAAGTAGTCAGTAAAAATGTCTTATTGCGGTAAAATAATGAAAAGTTGTATCCACAAAATTATTCTTTAGGACATTTTCATGCACAATTCAGACGTCACACAAAGATGACTAAATACAGAAACATAAAAAAAAACGAATTAAGTTAGGCTACTGTTCTACAGGAGCTCAGAGAAAGACCGGGAATCAGATTTTCAGTTGTGTGGAACATACATCTCCATTACCGACCGATACGACCTATCAATAACCCTGTTATTTCCCGAAGGAAATGAACTTCTGTAGTACCTCTCCAGAGCAGTAAAAGGTCAAGCCAATAATTCTACTGGAGCAGACTTAAGGTTAAGGTGCCTATTGCTGTTTCGTATCTCTAGCACTCTCTTAGCTCATACTTACTTCGTATATGCACGGAAGATCTAAATGTTTAGCCTATAACTGATGACGTCATGTTGCTAAAATAATATATAATATAATAATGTTGCATCAAACGATTTTGTATTTTTTATATGAAGATTGAAAAACAGCTCGAATATACACAAATACCCACTGTGGTTTACTATGAAACCCGGGCTTCAAAAGTACTTACGGATTGTAAATCTGCATTTTAAAAATCTTCATTCAAAATAATGTACTTTTCTAACCAATCAGATCATCAACTTCACTAATCCTCTGTTTTCATGCTGTAACATAGCCTTCCCATTCCACAGTATGTTGTTTAAAGCGCGACAAGTTCAGAAACAAGTTGCGCAGTAGCACAAGCAGAAGGGAGGTTGGCGCAGCACCCTCTTTTCCATGCTAGCTATGCCATGGCACCAACGAAGTCTCGCAGTCGGGCATTTTCGCCCGTCGATCGGGTGTTCTGTCTGTTTCTTGGAGTAGAGAGGAGAGTGGAAGTAGAGCCAAAGGCGTGGTCGATGCGCAGCCCGAATATTCACACGCTTGTTATTGAACTTGTCGCACTATATACCTGGCATAGCTAATATACATATACATTTCACTTTAAGCTCTTTGTGAAGAAAAAATTGCATGTGTATGACATCAGGAACATATCATCAATTTTTTATATGTAATGAATTAATTTTTACCCAGTGAAAGGATAGGCCTAGTGAATATTAGCTTATTCTTTTCCAACGCCAGAACTACACAATTAGCTGTAATGTGTAAAATTCCAAGATAATTAAAAGTACGATACCTAAATTAAATGACTTTTGGCATTTCCACCCTCGGTTATTATTACACTGTACTCGCTTGCTAAATGTTGAAAATAAAAGTTGAATGAAATTCTATTGAAATTACGGAGGTGCTGCACATCTGTTCATTTTACGAGACATACATTATTGCTGAACGAAGGTACAGATCTTAAATTCAATTTTCACTTTCGTGAATTGGTAGAAAATCTGAGAAAGCGGTTGAATTGATAATCAGTAATTATACTACTGTAGTGTTATTCGAAATTTTCATTTTAAGATACATTTCTAGCCTTACTTTAATCAGTAAACTATGCAATATATACCCGCACTTACTTGGCTTGCATGTACATCAAGCTATAGACGTATAGAGTCGATAAGCTGCTAGTGATCAAAATCATGAGACCAGTTACCTGAAACAAGAGAAATTCTATTGTAAAAATCAGAATAAAGCGATCAGATCCAAATACACTTCACAAGGAAATGTTATAATGTTAAACCTGTACACACTGCTTACTATTTATTAGGGTGAGTAAAACACAATTAGCTACCAAACTTCTTTATTTGCAACACAAAAAAATAACATCTCTCTCCATTTTTCATGTCATTGCGTCGTCTATAGTGGCTCTAGGCGGCTCTATGAAGGCACTTCTAGTATGACCCATAATGTTTTTCTTGTCGCAAACCTTTTTCTATTATAGTCCAGTTATTCTTTGCATACCCAGGCGACTTCCTTTTGTTAGGAGGAAAAGTTTGCCGTAGCTCAACCCATGCTCTTTATTTTTACCGCACCAATCAGCTAGTTATCTCAGCCAATTAAAATCTAAGAATGTCCTGTGACGGCTGTTGCAGCTACTCGTCTACTCACCGTGGAATGAAACACGGGGTTGCAAGATCTAGTTACAGTAAACAATAACACGTTTGAATCGGTTAAAGCGAGGGAAGAACTGAAGTCAGTGATAACGATGAGAGAATATTGCAACGTTGATTTTGTTTTGGAAAGCGGAAACCAAGAGCGACTTGGTCAGATCAACTAATATAAAGAAACGCCGATATAATGGTTTAAACGTCTGAAGCCGCCTGGATATGCAATGAAAAACTCTACTATACGATAACATCGTCCACACAAAGGAAACTAAGAAAGCCACTATAACAGTATATTTATTTTCGTCACCATTACCGATTCGGCACGTCATGTTAGTCTACAAATAGCGGTCGAAGAGCGTTGTGGTCCACGCACAAGCGGGATTCCATTAGTAACAGCACAGTTTCATGGTGAACAGTTCCCAGCAAGCTAGCTTTCAAGCTACCACTTACATCACGCATGATTCACGGTCACAATGTTGCAATAGGCTTTTCCTGTTACCAGGATTATTGATGGTCTAGTCATTCGTACGGAATTCGTACTTTTATCAACGTGACGGAACTTATTAATGCATTCGATTTGGCACAAGCTCAAGGATTAGCGATGTCCCTTATGTTGTAGAGAGGTATTATGGACAAATATACGCAGCTCTATATTGTACGGTATTTTGTCTCAAACACGATTTTGATACAGTGAAAACCAATTTATAAAACGCCTCATGAGGTCTATAGAAAACCAACAGGGGCTACTATTCAATTAGTCTACTTCTACATTGAAGCTCAACAGGCCCCAGGCTTGTCTGTCTCGTACCTCGTGTCCTGAGCAAAGAAGATTCAGACTATTCAATAATCCAATTTAATAGTTTTCTAAATACAGTAATAACAACAATAATAACACTAAATTACATTATCATTATTATATATTATAATGTTGGCATTAAAACAAATGTTTTATAGATATTCGAAAAAGGTTATATTGCAAAATACAAGTAAATATAACATTACATTCTTGTTCACTGACTAATAGTTCAGGCATATACGAGAGGAGCATAAGTCATGGAAACTATTTTCCCCCCTCAAAGTAAGGCGATGGTACCATGAGATTAACGTCAAGGGAGAGTGTGCCATCTTTAGTATTTGGTAGCCTTGTGAACAGAGGCGATGGTAATTTAGTTGTGAGTCAACCGACCCATCCCTCGTATACACTGTTGGTATACTCTAATTAGGGCTACGTAATTGTAATATATGATTGCTCGTTTATATATTATCGTACTTTCTGACATCGAAT
The DNA here is from genome assembly GCA_964059195.1 of Ectobius pallidus. Taxonomy (NCBI): domain Eukaryota; kingdom Metazoa; phylum Arthropoda; class Insecta; order Blattodea; family Ectobiidae; genus Ectobius; species Ectobius pallidus. The sequence goes on from CAXKWD010000002.1 coordinate 116,819,949, forward strand.
AATGCTTTGCACAATTCAAAAACTAAAATAAATCACACAGAATTAATTACAATTCCATTCAATTCAGCCAAAACAGATTGAATGGAGATCTGTCACGCCTTTCTCTGGAATGTCATTGTTATCTTTTGTGATATTCTGATATAATAATGAGATCCATTCGAGCATTACTGATTGCCGTAATATTAGGCCTACAACCTATGACACCGGTAACACATCGCAGTTTAATATGTGGGCCACAACAGATGGTGATGGTGTTGACGACGACGACGATGATGATATTAATATAATTTGTAGGCTTGTATAAAACATACGTGAGTAATAGAGTAATAGAAGGGCTAATACATGTTAAATTGCAAATATACTAAAAATGTAAGTAACAGATTTAGCTTCGTGTAGAACTACAACTCTAACACGCTACACGGCGAAATAGGGTCAAATAAATCGCGATTCAATAGGAACAGTGATAGTAATATTAATAATATTACTATTAATAATAATAATACTAATATTAATAACGTATATTATAAATACTTTTATGACAAAACAATACTGGAAAAATAAATGTTATATCGATATTTGTACAGGGAATACATGATCCTCTTTGCTACTGCAAATGAATAAGTAAATTTAAGACACTGCAGAAAGATTAAAATTAAAATATGTACATTTTATGGATGCTGTAATGAGAATTAGGCCCCTACTCATCCACCGAAATAGATATTTTCGTTACACTAAAAAATTCATATTTCCTATGTGGTTTTAAGCTTTCTCCTTCCCTTCCGGAATAGACTATGATTCTTAAAATAGCATCATTTCGTATTTATGATCTCAAATATATTTTAACTAAGGCCTAGTTCTACGATGCATGGCTCTTTAAAAATGAAAGAGAGAGAAAAGGGGGAATGAGGGACTTTTATTTAAATTTAAGCTCACTCGATTTTTTACATGGAACACATTAAAATATAAGCTTACTCACGCACGAATGTAATCTACAATTGAAACAGAAAGAAAGCTATCACAAAGCAGAATTTAGCTAATTAGCCACTACAATATGATATAAATACTATAATAAAATATCATTTAATCAAACATATAATCCAACACTAAAACGAATCAATAACTACCGGTACCTTAAAATTCTTACAATTATAGTCGTATCAGGGTTTATTATGTTAAATTATTATTTTGGAGAATAAAGAAGTGACAATCCGTACAATTTAATAACCACCGTCTAAATTAGACAAATTATTAAATTAGACAAGACCGCTGGGGTGGTCTTGTGGTTAGCGTCGCTGACTACAGATCCGTCGGCCCGGGTTCGATCCCCGGTACCTCCTCCGATTTTTCTGACGTAGGGAGGTCTGGTAGGGAGGTCTGGCAGGGGTACACTCAGCCTCGTGATTCAAATTGAGGAGCTACTTGATAGAGAAGTAGCGGCTCCGGTCATGAAAACCAGCGGCCGTGGGTGACGGTTCTGACCACAAGCCAATCCTGTCATCTGCCTTTGGTAGATGACGCAGCGGTCGGGTGGTAGACCAAATCCCTTCAGGGATGTAGCGTCACGGAGTTTAGTTTAGTTTAGTAAATTATACAGACAATACAAAATGAAATCGCTCGCACAGTCCACGATGAAGAGTTTTCATTATTGCCTCACTATGCATTAGTTCTTAAAGCTAACAAAATTATGTAAACATGTTTAAAATACACTTTATTATAACCATCCGAATCCTTTTTTAAGAGACGTAGGTATAATATTCGTAACAATTTCAATATCTCTATAAATACAGCTTCTACTATTCCCAATGAAACCTTTTATCTAGAATTCTATATCTACCGTTTAATAGATAAATATAATTTGGAGATGGCAGAATACAAAAAAGGAAATAAACATAATTAAAAAGAAACTCATTTGAGATTTTAAAAAGCTTATATCCGTTAAAATAATATATTCCAGAAGGGTGACGAAATTATATCTATACAAAGGATGTTTCTAATTTAACATATTTTCAAGAGAGGCAATGAAGGTAATCTGCGCATAATGGGAAATATGCAAGAAAATACATTTCTTAAACAAACCATAACCTCAACTTCATATATAGGCCAATCAATGTTAGCTATATTGTTTACTTCATAGTAAACGCGTTAAAATCTGTGTTGCCCAACACTGATACTTATTTGCATGCATATATTAAAAGCATTTGATTACATATGTATAAGCTCTCACCTGGTTGAAGCAATGAACTGAAATCGTTTTACAGCAATAAACACACTATACCGAAATCCCCCCAATCCTCAAGCAAACTGTGAACAGTTAGTTATTCACTGTGTGCTCACATAATTATAAGAAAGGCTTATCTGAACTTTAAAAGAAGCTACTTTTATAGGAGAATTATCCCGATTCACTTAACCCAAATTGCTGTAGTTAAATTTTAACTATTTACCCAATTTTAATTTTAAATTTATCTATTTAGCATGATAGAGGTAAAACCATCAAGTCTTCTTTTCCCCTCTACCAAGATACTACAAGCAAAGACAAAAATTATTACAAGAAAGAATATAATAAGAAAAAGAAAATAACACTTGACACGTAAGTTACTGTATCAAATTACAATAATAATTAAAATAATAATAATAATAATAATAATAATAATAAAAACACTGCGGTGAACAACAACATAAGAAATTCAGCACTAAAAGCGTTTTTAGAAAATTTAAATCGTTAACCAGCTAGAGACAATGCTTATCGCTACAATACATACTATACTTCTATACTATACTATACTATACTATACTACACTTCAAAAATAAATACAATGTTAAAATAATGTATAACAGAAATACTGCATTCCTAGAGGAAGAGATCCAGCTTTCGGAATGGCTGAGTTTTATTATGGGTTTGGGGGAAAAAAATAGCATGCAACCGTCTACGTGAGGTTCCCTAGTCCTCCACAGGAACCTGGAAGCACGCCTGAAGGCAGAGGCTGTCTGACTCATGATAGATAACAAGCCTCGTTAAAACTGCACTGTCATTTTTCTCAAGTTGGCAGCAGCGTGAGTCTTTCTCTCAACGACCTTCACAGGTGAGCTCCAAACAAGAATGGCTCCATCCTCAAGCAGACAACAAGGCGGTATAACAGGTAGCAGCGGCTCCTACGCCCTCAGCAACAACAGGGCAGGTGTTTAAAATATCAACACAAAAATGTGTATCATCAATCGTCAAAACAGCGTTTTAACGACCTAGCCAAAATATGTTGCGCTCGCGCATGTGAATTTGCTACCTTCTCTCTGTCCACCTTTAGATCATTCAAGTAAGCTCCAGAGACCGGATATTATGCCTATAATTCATTACCATTATATAAAAGTTCATGTATTAGTATAAGGCGTCCGCAGACATAATTAAAAAATATCATAAAGCAAGTGGAAAGTAAAGAAGTAAAATCTTTTCATATATTTCGTTATAATGACGTATAATTAATACCCCAAATATTAAGAATATAGGCCTTCTTTTAAAAATGGGATGAAAAATTAGGGGCCCGTAAATTTTTTTTAGAAATTTTAGAGGTCCTCGGGTTCAAAAAAGGTTGAGAAACGCTGGTATAAGGGATGTGTACAGCATATAAAGTTTTGCCTATTTACACTTGCAATGCCTATAAATGCCTATTACCTAATTTTCTAAACTAATATTGCAGTGCATTTGAACAGTTATAGGCCTACTGTATTGTGAATTCGATGTACTGTCACTCCATATTGTATAAATATGACTCCATATTACCTTTATATTTCTGGCTATTTTTCCCTCACTGAAATCTTTAACATTATTCTGGCAATTAATTGCCTTACCGAGCTAAAAAAAACGGTGTCATCATCATGCCAATATTTTCCTTAAGCCGTTAATCGCTTTCATTCAGCTGCGAACACACATGAATATCGGGAAAAGGATGAAATGTCATCTATAGGCCTACTTATCTCCTCTCAGTTCGTAGTACCAAGCACGAAAGTTAGTATTTTATGAAAATGATGGCTTAAAAATGCCAGTAGACTGTATGTGGTATAATGTTTGTAAAATTCAGTGAGTTTACATCCAATCCTTCCCACCGACGAGAATGTTGCGCCACCATAGGCCCACTCCACTAAAAAAAAGCCATTATTATTTTGAAAAACTAGATATAAATTTTTTAAGTGCCAAGATGAGTGGCTATTTTCATGATTTTTAGTACCATGCATTTTGAACTTTTTAATAGGATTTATCGCATCGCTCACTAGAAACTATAATAGAAGAAATTGCAGGCTCTTACAAGAAATATAGGCCTACATTCTTGGGGCACCAAATACGTACCAACTGAAACCCAGGATTGATTACCATCCACGACAATGTTTCCTCTACAGAATAAAACAGCAATAGCTTCAGTGGATATTTATATTTAAGCGCTTAGGCTAAGTCGATGGTAATATTACACATACAGAATTGGAAATGTATTGTTTATAATTAGTTCATTACCTAATTTGGCCAGCATATTCTATAAATCCGTGATTTTAATTGCTCAGATATTTATTTAAAATGTAAGTTCAAATATAGTATATCTAGTATATCTAACAGGTACTGCAACTAAGACCTGCAACCGTCGCCGGTGTGCCGGAATTTTGTCCCGCAGGAGTTCTTTTACATGCCAGTAAATCTACTGACATTGGCCTGTCACATTTATGCCCGTATTAATCTCATCGACCTGGGCCGGGATCGAACCCGCAACCTCGGACACAGAAAGCCATAGCGATACTAACTGCGCCACCCAGGCTGACAGTAGCCTATATCTAATAGCAGAATTCCTCTTTGCAAAACACATCTACAGAGGATGACAGTAATACGGCACGCTACAAGAGTGTGAAGTGAAACGAAAATGATTGTGCCGGATATAATACTGCAAACAATAACTGGTTCGATATAGTTTCAGTCTATCTGATAGCTCGGTCCGATAAACAGAGCAGATAAAAATATATATTCAGCTTCGAGTCAAAATCACCTTCACGTTTTAGAGAGAGAAAAATGAATTTAAAAAATGCAACACAAAACACAGTAGAGCAAGAATGGATATTATGGAATGGAATTTGAACGAAGTACTTCATTATCCACCAATGTTTTTTGCAAATAACATTTCGAAGAGATCAAACAGAGGCGAGAGATAAAAAATACGTTTACACAATGGTCATGCTTACAAAACTTTTCATATAAATTAGCACTTTATTTCCCTATGCAGTGCATACATAATTCCACTTAGAACTTCTTTTGGACAATAGAAAGCTTACAACATTAAAATATATCAATGAGAATCGTCTGGCGGAAAATTATGGGGTACACAAGGAATATGGATAATGGGAGTAAGAAACAATGGTAACATCTCGCTTAGTAAGGAATAAATCTAGTTGCTTTCAATTAAGTCATGATACAAATTTCTGTCATTATTACAAATAATAACTGACATAAGCCGGTAATTTTCCTTATCTAAAAAATTACTAACAAGTAAGCATCCATAAGACGAACGGGATCCTTTGCAGGTTAATAATAAAAATAGTTATATATTTTTCTATCATAGGCTATATAATTATCTCCCAACAAGCAAAGGGAGTTTTACTATAAAGCCACAGTGGCTGATTCACTCATTCACTTCGAGAGGGCTAGAATCAATGTACCAGGCTACCGTTACCCAAGAATGTAAACTACAGAGGTAGCGTATTCCGGCGAGTTTATAGGACAGGGGGTTGCGGCGAACAGGCGAGTGTGTGACGTCACCAGATTCCAAATCTCGCAATTCCCAGTTTTTACTCAGTCTACAAAATCTTACACCGCGTGATTAAACTCGTAACCTTTAATTAACCCTTTGTCGGATTCCTGTGAAATTTATACAGAAATAATCTACACACAATCAGCCCTACTGATGGTTAAAACAGAGCCTTAAAAAAGCGGACACAAATGTTTTTATTTCATTTTATAAACATCACCCGTTACACAAAATTCATGGAGGGAGAAGCAATTTCACTATGCGACAATTTTTTGTATTTTTGTGTCCCGAAAAAACTTTAAGCGAGAAAGTTTTAGTGAAATAATTGAATTTTAATACAAATGAAGTACCAGCCCCATATCTCGAATGGTTTACGAGTAATTGAGTGGTAATTATTCCGGGCGCTTCGAGCAGGACAGTAGAGAGCATGGTGCCGCTGACAAGGCTTTTGTACCTACTGATCTCGGTCGCTTGACCGTACGTAGTCTTTTAGGATAGAGATTACCAATACATATTGTTTTTAATAGTACAATTAGAAAGTGCTTTAGAATGTGCAAATAACTGAACCATTATGCCGGGCCAGAGATGTGCTGTGGCAGTGTGTAACAGTAATTTCCAGTGTGCAACAGTAATTTCTCAGATTGCAAGAAGCTTGACTGTAACATTTCGTTCCACGTCTTTCCAAAAATCAAAGATGTCCGCAAGAAATGGATTGTTGCTTGCCGAAGAAATGATTCTTGGAATCCTGATACAAGTAGAGTTTGTTCCTTGCACTTCACGGAGCAGGATTACGAAAGGGATTTCAAAGCTGAACTGCCGAATTTACCAAGGGGGAAAAAACTAAGAGAAAAAGGTAAATAATATATTATACTATTCTTATTAGTATTATTATGGTAATTGTTATTAATCATATTTACATGGGCTTTTAGGACTATAGAACTTTGTTTGGCTTTATATGCGCAGCTATGTCGGGAAGACTAAATAAAAAGGTACCTCCGAAGAATATCATAATTGAACATTAATTCTTTAATTGCACTGTATAGCGTATTTTTATTGAGGAATGGTAATTAGTCTGCAGCAAGGCAATATTTGGCGTTTCTTCTGAACGAAATTATTGAAGAATAATATTCACAGCTCTCGGTAGATCACGGAGTAAAGGGCCCATGGATTTAACCAGGCTAAATTATATTTTATTAAATTTTTTGCGACTATTATTCACTTATATTGTTATAGGTATTCATGTCGGCACTCTTTTTATAATTTAATGATTTATTAAAAATAATTAATTAAAAGAATTTAGGCTTTCACGGCCGGCGTCTGTTGAAGTCTTCCAAATTAATTTATTTCAAAGGGTCAATCTTTCAGTATGGGTACAAGTAGCCAGTTAATATCCTTTATTATTGAGTCCACGACTAAAATATTTAAGGATTTTTACGTAATTGCTAGTAGGTCTATTTTATAGAACAAAAATGCTTGAATCATTTTCTGGTCAAAGAAATAAACAAAATTGTCGCATAGTCAAATATGCTTCTTCCTGAACATTTCACGTCGTCACAATGATTCCGACAATTGAAGCGCTTGGAATAATTACCACTCAATTACTCGTAAACCATTCGAGGTATAGGGCTGGAACTTCATTTGTATTAAAATTCAATTATTTCACTAAAACTTTCTAGCTTGAAGTTTTTTCGGGACACAAAAATACAAAAAATTGTCGCATAGTGAAATTTGCTTCTCCCTCCATGAATTTTGTGTAACGGGTGATGTTTATAAAATGAAATAAAAACATTTCTGTCCGCTTTTTTAAGGCTCTGTTTTAACCATCAGTAGGGCTGATGTGTGTAGATTATTTCTGTACAAATTTCACAGGAATCCGACCTAGGGTTAATTAAAGGTTACGAGTTTAATCACGCGGTGTAAGATTTTCTAGACTGAGTAAAAACTGGGAATTGCGAGATTTGGAATCTGGTGACGTCACGCACTCAAGTGCTGCGATTGGTCTATCCCGGAATACGCAACCTGTATAGTTTACTGATCTTGACCGTTACCTACTTCCAGATGAGCTCAAATTTGGCCTGTAACAGAGAGATCGAATTCCCACGAAAAAAACTTTAAAAAGTATTCCACTCATTCGCTGATATGTTGACCCACTTCAAGATGAGTTAGAAGCTTGAAATTTGGCAAACAGTTTTTAGCCTGTAAATGACGGATAATTTCAAAAATATCTCTTTTGTTTATTTTTCACCCCAAAATAAAGAAAATGAAGACCTTATTTGGGAATTTTAGTGACTAAACAGTAAGCCTATGGCATTCTAAATATACGCACTCTACTGCCGATACAGGGTAAGTTCATAAAAAGCTTTTCCTGAGAATCTTTCTGGGAGTTTGGAGGCGGAGCACTATTGAGCGAAGGGAGTTTTATAAATAAAACTAATTGGGCATCTCTAATTCCTATTACAGGCCGAATGGTGATTAACTAGTGATGTTCATGTGACTACACTACAGTATTAAAAGTGTTGCAACTTCCTATTTGTTTATTAATGGTAGCACGATTTCACGAGTTCCACGAAACCCGATAATTTTATCAGTTGTCTGGCTGTACGATAAGAAATACGACACACTTGATAAGACAGCAGATAAGCAACGTGCTTATGATAAAGCATGATTCATGCACAGAATTCATGATTCCAGTAATAAATGACGTCTTATGAGGTAGTATTTGTATTTACCATCCATTCAGCACTATGAAGCTGCTATTAATTTCTTTGTAGTTTAATATTCTGGGGACGGGTGATCTACAAACAGTCTGACCCATTCAAATTACCTAAGTCCACATAACAGTTTGAAAGTACATGATCATAATAAATATTCCTTGAGATACCGGTACCAAATTTAAAATAAGCTTTAGGTGCTATAACTCATACACGAACAGAAATGGCCACCTGAAAATTACAGCAGCTACCACAATATTCTGAATTCACTGTTGGACGGCAGGAACAGGTCGAATGAACTTAGCACGGAGAGTATAATGCTCATTGCTTCTATCTCTTCTTATCTTGAACTCCTTTTTATTTGGTCTAGAAGATTTTCTTGTATGCTCGTCAGATAGGTTAACATGAAGTCCTTTCCAGACACCCGTATCTTAGAATAGTCCAAGTACTTACAGGTGATCGAACCTGAGCCTCTCGATCCATTTATAAGTAAAGCTTACTAGTGGCAAGCGAACTTTAAAAATTTGATGTTCAAAGGAGAGAAAATTGCAAAGGATATCTTGTGAGTAATAATGCCTGAAAATTGATATTCTCCTTACTTTTGTTGGCAAATTTGAGCAATAGCGTTGGAAACGAAAATTTTTCTTTTTATGATATCAAATTGACTAGATAATTTAATAATTGCCTTTATATATTAAACGAGTACTGTTTATTGAAGGCAGACAAATTTATTATTGTAGCTAGATAAATTAATTGGTCACCAGATTCATAGACATAACCATTCAAACAAATAAAATAAATAAATAAATAAATAAACAATTTGCGAATAATCCTTCTGAAGTAGGCTATATGTCTTGGAACGAATCATTCGTCTGCAATAGGCAACTTCACCCTTTCTGATCAGAATTATTAAACGTAATTATCAAGGAATTCATCAGTGTTCTGAAATCAATGAGGAAAAATTCAATCCTATAGCTGGTTTTCATGAATGACAATACTAACTTGTGAATTCAAGATCCTCTCATTTTATATATAAGCAATAATCCATTGATCTTATATCTCTGATTTTGTACAATTTTTTTAAGTGAATTTAAAACGTCAGTAGCAGTGTAAAGGTTAAACATTTGCATAGACCAGCTTTTAATGAAAATCTGTTGATATATTACAAGCTCAAAATTCGAACAGCTTGTCGAGTAAACATCTCGTAAAAAGCTAATTCTGTAGATTATCATGATATAAATTAACGTACTTGGACCTATATTTTAAGTGGCAGAATTGGGATGTTTAATTTTAACTCTCACTGTGGTGGAGGAAACTAAATACAACAGGATGCCACTCAACACCAATTAACATGCGTGGGGCGTTCGTTCAGCCCATACACATTCCACACATTTATGCATTCAAAATGCTTTAATATGTTCACGTATTAACTTTCTCTGCCTGTACTCGGCCCTGGAATTTCTAGTTTTACAACTTATTACAATTTAATATCGACACAACTTTTGAAGCCTCTTACGTCACTGGAATATTAAGAGTCCACTATCTTGAAAATAGTTCTATTTGAAGGAGTGCGTTGAACTGAAATTATGTCTATTGCCTCTGAAAATTGCTTTGTACTCAGTAAAACTCCGTTCAACATCACAAGAAGTAACAGACAAAATCCTAAATCTTGCAACATCTTCAGGAGCTAAATCCAGATCTGGCTCTATAGACCGTCCCAACCTTAAAAGACAGTATTGGTCTTATGCAGCGCACTGATGCCAGATCTACTCACATTACAAGGCCCGGCACATGATGTGAAAAAGCTCTTAAACCTCGTGAAAACATCGAAATTTGTTTCTTGTACATAATAATTAATGTAAATCATGCCCTGCAGATAGAACGACGGCACACCCTTCTTCCCTTATTTTCAACCCCCATGAGTAATATTTTCTCTATAGGCCCACAAATCTACATTTTCTGACCAATGTCTACAAAATGTTATACGTGTACCCTGTGGAATCAAGTAAAAATTCTACGAGACAATCATTCTCGAAAAAAACACCCCTTGCGAAATTTTCAATCCCTACTTTGTGATCTTTTTACTAGTCTACATTGTTTGAACGATTTTTACCAAACTTTACACACAGACCCTATAAAAACAAGAGAAAAATTAGGCGAAGTTAATTTTGGAAGAAGCCACCCTTTAAATGTTTCTACCCCTATTACACCACCAAAATTTAGATCTACATTCTTGACGTGTTTTTAACAGACTTTGTACACAGAACGTATAGAATCAGGAGAAAATGGTAGGAAAACTAATTTTGGAACAAACCACATTTTAGATCTTTCACCCCTATTTTGTGATATATATTTATCTACATCCTTTGACCAATTTTATCAGACTTTATACCAAGAACCTATTGAATCAAGAGAAATTTTTAACCAAAGTTTATTTGGATGAAACCACTCCTTAAATGTTGCAACCCCTATTATATAAATGTTATTTAAATCTAAATTCTCTGATCAATTTTTGCCAGACTTTACACAGAGCTAACAGAACCAGGAGAAAAACTTAGGTAAAACTAAATTTGGGGGGAAAAAAAGTCCCTTAAATGTTTTAATCCCTATTAAATCTACATTCTTTTGGCTCATTTTACGACTTGACACACAGAAAAGAAATACTAATAGGAATTTCTGTCTCTTCTTACCTCAACCCCACCCTCCATGGTCTTTAGAAGTAATAGGGTCCTTGAGTGTGACAAGTTGTGCTTTCTCTAGGGCCTAAATTTTGAAAATTAAAGGGGCTTCCTCCAAAATTGACTTCGAAGTACAAGTAAAATACAAAACCAGGTGACGCCGGGTCCTTTAAGCTAATAATTTATAAATGTTAAATTTAATATTAAATTTCATTTCGATAATATTATTTTTCATCATCATTATTATTATTATTATTATTATTATTATTATTATTACTATTATTGTGTTATAATTTTCAAGAATATAATTATAAAGGGAAGTAATAGTTAAAATACATTACATGCCTTTAGGCCTGTTCACTATCCTCAGGGAGTAGTATTATTCCTTCTCAGAGGGCCTTTCGTTTTTTCTTTTCTTATTCTATACAGTAAACTTTCTGGACACCCGGTAGCTTCTGCTATCTCTTTAATTGCCTGGGTAACGTTCATTTTCTTCAAGAAATAATTAAGTATATTTAATACTATAATTCGCTCTTTACTGCGCAATTTGTCAACACTAAGATTTCTAGTTCCTCTATTCATAATTAATATAAAATTTAATTTTAAAAAACACAAGAACCACTTCACATCAAAGTTAAACTTCACTACACAGCTACTATATAACAATGAGCTCTGAAGAAGACACGATAGTCTTAGAAACATCTGAGTACACAAAATCTCAAAGCAACCAAGTCATGAGCGCGAGAATGCTGAGCTCGGGAAAATGATAATTTATTAATGCTACATGATAGAGAGCTCTGGTTTGTTTTAAATACTTTTTCAGACATCTATAAACATTTCTTCTCGCTTAGTCACCAACGTAAAGTCAATACCAAAGTATGTTACTCACTACCTAACTTTTCTGTGTTGCCGTCCGAGAATTTTCAGGTAGCACTTAATAAAAAAATATATAGCTTTCTTCTTATGTAAAATTTATTGCCGACGGAAAGGGAGTACTTTCTTTCACCATCAGGCAGTCCAAGAAAAAAATCTTTACTTGTTTTGATTATTAGTTTTCTGTCTATCGCGTGATAAGTTATTAATGTGCAAAAATATTGACTTCCGCCAAAATAACGTAATTATGAAAAATAGGCCTCATATTAATTATTTATGGCTTTACAATTGACATCATTAGAAAGGGCGGAAAATTCCCTATCAGACCACGCAATCACATTATTACATTTATCACTTTGGAAAATGGCAACATTGTCGGGATAGAAAAGGACGAAGCTAATTGCAGAACGTACGAGTGCAAGTGAGATGCAAATACTACATTTAACTCAATACTGTCTTTTAAGGCTGGGACGATCTATAGATTTACTTTTCAACATTTCAGAGAAATTCGATAATCCGGCTTTGAAACAGGTGCCAGTGAAGTAAAAAATAAACGATTATCTGTCAAGAATAACTTTGAAACCATAAAATATGCAACATATTTAAAATAAAACGTTCAATTATGAAAATATATGTTTTTTTTTAATACGTAAAAATATGCACTACGCTTGGAAATATGGAGAATCAAACGTGTCTTAAACCATTCCAAATGTCTCATTTATAAATATATATAAAAAATTTAATTGTAACGTAAAAAGAAATGCCTATTTATATGGAAATCCTAGCTCTGTTCAAAAGTAATATTGGCCTATTGCACGGCTATTTTCCCGCAGGTGAAATCTTGCCCAATAAAACAGTCAAACAGAAAACAAGCTACGCCAAAAATGCGATAGTAAATAGCTGTATGTTTGAGTTTTCATTCTTGATTGCGTTAACAAAGTTTTTATAATCTACTCTTATACAATTCAACGGCCCTAAAAAGCGTGCTTGCTCGCTCGCCCGCTTCGTGAGTCATCGGGTATACTCGGCGATGTTCGTCTCTTGCAGTCTAAACTTTCACGAAGACTAAAAAATTATTTATTACATAAGGCCTAAGTGAAATGAACACAATGAACAAATATTCTAATTTTATTTTTACTTACAATTTTCATAGCTCTGAACCACAAACATTTTTAATAATCTACCAGTGTAATTTTCTTAAAAATCCTGGAGTCAATGAATAATGGCGGGCGAAGCCGGGGGCAACAGCTGTAAAATATTGATGGTTTTATCTCTTGAAATATCGCTGATAATAATAATCCAAACAAACCATTCCTTCCCTTGAAACATTATATAGTTTCTGAAAATTACACTGAATAATTGATAAAATAAAATTCACATCATATTCATGTCAATAAACAGCTGAGAAACAATACGTATTATGTGTTCACGGGTTCTTTGGAACTGCATAATCGATTCTGATATAGTTTTCCCAGGGGGCGCTTTCATGTCGTGGAATGTACTCTAAAGCAGGAATTTTAGCTGTTTCATTAATTATTAATGGCTTAGTTTATGAATGATTCGCGTGCAAGAGTTAATAAATATAATGCTTTAATAATTATTATACTCTTGATTTTTAATTTTTAAATGAATTATCGTGGGCGAAGCCACGGGCATCTACTAGTACTTAAACACTTTAGCGCTAAAATAGTGCGAAACAGCCGTCCGGATCACCGAAGGTAATCCTAGTTTGCAGTGTCAAGTGTTTAACTATTAGGCCTATAAAGAGGCGATAGTAAAGCACCATCTTTTTTTATTTCTTTTGTGGTAGACATACTAAGGAGGTTGTTCATGAGTAAAGTGTTCATATTCTAGGAATGTGTTGATTATACTAAACGGAATCAAATTCCTTTAAATGAGTTTATAACACTGAAAAGGCGCCAATAAAATTAAACAGACATTATGAAATGCTTCCTGTGGCAGAGTTCATTACTTCACAAGACGTCTCTCCTGGCAGTTAGTATCATACAATATGAAACTTAGTTCAGATATGTAATTTATTCTGCCCTAGTTTATAATTACTTATATAAAGCTGACGATTGTGAGACATTTTTTCACGCGTTGCTTCAATTTACGAATGGGATGAACTTGCGTCATCATAGCTTACGTCAATATTAACATACTTAACTAGAAAATTACATACTGTTTATGTTCAGAAGTGGCTGAGACATGTGTCTTCCAGAACGAATTTCCAACTGTATACATATAAGAGCAATTTTCAACGGTGGATTTGATTATACAGTAGGTACCGTTTAAATACGAGGAAAGGAGAGATACAGTACTATCTTGCATTCAAACTAGGTCTACATGTATTTAAAGAAAGGAACCAGAAAGGTACATTTACGAATGTCATTTTAAAACAAACATGGTAAAATACCCAGTTTTTAAATCGAATTTCAAAGCAGCCGTTTAGAATAATTGAATTTTCAAAGGATTAAAGTGTAATTGTAAACAAATTTTCCTTTAACCATTAATACATTTTTGCAATGGGTCCTTCCGACTAACGTTTTTTACTGTGTTTTAAGGAAACTAACAATTTTGCTTAGCTATCACCCATGAAGAAAGTACGGTACCGGTAACATTAATATATAACATCACACCGACAATACTGACATTAAAGCACTACACAGTTAGTATATAGGCATAATAAACTAAACTTAAAAACGTTTAATTTAAAATTACCATAAGTCTGCCTATAGAAATGATTGCATTTTTTGAAAATGTACCAGTAGCCTATGCCAAACTCGCCAAACCTCTAGTTTTTGTTATCGTACTGCATGTTTCAATGTTAACATTAATCAAATTAATTTTGAACTATTGTAATAAATCATAGCAATGTTAAAATGGAATACTGAAAAAATATGATTTTAATAATGTCATTTGATTTAAATCACTATTAAATCACTAATATATATCTTCATCCAGCATGATATCCTACATATCATTTCTTTTTCAGTATGGATGGAAGTGCAAGTAAAAGTTCGTATCGGGAAGCAAATTCCACACAGGCCTACTTATCAATACAAGAGTCGATAAACAAAATGTCAACTTGAATTAATGCCTAAGATCAATACATGAAACAAAGTGTTTGCAGTGATGCTGCTCCATAGGTCCAATCCATGTAAGCCTATTAATATTTTAAAACTATGGTTTACTGGTTAGCATTTTATTCTTCACTTTGTCTTCTAAGTATAGCTCATATGTTTTTAAATTATCGGATTTAATTGGTTGGTACTGTGATAATTTAAAGATGGATGTACTGCTACTTAGGCTTGTCAAATATAGGCCTACACACATTTAAAGCAATCGACCTGTGCTGGGACCTTGGGTATAGAAATTCAACCCCATACTGGTTGCAGCACCCAAGCCGTCTCATCGGATTTACAAACTCTATAACCTTTTAAAATACTACACCATACCACATACTGCCAATATGCATTACTAGTCTATTCCTTCATATTTACAGGTCACGGTGCCCGAATTTCAAAGCAGCAATTCACAGTAATAGAATTTACACAAGATTAGGCCTAAGTTCATTTTACGAATCTACTCATGGTGAAAAAATCAGGGCATAATAACAGGTAAAAAATGGCATACGAGAAACGGCAAACATTTAAACAATATACACAGACATATACATACATACATACACAAATAGATTCGAGTCAATTTAACTCTCAGCATCAACACATCCACATGTGCTCAGAGAATCCTGTCAGCCCTGACGATTGAATCAAGTCACTGATCTCCATATAATGGACCACTCCACGAATACCCAATGTCACATATTGAATCAAATGAAACGTACTCCTATTCTAATAACAAAGGGTTTCATTTCTATGTCACTTCCTGGTACAACAGTACATTCACAAATTCTATTGGCAATGACAAACAGCAATTCAGTTACTATTGCTGGGCCTGCATCTAGCGTCTAGCTAATATACTCTCTATTCAAGTGGGTTTTGTTCCGGCTCCAAATTGGGTTCTGGGAATTTGAAATTGCTAAAAGGGTATTCTCAGTGCAGTATTTCATGCTAGCTATGCGGAACGTTTCACTGGAATGAGGATGTCAATATTACATCAGAATTGAGTTAAAGTGGATAATCCGGCTGCTGTTTATATGAAGTTTGTGCATTTAAAACAATACCTACCAAAAGTCATAGGGCCACAAGTAATGTTTCAATCAAAGCCAATAGCCAGTAGTAGAAGTCACATTCTCCTATGCCCATTATCTCAAGATTTAGTAGCAAGCACATTTTATTAAAAAATCTCATATGAAACACAATTTCCTCTGCCCAAATAAAAGTTCTGCCCCTTAGAATAATATATTAAATACAATTTGCTGTAAAAAAAGGAAAAAAAAATGTTGTTACCGCATCGCACCCCCGAAGGATACACACCCCAAATAAAATGTGGTTAATGCACTCACAAAACTTTCTTTACCTTAAGCATGAGCAATAGACCTACACCTTTCTCAGTTCACACTCTGATGTAGAATAAGAGGCAGTATTGCAAAGAGCGTGTACATTCACTTGTTTCAATCTGATACAAGGCAAGACTTGAGTTTCTACAAAGAGGATGGCTTATAACCATCCTTCAGAGATTTTTTACGAAAACGTTTCAAATAAAAGTTTTAGCTCTTAGCATAAGCACCTCACGTACACAATTTAAAAAAAGATAAAATCGCGAAGAACAAAATTTTATTAATGTAAAGTGGCTTAAAAGTAAGATAAAATCGTCGCCAATCTTCGCCCTCAACAATCAACATCCTCAGAAGGTACCTAACCGAAATGTAAAATTTTGTTTTCATACGATTTTTCGTTCTGAATATAGATAGATAGATAGATTTATTGTCGTTAAGCTCAAATACAGGCAATAGACAGTGTCAAAGAAAATAAATACATTGCTTATTTACTATGCTTATAACCCAACAATTATGATAAAATTATTTCACTTAACATAAATTCGTCCACACAATAAAAAGGGTTTAAGACTAACCATCTATGCAGTTTGCTTTTAAAAGCATTCAAATGAAGACATTTAAAGTTGTAGGGTAGCTTGTTATATAGCTTAGGTCCAATATAAACATGACTATTTTGAGTTTTGGATAGTCTGCAGAGTGGTAAATTGATCATGTTTTTAGATCTAGTATGATGAGTGTGTATGTCACTTCTTAGACCAAAATTGTTAGCATTTGTATGCAAAAGAACTAAATTGCTATAAATATACAAATTAAAAATAGTTAAAATTCCTAGGTCTTTGAAGATTGGCCTACATGGCGTTCTGCTATCACACTTTCTTATTATTCAAACAATCTTTTTCTGAAGTATTAGAATATCCTTAGTACCACTACTACCTCCATACAGAATGATACCATATCTGATGATAGATTCACAAAAAGCAAAATACATACTTCTTAAATAGCTTAGAGGTATTTGGTCTCTTAAATTCCTGAGGAGGAATATTGCTTTCGATAGTCTTAACTTTATGAACTCAATATGATTGTGCCAGGTCAATTTGCTGTCAATGTACATGCCCAAAAATTTCACATTTGTACAGTTAATGTTAGTTGTCAATTCCAATACGTGTTTTAAACTGAAAACCATGTGAACTGTTTTTTCATCATTTAGTAATAAGCTATTCGATTTAAACCATACACCTGCATTTTCCTTGATATTTTCCATATTCACCAACAGATTTTCGAAGTTCTTCTCAGTGGAAATAAAGGTTGTATCGTCAGCATATACAACAGAGGTACAAGGCACATTGCATGGCAAGTCATTGACTGCAATAAGAAACAAAAAGGGACCCAAAATGGAGCCCTGAGGAACCCCACGTTTTATATTCTGGGTTGCAGAAATTGCATTGTTGTCACTAACAATCTGCTTGCGTTCTTTCAAATATGAAATTAAGAGTTCCAGCTGAATATCTTTAATACCATAAAAGTTTAATTTATTAATTAGGATTTCGTGTTCAATACAATCGAAAGCCTTGCTCAAATCGCAAAAAATACCACAGAGATAACTACCGTTCTCAAAAGACTCCAAAACGTCATTGACCAATGTTACAATAGCATCAATTGTACTCCTACCCTTGCGAAAACCATATTGCTGATTATAGAACATTTCAAAATTTTCAAAATAACTATAGATTTGGTTATGAATTACATATTAAAAACTTTTGATAATACGGGAATTAAAGATATGGGGCGGTAACTTGAAACATCCAAAGGCGATCCTTTTTTAAACACCGGAACTACCCTAGCAACTTTAAGTAACTTTGGAAAAGAGCCTTGAGACAAACACCGATTTATACAAACGGATAAAGGAAATGCTATGGCGTCAATTATTTTCTTCAGAAGATTGTTCGTCATGCCATATATATATCGATGCTGTTTGAATTCTTGAGATTAAATACAATCTTCAATACCTCCTCAACAGTAACTTCACTCCAATATAAATTTGCATTGCTCGGATTAAGATTTGTCAATAAATCCTTATACCATACGTTAGATTCAGTAACTTGTGATCTGATTTCATCAACACAATTTATAAAATAATTGCTTAGGGAGTCTGCAGAAAGTGGAATGCTTGCCTTATTGGAACTACTTACTTTAAATTTGTTTATGATTGCCCATGCAGTCTTAGATTTATTGTCAGAGTTGTTAATCAAGCTTATATTATATTGTAATTTGGCCTCCTTAAGTTTATCTCTGTATACATTTTTAAGTATTAGATAACCTTGTTTATAGTTGGACCCAAATTTCTTGTAGGCATCATACAGTAGCATCAAATTCTTCTTCAAAACTTTTAACTCATTGGTATACCAAGAGTGATTATGTTTTATAGGCTGTTCACAGACAAACTCACACACACGCTGGCATGTTTCTGAAAATGGTATTTTTGATCCAGAGGACCTGAAAACATGACTCAACTTCGAAATTCGGTATCGAACACAATGCTTCCTCTATCTATAGTACCTATGGTAAGAAATAAAAATACGGACATTGGATTATTTTTATAACACCTTTATATTTTTACATATGTAGACTTAGTAGGGCTACATGAATTGAAAATATTTTCATGCCATACAATATGCTATTAGATTATTATTATTATTATTATTATTATTATTATTATTATTATTATTATTAGTGAACTGCGATGGACGTGCAGGTTCAGTAAAAATGCACTACACAGACATCATACATCAAACCTTTCGCTGCGATTTAATGGTAGGGAACTATTACTTTGCATAATGAAATTGTCTGCTAAGATAGATAACAGGAATGCCCAAAAAATAAATAAATAAATAAAATTTAAAAAAAATACTCCGGATAAAATTCCTTTCCTCACATTTTTATCCACATGATGAAGTTTAAGAAATATATGTTTTAAACATATTTTAACTGAAAAATTAATGTCTGTATTCATTTACAAATAATATATTCTCACGTTTAATTTTGGATTGTTCAATGAGATAACAGTTTGTCCTCAAATCCGATTTCAAATTATGGTAGGCCTACTTGTAATAAGCATCATCCTCATTTGTTTCCAGTATAATTATTTGGGACGAGAATCTTCACCTATAGCTTAACAACTTAAACTTTCCAGTAATTTAGGAATGAAGCCAGAGATCTAACGCGTCTGCCTATTACAGAATGAAAATGTAACATAAGGAAAAATGTTCAAGATTATCAATCACCACATTTGTGGGAGTAACTCAACTCTTTAAGACTACTGTATTTAGGTGTTAGACTAAATGTATGGCCCTATGACCACAGGAGTATAATCTGCTCAAGATCAATATCGTTAGAAGATTATTTAGTTAGTAGTTCTTGACCAGACTTATCAAACTGTTAAGTAAACTGGTAATTATAATTACATTGTGCTCCAGCATCTCTTAAATGGAGCTGCTTCACTTTGTTTTTAATTAGTTATTTCTGTGCAGTACTAGTATTTCATGTTTGCCAGGGGACTCCGTGAACTTTTTAGCATCTTGAAAATGCAAGTGCCTGGGAGAATTTACAAGTGTAGCTGATGATACAAGGTCATTTTAATATGGAGAGAATTTGCTGTGTCAATGTATTGTCACTTGTGCATAGTCTTTCTAACAAGATACCGCATCACACATACAAGCAGTCAACTCGTTGACCAAGTACAAGATAAGAGGGAACAGGGAAGATGTGAAACCTCATAAACTTGTGAAACTTATGGGAATATATGACTTGGGTAAATCACAAGTACATAATTCATAGATAAACAATAACAATCCGGAAATTGATTTACTACAGGCCTACAGTAAGTAGTTGTTCACCCGATTCAGCTCATGTTCTCCTTCGCCGGAAGTTCTTGAACCCTTTCAGAGCAGATTTTATATTAATATCACATTTATATCAACTGGTGTACAAGTTTAAAATCAACTGAGAAAAATTTAATGGAACAGCTGGTTTTTGTATGAATGACAATCCTAAGGCCTCAATAAAATTCCTCACAATGCAACGCAAACCTTAACTCAATTTTTATATCTCTGCTTTTATGCAATTTTTTCCGTGTCTCATATATGCGTCACACGAAAACTGTTTAAAAGCAGATATGTAAAATTAATACAGTAATGCTTTCTTTAAAATAAGATTTTTATCCACGTGTTAGCGATTATAATTTATGGAGCCTAACTGTTAAACTAAAATTTTCCTATTGATTTGAAACTTAGGAGCCCACTGATGTTTTCATTTGAAGATTAATTAAATAAACATAAAATTCAGCTCTGGGCGAAAGATAAGAGCACAGTATGAGTAAGTCGCCCTTACGCTCCGAACAATGTTAATTTACTATTGGTAAGACTGTAGGAGTATAATCTGCTTAAGATCAATATCGTATGATTATTTTTCTAGACTGTATTAACATTAATCTATTTGGACGTTATAAATATAACGTTCATTTAACATTACTTAAATCCTTATCTAATCAGCTGGTCAATACATAAAACGAAAATAGGCTACTAAGCCTATCTAAAACAACTTGTTCATTAAATAATTTACATCACAGAACACCAATATTTACATCACTCTCTACAAAACCAGGATCTGTTTCTAAAATTGTAATTTACGAATCTAACTGCTCTGCGCATAGGCCATAGAGTAATGGAGTCTACAATGACCGTGAAACTCCTCCCCGCCCGATTGCTGTACAGATGCAATATTTAAATGGCAAATACTCTATCGGAGGCACCTGTTACGCTATAGTTACTAATCAAATAAAAGAACGAATCTGTCAATACAAAGTACAGATAAGAAGGAGCAGGAAGTATTGACTCATACACCTGTAATCTAAAGATACAATCGAAAGTACTACTCAAACATTGTTAACACATTGCTGCTGTCTCTTATCAACAATAAAAAAACGAACTCACCCTGAACAAACTATACTTTACAGATTACAAATGTTCTACTTTAAGAGCCAGAATGGTATATTCTGTCTGTCTGTCCGTCCGTCTGTACGCGCGATTTCTTGAATACACTTTATCAGATTTTCATAAAACTTAGAAAACACACTTATGAAGTCTATAGAAAGAATACTTTTTATTGATTTTGGGCCAAACCGGTTGGCCGTTACCGGAGTAACGACCATTAATAATTAAAGGTCACATGCTTTTAAATAGCATTTTTTTATTGCATCGATCGATAGAACTGAATATGCTGTTTAAACATTCTCAAGAAACCGGTCACATGCTTTCCAAATTTGCTTATCATCAGAAAACAAAATTTAAGTGGAAATTTACGTGAAAATGGAAATGTATACTTTGTACGTATAATGCATGGATAGATACTTTCGGAGGTGTAGCAGGGAGACTTCTTCAGACGATGTAAGAATGCGAACTTAAACAACCATGAAGATTACTATTCCACAGATGGAAAATAAAAAATCACAGACTGATGTTGCATTTTTCACTTGTAATCAAATACAAAGCTGGTATTATGAAACTTACTTCACCTATCATAAGCCCTCTCGAGCGTATTTATAAAAAAATGTCAGAATATAGGCTATATGGAAAAAAGCGTTAAAAGAGCGCACGTTTAAATTTCCTTCCCAACAAAATAAAATGTCTGTCCATACATTATTTTAACGTGGTCAGCAATGAAAATAAATTAAATAATTGGATAACAAAACAATAGACTGTGCATACGTTTTCTAAATTTTTAACTGTTAATCTTGTAAATCATTGGCTTTAGATAACAGGATTAATCGACAAATGCAGATTAAAATTATAAATTTAAAAATAAATAAACTAATGAATTCAGTAATATGAACCAATCGGATTCCCCTGAGAAGTCGGGCTGTACTATTATAATATGATGTTAATATAATTTCCATCTGGCACTTTGTGTTATCAGTTTACCTGATTTATATTCTCTTCGGAATCAATCGCCTTAAACCTGGTCGATGATAATTGCCAATAGTGAAGATAATCACTTCCATATTCTATCAGATTCTAAAAACGCTCTGCAAGCAATAGGGAACGAATCAACAGTAAACCTACACCAGCTACTTAAAGATGTACAAGATTTATACAACTACATAATATCTTCAGGTAAAGTTGCACTGCTGTGGATTCGATCCCATAAGGGCATACATACTAAGTAATGTTACAGTCGATACCCGTCGCCAAGGAAACCACAAGACATCCCATAAGTGATGGACGTGTACAAAAGTAAGCCTGCAGACTTTTCTGTCATACGAAACGCCTAATTATGGGTGACTGGAAATAGCAATAGTCTAACTTACTTCCCGAAAAAACTACTTAAGTACGAAGCACGTCAACAGCTCCTTCCTCTTACCAGATCTCACACGAAAGAGCCAGGTTATTTATCCCTAGGCTTCGAACTGGGCACACAATTAACACATGTCTTTATCTGGAATTGATGAGAAGAGAGAGAGAG
Organism: Ectobius pallidus; assembly: GCA_964059195.1. NCBI lineage: Eukaryota > Metazoa > Arthropoda > Insecta > Blattodea > Ectobiidae > Ectobius > Ectobius pallidus. Next base: position 116,842,963 of record CAXKWD010000002.1, read on the forward strand.
AAGGAGAGAGAGAGAGAGAGAAAAGGAGAGTGAAGGAAAAAGAGAGAGAGAAGGCAGAGATTTTGGTGTCATTTTGAAGCTTGAAATGTTCTCTAGTGCTTGACGTGCAGAAATATCTGATAATATGAATTGTCTACTGTGGCCTACATTTTTGCTTATAATGATAAGAACAAAAAATATTTCCAGTTTATATAGGCCTAAATCTATGTAAGAATTTAAAATCTTAAGTAGGCTATCCAAAAAAAAACCTAAACCTAGAGCATTATTCTATCGACAAAATAGTTAAAATTTTGTGTTTTTACCTTTCATATTTCAAGTTTATTGTAAAAATGTTCAAGGAAATACTTTTTATTAATAAATTTTAAACAATCAGAACACATTTATCTTCTGAAATGTCTTAATATACAGGTGTATATTATATATACAAAACAATTAGAGTCCTAATGTTTAAAAATAAAATTTTCATACGTGAAGTGTACATAGGCCTATACCTCACCCAATCATGTAGAGTGAAAGCCTTGGAGTGAACCCACCATACCACCACGTTCGAGGAGAAAAACATTCACGCGGTAATTGCATTACAGCACAGTGCAGTCAAGACCAACATGCATACTATAATTTAGCATACATACACACACATAATGATGCCAGTCTTTCTACACAGGTATGTGAATTAAAGGAAAGGTAACACGGAAAATATCCATTTACATGATTACGTTTTCTACTCTGTTATACTTCCTTTGAACTAGCCTATATGAATGAGACATTAAAATGAGATTAAATTTATATCACAGAAGTTATAATAATATAACGGTTGATATGCCACTTAGAAGCGGGTATACGGTATTAACAGAAATATAATGAAACTAATACAATTAAGCTAGTATCATTGTGAAGATTTGCAGTTAAGTCTGTAGATTTCAATTTCAACTCGCTGTCGGAACCTAACGCAAATGTATGAGGGCCATTAAACAGATCCAGGGAGTGATAAGTTGAGTAATTGCATGCATGAGCAATGTCATGGAAACGCATATATTTCTTACAACAAATTAATGCAAGTGCATCGAGCATGTTTACGACACTTTCCATCTCCCTAAAATACGTTTACAACCGAGTCACCTTTCAACCTGGGCAGCATTCTAAAACTGAAACACAACTCTTGGAACGCTCATTATTTTTGCAGCCACTGTGCAAAAGAACTCCAAGAAACATTACTACAAAGATTACTCTCTTTAGAACCACTTAATCCCTTGCACTGGTAAAGTAGCGAAAGCCTGACCCAGTGAATTCCTTTGCCAGACAAATATATTGTCTTGAATCCAATATTCCTTCCCTTACAGCTTGCGCGCAATCAGCCTTTTACTAATTCACTGTCGACGAACGAGACAAGCTATATCTTTCAAGCAACGAACCCCATGCAGTTAACAAATTGCAGTATTGTATATTTGAAGCGGAAGATATTACTTTACCCGAAAGAAACTTAGATACTAGGTTTTTTTTTACTAAATCATGTACATTAATAGCTAAACAGCGAGACACGCAGGTTTGAAAGGAATCTTTGGCCTAATTATTTTAATGACATATGAACAAATATTAAATTAGCTGGATCTTCCTTCCTTTGTGAAGAGTTTCCATTGCTTCTCGATTGGCCAAAAAATTTAAAAAATAACTATTAACTATAATAAAATGAACATTCAAAATAAACAAATAAAAAAAAATCAAGATGACTGTCTGAAAGAAGAGCAGGTTTATCTGCTTATCCAACAGTAGTAACTACAATGTCATTAACTCAATAACGAATATTAGGGCCTATTATAATATATTTTTTCTTGTAAAAAAATTATCCTTCAGTGCTCACACCCTAAACATTACTGTACCGGTATAGGGAATCCAAGAAAATATTTACAGGGGCACAAAAAATATTGTTCAAGCTTTCAACCGTGATCTTTTTTAACGGTCTTTAGAATGCACGGACCTAGGTCATTTACCGATTATCCGATTTCCTCGACTGTAGGCCTGGCCTGCTATTAATTAACCAACGTAAGGAGTTACAGGCCTATGTATACAATCGTTGTTGTAACCATAACAAACAACTACACTCACACAGAACACCTATCAGGGTCTTTATTATAATTTTGAGTAGTATTTATCTACCTCCTTATTCCCTCTGATATTAAAGTAACATACAACACACTGTGATGTTCATGTACAGAACACTAAAAAACACTAAAAAAGATCATTAAAAATATATGTACAGATTAAAATTGTATCAGAAATTACACAGGTCAATGTAGTAAAATACTAAAATGTGCAGAAACTGGATTTCCCGGCAGTAGGGAAATCCAGTTTCTGCACATTTTAGTATTTTACTACATTGACCTGTGTAATTTCTGATACAATTTTAATCTGTACATATATTTTTAATGATCTTTTTTAGTGTTTTTTAGTGTTCTGTACATGAACATCACAGTGTGTTGTATGTTACTTTAATATCAGAGGGAATAAGGAGGTAGATAAATACTACTCAAAATAATTCTCCCTCTGCGGTAAATATGAAATTTATTAATTCTTTATTATAAGTTGAGACCGGGCGACGGAAGGCGCGCGCAGCCGGTCTGACCTTGATGCAACATCGGCACGTGCAGTTATTGTTAAAGTGTCAACATGGTGAGACCCATTTCGCTGCAGCATCGTATTTTTGTGTGTAAACATTATTTTAAGTACGAGTCTGCTGGACGTGTACGTGATGAAGATAAGGTTTATCGAACAAATCCTCACACATTGGAGGAGCTGAAAGGAAACATTACGAATGAAATTAGGGGCATTACAGTGGAAGAACTCACTCGCGTCAGCCAGAATGTGGTTTCCAGATACAATGCGTGTATAACACAGGAAGGACGACACTTCCAACATATGTTATAAGGTAAGATATGTAATACTTTATATAGCCTACACTTTAAGCAGGGAAGCCGCGCGCGCGTCACCGGCGGCTAATGCGGACTCCGTAGCGGAGAGTGAAAACACCGGTCGCCCGGACTCAACTTATAATAAAGACCTGTACTTCTTGCGTACGTATACTGCAGAGAATTGATCAATGAACGAAAAAAAACAGTGAATATATGAAATAAGAAAAAGGGTCAATGTTCTATCGATTGTACGAAGAATGGTATAGAAAGACAATAAAAAGGACACAGACACACATGTATTATGACGAGTATGTCGATCGTTCAACTTCAGTACTGTTTTCAGTGTTAATTACCCAGTATGCAATACTAGTTAAGTCCAATAGTTTCAACTCGTCTGCGACAATAACACAATATGTGGAACCAGCACTTTCCTTCATTATGTTGGAGATTCTTTCTACTACTGTTCCTTCCTACCTATAACAAAGTGGGATTTGTAACATTATAATCACAAGCATGACAGAAAGTGACAGATGGTTTCCCCGTTTTCCGGATATGCCTCAGACGGCTTCTTGTAGCAACTGCAACTAATTTAATTACGAAACCTTCTGGTAAAAATTAGCAGAAAACCATTCCAGCCTTGAATTTTTGCCACCCATTCATTTTTCAATGGTGGTAAATTGGTTCCGGAAGTTAACGCTGGATCGATTGTATGGCAGTACACGCAAAGGCTGTTCTCAAACGTCCAAAGTATGTTCCCAGCATTTAACTCCCTGGCATGCTTGCAATGCTATTTTATTAGGGACTGTCATTAATGACCAGATAAAGAGTATTAACCAACTGTAATTTTATTTCTCACTGAAGAGATTGTTTTAAATACATTGTATTAATCACTCTAAAGTAAAGTGTTCCCTATTACAGGCCATGGAAACCAGACTTTTTTCAGACAATCGGTACAGGAAGGTGGTTAAGGTTGTTAGCCTTACGCACTGGCCGCCTTTACCCCCAGAATTGCTTCTGGTACTCATTTCTGTTAGAGGCTGAGTCGACCCCAAGGCCATAGTGCCACCAGAAGGATTAGGACCCTGTAACTACAATAAGTAAGGGCATTGTAGGTTAATGTATATTAAACAATGCCGGTGTAAGTATGGTACCAATAATATAAATGTTTACAATCAAGTTATATTACAAGGCAACAAAAAACTGAGGCGCATTACTTCGTAAACGCGGTCGTCTTCCAAATATTTAAAGAAAAAGTAAAAAAAAAAGTCAATCTGTTATCTTGTTAAAAACAAGGTCTTACTCAAAAATATCTGCAATTTTGTATGTTCATTCATTCTCGATATTGGACTCTACTCGCGAATTTATATCATTTTAGCGTAATTTCAAATTAGTTTTATTATTTGAACAGACCGAAAACCTATAACTGTGCTAGTTTCTGGTTTCTGTCACGACTGAAAGAAATTACAGACTAACGGGACTTAAAACGACAAAGTAATCGCTTAACGAATTTCAACAACACAAATTGGAAAGGCAGTAGGCGTAAAACAAATTAAAACAATTGCATAGATTAATATCACTAGGCCTAAATAATTTCCATAATTTTTACTTTACTTTCTATGTGCAGTTAAAGTTTATTTTATTTTATTTGTACTTTGAATAAGTCAGTCAAAGAAAAACATCATGTTACCCAATAAGCCAAATCTGTTAGTAAAATATAGGCTAGAATAATGTAATTTACAGAGTCGCTGACTATCTATCTGTTATCTATATTACAACCATAAAAACTCATGTTTAGAAAACGATATTCTATATTAATTATTTCCTATAACAGTCAATATCTCAGAGCGGGTTACTGAATTCATACTAGGAGCCACATTATTTTAATAAACACATTTTCATAAAATCATTTACATCGTTATCCAAGAATATAAGAGACGTTCATCTAATAATTTTCCAGGCCCCTATTTATGACAAAAACAACAGCATATAGCCTAAGTTCCTAGTGAAATTAAAGACAACTGATATATATATATTTAAATCAAAATATTTAAAGTTAAATAAGATTTAAAACATTTTAAACCAGGTTTGTTATCTACATATTCTTTTCACCAATAAATAAAATCTAACTTGTAAGTGGATCCTACAGTACATGAATGCATTTTTTCTGAATCTTGGAATAAACTACAAATTTTGCATAAATAACTACGAAAACTTGATTTAAAAAAAATGGAGTTGTGCACATTACATTTCCTTTATGAAGAGGCATCCTGCAATTTATGATACATATTTCTTGTTTGAATTAACATTACTATTGATTTCCACTCGACCCCTTGATAATTTCTGGATGCCAACAGTGAAAAAGTTGGTAATTTCTTTTATTTGCAGTATAATATAAAGAAAGGAGGAAATCTGGAAATGTTAGTAGTTTCCAAAACCACTAATCGACAATCTCGTAATTCTGTATGCCAGTAGTATTCACACTATAATACATGGTCACACAAGGAGGGGTTAATGTAACAATCTGACACTAATCGAGTCTCATAGCATCACTTGACGATGTTGGCAGCATCATTAAAGCAGTGGGGCGTGAGTCTTCCTTGTAACGGTGGTCGAAGTTCCTGATTAGCTGTGACATTTCAGTGAACCAAAACGGAAAGGACTGTGGATGAATTGACATCCCTACTTGGTGCTTATTCAGCTGTTACTGCGGTGTTGCTGTTCAACCCAGAGACAAGAGAACAGCGGTATTAATAATTAGTACCTCACCTGTTTCCAGTACCATAGCATTGCTCTTTATCACCTCTTGAACCGTTAACAACACACAGAGGAATGTAAAGAAGGAACATTTTTTCTTTATGAGATTGGCATTTCAACATAGCAATCAATCGTCCGAATGAAATAATAAAATAACGTATACTGAGTGGCGGTGCTAACAAAGTTGTCCCTCGCAAATATTTTCTTGTGGCCCATATAATAATTTTTAGGGCGTAGAGAACTCGAGGATAATTTATTTATAGACAGCCTCAATTAAAAATGGAACTTCTAACACAAGACACATGCAGTAAAAGTAGCCCATTTTCGAACCAGTGCTAAAAAATCCATTACAACCAACTCTGGTTTAAATTACATGAAAAATACGGCTGCACGGTACGCAAGTCGTTAGAATAAATATAATAATTATTATTATTATTTCACAAATATTGACGGCTGTGTAAAAAATAGAATATGATACACATGGAAAAAGATTTTATTTTGATACAGTGTATTTCATGTACGAGTTGGCCAATCATGAGGGTTTCTGCGTCGCGGCGGCCACAGCTCTAACTCCGGAGCGATCGGGTGAAATATCTACGCAAATAAAGCCGCTAATAATGTTAATGATTGAGGTACTCGCGATTACAGATACAATTACAATGAAAATAATCACGTACCTCATCACAAGAGATGTTGGAAATGTTCTTCTCTTGCATCCACCCAACACTGCCACCTTTTTAGGAAATTTTCTTTCAAGCGCTTAACTTCAGCTTCCGAGATGGAGTTAATTTCTCTTTCAATTACGTAGAAATTTCACCCGAACTTGAACTTTAAAAATAAGGTGAATAGGTCAAACCCCCATACATTAGAAGAACTTAAAGACAATATCAAAAGATAAATTTATTCTACCTCGGAAGCTGAACTATGCGCGTGAAAGAAAATTTCCTAAAAAGGCGCCAGTGTTATGTGGATGCAAGAGGAGGTACAGTACGTGGTTATTTTCATTATAATTTTAACTGTAATATTATTGTGAGAACACCGCTAGCGGCTTTATTTGCGTAGATATTTCACCCCATTGCTCGAGAGTTTGAGCTGTGCAGAAACCCGCAAGATTGGCCAACTCGTACGTGAAACACATTGTACACTAGATCTTCCACTCGTTTCGCAAACATATCTACTCGAAAAATAAATATTTTCTCACCACTTGCATCACATTAAAATATTAATAAAAGTAAGGCTATTAAAATAAGGCATTATCTGCAGTTAATACTGTTCAATAAACAGAAAACCCTACTGACAACTAACAAATGAGATAATTCAGTGTGGATTCTTTAATGTCAATATTATACATCAATGGCACGGTCAATTGTACCTTACTTTAGCAATATTTTAAGGTGATTGGAACTGGGTCACATTTTCCGCAAGATATGAAGGATAATAAATATGTTTTCAACATAATACTTAAAAGCTCTTCTAAAAACAACTCTTCATTAAATACGTTTTGGTATTTAAGAATTTGAACTGCTAGAGAAGAAGATAAAACAGCATGAAAGGTTTTCTACTCTTCATTATTGACTAGCGGAAAATAATGCAGAAAAATGGGCAGTTTCTTCAAACAGATTTTGTTCATTAGAAGGAGAGGGCAGAGCTGTTTTAAGTTAAATTAAACTGTAGGAATGTCACTCTGTGAGTTTGCTGTGCAGCCCTTAACAGAAGTCGGAAGCACTAGCTAAGAAGATTAGTAAGCTTGCAAAGAAACTGCAATAAATGCTTCCTAGTGGAGTTGTGAACGTTGCATTATATTGGCAATTAGTACTGAAATAGAAGACCTTTCTGAAGTCACTTCGTTACTATGTTGTATCGATGGTTATCGGCAAGACGAGATCCGAGTATAAATTGAAAATTACCTGAAGATTACACGAACCTGAGTACACTTACAAGGTTTCGAAATAAATTTCCTTAACCTCATTACTACGTTAAAACACGAAGCATAGTACTGTATTTATCGTGCTCCTAGCAAGTTTCCGAAGATCCAAATTTCATCGGAAACAAGAAGAAAGCGTAGACAGGGAAGAGGGCTTAACCTGTCAAGAATACTTTGTGTTAATGCAGCAAGTGAAGTTAAGTTAATCAGCAAGCTGGGTCATAAGCGGAGCTGCATGGCTTTCCCGTTACAGCTTAAAATCCTGAATCAGGCTTCTAAATTTAATAGCAGATAATTTAATTGTGAGTAAATCGAATCCCCACTCCAGTAGCTTAGAAGCAGCATCTTCTAGGCGAGAAATTTCTCACTCGACTCGAGTCCGTGAGGGGCACCTGCTAACTCTTATAATTAGAACTGGCTTCTCTCGCCTCCTCCAGATTCATGGCCAGTGCTCCAAGAAACCGTCTATGAAAATTTGATGTGATCCTGCATGCAATTTGTGCAGTTACTGCAGTGTAAACCAACACCGCATATCAAGGATAAATATATACATTATAAGTACAGACAATACGCTCTCGTGCAGGAAATACTCGTGGGCTCAGGCTTATACAGCTGACTACGTATCGAGAGATCCGTGATCGAACCCTGGTATCTCGGAAGTTTGTTACAGACTTGCACTTAGACTGCTGAGACAACTGAGGAACTACTTCAGTATCGGAAAACGGAGACAGTGAATGTACAATTATCACTGGTTTCCCACAGGTCGGACAATTCCTATTATTTAAATTCTAAATACATGTAACATGGTCTCAAACCTAGCGGGAACCAGTTGTCACGGAATTAATTGTGTTCACAGCCATTGTCTAGATTTACCGAATAGACTTATAGAGGAAGAGACTCCCATTAAGGAAAATATCATTAACAAACATGGGTGTCTGGATGCTAGCTATTAAACTCAATCCTACTTCAGTATAGCCTACTTGTGAAGTCATAGGAAGAAGCGAAAAGGTTCTCCCATTTCAGAATACAGAAGTAGCCTCCGTAGCTTAGTTTATAGAATTAATATTTTATAATTTTATTCAACATTTGAATCTGGAATAAACAAGTTTAATAACGAAAAACTCTATTGTTTTAAGCGATAACTTAAACAATAGACCTATTATGTTTTAACAGTCCCATAGGTTTTCGTAATAGCTGCTGCCAGGTTCATAGTTTAATGATAATTTAAGTCAAGTCACAAAGGCGTAAAGCTTAGTGCATTTGGGGTAAGATATTCAAAATATAAAAACTAACTAGACGTATTTAAATAACAAGAAGGTATACTGCCTCGTTTACATTCTGCTACTGCCATTGCTACTCGCGCTGTTCTATTTACTGCCCAAATATTTCTGTGGTAGTATCTAAGGCAATGAGTATCTCTTCCTGTGGAACATCAAAGACAATAAAATAGAGTTTTCATAGCCCATAACAATTCAGGCAAGGAAAGAAAAAAATCATACCCTCATGGCCTCAGATGTTTTTGAATTTAACATGTTACCATTCAGTAAAAAGTAAGAAACCCGTATTTTTTTTATTTAAAAAAATTTCTGGCCCGAGCTACAGGCATTCAAACATGGTGCCTTGGGAACCATTTCTCACTTGCTATTTTCGGCAAAATTTCTCTCACTGGAACGGTTCAATATATTTCGATGCAGCTCTTTTAATGGAAAGATAATACTTTTCTTATTAAAATTATTTCATCCACTTGGAAACATGTGTCCAAGTTCTCTAGGTGTAGCCTTCTGATTATTTTGTTGAAAAATGAAAAAATATATATATGTAGGCTATATATATTATGTTTTTCTTCTAAAAATGCCATTTTTTTTACTATTGATAAGTATCATAGAGTACTAAATTCCCTTAAAAGAACTTCCACTTTTGAGATTTTGAATTTTTCATAATGCTTTTTAAACCCAATTTTGGACCAATGTGCTCAATGTGGAGTAAAAATGATGAAATAAAGTCAGAACTGTCCTCTGGAACAATGTTGAACCTTCCACTTAAGTCCAGAACATAATGGAAACTAGAACAATCTGGAACCATCCAGATAATTCTTCCAAATCATTAAAGGCTTTACTTGTGACATTCTTTACTTGTGGCATTCTTGTAACATTGTCACAGTGATGTCCGATCTGATGGGATCATAAAATCTCCCCCTACTTACCGCTCTCCTCAAACCAGTGCTATTCTATGTGAGCCTATGATGGAATGTTTTATTCGGTGCTTCTCTAGATGAACAATGTATTATATTTAACAATCCTCATCAGAAGCCTATAAGCGACACTTGAAAGATGAGTGGGAAAGTAAATATTATTTAAAAAAATGTTTTTAAATGTAATGAAAAATTTCAGACTCTGTTCTGAAGTTCTACGTGGCTTTAAAATTACAAGCGCAAAAAGGCACTATTCAAAACACCATGAGCATATATACAGCCGAAGGTTGGTTATAATTGGTTTCCACAGTAAAGACTGTTCTTTTAAATTTACATTATAAAATTTGGGTAATTTCTTGGGAGCCTTCTTTGATGAAAGGATAGTATGTAATGTGCATAAAATTTTACCATTACTTTTTGCTTTGACTGTAGGAAAAGGTAAAGGAGGTACACTACCGTAGCCCATAGCGCTACAAACCATCAAGTTGCTGGTTCAATTTCTAATGAGGTCATTATGGAACTTTGGCCCTGGGGTCGATTTGCCCTCTAACAGAAATGAGTACCATGAGCAGTTCTGGAGGTAAAAGATGAAAGGCATCCGGTACGTTGGGCTGACAACCGTACCATCACTACGCGGTGAATGTCTGAATAAGCCTCATCCACCCAGAACTCTAAGGGAACACTTTATCTTTACCTGCAAGAAAAGGTAAAGAGATAAACATGATTCTCCTACTATGAAGTAATTGCTAAGTACTTTTTACTTTTCGATAAGTTAATCGATATGGCACACTACGGAAATTTCCTCTAATTTTCTTCTTCTCTTAGAGCGGACATTTTAAAGTTACTTGCTTTCATCTTATAAGCTACCGTATCCTTGTTTTGAAAACTGTTCCAGAAGTCTTTTAATAATTTGGAACAATTGTCTGGATGGTTCCAGACTGTTCTCGAAAGTTCCGTTACATTGTGGAATTATCTCTGGAACCTTTTACATTCTTCCAGAAGACACTTCAACTTTAATTCATTATTTTTATTGCATTAAACATATTGGTCCAAGAATGGATTAAAAGAACATAAAAAATGTAAAAACTAAAAAGTGGAGGTTCTATTCAGGGAATATAATACTCAATGGTACTGATCAACAGTATTTTTTTTTTTTTGAAATGGCAATTTTTTAAAAATAAATTTAGAAAGCTACGAGAAAACTTGAACACATATTTTCAAGTGAATGAGACCATTTTAATTAGAAAAACATCTTTCAAATAAAAGAAACTATTACAAAATATATTGACATTTTTCCGAATACCGCAAGTGAGAAGTGGTGCCCGAAGTACCATCTTTGGATGCCGAATTTTAATATAGCATAATATATTTATTTATTTTATTCTGCCAACTACAGGAATAAATCCCAATTACAGTTGGCGTAGTTTCGCCAATACATGTTTTACACTATAAAAAAAATACAATACAATAAATGAACGAATGTGCGAGGATAAAGAAAAAAATACATCCAACATTACGAAGGAAACCCCCTGCTCGAATTGATATGGATTAGGCCTATCGTATTCGACCTCGGACAATGAAATTTATTTGCAGCTCTACTGCCTGTCCTTTGACTCGCGCACAAGAAACCGCCTTCGAAGGGAGCACAGAGCAGCAGTAACAACACGAGAGAGGTGTTTCAAACTGCCCTGACCAAGAGGCTGAATGTATAGCCTACGGGATATATGGTTTACAATAAATTATTCGTTAGTTTATCCCACATAAAAACTAAATGTAATTTTGATTTCACTTGTCCGGAATGCACCAATAAAACAATTTGGATGATCACTTGAAAATTGAACGCAAGGCTGCTCTTTGAAATTAAATTACTGTAATTTGTTGGAACAACCTTAAAACTATATATCGAAATTCCGCAGAGAACAATGAGTAAGCCTACTGTGGAAGTACAGACTACTCCGAAAATCTTGTAAAAATTGCTCGGAACACTAAAGATGAAAACGCACAGGCCTAATCACCATAACGGAAATTACTGCTGGAGCTATCGAAGGGACGGGCCTACCTTCTCACTACGTCATCAAGTTCTGTCCCACTTCATTCGTAGATAACAGGATTTAGAGGCGCTGCCATCAAGCCAAGAAAAATCCGAGTGTGTGTTGGGATTCATAAGAAAAGCTTTCAGATCCACAGTAACCGACTCTAATCAGCTGATCACGAAACGATACTGATTCATAAGTATAGGCCTACAGTGTATTAAACAAGTTTAAGCCTATAATTAGTTAATGCTGTAGGCTACAGTACAGTGGTATACCACAGTTTCTCGCAATTTAGGAATGAAATTAGAAATTGTACAGCCAACTGATATAGTCTACGCTATGGGCTACTCGTGATTGTTGACGATTAATCGCAACCTGTCGCGAACCACGTTGGGAAAACCCGTCACAAAAACCTCACCACAGCAGGCAGCAGATTTTTCACGTTTCTGTCACTTGACATGTAAAGACATGTAAGGAAGGTGGAGAACACACGCTTGTGTCAAAAATGCTATTCCACGCCGCCGCCATGGTGCGGTATGTTCAGCACTAATATTAAAACGCAAGTAATGCATTGCTCTGTTAATGTGGCTTGATTTATATCAGTTTCTCCGCGATTTATAATTTTGTGTTAGATCATTTTCCCGATAAGAATGCTGGTGACAAAATGTTGACTGGATCCATTTGCATAGGAACGCCTCTGTATTTCGTAATGCAATCTTCAGTAGATTTCTTTTACCCTATGGACCAAATTCCAGTAACATAACGAGAGGTTTGGATTTTATCGATAAATTCACGAGCAACGAAAATGAGAGAATCCGGACGAGTTATGTTTGTGATTATTTCGCACATTCTTACAACATTTAACACATAATCACCAACAAAAACCCACAAAAATTAGTAAAACAGTACTATTTGTGTCAGTGTAAGCGAGATAGCAGATGGGCAGGACAATGGATACATCGCTATGGTTGCACTGCCTGCAGCTATTACCAACAATTTTCCTTGTATTGTAACAAAAGTTGTTTCACAAAATAATGAAAGAAAATGTATTACCAGTAGCTACTTAGCAATTACCACTTACCGTATTTCGCAAAGCGTCTATTCTGAAATGCATCCATGAAATGCTACTTAGACGTGTACTTTGGAGTGATCAGCTATGTAATTAAATAATATGGGCACATAATACGATAGACAGATTTTTTAAGCATTTGCAATTTGATCTAAGACATAGCATTACCTGATCAGTATGGAGGTGCAGCGATTAGAGAACAAATTTTTAAAAGTGAGATAAAATTTACTTGGAAATACCAGTTTTTTTTTTCGTCTTCTGGTTAAAAAGGGAAAAGGTAACCTGCGCCACTTCTACCTTTTCCCCCAACCTACACGATGTAAACTGCGTCACCGACATATGTAAACTGCGCCACCGTCATACTAACGCACTAACATTTTCCTTCCCACTTCTCCACACTTAGGACTGGCTATGAAATTGCATAGGTGTGGTAGCTTTGTCATTTTAAAAAATGTTAAAAACAATATTCTAATTTCTTTTGCATGAACGCTTCGTCACTTATAAAATTGTTAAAAACACTACCCAGATTTTTTGCATGAGCACTTTGTTCTCATATGACGCCTTCTTAATAAAATCAAAACGGGATATTTCATTGTTTATACATTGTTCTCCCCATTTGAGTAGACAATAATACTTGTCATTTGTTTGAGCTATTCTTCTTACAGATATCCCTTGTTCAATACTTCTCAGTTTTATGTAGGCACTTGTTTGGAACTGGAGAAGTGCATCTACATATCTCCGTGGCGCAGTTTACATATTATATGTGTTGCCGCAGTTTACATATTATATGTGTTGCCGCAGTTTACATATCTCATTTTTATTCCATTTCAAATTCGGTGTCAACCGTGGCACAGATTACATACACCCGTTAAAAACAACAATAAAAGGATTTTTTTACTTACATGGGACTTTCATTCAATAAGACAATCAATCATGAGAAATACAATAGTTTTGTGTGTTCAGTTTCAAGCACTAAGCAAAGAATCTCCACACATAAAAGAAGCATTAAGTCTACAAAGGTCTACATCCGTTTCACGAAAGACAAAATAGGATCAAGAACTAAACTCAATAAACGGAATTAACAAAAAAAATTCTGAGCACCGGTACGAACTTATGATGATCATATCATCGAATCGTACATTAATGAAGTCAATCTGAATTATTGTATGCACCAAATATTTATTTGCTTTTAAACACAATTTCATGCTACATTATCTTGGAAAGCGGCGTATATGAATGATCGAACAGCCTGTACACTGCCGCTGAGATTTCTTCTTGCATGGCTTAACACGTTCCCGGTTCCATGAATCTATCATGATGGAAGTTGATGTGAACAAGCATCCCGGAACGTACGCTACATCATGTCTAAGCTACGTTCAAACTATCCATATGAATCCACGTTACACCCAGAAGAAACTGACCCAAGTAAAGTACTGGATGAACAGACATACTAAGTATTTAATGTAGAATAGCCAACCCTTTTTATCACAAATGGCTTGTATTAAGATCTTCAGACAAACATCTGGTTATAATTCACCCAGCAGAACGCACACTTATTCCGAAATTAGACTAGAATCGTGGACTACAACTTCTCAGTTAATGTCTGGAAAAATATTCTCTAGTTTGGCTAACCCACAACTAGCAGTTAAGCAAGATGTAAAAATAAAACGACCGTCAAAAGGAGCTCCATGGCAACAACATTCCAAATTTGATGTTGGGATATTTTAATTCACACACTAATAATTTAGTTTCAGACCCATATTTGAATGACACAAAAGTGCACAAACTGTTAAATGTACTTGAAATTATGATTTGTTCTGAAGTAATTTCATTGTTATCTAATGTAAATAATAATACCCACAATGGTCGACAGCACTGAAAAAATTACGTCACATAAGATGCATATTATATTATAGTGGCCAGTCATAACTCCTGGTCGTATACGTTAGTCAGAGCCCTGTGTTCTGTGGGCTAGCGTACCGGAACGAAAAAGCTTTCACCCATTCAAGTGACAATATTTCGATAATAGGCTTGCCAGGCTATTGAGCATCTACCTGAGCAATGTCTATCAGTTCGGCCAAATTTTGCCTGTATGCAAAGATAGCTTAAGGCCTCGGGTTCTAGTGCCAGTGTCAGAAGAATAATTGTCTCCTAATTTTTCATTAGATAGGAAATATCTAGTATATGTGGGTCGTTTGAGTTTCACGGGCCACAGACGAAGTCCCTTGCTGCGGGACGGAATGCCGGTTAATTAGGGAGAGACAGGCGGTTTATAGTGGGTAGTCCGGTCGCTGTCAAACTGAGGTAGAACATTTTATGTTGTGTGTGATGCTCCATTTCGTTCCTCATTCACCACTTTCAAATGAATTTGTAAAGGTGTTTATTTCGTTGATCGGGTTTGAACTTGTGGCTACAGGCATTAAACTGAAATTACCACCAGTACCTACTCAGAACTTTTTTAGGATTCCAGGTGCTCTCACATTCAATACATTCATTACAGTACGTTACACCATGAAAACACATTTAGGCCTAAGGGAGATTTTTTACAGAACTATTAAGGAAAATACAGAATTATACAAATATCAGAATGGCAAGTCTCCAAGAAATCAGCATCAAAGTACCGTACTGTAATAAAAACAGAGTTCTGGAAGGGATTTTAAAAAATAAAGCATAATTATACTACATTAAGTCAAAATGTAAGTTCATATTTACAATTACTGGAGTACGGGCATGAATGACATGAAGTACGTCCACTCTTCGAACATGTTTCATTATTAGTAAACTAATCTAACAGGTCTACATGTTCACCTTCATGTAAGTGGAACCTGTGTCTAGTAAAATTAATTCCAAAGAGATATTATGAACAAAGTAAGGAATTAGAGGAATAATCAGCAGGTATGGTTTTTTTCCCCTTCCTTCCCAGTCCATCATTCCCTCAATCTTGTGGTTGGAATGCTTTCCTTTGGAACAAAATCGAACCTTCATAGGGTTACATCCTACCCGTTCTAGAGAGAACACGTCGACACAAACATCAAATTGTGCTAGCTTATCTGAAATCCTTGCTGGCACATTTACGCCTAACAACATTTGAGATGTTTTAATTTCCTTCCTTTACAGTACATCTCATCAAAGCTGACGTGAGAACAACTAAGCACCGGGTTTCTCGCTTACATATTTTTGGGGTGGAGAAATGATGGCACTCGTTAACATCCAACGAACTTTGTCCTAATCTGTTTGTATAACTACACCTGCACTATGCATTACAACAAATGAAGTTACTCCCTTTGTTCTGTACTGCACATACTTCTACATTATGCTATTGCCCATTTGCTATCGTTTCCCTGTTTTTCAGTAGCTTGGAGGCAATGGTATACTACTTGATAAGATTCTTCTAGGAAGACTAAACTAACCTAGTGCATTCACTGAAACGGTAAATATATTACAGAGAGAATACTACATTTCAACAGTTTTCTAAGGGAGCGTAATTGCAATCTTCGCAGCCTACGAATCGAACACAGAACCTCTGACTTCTATGCATATCAAGAATCATATCTGTCAAAGACTTACATTTGAATAGATATACAGGAGGTTCTGAAGGGTGTGAGGTCAGATACAATGGCAGAAAATATCCGCGGTAGGCTGAAGTACAGTTTCGTTGCTCAGCCCCAAAAATATTGCATTATGCAACGAGTCCATAAACGGCATGTATTATGTTATGAAACGAGCGCGTCTTAATTAGGATTGCAGGCAAGTTGCATACGACTGTTCGTTCGACCACTACTAATTGTCTAAGTTTTGAGTTTTTAGAATACTTTGTAATTCATCAAACAAACGACTCGGATGACATCAGTGATCAGCTGGCAGTAAGTTCTTGTCTTTTGCGATAGATGGCAGATTACAGCGTGGGGGCAGCTCAAGGCATAACGCACAATAAAACACGAAATGAACTCAATTTATTATAGTATTCAAATCAACACGAACAGGATAGACTATGTAAAATACAGGTTGTTCACTGTGCATTTTTAATTGCTGCTTTCAATGCTTGAAGATTGTTCCGTGTACGATATTAATCGATCCCACAAGAGTGTTATAGGCCTAATGAAATTCCGTCAATGAAATTAATAATGGATGTTATGATACAGTTACGTCGTATGTAATAAGTAGGGACCGGATTTTTAGGTTTTTACCTATTTTTTTCCTTACTTCCAAAACAAAAATCGCTCATACACTTTTTCGAATCATGACCATAGGATTCACCCACATTAATTCTGTGGCACCTAAAAATACCTAAATGGGGTATAAAAACCTAAATATACCTAAACGGGATATATAACCTAAAATATCTAATTTAGGCTACTTTTTGTCTTTTTTGTTAAATTTCTCAGTTGAGAAATCGATATTTTTCGGGGAGACAATTCTTGTCGGGTTGAAATTAATACCACCAGCGTTTCGTTCAACCCATTGTCGTCTAGGATGGACAGTATCAAGAGAAAAAGTGTAAGAGTACCGGCGTATTCCTTTTCAAATATTCGTACGAACAACCATTGTTGCCGTGTATAAACAAGGGTATAGATTTCCGTGTTTTAAAGCGCTTGTTGGCCTTTATTTACTACCCTCTTATTCATACTGAGCGGTCACAGTGTGAGGTTTATTAAAAAAATAAGATGTATTAATTATGCCGAAACAAATGAAATCGAGTTTATTACTGCTTCTTTTGATTGTTTATGCTTTCTTTCTTCAATTGTCTATAATATTGTCCTAAAGCAAGTTTACACAAATTTAAGTCAATTTTGTTAAGTTAAACTTTACAAGTATTATGTATTGAATCCTGTGTAGCACATTAAAATTAAACCAATTATTCTACCCGAAAACGATATTTTTGACAAAAAACCTAAAAAAAACTATTTCACCTAATGGAAAACCTAAAACAGTGTTTTTAAAAACCTAAAAATCCGGTCCCTAGTAATAAGTAGACTTCGGATTTTAGGTAAAAACCTATTTTAATCCTTAAGTGATATATGGACGAAAACTTGTATATGCATGTTTCATAAGTGACTATGCCTAAAACTGATACTTTTATAGGGCCTAAAACAGCCTATTTTTACGTTAGAGCCTAATATTGCCTATTTGCTTGTTTTTCCTCTAAAGTTCAAAATAAGTCATTATTTGTTATAAACTCTAGCATTTATTTTCAGTTCGTACTAAATTTTTAGCTCGGAATGTGCAGTACATGACACATTTACGACGTGGTTACATAGTAAGGAATGTTTCGTCTTCAGTAGAGAAATTCCTTGGAATTCCCAAGAAAATATAATGTTTTTCTCCCGACTCCCACATCCAGTAACACCAAAAAAAAAAAAACATAGTTCTCTGAATTACTGAGGGATACAAGGGGTTGAATATGCTAGCGTGCGTAGCTTCTGGGTGCAGGGATTAGGTTTTCACTGTTATGATAGTAATACAGGCCCTAGTAATAGGTCTATATAATTCTGTTTACCATAGGCCTATATCTGTGTTTTATCATGATTATTGATTAATGGTGATTCAATAAATATAATATTCCGCATTGCAATTGAGATATTTTAGAAAATTGGCAACTTAACAATTTTATAAGAGACTATTTTACGATTTTTAGAACCTATTTTCCAATTTTTAGAACCTATTTTCCAATTTTTAGAGCCTATTTTAGGTACCTAAAAAGTATTTTAGCGACCTAAAAGTTCGAAGTCTAGTAATAAGGATATTATAGTGTGGTCGAACATAAATGTATATTAAGTTAATTATCAAGGCCCGGATTCTGATGACCTAAAATTGTTTGAAAAATGACCTATAAAATGACCCTGAATCTTAAAAGAAAATGACTCAAAAATTTTAAGAATGACCTAAAGACTGATATCTTATTTATAAAAAATATTATTGTACACACAAAGTTATAGACTGAATTAGCCTATACATAATTGTAAAAAGTGTAAATGCAGAAAGGATGTTGTAGGTCTAAAATCTTTGGAACATCTGAGAAGAAAAGTAAGAAAATTGATTTTAAAGTAGATCTTACAAAATGTTGCATTATAGTAACCTATTAATTAAATTATTTTAAAAAGTTAATATGCTCAATGTAAATGCATGAAAATGACTAAATGTGGAAGCAAATTACACGAAAATGACAAAATAATGACGTAAAATTGAAATAAATGTCCTAAAAATATAAAATGGCATAAAATGACAAAAAATGACCTAATAAAAATGCATTTCTGTAATGTAGAGGCTGTGATAAGACTTATCTACAAGTTGACAATATCTATGAAGCATCAATAAAAAGATGACTTGTTATCAGAATCCGGGCCCTGCTAATTATACATTTGCGCTCCTCTCCGTTCGCGTGTCGTTAGGCGAACCGTTCGTTGAAATTACTTTCACAGCGCTCCTCCCGCGTTCCATAGGAAAGCGATCTGCGGTCTGCGAACCCCCATCAGTCATTTTTCAGCCACCATGCGTGATAGGAAATACTATATCACAAAAGCTAGAAGTTAATGTTGGTGTCCCTCAAGGCAGTAGACTTGGACCACTACTATTTGTTCTGTTCATAAACGACCTACCCAAAGTAGTGAAACATTCAGTTGTGAAATTGTTTGCGGATGACACTCTTGTATATATAAAGACGTCAACAACAATAATGGTGTTCAGAAACTAAATGAAGATTTGGAAGAAATTGCTCATGTCTTCGCCTGAGATGATAACTAGGGACCGGATTTTTAGGTTTTTAAAAACACTGTTTAGGTTTTCCATTAGGTGAAATAGTTTTTTAGGTTTTTTGTCAAAAATATCGTTTTCGGGTAGAATAATTGGTTTAATTTTAATGTGCTACACAGGATTCAATACATAATACTTGTAAAGTTTAACTTAACAAAATTGACTTAAATTTGTGTAAACTTGCTTTAGGACAATATTATAGACAATTGAAGAAAGAAAGCATAAACAATCAAAAGAAGCAGTAATAAACTCGATTTCATTTGTTTCGGCATAATTAATACATCTTCTTATTTTTTTAATAAACCTCACACTGTGACCACTCAGTATGAATAAGAGGGTAGTAAATAAAGGCCAACAAGCGCTTTAAAACACGGAAATCTATACCCTTGTTTATACACGGCAACAATGGTTGTTCGTACGAATATTTGAAAAGGAATACGCCGGTACTCTTACACTTTTTCTCTTGATACTGTCCATCCCAGACGACAATGGGTTGAACGAAACGCTGGTGGTATTAATTTCAACCCGACAAAAATTGTCTCCCCGAAAAATATCGATTTCTCAACTGAGAAATTTAACAAAAAAGACAAAAAGTAGCCTAAATTAGATATTTTAGGTTATATATCCCGTTTAGGTATATTTAGGTTTTTATACCCCATTTAGGTATTTTTAGGTGCCACAGAATTAATGTGGGTGAATCCTATGGTCATGATTCGAAAAAGTGTATGAGCGATTTTTGTTTTGGAAGTAAGGAAAAAAATAGGTAAAAACCTAAAAATCCGGTCCCTAATGATAACCCTCTAAAACTGACATGGTTCTTAGGATATAAAGCTACGGAAATATTGATTTCACATAACGCAGGATGGGAATCAATGGCGAATACTAAGAGCAAACCAGGTACGGAATGCTTACACGTGATAGTTTGAAAACACGTGTGTTAGTACCACTTTAGAACACCTGGTCAAAACAACGTATAGGTGAAATATACTTTTCACATGATAGTCAAAACAAGCAGATCTCCGAAGCTGGCCTAAGGTCCTAGGGCGATTCAGTGATCATCTAGTGTAAAAGGGAGTAGGACTTTCATAATACAACTGAAGAAAAGCGTCCACTGACTTCGCTTCGCTAACATATTATGCAGGATTTAGATACAGCATGTGCCCAGAGCCTAGTGCCAATCCGCCAGTTGAGTTTCGACTCAGATTTTTCGTCAGAAAACAATTTACAGTATATATCTCTCTCTAATCGTTCTGTGATTTGTTTTGGATTGTCGTGGAAACTATACAAGTTCAAAATAATTTAGGTGACAGACCGTATTTACTGGAATCAAGAGTAGCCTACGCACTTAAAAATAAAACTTTTGATTACATTTTATAAGGTTCAAAGTAACGGATTTTGAAGAAATAAAATCCTATGTCATATATCCTTGTAAACATTTAAACTGTTTCAGTAAGGTAAGTTTAACCAAAGTATAATAATAATAATAATAATAAATAATAGGCAACAAATATAATATCAATAACATTTATCTTTCTTAGTTTAACCCCTCCCTTTAGGGACGTTTATGCTGCCCAAGCCGCCCGGGACCTTCCGAGAGAGGGATTACTACTGGATCCATAGGCGTAACCAGGCCTATGGATGGGGTGTGGGTTATAACATCCGCGGGGTCAGAGGGGTATTCCATACCCCCCAGGGAGAGGGGGGTCCGGGGTGCTCCCCCGGAAAATTTTAAAAATTAAGATGCACAATAACGAGTTTTAAGCTTCCCACGCTTTATACTCGTATTAAGTAATTTATAAGTAGACTATAAAAAATTATACAATTTTCCTTTTTTAATCAATGGGGGGGGGGGGTTACGCCTCTGACTGGATCACATACTTTTTTTTTAACCAGACAGGGACGTAGAGGGAGTCCTCGTATGGATGATCAGCCAAATGCCGGGGCCACCTCCGAGACAACATGCACACCTGGGACGAGACCCATCAGTCTCAAACACACTCAAGCCGAACAAGGCGCGGATGGGATGAAGATGACAATGAAGGCCAGATGACGACCGAGGACCAAAAGAGCCTAAAGTTTCCTGAAATTCGTCTCATAGGTGAGGAAAACCCCGAAAAAATAACCCACCTAGGATATAATAATAATAATAATAATAATAATAATAATAATAATAATAATAATAATAAAAACACTGTGATTTTGTGCCATTTCCTTTTAGCTTGAATTCTCTCAATACCACTGGCGAAAATATACAGTGCTGGGAATCCAATTAGCGGTAATATAAGGTTAAAACAAGGAGTCGGGTGACATGACATTACAGCCCTCTTACATAAATATTTCCAGAAGTTATTATTAGTACTACCCTAATATTATGATGACGAAGCTGTTTACAGCCTTAATGCAACTTCCTCCCCACAAAGGAAATGCCTCCACCAAGCACAAACACTGAGGTGGAAAATTGGTGGTTCTGAAATGAAGGCAAGAAAGAAAACCAACAGCATGGGGTTGGATCGAAAAAGCTCTTATTTTTATTTTGGTTTCCGGGATGATTTGCCTCATTGTGTACATACAAAAGAATGGAGCTCAACAAGTCTTTCAACCGCAAACGAAGTGGCCTCTAGATCCGCATCAACAATAGTGCAGCCTGTTAAGATACCAATAATTGACGCTTCTATTTTAGAACGATAATGGAGAAAACAGAGCATGTACACAGAAGGTGAGGACAGTGAGGCTAAAAGAATTCCCTGGCACATAGAGGGTTTATAAATACACATACATCTATAGTGAGCAAGTTTACGGAAACTTCAGAAGTGGAAATCATGACCTTCAAGAAGCCAACAGCCATGAGAGTACTTCATATTGTACTGGCTATCCTCATGCCCAGTGCTTGATTAACTCTGTAAAGAAAGTAAACACATGCTTAGGGCATTAAGAGAAGAGAGGGTAACGCCCAAACTTTTACGACCAAATTTATCATTTAAACTATTAAATTAATTGATTTATAGGCACTTTCAAAATTTAATGAAATACTAGTTTTATAAAGTGTTCTCTCTTGGATCATCATGTTTATCGTGCAAAATAAAGTACTGGTAGAGTAGGATTACTCCCACAAAGTCTCTGGCCTTGAAGTCCAACCCAGCCAGCGAGCTTCTCGTTACCAAGATGCGCGGATTCGCTGCGCGTAAGATCAGTGAGCTACTGTTGAGCACAGAGTAAAGATCATGCTGCACGTTGCCAGTGGTAGAAAAATACTGTAATAGTTGAGTGGAGGGACAATGCCGCAGAGACAGAGACAGACAACACGTGGAGTGGGATAGCCAATCAGGGTGCAGCTACCTCCCCTAGGCAGGAACTCTACGAACGGTGAGACTCGCTCCTAAGGTTTATACGTAAAAACACAGAAACTTTGTGGAATTAATCCTACTCTACACTGTGCTCGCATATTGAAATTATAGGTTTACAAATTGCTCAGCTGAGAGTCAATTTTCTCGGTCGAAATACATCAAAAATCCCCTCAGAACAACTAGGCCTTTCTCTATTGTGAATAGAAGCAGATGCGTTACGTAAAGATCAAAGACTTTGCAAGAAGGGGAAAAAAGGAGAAAATTATCACAAATAAAATAAAAGCATATGGAAATAAATATTTTCCTTCTTACTGTAATTTTTGCTTAGTTTCGAAATTCCGATAAATATAATATTATTGCTTCAGTATGTTAAGGCTTAGGTGTATTATTCACCAGAGTTATGCTTTATTCCGTATTCATTGCACATTACTGCAAAGTAATTTATTTTAATGCTAGTCGCTATTCATCGAATATAACGCGAGGATGAAATGGGCTGGACATGTTGCGCGCAAGGGCAGGAAAGACATATTAAAAATATCGATCGAGAGACCCGAAGGGAAGAGACCACTCGGAAGACCTAGACGTAGGTGGGAGGCTAATATTAGAACAGATTTAAAGGGAAGTAGGATTTGCGACGGATGGTTGGAGTTAGCACATAATAGGGTTGAATGGTGGATTATGAAAGCGCGGCAATGTACCTCCGGGTTCCATAGTATTCCTTTAGCTTGCTTAGGAATTGTCTACTGCCAATGAGTAAGTGCGTAGTCCGCAATATTTTTAGGCAATTCAGCACCGGCCGTTTCCGAACTTGTACATTATGAATATAATAAATTTTCATAAATACAAACAGGATCTACTTACTGCAGAAACAAAGCAAAGCCAATTTCGAGACACAATGTAGTGAGTGAAAATTATTGCATGTTCTCAGTACTGGGTATGAGGAGGCTTGAAGGGAGTGGCGCAGCCACGAAAACTCACGTTTTAAATAAATGGCTATAGGTGGAGCAGTACGTGTAAAACTATAACCAAAATTGCACACATAGCAAACAAACCATAAATGTTATAGGTTACCATGAAAACCATAAACTTATGAGCCCAGTTAATGTTCTGAAGCAGGAAAATAAGTACAGAACGCAATAACAATTTTTAGTTGCCCCTGTTTTAACAAGCCTTACTGTATGAAGAAGTACCATTCCTCTATTACAAATATGCAAAATTAAATAATTAAACACGCTCCCAACCTTAATACTAACGAACCGAACAACGTATGTGAGATGTCAGTGGGTATTTGGATTAAATTTTAACTGGTGACAATGGACATCCTAAAAGATATACAGTAGGGTCAATCCAATTGAAATCAGCCAAATAGAATAAAATTTGCTCAAAATTAAAAAAAAAAAATTACCAGTTACTCCCCAATACTAGGTGAGGTCAAAACTATGGTACAAATTTTTTGAGGCTCATACTTTTTCTTTGGTGACCATTTTAAGTTTGCTTCGTAACCGTTTTATGGCCGAAAACCAGTTTTGCACAAATGTAACTAACTTGGTTAATTTTATAGCTAATAAGACAAAATAAAAACTAAAATCATCATAATGACATGCTCTAGATGTTTTGTTCTAATATAGCCTAATATTACCTAAGTAGTGAAGAAAATATCACAACTACAAATTGAAAAGTAGCTTAAAAAGGGAGTTCTAGTGCTGCAAAATTATTAAAAGGAAGAAACACTCACCTTTAATTCTTTTCTTGTAATGACTTATTGTAGGACTACTTTCTGTAGAAGTTTCAAGCTTGAGAATTTTGTCCTTTTTTGATACAATTTTTCAAAAATGCCCAAAAGCGTATTTTGGTAATATTTGAAGTAGAATATCTCGAAAGGGACTGAGTGAAAAATTGTGATATCAATATAAATAACACCTCTTTTGATATAAAGACGTGATAAAAATTTGGTGACTGAGACTCAACTGGTTTCCGAGTTATAGTGCACCAAAGTTGGCCAAAATTTGCGTTACACGCACACACATTTTGCGGCAGTTAATTGTAAAAATCCATTTTCCTAGCATTAAACAGTAACAAAAAGTTTTTGTCATTCAATAAATTCAATTTAGGCAATAGAAAAGACATGTGTCTTAAATTAACCAAAAATAAGATAGCATTATAGAATCTTTGATGATGATGAAAACAGTTGGTTGTTACCTGGAAAAAAGTGTATGTTTCAACCATCATTGAAAACGCCAGAGTTCAAAAACAAAAGAAGATTAATTCTACTGACTTTAAATGAGTTAGCCTTTTCAAATAGAAACACCTTACCACAAAATTGGATGGTCAATGTTCTGTGCCCTGCGACCAAAGTGGTGTGTCCTTCCAGGGTCATCTGACACACATACAGTACTGTATGTCCATTAACCAATACTTCATACTCAGTTCGAGTTACGAGTGTTTTTGGAAGTCTATACTGATCTGTGGTCAACAGCGCTTGGCAAAACATCTAACTCCTGTCTGTTCAAGTCTTTTTATTTTACACTAGCCATCACTTCATGTCAACAATGTTATCTTCATAAATCAAAAGCTGCAGCTTAACTGTGGGGTGAAACCTTAAAAGAGAAGGTTACGTGTATCCCGTGAGCTGGAAACAGTATTGCTACCTCCAGTACAACACAATACACTATTATTTTGATACTAAAGAAGTAAGTAAAAAAAAACTCGGGACCCTTTACGAAATAAAAAAATTATATCTGGCCTGGCATGCCCATGAAGTAGCCCCTAGCAAATACCTCACACAACTCTTATAGGCCTATACAAATGACACAGTGAAAGTCCTTCTGATAACCTGAAAATGAGTAAGAATGGACATGCTCAGGAAAGTTCATTATGCACATTCCATGATCGTTTCTTGGAAATGTAGTCTAGTTCAAAATGCACATTCCCTGAAAGTAGGGGAAACGGGTATTAATTATACCATAAATGGTATTTTTACTATAGTTACTTACATTATTTTCTTGGAAATGTAGTCCAGTTCAAAATGACCATTCCTTTAAGTCATGCTGCTAGTCTGTGACAGTAGCCTACATAGCCTAAAGTTTTCGGAACTGATTGTTGAACATTAAAGTGATGCTTCCCTTTCTAAGTGCCAGTATGGTACTTTATGAGATTGTGTGGGGGACGAAAAAATGTCTGTCCGTCTGTCTGTACGCGCCATAACTCAAATAAGCTTTTTCGGATTTTCATGAAACTTGGAAAACGCATTTATAATGTCCATGGGAAGAACCCTATTGATATTGAACCAAATCGGTTCACCGGTACCGGAGTAATGCCCAATTTGGTGCCTATTTTAATAGATTATATTAGAAAGGCGCCATAACTCAAATACGCTGTATCGGATTTCCACGAAACTTGGTATACGCATTTATAATGTCCATGGGAAGACTCTATTGATATTCGACCAAATCGGTTGGCCAGTACAGGAATAATGCCCAATTTTGTGCCTTTTATGTTAATATATAAAAAGTCGCTATTATTCAAATATGCTGTATTGGATTTTCCTTAAACTTTGTATACCCATTTATAATGTACATGGGAAGACGTCTATTGATATTGGACCAAATCGGAAGACCGGTACCGGAGTAAAACTCAATTCAGTGTATTTTAAAGACGCGATAACTCAAATACGCTTTGCCGGATTTTTATGAAACTTGGTATACACATTTATAATGTCCATTAATATTGGATAAAATCGGTTGACCTGTATCGGAGTAATTCTCAATCTAGTGCCTATTTTATGGTAATATACGTATTCGAAAGAATTTATGAAATGCAAATCAGTTATGACAACATAGCCAATTGTTTTACATGTGGTTTTACTGTGATCTTATAAGGCTTTGGAAATTAAAATACAGTTATGACAAATAACACTATTGCTTTACATGCGCTTATCCAACTAGACCGTTAAAATAACCCAGGTGGCCGAGATGGTAACGTCTTGGCATCACATTCCAGAGTTCCATGGTTAAAATTCCGAAACCGGCCAATTTGATTTTTTTTATTCTGCATAATTATCATAATTGCAATCATAACATTAAACAAAAACATACTGGCACTTTGTTACATCAGTTTACCTGATTTTATTAGTTTTCAATTTACTAAAATTGATTGCATTAACCAGTGGTTTTTCCCAAGTTTTGGAATACAAATGATACATATTCTAATATTTGTTTGTAGTTAATAATGCAATTCAGCTAACGAGAACGTCAAGTATTAAAATTAAATGATAAAGCATGCTTCAATAAATGTGGATCACATTTTTCAAATTTTAGAGCATATTTAGTCTTCTGATAAAGCAATCTTACGGGCGTTTGTCATCATCAGTAACACGCAATGCTAAGTTTTGCTCTGTGATAGATGAGCTAATTCAAGGTATGAAGAAAACAACACTGCCGTTAACTCCATACCTCCATATTTGTGTGTAGTTTCTAAAAATAGAAGCAACGCTTCATTAAGCTAAAGGGGAAAATGTGGTTTGACACACAAACTGAAGCACAGTTGTGAGTTGTGATCAATATGAACAAGTAGAAGGTAGGCCTACGGTATGACAAAATAGGCCTGTTAATTATAATCTACATTCTTTTAACCATGTTTAAAAACCTAGAGGAAAAGAAGACGGTTGTTTTCCGTTGCCGTCGGTCTTTTTGCGAATACAAATGTTTGAAAAATAATTAATTGTTATTTTACATGTCAACCAGCGTCCTCGAAAGAGAATGGGATAAAACAATTATTTGAAGTAAATGAATCATTATTTGAATGCCAATTAGCACTTCTACCAAAGAGGTTAGGCTAACTAAGAACAAACTTCAAGAATAGGCTATATTTTGTTAAATATTACAGTAATATAATATGGCACTTTAAAAAAGTCGACATCTTACACCACTACCTTAGGTTACGATACATCATAAATGCATAATACTGTTCATTATTCCCACGCACAATACCGACATAGGTCCATAGAAAAGCTCGACGTCTTCTGAATAATTAGGGGATCTGTCTTAATAAGAGATATCATTATGTATCCATTATGACTTTGGTTGGTTCCTGACCGATAGAAAGGGCTTGCTCCTATTTTAGGCTGTCACTATTTAAAGCTGTGTAAATTACTTTCAATGGCCCAAGGCCATATTGATATTTTGTATAACGTAGGCCTACACCCAATCCCCTAATAATTTTTGCTTCTTGAAAGCATTCTCGTTTACGTATTATCCTACGCCTTTATCAAAATGGGAATGCACAACAAAAAATGGGAGACGCATTCCATTTTCATCAGGATAAATGGCAAAGGTGAGGTTAGTATTCCCTTAACAAGCACTTATTCAAACATCAACCCACATTTGAGTAACGTGAAATCAAAACAGAAGCGCAGCATACAAAAACAACTGTGTTCTTAAAATACCGTAGAACATACAAGATTACGCAATAGTATCTTCCAGCTGTTAAGAAAGGTCTGAAAAAGGAGAAAACTACACATGTGTAGATTACACTGAACAAAACCAGACATAAAAACTGCGCACCACAAAGACGCCGGGAAAGGAATTCCTTTGTCCCTTTTCCAGGCCGAACTAATCTGAACAATACATTCTTTTATTTCTTGCTTTGAGGTAAAAGCCGCTCACAATAGGAAACTGCAGACTTTACGAATATTATTATTTAAGGTCATAAAAACTTTTATCATTTTATCCGAATAATGAAATTAGAAATGTTCTTATGAAATCTTAAGCAGCAAACACAATAATCGAAGGCGTTATGATTCCAGGGCTAGGATTTATATGTACTAAAAAATGTCAAAATATGTACATATATATGTACTAAAAAATGTCAAAATATGTACATATATATGTACTAAAA
Organism: Ectobius pallidus; assembly: GCA_964059195.1. Lineage (NCBI taxonomy): Eukaryota > Metazoa > Arthropoda > Insecta > Blattodea > Ectobiidae > Ectobius > Ectobius pallidus. The sequence goes on from CAXKWD010000002.1 coordinate 116,871,829, forward strand.
AATGTCAAAATATATACATATATATGTACTTAAAAATGTCAAAATACGTACATATATATATGCAAATATATTTTGTAATATAAGTTATGGACATCAAAACAAATTTAACCACTAGACACTACATTTTGTTACTTTTAGAACCTATAAAAATGCATTACAAATACTAGATTCATAAATTAAATTATTCAATTTTTTTAGATCACTTACTTTATTTGTATTCATTCATTGATTATTTCTGCTACCATAACAGTATGCCACAAAATGTTGTTTTAAATTTTCAAAAGTGATTTGTATTGGCTGAAGCTTTGTTCTACTGCACATGAAGTGATTGGCGATTGTTTAAAATTCACTGATTCTAGTTTTACATTTGATGAGCTACTTAAGATTGCACTGATTTTACACATTTCTTCAAAGCCTGGATTTCTTGAAAACACATTGTCCACTTTACATTTGATAAGAATGGCTAATGGCTAAAACATGATTCATGAACTCAAATGTATACATGGACATTTGTCCATGTATACATTTGAGTTCATGAATCATGTTTTTCACAATGTCAATATTTCCAGGTAATGTGAGATTATTATTTTGTAGTTTCTGAATTATTTTTGTTATATTACAAAAATTTGATTCAATGTAACACAAATCATTTTTCACACATTCATTTCTGTACATAACTGTAAACTTATCCTGTGCTGCCATATTTTCTGTCACTGAAAACGACAATTTTATATAGTTTTACTCTTAAGAATGAAATATGTATGAATATAGCATTCAAATCACAAAATATGGACAAATATTTATTTTACATTTAAATATGTACTAATGTCAGAAATATGGAAAAATATGTAAAATAAATTTGTTTAATTTGAATAGAGGACAACATAATAGATGGAGATAAGTGAAAAAAATGTGTCTATATGTGAAATTAAGAAATATGTAATTACATATAAATCCTAGCCCTGTTATGAAAATACAATTTACAGTACTTCTAACCTGAAGTCAGCGTAGTTCTACAATCATAAACATCTCCAAAACCAGGGTAGATTCGTCAAAATTATGCACAAAGCACATTTTCATTGAGTGTTGGGTCATACGTTTAATGCCGGTAACATGAAGTACCGGAATCTTGTAATTCTTACAATAGTAGGCTACGGACTGAACACAACTGTAAAAATAACATTGCCGTATTTGAAGCGATTTCCTCATGGTCTAATGATCGTGCTATAGGCCTCTCTCTCCTGAAGTCGCTGATATGCGGTAGGCTAGTTCGTGGCTGTCAGTACTCCCCGCAGTATATTCCAAATATGCAATAATTTAATATCACCGGTATTATTACTGTAATCCGTCCTAATAACGTATCAGGCCTATATCTTAATTCCAAACTACTTGTAGGCCTAATGTATACCAGGTTACTAAAGAATAATTTACTGGTTATTGGTTTATTATGTGTTGTTGAAAAGCCAGTCGCTATTATATCAGTAGGCCTAATTTACCTAAGTAACAATACTCGACATTTATCTCTGCTTGTTTCGCACTTATTGTTTAAAACGTAATATTTCTGCGTTTGTACGTTTATTGCCATTGACTAACACAATTTTGTACCCACAATTTTTTTACCTTCATCCAGATCAAAAGTTATGCAAACCTTTCACTCTGCAAGGGATACACGATATTCATAAAGTAACTAATAACGAAATTAATAAAAATATGATCAATCAAGTGCAATAAACACCCCGGACAAAGTTAATACACACCGGTCATGCAACGTCTCTCTAGTTCAATGTTTTAGTTTCCCGCTAAACTTCACGGAACCTGCATTCAACCTTGAAATACAATTGCAGTACTAGTTCTTACCTGTAATAACTGCGACCATGCAGACCATCAGCAACAAAGCGCCTCTGCTAAACTTCCCCATGACTTCTTTAGATGATTTACTTCTTCAGTTGAATTTCTTCACAGCTTCTTCCTGACGAAATAATCAATGGGAACTTTTCTTCTTTTTTAATGTTTGAACGGGCAAAGAAATCTACTTGAAAACTCCTGTCTTGTTTATGTATTACTAAACAAAAACACAATTGCACGACTTGGTTCGTGTCAGACGTCAATATTTTACTTTACTAACATAAAAAACTTCGAAGAACACATGCACACTTTCTTTCCTTTTTCACAAGTTTAGATTTTCTGCACTAGTGGAGAGGGGGGGCAAAGAACAGCACATGGACACTTAATAATTTTAATATTCGCGATATTATTTCTTTCCTCTTTGCGTATAAAGAGAACAGAAATGAAATTGAATTGTCACGCGAACGACACTAGTTCTTACCCACTCGTAACTTGCCCTCACAAACACCACCACATAGCCACCTCGCTCTGAAGCAGACTTTCGTTCTTGCCGCGCGCGACAGACAAGCAATGAAGAAAAAAAGGCATCGCCCCAACTAGAACTATTTCCTGCCTTCCGCGCGCGCGCACGGCCGCATAATATCACTCCGCGTCACAGCGCACTCTCAATTTCAGTGTGGATCGACTGTGGCGAGTAGATGTACTACTCCCACTTATGCAGTAACACTACTAGATAAGTCTTATCAAAACGTACGTAGGCACTCACATACCTGTCGTGGTATCGGACAAAATAAAATAATATCGAGATAAGTGAGGAGTGAAGTGGAAAACACACAGAACCTCATCCACTGCCTCCTCTTCCAGCTACACTAACAAAAACTAGCCAACCGTTCCTCGTCCGTCACGAACACTTTCTCGTGTGCCCTCCCTCTCTTCAACTCACCTCTCCTCTCCTACAACAACCTGTTTACGTGAACCGAACTAGCGACATCTCTCGTTACTAATCTCATCTCTTTTACTAATGCTGTTTAAGCATTTTGTTGTGAAAGGTCATTGTTTTTGGTAATTGCGTGCAAACAGATTGTTTATATTAATAGAAGATGTAGTTTGCATGAACATTTTATTTCGTAAAATAGGAATTTACATTCGATATAGACATGAATTTATTTCGCAGTTTGCTGCGACCTTGCATTAATAAATACTATTTTGTTTCAATCTGGATAGGACTAGCAATTATACAACTGCTGACTTCTTCCTAGATCACAAACATGCACAATAGTCGGGGACATTCTGAGTGGTTTTAAAGTAAATTATTCCAATACAGAATTCACCTATGGGAGTGGGGCAGGGACGGACTGGGGATAAAAATTGGCCCGGAAATTGAGAAAACGAAACGGATCTAAACAATACAACCACAATAATATCAGCAATAATAATAATAATAATAATAATAATAATTATTATTATTATTATTATTATTATTATTTTTATTAAGAAATATTCCACAATACAATGGTTTTCCTTCACCCCACAACAATCTTCCCTGTCCCTGTCCGTAGCATCTTCTTCCCTTAACCCTCTTCTCTCCATACTCCTTTTGATCCCATCCATCCAGCACTCTTTGGGCTTCCCTCTTCTTTTTCCTTCTACTTTCCAATCCAAAATGTTTTGGGTATTCTATCCTCTGTAATTCTGAGAATAATAATAATAATAATAATAATAATAATAATAAAGCAATTGCATAAATACTTTCAAGCCAGTGGCGGACGCAGGGGGGGATTGGGGAGATATATACCCCCCGAAACTTGAAAAAAAGGGTATATACGCACTCTAAGTGGCCAGTTTTATAAACTAATTATATATGTAAGTTAATTATTATTTTTTTAGTATTCTTTCTACCTATTCAAATCCCCCCCCCCCCCCGAAAAATCTCCGTCCGCCACTGTTTCAAGCGTTCATTAAATATACTATATTAGCGATTCTTCTTAACCTAATGAATTAACTTATGTATAAAATAAATTATTCTCCTTAAAACGCAAGATCTGTTTGTTATCTGCTTCGAGGATCATTGGTTCCGTTTACATGCAGTTTTCTGTAATTTATACGGCAGGTATATTGTCTGCTTAGGTTTTCCTAGCTAGGATATGAGAATCGCAGTGTTTATTTTACTGAAACAAATCAACAAAACCCGCCGAAATAGACTTGCTTAGCATACGTCATCTAAACAGTTAGAGACGTATCAATGCAATATAATTAATTATTATGCAGCATTTGTTGAGAATTATGTATTCAATAAAAATGTCGCTATCATTTAGTACTTTTCCTTATACCTAAAGCTATTTTAGGTTCTGCACATAACAGGCCTACAGTACCGGTACCAGCAGTCATGCTACTGTATCAACTATCGAATGTATTGGGTGAAACCTGAAGGGGGAGACCAAATTTACAAGACGTGCATGTATAAGGATCAATTGATATAAGAACGTGTGGGACTGGGAGCTTGCAGACCTCTCCAGCAAACTCTTGCCCGTAAATATCCTGTGCTGTGGATACAGGCTCAACTTAGCGCTTAATATAAAGTATAATCACTTGACTTACAGTGGTATTTCTTTTACAATCGGCCCTTTATAGTCCCGGTCCACCGGGAAAATTCCCGCTAGTCCCGAACAGCAAGTCAGGCACTTGGGGGTGCAGGCGGCCGGTGCGTAAGACTCACAAACTTATAACTTTTAAATGCTATATGTCTAAAAATCTAGAAGCTTCAAGTTCCTGAAACTCTAAAGGTCTTCATGTCCTGTATAGAGAATACTATATTAATTATGGAAGTTCCTAGATAGTGTAATCTGAACTACTTTTGATCACGAGGGAGACAATAACTATTTCGTTCGGATTATCGAACATAAGGAATTGCACACTCCACTTGAACATATTACGGCACTTTTTGAATCTGTACCTATATAATGAAATTCGATGTCCAGTTTTCAGTAATTCTGCATATTTTGAGGTCCTCTATTAATGTGTTAATTCACATAAATAAATAAATCTTCATTGTAGTAACAAGTGAATACATCAAATGTATTACAGCCGTCAAAATCTATTTAAACTACTGCTCAGAATTAGTACTCTAATAACATGCTTAAGTAATCAAGATCCGTTGTCATAACTTTTCAAATTTGTTCCATATGAAATATACTTGTGCAAACATAAGCTTATGAGCAAGACTTCTAAACAGCAAAGTTAATATTGAAGAATTTCTCTACTTATATATAAAGTTGTTGATGAAGATTGTTTGCAATTATTTTTAAATTTTAGGTACGGTAACAATTTTACACACAAAGGAAGGGTATTATAAAATTTAATAGACGTATAACCTAATTAAACGTTTTTTGTGTTTTGCTGTAATTGCACCTGGGTAATCCCTATCTCCTTAGCATTACAGTTTTAAGTTTTACTAAACGAAACAACGTTAAAAATGTGTCCCTAGGTGCAAGGATTATAATTAGGTGCGAAATTTGATAATTCTCTTACCTCTTACCTCATGATAATAACATGTAATTGACGGCCATCTTATGTAGGTACACAGGTTAACCAACACGACAAACCTCATGGCACGGCACATTTTCGAAACGCGTGAATTCGGTATGCCCTACAAAACTAATAAAACTGTTCATCACCTGACAAACCTAACCTAACCTAACCTAACCTAACCTAACCTAACCTAACCTAACCTAACCTAACTTCCACTAAAATAGAACCTACCTGCCACTACTTAAACATTAGTGCAAGATGGACAGTTGGTCATCCTGCTTCGTAGTTGGTCTTTCTTCTTCGCTCAGAACCTTAATATGGCTGGCGTGTTTTAAGCGTAATAAAAATGAATTGACTGTAATGGGTAAAAATAAGCCAAAGTTCTAAAAACGACTGATTTCACCCCTTAATCATCAGCTCCTTGAACAAAAGTAGTATATTTAACGATGTTTCCCGTTCCAGGAAGGAAAATTGTAATGCTAAGGATATAGCTCTCTACCCCAATTTCTATTTCTAGTTTTATACCTATGAGTTGAGTTCAACTCATAAAGATGAATGTTCTTCAGGTAAAGAAAGATATGATAAATAAAAATGGCTGGTACTGTCATAATACCTATCTTAATAAAACTCGACCTACAGTGACCACGGGAAGGAAGCCCACATATTCTTTGCCTTACTCACTTCAAATACTGATAGGATCTATCGGAGTGCGTTTTTAGTTCTGTTTCATGCAATTGTAAAAGTGCAAGTCCTAGCCTGAATATGCAAACGACGATTGGCTAATAACTACCCTTCAGAGAATTTTTGCGAAGAATTAATCAAACAAAAGTCTTAGCTCTTAGTGTAAGCACCTCGTGTACAAAACCAAAAGCCTTTAAAGCCGTTTCCGACAAAATTGCGAATTTGAAATTTTCTTCATGTAAAGTGATAGTAGAAGTAATAGAAATTTTTCGCAAAATTTTGCATCACATTCTCGGACGATATCTAACCGAAATATCAAATTTCGTATGGATACGATTTTTCGTTCTCAAAATGTACTGTTCACTGACAAATACACATACATATTTCTAAAATTGTACTTTTAGATTAAAAAAACTCCATGATGCTACATCCTTCATAGGACTAGTCCTACCATCTGATTGCTATCAAAGGTAGATGGCAGGATTGGGGGATGCGGCCAGTCAGCATACAGAATTCGACGGCCACTACTGACGATTTCTTGACTGGAATTTTTAGATTCAGAAAGTGTGTGTTTCTTCTTAAAATTCGACATCAAACTTTCAGAGTCGAACCAGGCCTCGATTTCAGGTAGTTTGCACCCTGCGCAAAGCTTTGTATAACCGCCCCTTTCATATTTGTTATTTTTACCCCACCCATCCACACAACAAAGTTAATGCTTTAGTTTGAGTTTTGCTCAAGTATGAACCAATAGCAAACCTTTAGAAGTTTATTATTTCGGGTAATCCAATCATCATCTAGGCTACATAACAAAAATTAAAAATATATTTTCAGTAAAATTAATTAGGCCTACATTTTAACGAAAAATATTTTATTGATATTGTAATTTCAGTTACAAAAAAATCGTCTAAAGCTATAAAATTGTAATATGTAAGAAAAAGTCAATCTTTGAAATTTTATAAAATATTTAATATAAACTACTGTAGGCCTATTTGGTAATTTTAAAACAAATCCTATATTTAATTACGTTCATAAAAAACGTGTATTACATCTATAAAAAATAGCTCTATTAAAACCAATAAGCTTATTCTTAGAATAAAAACATATTTTACTGCCTTATTTCTACTTTACAATGAGAATCTAAACTCAGTCAAACATTTTTCATTGTTTCAAGTTTAATTATTTAAAATTTAAGGGGCTTAGACTTTATTCTACAAAAAATTTCCCATTAAAATTTTTTCCAATCTTTCTAGGTTTGCAGCCCACGGAAAATGCCCAGTCTGCCCATTTATAAATCGGAGCTTGAGTCGAACTCATTATATTTCTACCTGTAGTACCTAAGGTATGGGTAATAACAGTAAAATCATACAATTTCAGGAATATGTCTATTTGTGCCTATGGGCCTGTGAACAGCATAGCTCGAAAACCTAGAAATTTATAGAAACTATTTTTCCATTTGGATTAGGTATCTTTCAGCGATATAATGTGAAGCTTGTTGACGACTTTCTCTTATTTTTTCTACCATTTCATGTGAAGAAATATTCATTTTTAATTATGTTATCGAAAACAACTCTAAAGCTGACAGAAACTGTAAAGCCTGTACAGATTTATTTTTAATAAATTCTCTGAAGGGTAGCTATAAACAATTCATTTCATTCCCAAGCTCAGGCTTGCCTCGCGAATAACACGGCTTAGACAAGTGAGTGCTCTCGCAAAGCATGGCCCTTGACATATGTTGAATGTGAAACATAGAGAAAGTCATGTGAATGTTTCACATCAGAGTTTTTCTAACCCAAATAATCTATTTAGTATAATAATAACAAAATACCCTTACAGTAGATGAGTATACAAAGGCATTCAGCGGAAAGTCCAACAGCGAAAAGATCATGTCTTCATTGTGCTTTCGGATTATTATTAGGGCTGAAAATCGATTAAATTTTCTAATCGAGTTAACGCTTGACTTTAATCGATTAATCGACTGATTAATCGACAAACAGGTCGGTATTTTAAACGAAACCAAAGTGTAGATTTAATATTGTTTTACACGTTTAATAATAACTACTACACTACAGATGGTCAGAAGAAATCCTGAATTAATGAATACCATTATTAGTTAACTAGTGAAAAAATATATACAAAACTGTGTGTGCTGCAAAATCTGCTAGATTCCAGTAAGATAACTTTCTTCCCTTTACCATACTGTATATTCAGCATCACCATAATGAATAGAGGAGAAAGTGTGATGACTGAGGTAGTTCACTGGTCCCGCCGCTAGGTAGCAGTTACTCCGTTTGAGATTCGCGGGAGCAAGGTTACTACGGGCGGTATAGAAAAAATTGCAAAAGTTCTTAATCAAAATACTACATTAGTCTCTTTCAAAATGACTCACCTTATCTAAAATGAATTGTTAGATACTTTTGGCAATTTTCGGGCTGCTTTACACGTCTTGGAAGATACCATCTCCATAAATAAACATGGCCTTGTGTAACAGTAATTTCTCGGACTGCAAGAAGCTTGACCGTAACATTTCATTCCACAGCTTTCCAAATTTGAAGATGTTCACAAGCAATGAACAATTATATAATATAGTTATAAAACAGCTAAGGGGTGATTTGATCTAATATTTTGTTGCCTAGAAAATAGGGTAGAGGGTATGTTAGTATAATTTGATGATTTTTTTTTTAAAGAACGTACATTTGTGTAGAAATAACAACGAATAATAAGGGTAGAAAACAGCTAAGTGATATTTTTATAAATTAATATTAATATTACATTGTGTAGAATATTACAGAGTATTAATTTGTATTAATATTGTATTGTATTAATAGTAATATTATTTATATTAATTTTCTCCTGGCTGTTTGGGGTAAGTTATATAGGTGAAATAGCAAATAGGTCAAAAGTGTAGATCTGTGTACACATTATGCGACAGAGATAATATCAATTAAGGGATGGTTTGTGAATTGCAGGGCACGGAAAATTTCATAAGCAGCACTACAAAAATAGGGCACAGGATCTTTATAATTGGGGTCTCAACATCCGATAAAGACACACATACGCAAAAATTGTTTTGCAATGCATTCTACATATATCGCACAATATTTCAAAGCATTTTTCCTGATTTTTTCATTAAAAATAAAATCTTCTTGCCTTAACTATAGCCCGCTAGTATGCTCTTAGAATCTCGGCAATTCGCCGCACATTTAACTGGTGCTTATGTTGTTAAATTATAATACGAAAAAAGCGTAGTAAGATATTAAACCAGTAAGATATTTGCTATGCTAATTAGACATAAAAATTACTAACACAAATGAACAGAAAACATAATAAATAATCCAACAAATGTATAAATAAAAGTAGTGCGGATTTACGAAGTTAGAAAAAAAGCTTGATTCATTCCTTTTCCCCAGCGGGTTAATCTTGCAGTATGAGTACAAGTAGTCAGTTAATATATTATTATTATTGGGTCCACGAATACATTATTTAAAGATGTTTACGTTATTGCTGGTAAGTTATGGAAAATATGCTTGCAAATACCTGGAGTAATTACTATTACTCGTAAACCATTATAGATATAAAGGTGGTACTCGATTTATAATAAGATTCAAATATTTCACTAAAACTTGCATGCTTGAATCTCTTTCTGGACACAAAAATAGAAAAAAATGCCGTATATTCAAATTTGCTTCTCCCTCGATATTTCACGATCGTCCCAAATCATTCAGACAGCTATAGCGCCCGGAATAATTACCACTCAATTACTCATAAACCATTCGAGATATAAAGATGGTACTTAATTTAAAATAAAATTCAAATATTTCACTAAAACTTTCTCGCTTGAAGTTTTTACGGGACAAAATTGTTGCATAGTCAAATTCCGCCTCACCCTCCATGAATTTAATGTAATTTGTGATGTTTATATAATGAATTAAAAACACTTATGTCCACATTTTTAAGTCTCTGTTTTAACCATGAGAAGGACTGTTGTGTGTAGATTATTTCTGCACAAATTTCACAGAAATAGGGCCAAGGGTTAATTAAAGATGGCGAGTTTAATCATATGATGCCAAACTATCATGATGCAGCATTCAGAAGTTGAAACGCAAACGAAGGTGCTGCCAGTGTTTCGGTGGACCGCCGCTCTCCCTATACCCACCATTGCCTGAGCGGCGGAGTTATCACACATTCTCCCTCTACTCATTATGGTATCACGGTAAATCTTGCAAAACTAAGAATACTATAGGAGAAAAATTCCTCCGACACTGGGACTTGAACCCAGGACCTTTGGCTATTCGCGCCAATGCTCTACCAACTGAGCTAAGCCGGAGTTCAATTCACAGCGCCGGATGGAACCTCTCTCCTATGACTGATTGCCCTAATGGTCTACCTCACAGACAGACAAGTTATGTCATATGCAGTACTGTGAGGCACACAATTAGTGATTTTTGTGACCGGGCTCCCACTGTTATTGTACAGTTGACATTCAAGACAGATATATAAGCTTTCATGAACCACAGATTATTGTCTCTGTTGGACATTACATGAGAATACTATAGGAGCCCGGTCACAAAAATCACTAATTGTGTGCCTCACAGTACTGCATATGACATAACTTGTCTGTCTGTGAGGTAGACCTTTAGGGCAATCAGTCATAGAAGAGAGGTTCCATCCGGCGCTGTGAATTGAACTCCGGCTTAGCTCAGTTGGTAGAGCATCGGCGCGAATAGCCAAAGGTCCTGGGTTCAAGTCCCAGTGTCGGAGGAATTTTTCTCCTATTGTATTCTCATGTAATGTCCAACAGAGACAATAATCTGTGGTTCATGAAAGCTTATATATCTGTCTTGCAAAACTAAACTACCCTTCAGGTTTCTGAATAACGGGAATTATTTGGACACAATAGGCTGAATGACACATGATGTGCCAAGGTCGGAGAAGCGAGAGAAAGGAGTTTGGTCATTTGACTCATTTCTCGAAAAACGTTTTTCAGAATTCGACTAAACCGATTAATCGGAAAATGTAATTGATCCACGATTAAATGTTTAATCGATCAATCGAGCCGATTAATCGGTACAGCCCTAATTATTATATGTATTAATGAATTTCATCTTTACTAACGAGGGATTAATATCAGCTAAAATGTGACAAAAAATCCACCTTATACTCTCGTTAACATAATAAAATATAAGTTCAACCTAAGAAGTCTAGGCCTAAGAGAGAATAAAAATCTTTTATACACAGAACTACACGTTAAAGTTATGAAATAAAGAATATCTAAAACCAGGTTCACTTAAATTTTATTATATTCTGATCTGCAGGTGAAATTTTAAAATGTTGTTTAAAGAGCTATTGAAATATAGGCCTACGATACTCTATGTCGATTAAAACTTTACAACAAAATGCAAATTGGTACTGAACGTATTTTATCTGAATTAAAAGAAATAGAGTCCAAATATAGTAAACGTGATAAAACACGAGTCCACAACTAAAATAAGTAAACATCTTGAGGAGGCATCCACTGTTAATAGGCCTACTCTTTGTACATAGGTGCTGTAAATGTGAACTTGACTTAAATTTAGCACTTTTTCTTGAATAATATTCACTCCTGAATATTGTTTTGCTTAGATCCCAGCTGCTTCCTTGGTTGACGCGTCTCATATAGGTATACAGAAAGTATTGTGTTCGTGACAAAAGATCGAAATCGAGATAACACCGGGAAAACATGTTTCACGATACCTAGAAACAGAAAAATAAGTGTTTTTGGACATCAGTTCAGATCTTAAATTTTTTCTTGTCTTGGGGATTTGTCTTGGGGACAATAATTGTCTTGGGGATTTCACTGTTTCCTCATTCGCACTTCTCCAGAGACCGTCCAGCTGTACTACAACTTGCTTCACCACCAAATATTCTGAAGGGACACTTCAACACAGTCAGCGTCGCAGAATTCCTCACGAGCATCTTCCATCAACTTCAGCATTAATTTTGAACAATCAAAACACTGTTAATACCCCGTGATATACTTCTGGTAAAACACGGGTTGTAATTTTATGCTAAATAAAAAAAAAAAAAAAAAAAAAAAGGCAAACGTCGGACTTTTAGGTCTTGTATGATTCCGTAATTCTAACTCATCGCCTTTATGTCACCGAATATCATAATGATTTAATCTGAATGATTTAAACCAGCGTTTCTCAACCTTTTTGGACTCGAGGACCTCTAAAATGCCTAAAAACATTTACCCTTAATTTTACATCCCATTTTTAAAGAAGGCCTATATTCTTAGTATTTGGGGTATTAATTATAGGTCATAATAACGAAATATGTGAATAAATATTACTTCTTTACTTTCCACTTGCTTTATTTTTTAAAATGATGTCTGCGGACTATCTGCACCATCTTCGCGGACCACCAGTGGTCCGCGGACCATAGGTTGAGAAACGCTGATTTAAACTAATGTCAGGAAGACATTACCGAACAATAGAAACAGGTGCACAGGAATGGATTATTGTAATTTAAGAATCTACTGGTAAACCTAAACACGTAATAAGACCTATGTTGCATTGAAAGTAAGAAAAATAAGCTGAATAATAATAATAATAATAATAACAATATCAAAATAACATTCACAGAAGCCTAATAATACTAATAACTGGTGGCGGATTTCTATGACCTAAAAAATAGGATATAGGCCTATGCATGCATTTATGGCCTAAAAAACATTAAGATATGACCAATAAAATTTAAAATATGACTTTACCACTTACACATTGTGTATATTTTTTTTAAGTTTCATTACAATTCATTTTATTAAAATATAATGTTACTTATTAAAAGTATCTGTAAATACTCAAAAACATATATTATAATGCAAAATTTACAAAATATGATATGAAACTTCAAAATTTCTTTAATATGCACACAAATATGCCAAAAATATGATCTAAATATGCATATGCCTATTCATACTAAACATGCTACAATAGTTGAAAATTTCCTAAATATGCAATTACACTCATAAACAAGCTGTAGATATCTTGCATGCTGTATACCTTTTCTAATGCAGTTTTTTATGCTAATTTCAATTCTGCAAACCGTTTTGCTCTATCACGTCAGGTTTTGAAGATATCAACAAAAATTAATTTTCATTGAACACCGTTCATAAAAATCTTTATGTAGTTTTTAGTAATGTTTCATGCAACGTCATAGGCCTACACTGTTGTGTCATTTGTGAAACCAGTTCTACTTAATGTAATATATCAAAATATTTTTGATATCGCATTAATATACTTTCATTTGTATTTTTATTTTTACATTAATTGGATATTATGGCTTCCAGAGGTTGTATAAATTCACCAGACCTGTTTTGCTATGTGTGTAGCTATCTGACAGACAAATCCCATCAGAAGAATTTTACACCGTTTTTGAATAAAGCATATGAACTATACTTCGATTCAAAGGTGGATACTGGTAAATCGTGGGCACCACAGTGCATCGTTTGACATGTTCATGCAACTTGCGAGATTGGGTAAGGAAGGCGAAGGAGAATAACCAATTGGCTTTTGGAGTTCCTATGATATGGCGTGAGTCAAGCAATCACACCACAGACTGTTATTTCTGTTTGGCAAATGTCACCGGATTTTCCTACAAAACTCGTACATCTGTGTGAAGTATCCAGATGTTCCCACAGTTTCTAAACCAATTCCACATGATTCCATCACTTGTCCATTACCAACAGCGCCTACGAAATATACAGTTAATGAAGAAACACAAGAACAAAGTTCTCTGTCACCTCCTAGCAATGATTCGGACTCTTGACTATCAACCTGGAGAGAATATCCATTTCATAAACAATGCTGAACTTTGCGACCTCGTACGGGACCTAACACTAACAATAGGGCAAGCTGAACTGCTCGGTTCACGCCTTAAAGAATCTAATTTACTTGCACCGGGACAGCAGAGATAGAAAACACCACTACATAAAGAAAAATTGGCCGATCAGAGACAGAATGCAGCCAGGAAATAAAAATGTCCATCTTGTACCGTTGATTGACCGTGACAAAGTTATCTTGTCACCGCTTCACATCCAGCTGGGGCTCATGAAGAATTTCGTGAAGGCACTAGACGATTCAGATAGTTTTCGGTACTTGTGCAACAAGTTTCCGGAGTTGAGTTATGCAAAAGTGAAAGAAGGTGCTTTCACAGGTCCACATATAAGGAAGATATTTGCTGACGGCCACTTCCAAGATTTGCTGAATGGTACTGAAAGATATGCATGGGTGTCATTCAAATCAGTCGTGGCCAATTTCCTTGGAAATTATAAAACTGGTGACTATGTGAATGTTATGAAGAAGTACATTAGTACATACAAACAGCTGGGTTGCAACATGTCTCTCAAAATTCATTTCTTTGGTTCACATCTTGACTTCCCCGAGAACCTTGGTTCAGTCAGTGACGAACATGGTGAACGTTTTCATCAGGACATCTCGGTGATGGAGTCATGGTATCAGGGTCGATGGAGTCATGGTATCAGGGTTGATGGAGTGCAGCAATGTTGGCTGACTACTGCTGGACGCTTCAGCGTGACATGCCAAATGCTTATCACAAACGCAAGTCTACAGCCAAGAAATTCAAACCAAACACAGCTTACATTAAGAAAATATAGCAATTTACTTGGATTTTATATGTGTATTATGCCTTTAACTACATATTTATGTACAGAATATGTGTCCTGTGACTCAATCGCACTATTTTCTCAGCTAACGCCATGTTCATTAGTACTCGCTGTATCAGTAAGTGTTCTAATGACATATAAATAGTTGAGTTGTATATTTAGAAAACCATGGGTGATAGAGACAACTGGTTTGCATATTCTGAATCAGCACGTTTCAATTGTCTTAGAACAAGTGTTGGATACCAAGATATCCTCCGATTCTATTTTTTTGTTTTTCAGTGTTATCGGTTTAAATTAGTCGGAAACCTGAAATAATGCAAAGGGGAAAAATATGACATGTCATAGATATCCGCCCCTACTAATAACTAAGAAGATAGTAAGCATAAATACAGATTACTATATTTTCTTGAACAAATCTGGATTTAAAATAGTACCTAATAATTGAAATAGATCTAAGACATAGCGTATGTTATATTGACTTTGTTTAATTTGAACTCTCTGTTATGATTTTTTTTACCAAGGAAATCTAGATCTATTGAATAGTCGGAGCAATTATTTATTTAGTTAATTTATGTGATCCTCTAAGCAGAATACTAACTTACACCAAAAATACAATAAGATCCCTAAATCCATTTAACCTAAAGGTTGTGCACTAATTTTTTAATGGTTCAAACCAGTTTCTACCGTTCACCTAAAATCCTCAGTTATTCAAATTTTAATACGTAGGCTATGTGAGAAAGTTAATGCTACATATTTTGCACACTTAATTTACTATACCATTTAACATGAACAGCGAACTATGAAAACATTTTCCTCAAACCAGTTACCGTACGGTTCTGTTACTTTCTTCTTCTCACAGTCATTCGTACGGGACACTTGCTACACGTTTCATAATTGACAGAATTGTTATGACGTGAGTCATCGCTCCACGTCGTTTGGTTTTATTGAACTCAAGCTGAGTTACTCATTTTACAGAAATAGTTCCCGAAACTATAACTACAACATTAATGAACAACGTATTGACGAACCAGGGGCTAATGTAACAGTCATACGTAAAGAATCCACCGTATGTCCGCGTTAATATAGTAATCTATAAGTAATCTACCAAAAAGTTCCAGCTGAAAATAAACCCAAGGTTGAAACGGAACAAAATGATCAACTGGTAACAAATATTTCGTATCATGATATATATGGAGAATTTTTTAAATTTTTTTACATTAATCTTACCAGCCTTTTGCGTCCTGCTTAAAACCTCGGGCTCTGATGGCTCTTGAATAGTTTTGTTATTCATAAATTCAGATGGGCCAATTAGGCGTTGAGGATGCGTTCGCTTTCCTCACGAATCGAGCCTGGGTTCGGGACAAGTTTCTTGGGTGGGGGGGGGGGCTCTCTTCAACCGTGAGAAGATTGACAGGAAAATTTAGGCCCTTGTGGTCTCCGGACATCAACTGGCCATAATTATTACCTTCATCCCATCCACGCTTCATTTGCCTTGAGTGTGAATGCGGCTCGTGTGTCTCGTCCTGTGCGTTCGTGTTGTCTCGGAGGTGGCCCCTGCATTGGGCTGATCGCTCTTCATTCACATCTTTTGGTCAAAAAAGTATGTCTATGATCCATAGGAATTGCCTCCCCGACTGACCTGTGAGGCCAGGGTGGCGTGAGCCGCATAAATTTCCCTCTAACGGAGGAATAAAACTGAGAGAAAGACAGAAATAATACATACAAATGACGCATGACAAACGACGAGTTCTTTTCATGAATATAAATCTTCAAACATGGGACTGGCAGATATGCACGAATATTTGCAATTGACCTAGAACGGGATCGAATTGGGCACAGAAAGCCATTGGTCAGAGCCATTGGTCAACCAGGCTGACAAAGCCGAAGTTGTAGTAGCGTATGTAAAAAGGAGGGCAGAAGTGCAGGAAAAAAAATCTATATTAATGTTAGACACATGCGTTTCAACCTTTAAAATACAGTACGTACATCATATTCGTCATCGGTTGCGGTGGCGCAGAGGTAGTGGGTTAGAAGGTTGCGAGTTCAAACCTGGCCACGGAGGTGGATTTTCCAGGGCGTAAAAATTCTGAGCACGCAGTTCTTCGGGGGGCATTATAAACCAAAGGTACCGTGTCGTAGATATAGAGTACATTAAAAAAAATACACGCCTAAATTTGAGCCTCTGGACTCTGGATCAAATTCCCCGTCCCTCTGATGTGTCTACTAATACTTTAGTTTCCTCTAGTTGGTCTCGAGGCGATAGGCTTAACATCTTCTCT
This sequence comes from Ectobius pallidus, assembly GCA_964059195.1. Taxonomy (NCBI): domain Eukaryota; kingdom Metazoa; phylum Arthropoda; class Insecta; order Blattodea; family Ectobiidae; genus Ectobius; species Ectobius pallidus. The sequence goes on from CAXKWD010000002.1 coordinate 116,888,824, forward strand.
CTGTCCTCTATGCTCTACAGGAAAATAAGCTTCACAAAGCCTTCCTCATTGAAACTTCCACAGGAGCCTTAAAATCCTTGCCCCGAGTGGACATTAAACTCTAAGTCCAAACTCTGTGTTACATCCCTTGTGGTACTAGGCCTATTATCCGACCGCTGCATCATCTACCGTAGCAAGATGGCAGGATTGAGACATGTGGTCAGCATGTCGACTTCCACGGGTAGCGCAGTGAATAGGATGCTGGTTTTCTGTGTCCAAGATCTCGGGTTCGATCTCAGCCCAGGTCTTGGCATTTATGTGTGCATAAATTCGCCCATGTCTGTAGAATTATAGGCATGTGAAAGAACTCCTGCTGGACAAAAATACGGCACATAGGCCTAAATTGCAGTACATACCTGTCGTTAAGGTAATCACTATTTTATTATAACTAGCCGACTCCCACGGCCATCAGTGAGGACTTCCTTGACCTAATAGCAAGTTTGGGTTGTTTGATTAAGAGTGATAATTTTGTTTGTAATGAAATTATGAATTATTTGTAAATCGCAATAAAATCTTTGAAAAAAAGGACTACAAATAAACGCATTAAAAATTAGGAACCAACTTATATTTAAAAAATAAATTAAAATAATTATGCAGAATTTTTATATAATTAGAGCCCGATTTTTATGAAATTATGACACAAACAAAAACAGAAAATCCTTACGAACTGAACCATTAAGTTTTGACATATTATTTTTACATAGCCTATTTTAGTTTACGTTACAGATATCAATTTCATATGGTCTTTCATAAAAATAATACGTTGCCATTATTATATTATTTTCGTGTTTTTTTTTTGTTTCGCTCTAGGACTGAAATAAAGTGAACTATTGATATTACACAGATGTGTGCATTACGTGATAATATTTGTCGCTTGGTTTTGTCAGTATTATTACGTAATAATCCAGCCCTGCAGTTGCAGTGAAATAAACACGATCTCCACTTCTCTATTTCGGCGCCTTTGAGGTAGGTCACTTCCTGTTCCCTTTCATTTTATACTGCATAGTATCCATTAGCTTCCTTTAACCCTATGACTTCCTTTTTTTTGGTCTCACGGACTGAAAGGTGGGGGAGGGGGGTTCATCAAACCCTGTAGATCAGTGGTTCCCAAACTTTTCAGTCCGCGGACCCCTTAAAAAAAATTCGCGGACCCCCTCTGGGTTTTGAAAAAAAAAAACTAAATAAATACTTTGATTCAAATGTATTTAATTCAATAGACAAAATAACACTATCAATGATAAACAGAGTTTACTCCTTAATGTGAACAGTGAAGCTGCTTTAGAAGATATGTAATTTGAGAAAATTACGGGATATCCTATTTCCAGTGGCGTATCGAGGGGGGGGGTGAACGGAGCGGCCGCACCGGGCGCCGTAAAGGGGGGGGGGCGCCAAAATTTTTTAGTTTAAGAAAAAATATTTTTTCAGGCAAAATGTACGGTTTTATTGGTCAAATTTTCTTTATTACTGTACTTTGTTATACTGCAGTAATATTATTTAGAAATGAAATAAACTTTTCGTTTTAAACTATTTATAGACAATACAAAATAGATCGTGGGTCATAGTTTTATTACGAAGATCGAAGAAAAATAATGAAAAGATTGACTTGAAGAAACACAAAGGTATTTTGTTATAATTATCTTGTTTGGGATTAGAGGCATACAGTAACTTGATCATCGCTTTCAAACTGCTTTTAACGATTCCAGTGTCTGTGACATCTTGTGAACGATCTTTTAGTAAGCTGAAGCTTATTAAAATTATTTAAGATCCACAATGACCCAAGCAATTTTATCAATTTTATCAATTTTATCAATTTAGCAATTTTATCAATTGAACGTGATGTGGCTGCTACTATAGACTTCAACTCTATTATAAATAAATTTGCATCCATCAAGGCTAGGAAGGCACATTTTTAAATTTTTGTTACGAAGCTGAGACTTCTTTTCTCTTTATTTTTTTTCAAACAAACTAATCTTATAATACTTTAAGTTTTATTTCATTCGTATGTTTCTCTTTATAATGTGTTAAAGTAACATACTACTTATTAAAAATAAATAATTATGGATATTAAACTGTGTCTAAATTAAACTCATTGAACCGTGAACCTTTTAGTGTTAGGGGGCGACTACCATCTAGTTAGCCCCGGGCGCCAAGTAGCCTTGGTATAGCCTTGGTACGCCAGTGCCTATTTCTTTTTGAACCGCCTGCGGACCCCCTGAAACACCATCGCGGACCCCCGGGGGCCCACTTTGGGAATCACTGCTGTAGATGAATCGACTTTAAGTGAGGAAATTTAACATTGTATAATTTCTTATGCATTTTAAACAGATTTTCTGACCGTTCATAAATATTGGTAAGATAGAGTGTACATTTAATATTTACATAAAAACGAGATATTTTAAGCACTTTTGGGAAAGCCTGGAAAAATTAAGAAAAAAGGGTACAAAATTTAATGAACATTTAAAATACACCTTCGTCTCGTGCACATAATTTATCCCTTATGACTTCTATTACTTCTTAAATTTCTTCTACAGACTGGTGTAAATAATTTATTCCGCAGAAGTAGATTCATCATTGTCATCGTACGTTTATCAACAATGGCATTTTCTTCTAATAGTCTGTCTTAAAAATCAGCACATGTTACCACAATTAAATTAAGTGTGTTTTGACAATGAGCAAGGCCTTCACTGTTGCACCTTTCAATAATGTAGTGTAAAAATTCACTGGCCAAGGGGATTCACAAGAAATTGGGACATTTGAGCGTCCCCAAAAAAAACTTTTAGGGAAGCGGGATATTTTGCTAAAATGGGACTGCCCTGGGTAAAAAAGCGGGAAGAACGGACACCCTGCGCTAGTATACTCGCACAATGGGTTTGTATGCATTAATATTAGCCTTAGGACTTTGTTCTTTTTTTCGTATCGTGGATTCCGAGGGGAAAGGTCCATTGAACTCAACAGATTTAATTAATAAGTGAGAAAGTGAACATTTTATTATTTTCCTAAACACTTTAAACCGATTTCGTGATCTTTGGAACATGTTGTTTATATTGTCGTACTTTTCTTTTTTGGTGGTTGCTTCTCTCATTTCGACTGTATCGACACGATAATAATATATTTTATTTGTTATAAACAAACAAATAACGTTAAAAAATTAATTGTGACACTATCATCTTATACCGTATTGAAAGGCAACAACGCAAAAGGAGGTGGTTCTGTAAAAATTATTTGAAACAAACAAGAGTAAAATAAAAGGTTGTGGGTTCGGAGTCCTAGGGTAGGATGAAAGCTATATCCTGCTCCACTGGCTGTGTCGCATCTCTGAACGCACAGCTAAGTCCGACCAAGTCATTCTGATTCAGGAGGAGGTTTTGTGGCAATGTGATTCTAGAAACGTACAGATACTTAGAAATTCACCTAAGAAAATACTTAGGTGAATTCTTCTAATAATATATTCGTATGCGTACATCCTTGTAGCCCCCACGGTTGGGGGTATAAGGCTTCCAAGTGGAGGTTTCTGTATATAGACTAATTTGGTTAAACTTATTTTTCGAGAGGGAGCAGAGGGACAGGAGGTAAACACATGGCCTTACAACTCTCGCAGGAAACAAATGTAGGCCTGTTACTTGGACGTGAAAGGCCAGAGGAATTTTGTTCAGAAGCTCTACTTTTGGCTTAGGCCAATCATGGGCAAACCCCTATCCATTGACACGCAACCCGCAAACTTGGTCAACTTACACATAGTTCGAAAAGAACAGGTAGATGGAGACACAAACAGACAATAAGTGCAGTGGCTGTTGCTCATTCTTAGGGAAACACTAATTTCACTTTATATTATACACTACAATATACAAATAATACAAACAATTTTGTATTTTTAACTATTCTTTTACGTGTGCAATTATTTCATCATACAAAGGCTTAGAATGTGCCATAACGCCTTTCCAGTCGGAACTGTGTCGCAACCCGTCACTGCTTGCAAAGAGATATGATTCATGCACGGGAATAATTTACCACGTACACCGAATGTCCGCAATGCCATCTTGTGTCTTATGCGGGAAGGTCGAGAACCACAAGTGGTTCGCGAATCAGTAAATGCCCATGTATGGCTTAGGCCCTATAGTTCTTCAGCGTACCGTAAATTTAATACACGGACCCCCCCTCCCCAGCGTCAAGTCCCTCCCGGATAGGGTTGCCATATTTCCAAGAAAGAAAAAAAAAAAAGGACACATTTGTCGATACCTATCTCCACAATAACTAAATGAGGTTATTTTGTAGCCCTTATCATTCATAAAGCAAAGCAATGTGTTGGTAACAGCATTCAAATTTTCAATTATATTAATTACTAGCTGAAAAGACCCGGCGTCGCCCGGGCTTTGTATTTTTTAATTTGAAATTAGCTTAAGTTATGGAGGACTTTCTATTTTGAAACTCTAGGTCCTTATATAATATGTATGTAGAACTTGAAATGAAGAAAACTATTTATCAAACTATTCCATCAGAAAACGCTAGATATAGCTTTTTATGGCTCATAGAGGATGTAGAATGCTGCATTCCGTTGCTTCTACACATCATGCCTGGGATGGGTTGAAATAAGAACAAACATAAATTACATAAGATTGTATTGGCTTGACGGAAAATTTTATTTCTCATTCTCATGTTACAACCGTTTCGGGGCTGAAATAAAAGAGAAATGCAGTATCACTTTCATACTTTCCTCCCCTAAAACCCGGGACATAATATACTGCGAGCATAGGACTCAAAATGCTCCATCCCATGCTTAGGGCCTCCTGCAATACGACTTATTCTACATCAAAATGTGAAGTGAGAAAATATTTCTTATGTCGAGGGTAGAGAAAGTTATGTGACTACATCACACTGTGCTTTATTTTCGTGGATTTCAATTTCAGTGATTATTTTCGCCAATATATTACATCAATGGAATCATAATTCGTTAAAGTCCAGCATTATATAGTCGCCAAGGCCCTATGTCATCACAGTAAACAATTCACTGTTGTCATGTGAACTAAACAGCATTTCTTTTTTTTTCAGTATAAAATTCTCAGAAATTATATAATTTTCAAGGGAAGGAGTATTTTGTTTGAATTTTAATGTTGACCGCTATACTTCCCGGGCTTAACTGGGTATGTGTGCAAAATTCCGTGTAAATTGGTAAAGAAATGTAGATTTGTATAAGGAACATACATACGTACATACATACAGACCCACATATCCACAAACACACATTCGACTTTATACATTAGATGTAACTGAACTGAATTAGTTTACATTTAACAAGTAATTATCAAATTCAAGTACTGGTATGGTGACTCAAAAGACAAAATAATAAAATAATATGTTTCAATATATTCAGTAGGCATATTCTACAGGCAACTGTAAGTACAAGTGGAAATACAGTTGCCTCAAGATTTTTCACTTTTAATCACTGCCTTCTAAACTGTATTAATCGTGTATACACTGCCTGTCCTATACGGTTAATTTTGCGTACTCGGCGACATTACAGATGGCAGCACCTTTCACACCCAGACTGCTTCTTGTTTTTTGCTACGACATTGTTGATTATGTAGCGCTGTCACCGCCGTCTCATAATCACTGCCTTCTAAACTGTATTACTCCTCGAGACGGCGGTGCTCATAATATAGTCTATCAATGCGTCTAATTAATTTAATTTATTTTAATTATTGCTCCAAAATTCAATTTCAAGGTAAGTGTCATATACTGGAATAATATTACGTTCTAAACAAATAACACAAGTATCTGTGTCTGTTTAATGCTTATTTTGATTAGTGATTGCTGCAATCTGGGTGTGAACTGTGTCGCCTCTACTGGATAAATTAGGCAATTTAACAATACTCTGAACTCCATGTTAAAATAAAGCATAGGACAGGCAGTGTAATTCTCGAGACGGCGGTGCTTTTAATGCACTTTGACCTTCGTTGGACCAAGCGTATTTCTCTGTAGGTCTTATCTGTTCAGCAGAGGTTTTTTATTTAAAATATAGGCATGGAATTCTTTACAAGTGAAATGCTTTTAATTATACTGAACTAGCAATATGCTCTGCTCGGCTCGTTAGGCTCGAGGCCTGTTGGCTCATGTAAAAAAAAAAATGTCATTGAATTTATAGTCTGATAATGGCATCCATTCAGAAAACCCGGACATTTTTTTCCGAAATTAAAATTTCCACCCGGACAGAAATTATAACCCTAAAAAAAGAGGACATGTCCGGGAAAAACCGGGCATATGGCATCCCTACTTCCGGAAGACTCCTTCCTTGCCCAGAATTTTTGCGTCCTGAAAAATCCATCGACAGCGGCTGGGTGGAGGAGTGTAGGGGGTAATGCCAATATCATCCGCAAGGGAGACATTTTTCCACTTTTCCATCACCGACCTATCTGATCTATTCTTTCAATTTAATAAATTGACAATAGTTAACATCTCAAAATGTATGCTTCAGTAGATTTAATTGTGAATTGACTTGTCATGTATAGATACATAGGTCGTCTATTGTTTAAGACAGATTATTTAAAGCTATGAAATGGCGTACGCAATTTCTGGGTACTTAGTTTATTAAATTCCTCGTGATGACAGTTTCATCAAATAGAGCAGTTGCCGTGTGAAACAGAACAAACATTATTGTACACCAGCTTAATATTGTTAAGTGGATTGGATATAGTACATCCCCCTTTATTAGAGAACTACACCCTTGTTATTCGTCAGCGTTAATCAATTTACAAGTGTAAATATTCCCATACGAGTTAGCCATACATTACATGCTGATACTGTGCGTTGCTTTTCTGTTCCCAGGATTGAAGACCTTCCCATGAGGAAAAAAGAGCCGGTATAATTTGTTGTTCATATACTCTATGTTAACAGGTGGTATACAATACATTAGAAGTATGTAAAATGTGAAACGCAAATTAATATAATTAATTTAATTTCATAGAACATTTTTAAAAACAAGCCTCATGGCTTTCTTTACCCTAAGCATGGACTTTGCAGTTTTCCCCCTTTCCTTCTGACATGGTGTAATTGGACTTTTTTCTGATTGTGGATTCAGTTATTTCAACCCCGACAAAGATTTCTTTTACTAGAGACAGACTTTAAAGTAAAGGATTGTGGAAGATAATATAATTACTATATTCTAGTTTGACATGTACGGCATGGAAAGTATTCTCCAAATCACCATGAAGCAACTAAATGCTGGAATAATTTATTCCCGTATCTGATAATTGATCTAGTCATTATGCTTTCTAGACCAGGATAATTTTTTAGGTAATGACGTAATATTCATTACGTATTCTACAACTAGAGAGCAGTAGCAGTTCGTGGCTTAAAACAGGAGTGAGCTGCAAATACCATAATTATACAGAATGTTACATAAAGGTAATCCGACACTTTGGGGAAACATTCCTTGTATACAGAGGATGAACTTGTGTTATATGAACATGGGTCCGAAAATGCCTTATTATTATTGAATGGTGGGACCGCATGCATTGCCACATCGTCTTAATGGTCGAAGGTATAGAGCGTTATTAAAAAAAAAGAACAATTACTTGTCTTGTTGGAATACGTGTCGTTACGATTACGATGAGACATGTACTTCATGTACGATGGGGCTCCTGCTCTGTTCGTCAGTTTCGGAATAGAAGGTTCCGTAGTAAATGGATAGGTAGAGGTGGACCAACTCCTTGGCCTTCGCGCTCGCCTGACCTGAACCCACTAGATTTTTATTTGTGATGGCATTTAAAAACTCTTGTGTATGGAACACCAGTGCAAGATTTAAAGAGTCTCCGTGCTCGTATTTTGCAAGGCTGCCAGATAATACGGGGTACTTCAGGGATACATAAGCGTATCAGGGAGTCCATGTGACAGAGGATTGACGGATGTGTCCGTGTTCAGTTATGTTTGATACTTGAGATTTGATGGTGTTTTTTATTTTTTCTTGGCCTTCTATAATAATCTTTTAATAATTATTCTTGTCTTTTTTCGGCCTTGGTAAGATTTTATTCAATGTAATTTTTTCTCACGGCCTTCTAGTAATTATTATTTTTATTGTCAAAATACAATCTTTTGTCTTTAAATTGCCTAATCGTTTTTATCTTCGTCCAATGGGATTGTTTCTTTAGTATTGTTACAAGTCATTGTTTTCAATTCAAACCTTACTTCTTCATTATTCTTCCTTCGTCGTCTATTGTGTAATCCTCTGAAAGGATTTTCAATTCTCTCTGGATGCAGCTAGCAGCAGCTAATAATACTTATTCGTCTTGGAATCTGTTTACAACGATTCAAGGAATTATCAACATTAATTTTATCTGCACAGAAGCAGTTCTAATTATTATTCGCCGCAAAATGGTGAATTTCTTCTACGTCGCTGCTAAGCTTATCTACTAGCTTTAATATTACTTGATTGGACTTCAGGATTATTTCCTGTAGTGATATTCGTTACGAGAAGGAGTTATTTCACAAGTGAGTGTTTAAAAGATTTTAACATTCATAAATATTTGAATATTGCTTTGATGCTACACAACGCAAATTAATTTATTGACATTAGTATTGCGTTTGTGACTTGAGATTAAAAGACATTTCAAGATTAACTGTGAATCAATTTTATAGCATACAATTGCTATATGTATATATATGCTTATATGCATATATGCTTAATTAATAATTACAAGTTCTCGACGTATCAAGTCGAGTGGTCCTCTGGAATTTTAAATAAATCTGTATTGAAACCAACAAGGTTTTTTATTGGGCGGATTCAATCATCTCAGCTTTAGAAGATCGTCAAGACATCAAACAAGAATTAGTGAGTGATTGTGCTTAAGAAGAATTCAGTGTCGTGTTACATCGCCTATGGTCTTTGTTTCTTGTAAACCTATTATTTTATTTTCTATTCGAATGTATGGCGTGCATTTCGATTTTAATCAGCCCTAATTATCTATGCATACAGTCCGCTGAGATGCACGTTATACAGTCCGTGCTAACTTAGGGCATTTTGAACATTTTATTTGAAGTTAAATTTTTGTGTACCATTTCATATGATTTTGTGTTTTCCACAGTTCTGTTTTCGAGTAATCTGCTAACTGGTGCAAGTATAGGCTAGAGAAAAAGGTTTAACAAGGAAATAGTGTATTTTCGGAACCATGTTCATATAACATACATTATTATTTTCACCCTCTATACAGGGTGTAACAAAATGGTACTTCAAAACTTTGGGGAAACATTCCTTGCAAATAGAGGATGAATTCTCAACTTCGAACAAGGGATGTATTCAGTGTTATTTTCAAGTCATTCAATTGAAACTTAATAATAGGTTAAGATGTGGCTTGCAATAACGTTACTCAATTTCCGTAAGAATTTGTCCAACAACGGACTAAATTAAGTTACTGTACAACTGCTTAGTAGGAAGTTATTCAAGACCATCTCTTGCAGAACTGTAATCACTACAAAAGTTTCAGATTAAGTTTGTTGGAAGCTGTCAACTTGATAGTTTATTTTTTTAATATATAAATTTTTTTAATAGATTCTTCGAGGATTTTATTCTGTATTTCGTTGCCTAACTTTTGTTGTGGTGTATTGTCATAACGATGTATAGCTTACATTTATTTGGCATTTTAACATGAATTGTAAGAAGATATATAAGGAAGTATTAGGTTGTGGGATAAGAATATTTTAAACACCTGTAAAACTCCTATACTCTCTTATAAAACTGGAAACAAAAATTTAAATGGAATAATGAAAATATCCAAGGCTTGTTCAAGACTAAAAAAAGTATTTAAGTTCTGTTAAAATTAACCGTGGAATCAAGCGATAGAAGGAAAAACAATCGAGTAATTGAGTAAGAGATAGACCTATATTTTTTAGTACACGCTCTCCAAAAGAACTGCTTGTCGGACTGTTAACACGCCGAAAAATAGCACTTTAGCAGCAGCACTTTACTAGATTCGTCCACTAAAGCCTTATTTTGCGTAGCCTACTTGATACATAGCCTAAATGGCTATTTCTCCTCCTTTCCCGTCAGGGACCGTATTGAACCTGTCCGAGAGCCGCATCTGGCACGCTGACCGTACTTTGCCTATCACTGGTCTACGGAATAAAGAATGCCTGTAATTATTCGCCATGAAAAACAGTCGTCGAGGCTGGCGTTATAATCAGGAGATACTGGTCTTTTTATGTGTTTAGATTCAGCCCTTCAGGCCTATTACTTTGACAATATTTTGTGTTCTTCATACTAAGCCCTTCAGGCATGCTATTCTTAATTTTGTTGTTGTATGTTGTGCTCTGTTACTTTGTCACAGTATGTTTTCTGCCATGAGTTTCATTCCAATTATATTATATATTTCATTAGCCTCTCAGGCCTAAATTAAATTTAGTACCGTACGTTTTTGTTTTCTTTCTAACTTGCAGAAAGTTTATGCTATTTTTACAACTACATTTTCTTAAAGTTTTTCCCTTCAGGCGACATGGTGTTTCGTCTGTTGTTGCTATTCTGGTGTTTAGTTAGCATAAACATGTTGTTTCCATGCCTTGGTAGAGTAGGATTACCTCCACAAAATCTCTGGGTTTTTACGTATATACCTTAGGAGCGAGTCTCACCGCTCGTAGAGTTCCTGGCTAGGGGAGGTAGCTGCACCCTGATTGGCTATCCCACTCCACGTGTTGTCTGTCTCTGTCTATGCGGCATTATCCCTCCACTCAACTATTACAGTATTTTCTACCACTGGCAAGGTGGAGCATGATCTTTACTCTCTGCCTAGCTGTAGGTCACTGATCTTACGCGCAGCGAATCCGCGCATCTTGGTAACGAGACGTAACGAGAAGCTCGCTGGCTGGGTTAGTCTTCAAGGCCAGAGACGTTGTGGGAGTAATCCTATTCTACTGTTAAAGTATATGACCGGCCGGCGAATGATATTACTTGCATTCTAGCTATCGAGGTTAAGTTCCAGGAGTAGGTCTATACCGGGGATTTTGCTCTGTTCTAGCTCAACATGTTTCATTTCGGGGCTGCGGAAACTATTACAGAGTATCAAGGAGAGATAGTGCTTTTGGAGAATCTTATAATACATGTAATTGCATATTTGGTGCCCTTTCGTTAAATGTTATTATAGTAAAAGGTGGTTTTGACATAGAGTATTGATTTATCCAACTGTTCTATAACTTAACAGTTGATAAATCTGCTTGTGAAATCTAAAAGCATTCTTTGCTTAACATTAAGTTCAGCTGATAGTTAGTTTGAAAATATTTTCTTCAGCTCTTCTCCATTTTCCCACAAACTCTGGGCAACCATTTTCGTTAAACTGACCGTAACCGGCCCAATATACAGTACAGTACAGATGAACACCATCGAAGATAGCGTTACCACCTGTCCCGAATTTGGCAGGACATCCCGCATTTTAAGAACATTTTCAGGGTCCCGAATTATGCCTTAGAGGGACGCATTGTATATATTTTTATTATTTTGCTAGTCTTTTCTTTTCTAATGTTAGTGTTACTGTTACATAGCCTATTCAGTTTTGGCTTTGTAACGAATATATACCATATTTCTCAACTGTTACATGTACAAATTTAGGTATGAAGATCGGCGATATGCATATATTCGATAAGTGTCCCTCCTTAGCCTTAACAAAAGGTGGCAACCCTAATCGAAGATCAAAACAGGAATTGTGGATTGACAGTCACTCAAGTTAGGCCTATCATTAAGCTAACTTCCTCCGGTTTCTGTTGTCCTATTATTTGCAATTCATATTTTCGCAGAAAGTCTTATTGCCAATCAGTTGAAAAGCTTTTTGACTAAAATCAATAAGTTCTGACTCTGCAGCGTATGGGGGATTCCTTCCCAGAGTGATTCATTCGAGATACTGAGAATCCACAACGATGTACTTCCCAGTGATGTTCTCTTTAATAAGGGCGTCGCACAGGAACATGACACTTGACATTTCTAGAAATACCTACACAGCGAAATACGATACACATTTCTTCCGCTCATGATATGTCAAATCGTTAATGAGTACAGTGGCTGATGTAAGGTAGATTCATTTTTATCAATGTAAGTTACTTCATCAATTCATTTTTATCAATGTAAGTTACTTCATTTTACTTCTAAAAAAACTGCTGCATAAATACTGCATGTTTTAATTTTTTTACCTATGATAAACCCACGAGAGAAGATGAGTTTATCGATAGATTCGCGACTGCGCAGCAAGAGCGAATTTATCTGATGAAACTCGTCAACTCGAGTTGGATTCATTGACTATTCCATGAATAAAAGTGTAACGGATTATGCCAATAATAATTATTTTCGTGCTATGTTGTATAAAAACAAAACTAACAGCTACGAGATCACGGCATACTATGAATCAACCATCCATGAATCGATTCAAGTTACCATGTTGTGAAAGTGGTACCAATGGTACATATAAGACGTAATTAACTTCATTCAGGTAAGCTAACAGCAGAAGAGAATAAAAGCACTCCAACTGGCTTGCACCGAATCGAAATTGTGTTTTAATCAATGTACATTTCTATTATTTCAATTTGCAAACAAGTTATGTTGTATAAAATAATCCCTTTTCGTGATGCTTAAATGGCTGCGTGTGACGTATTAATTACATGTCCAGTAACGAGCAGACGATTTTATCGATAAAACATCATCCTCATATTAATAGCAAGCATGCTATAAGGTAAACGATCGTGATTGGTCTGTAGCCCAGGAATTGCTAAACGTTATTGGTCAATATCAAACTCCCGGAATATGAGTGCAGTGGCGTAACGAGGGGGGTTTGGGGGTTTGAACCCCCCCATTGATTAAAAAAAGGAAAATTGTAAATTTTTTTAAGTCTGCTTATAAATTACTTAATACGAGTATAAAGCGTGGGAAGCTTAAAACTCGTTATTGTGAATCTTAATTTTTAAAATTTTCCGAGGGAGGACCCCCGAACCCCTCTGTCCCTGGGGGGTATTCCATAACCCCCAGATGTTATAAACCCCCCCCCCCCCATTTGGTCAGCCTGGTTACGCCTATGTATGAGTGGAATAGTCTACATAATAAGAACACTGTATAAAGAAAACAAATCATTTAGTTAATCGTTGTAAAAAAAACACCATAGAGAGATGTTTACCTCATTGTATTTTAGTTGATTGTTACGGTTTTTTAAGGACAGGAGTTTACTGCTACATAGACCGTCGCCATTGTGCCGACTTGCGACTGTACGGTTGTGCACTCATAAATGCTATGGACCTGGGCCGGAATCGAACCCGCGTTTTATATTAAAGTACTTATTAAGTAGGAATGGTAATAATTAGAATAACTATCGCTATCCATAGGCTTAATATCTTATCATCATATAATTATATAATATGATGAAAAATCACTGTTATTTTTATTGTTGTTTTCGATGTGCTTCAAGGGATAACGAGGCTGCATTGCAGATAGTTTGTACAGCAGCACGAATTACTCGCTGAGGTTTTTCAATTTAGAGTTTCTTAAGAGCGGTTGTATTTCAAATGGAAATGATCTCCACTTTGTATTCTAGAATTGTATGAGGCTTTGCTAGAGTAGACGGCAAAGATTTGTTGCACATACAGTGAACCTGACTTAAATGTACACTGACAAGTTGCATAAAAAAATAGTCTTTAGAAAGGTGGTTCCTAATAGGAGAGGGTTTTTAAGAGAGAGTAAGAGTTAAACTACTTTAATGTAAACTAGATTGGAACCCATGGATAATTAACTTTTAAATAATTCAAGCAACGTTGAATTACCTCTCAGTTAAAAGTTTCACTATCGGTTTTACAGTTTAATTAACGTGAATTTTGACACATAAACATTTTTCCGCCGATTTTCATTATGATCACGAATCATTTCGACTTTGTCAAATAAAAATAATTTCATTCTCATCTTGAGGCAGTCTGTATGACGTTAGCTTTTGCACCCAAGGTCACGGGTTCCATCCCCGTCCTTGTCGATGGTTTTTTTTTTTTTAATAATCATTTTTATTCCTGCATGCGCCATTACATTAGTAATATTACATGCGGTCTTACTCCTTCTTAGAGGTATCTATATACACATATTACAAGTTGATATTCCTAACATACAGTGCCATTGTAACTATATACACATATTACGAGTTATTAATCCTAACATGCAGAGCTATATACATATGTTTACAAGTTAATATTCCTAACATACAGTCCCAATTTGATTACGTCTGAAGTTTGTCAAAGTCAATTTTGTTTACAAAATGTTGAAATCTTTTACAATATTTGTCCATGAGTTCATTATTATTTAACGGCCAGCTTCCACCCATTTTCAGTACATATTTGCGTAGTTCTTGTCTTTCTTCACTCAATAAGTCGCATTCCCACAGTATGTGATGCACTGTTTGAATAATATTACACACGCACATTGGGTTGTCTTTGATTTTAAATCTTTCCAGGTATGCACCGAATTTTCCGTGTCCTGTGGTCACTGCTGTTATATTGTGAGGTAGCGTCAATTTCGTCTTCAGTCTTGCTTTAATTCGATGGGGTTTTGTGTGTGCATAAATGGGACAGGCCCATGTCTGTACATTCACAGAACTCCTGCGGGAAAATACTCCAGCACACCGGTGACTGTCCCAGGCCTAAGTTTCAGTACACCCTCGTCGTTAAATAACCATAAAACTAAACCTATTTGAGCAACTTACACCATACCATAAGAGTTCGAACTGTCATACATAAAGGAGAAAGACTACCTTCGTATCTCCCCCACTCCGCTCCTACGCACAGCGCCCTAATCCCGCTGGGGAAAACTGCTCTGTAAAAAGACTCCACAGGGAATTCTGTTGGAGAACATTGCTTTAGAACTTTTTTCCCTGCTGGATGGAAGTTTTCAATTTAGCATTAAGAGACGCACTACAATAGTCCTATTAAAAAATAAAATTCTTATGTCATGAACACATTATATTGCATATATTTTAACAAGCATACTGTAATTTTGAAGTCTGGCCTTCTGAGAGATAAAATTAAGAAAACCGCTATTCAGTGACTGTTCGGTGGCCGGGGAGAGAGGTAAAATGAATCGGCATTAGCCAATAAAGTTTTACGGAGGGACGATCTGATAATATGAGTAGTCTTCCAGACAGGTTTCTGAGTATTAAATTGGACGAAAAAATTCATAAAGAATGAGAGCAGTCCCTCGATCAAGAGCAATAAGCAAAATTCACCTCGTGTACATACATAATCTGAGTTCGGAGACTATTAAATTCCTCTTTACTAATTGAATATCGGCTATGGTTTTTGTCATTTTTTTGGACTTCTATTGGATGGAATGTTCATCCATACCTGATATTCCTGATACTATTTAATACAGTCCTACCAAAAAGTGATTTTATTCAAAAAGTGGATATGTGTGGGGTTTCTCAATTTCGCGATTATATTTCTCTAAAAAAAAAAAAAAAAAAAAAAAAAAAATTTTCAAGTTATGAGAAAAATAGTTTTAAAAATTTAAATTACGGGAAATGAACAATAAACTTGCCGAAGAAGTGACAAGAGTAAACTTAAGGACAGTTATCTTGTGATATTGTCTTTAAGTTCTTATAATGTTTGGGAAATTGACCGATACACTTTATTTTTCAAGTTTCCCCATAAATAATAGTCACATACTGTTAGAAGAACTTAAAGACAATTTCACAAGATAAATTAACTCTGGCTCGCAAGCTGAACTTATGCGCGTGAAAGAAAATTTCCTAAAAAGGGGCCAGTATTGTAAGGATGCAAGAGGAGAACTTTTCGAACATCTCTTGTGATGAGGTGCGTGGTTATTTTCATTGTAATTTTAACTGTAAATGTGAGAACCTGAATAATTACACCGATCGTGGATTTATTTTCGTAGAAACTTCACCCGATCGCTCGGGAGTTGGACTGTGCCCACCGCGACGCAGAAAGCCGCGTCATTGGCCAACTCACTGTATTATAATTTCTTGGTATTCACGGCAACTTAACATTTCTTCATCCTATAAGTCTATGTTCCTCCCATGTATCTCCCTTTTTCCTGTACGAGTGCCTAACTGGAACTCTCCAAAAATTGACTATTATTTTAAATCTTAGTAACATGTTTATTCTTTTATACAAAATATGTATCATAACTTCCTGCACTGGCAGGTTGCTACTGTGGACAAAGTAAACCAAACAGTTTGTTTGGAAAGAAAGATAAATTAATATATTAAAATTACCTTTGATAACATAAGATATAATATAGGCTTAATTGAACATTAATTCTGTTATTGTAAACTATACAAATACGATAATAAAATATTGACCGAACCGCGTATGGCTATTAGGCCTACTACCAGGGGCTCATTTAAGGAGGTCAAATTCTTTTTAGAATTTCATGAAAAGTGAAGGTACAGTTTCTCAAGCATCCATCATGAAATAAATTGCTTCTATAGAATCTAGATGGTATTTTTGTTTGTAAACTGGAATTGTACGTTTATATATCAATAATGTTTTTCGATATTAACCTCTTCAAGTTAGCCGGTAAGATGTTCAAAACGAATGGTGGGATCGATTATGAAACCTTGCTTGCTGTTAGGTTGAAATGCGCTCATGGAATTTCTAGAATTATTTTATTATCTAGCACAATAACTAATGTACCGTTACTTGTGATAAAAAAAAAAAAAAAAAATATATTGAACAAAGTTACAGCAAATTCCATGAGGTCTTATACTTCATGTTTGAGGTGGCACGAAAACAAACCGTGTTAGTGTTTTTTATTATGGACTGATAGTGTCACACTTAGGCCTACTATGCGAAAAATAGTACATTATGCAAAACGCCTATAATGACCTCTATTAAGATACGAGTTTGTTTATGAAACGAGTGACGCGAGTTTCAACATTTTCATACGAGTAGGCCTATCTTAATTACCATTTCAGGCAAGTTACATACGCCTGTTATTCTTCGACCATAATTAGTCTAAATGTTTAGATTTCGATATTTTAGATTCACTCAAACAAATGGCAATGAGCCCACTATGCCCTTTGCGTCAGCTGATTGTCGTAGTTCTTGTCTACTACGAGAGATGGCAGGTCATGGCGTCGGTCAAATTGATGCTACCTTATGGTTGTTTTCTTGAAACAAACGGATTTTGACAACACGAATTGAATTAATTTTATTATGATACTAAATTAACGCGAATAGAATTGATTTTCGTTTAAATACAGACTATTTATTACGTAATTTTTAGCTCCTACTCTCAAGTTGTCAAGATCGTTCAGTTTTCGACAATAAACGATACCACACCGATGTCGAAATGAAAAACAATTTCAAAATGAGTGTCATTTCGAACAAATTTTTCTATAGAAGTGCCGGTCAGTGATTTGCTTTACGGTGTGTACTGTTTCGCGATTGTTTAGATATCTTTTTTAAGTTACCGGTACTTATTTAATTTCTTCTATCGTCAAGTACTGAGCAGTCAGCTTGCCTGCTCAATACATAAGCGTGATGGGAGCAACGGAAAGAGGAGCAAAGGAGAAATGTTGTCATTCCCTCAGCGCAGAGGCGGGTCAGCTCAGTCCTGTCGGGTAGTGTTTAAATCAATTTGTATCGCAAAATTACTCCCATGCAGTTACAGGAACTGAGTTTACAAACCGGCCTGTTCCTTCCCATTGGTAGACGCTAACGGGAGTGGAGCAGGTCAAGCCGACTTAGAGCTGCGTACTTTAAGGCTATTCTACATGGAACCATCAGCCATGCACCACTTACTGTCAATAGTATTATTATTAACAATAATAGTAATTATATTAAGGGCGTGTGAACATTTGCAACAGTAAAATTGAGTTGCTTTCTAAAATTAATTATTTCTACAAATATATTGGTAGAAAAATGTGCAATATAACCCTTTGAATTAAAGTGAGGAATGCATCTTGCAAAGATCCTCTATCATCATAATTATGAAAATGGAAGAAGCAATCTTCTTTTACATTTTCGAAATCCGATTTATTTTGTAACTCGATCTGTTGAATTATGGTAGCCATTGGATATTGAACTATTGTCCCAAAACTACTGAGGAAGTACAGTAGTTGGAAGTAGAATGCTACAACTTCTCAATTCCAGAACCCAGGAAACTTCCATATGCATCCACCACAACTTGGGTTACAAACCTTTCTCAAGCGTACAACTTCACAAGTATCGATTTAAGAATAGCTGTTTTCTATCTTACTCTCTTCAATTTGGGGTTTTAAAAATTAAAAGTGAGGATAGAAGGTACCGGTACTATTGGTACGATGTTTTCACGAGTGATTCTTTGTTTACAGCACTAATACATGTATGAACACAGAAATTATTTGTTATTTTAGTTGTTTACTAAATTGATGTTTTATTATCGTTTAGCTAGACTGCTATTTTTCTTCACCGCAGTTATGTTGTTAACTTGCTTGGGGTGGAAGTATATAAAGCAACCTTAAACATTCTCATAAAATAAACAAAAATGTTGAAAATGAAAATATGTATCTTACAGGACAGTGGGAAATTGTACAGACCTAGAACAGAAAATGTAATTCAGATGTTATAGACTGTTCACTAGTATTTCCATCTTCTGGTTTGATCACACATAAACTTGTTCTAAAAAATCGGATGCGAAACTCACATAACTTCCTCTGTTCCCGATATAATATATTATGTATGACATTCTCTTCATGTCAATTGGTTATAAAAATGAAGAGAATGTAGTTAGGCCTACCTCATCGTATTGCAAACCTGATGCAAAGCTTTATTGTTCACCAGGCAAGACCGAGTTCCTACAAACAGTGGGTAGCATGAACCCCATGTGCAAAATTTGATCAAAATAGTTAGAGCCGCGAAAAACGAAACTTTCTTTATGTAAAGTCCCCTTAAAAATTAGAGAAAGTTGTCGCTAATCTTCGTGTCACATCCTCAGAAGGTGCCTAACCCAAATACGATTTTTTTCTTCTTCGATTTTCCGTTCTGAGCTAGGTTGTTCACAGACACACACACACACACACACACACACACACACACACACACACACACACTCAGACATGTTTCTGAAAATAATATATTTTTTTTTTTGTTTAGGGGACCTCAAAACGTGTATTTATGTTAAGGGGACCTCAAAACGTGTATTTATGTTAAAACTCAACTTCGAATTTGGGGGTCTACCTATAGATTAGGCAGAGGAAGTAAAAATGAACGTTCTTCAAATAAAATGGTAGAAAGAGACAGAGAAATCCGTACTCTACGTACCAACCAGCTAAACCTACAGAGCAATAAAATAATTAAGGCTATGTTTTACCTTAATCTCAACTTCTTTTATTTGGTCTAGGCCTTTCGGTTATACGGAACCATCATCAGAGAATCTTGTTTTGTAGCGTAAAACACAAAAAAATAAAACTGTTTCACTAATGGCGTCATTGTTAATTAAAATCACTATAACCTAATATCTCCAAGCACGAATTGACTTTATTGTTGTTATAATAGTACCATGCGTAGCCTACCGTGTACTCGATTCCATCAGAACTTATCTTTCAAATTAAACGAGGACGTTGAATATAAGGTAGCACAATAAGAGGCAAAACATTTCTTGGTGATAATTTTTAAAAGCTCTTGAGATTATTATTTAAAACACCCAGTTGTAGCATTGTCTGGAATGAAATGTTAAAAATAGGGTGTCATAATTGAAATTAATTTTAAAATGTCGCGCTAGATTAAATGGAACGCCCCTTTACAAAATGCCATTCGTATTCAAGTTCAGAACAAAAACTAATTTAGAAATATGGGAACCCGGATACAATCCTTCTAAAGGCAAAAACATAATAAAAATCTACGATAAAATATACTCTATGAAACTTCCTCATAAGCGCAGGGATCCCATCCTTTGTCCACCATTTTACTTCTAATTTGTAGGCATTTAATTAATCATTCCATCCCTTTGCACAAAAGAGATTTTAATTTACGCAGTCCCTTACTCCAAAGAGGTAAGGGAAATTGATTATTTTTTAAAATGTTTATTTAATTAAGCTGGAAAAATGCATTTCATATCTCTTTTGAAAAATGTCAGTGTCAAGAAGTGAAGTGACGTAGTAGCATAAAACAAACGCCGAGCTTAATGCACGGTGCAGAGGAAAGGGATGATGTATTGCCTCCAATATAAAAATATAAAAGGGGATGACGGAGCGAGCGTTTGAAGGAAACCGCAACGCGAGTTTTGCACACAGAGAACAGAAATTAATCTTCTACGAAAAGGGAATATAGGTCAGAATGCCGGCTGCCATTCTGCATAGATAAATCTTACCTACAAGGTGATTTGTTCGGACTGAGATTTCATTTGTGTTTCTTGAATGGTCTCCAAGCTGTGAGTTTCGCATTCAATACCAAACTAAAACACGCAAATAAATCATCTGGAGAAAACGAATCTATATAAATAAACTCAATTCTTCATTTCCTGAGGGAAAAGAAAACTGGTCATCCAAACAGCTGTAATATGCATTCCTACAGCACAGGCAGAAGGGAACAAATTATCCAAAGAATTCTGTAAACAGAAATTAAATACGGTAACTTTATTTGTGCAAGCACTACCTGATGTGCATCTCCTTCACAAGCGCTACTGCACTGTGATAATGCTAATAAAGATATAAACCTACGACCGTTTTCACGATATAATTCACATATTGTAATAATTTTTAAATATAATTTCCTTGTTTAATTTTTTTTTGTTACATTGACCGAGCGAAGGGAGGTCTTGTTTTAATTCCATCATTTTACATTTCGTCTGTTTGTAAATTTGTTTGTTACGCAGTCACGACCAAACGCGTTCAATTTTTTCCCTCAGATTTTGCATTATGTTCCTTTTAATTAAAACATCGTATGTGTAAGGGTTTTAATTTTTTTATTACGTTTCAGGAATGGAGCCGTTTTAATGGTTCCGTTTCATGTAATGATTAGCTTCTTTCAACAATTCTAGCCAAACGGTTCCCCGGAAACAACGTTGTCTCTGCCATGAAAAAAGTATTTATGTAATAGGCCTAACTTAATCTCAACTTATTTTGCCTAGACCTTTCGGTTACATGGAACCATCATCAGGGCATCTTGTCTTGTAGAGTCACGTTTTAAGCTTCGCAATGAACAAATAATTATGTAATAGACCAAAATTAATGTCAACATATTTTGGCTAGACATTTCGGTTACATCAGGACATCTTTTGTTTTAAAAGAATAAAACCGTTTCACTAATGGCGTCATTGTGTATTAAAATCACTATAATTTAAAATACTCTTAAAAATCAGTAAAATTCACTTCTTAACTCTTATCCTGATTTGTGTGAACAAATCTGTTGTCTCTTCGTTGAAGAACGAAGAGACGTCAGTGGGCTAAGTTTGCGCCAATCAGTGTTCATGAGGACTATGATAAGCGCCAACGTAAAATAACAATAACGACAAAAGTGAAAGTACCCCTAAGAGATATTTGGCAACACCACTTACTTTCAGATTTGGAGGTTCTGATTTAGTAGCCAGAATGTTCAATTTTTGCATCACTGGATACTGCTATTATGCGTCTATCTGTCTCGATCAGGTGCGTATCAAATGGAGTTAAGTAGGAAAAAGTGTGCCATGCACGGTGCATGGCAGCTTTTTAAAAGTTCGTTTAATAACAAATTAGTATTTTTTAAGGATTAATGTATCATTAAACAGTGCCATCAATATTGATGATGAGTGATGATTTGTTGGTAAGAAAATATTATATGACCCCAGAATCAATGAAGAACCTAGGTACACGTGACTCCTGTCGAAACTAATATGGACCTGGTTGGTAGGATTGTAACAGCCTCTGACGATGTGCGCCAATCTCCAGGGATGCTAGAGCGTGTGCGACAATCCTTGAGGCATAACTGTGAAGGTTATCGTGATCATGGGGGTCGACAGTTAACAGTTTGAACAATTACTTCAAAGAGCGTTTAATTTGGGTTGTGCAAAGGTAGTTAGGTTGGAAATAAAAGCAATGCAATTACTCGTACCGAGCTAGCGGAGACCATGGTTCCTTATATGAAAAACATTCAGAAAACATCCCTGAAGCACTTGTGAAAGTTTGTCGGTAGAGTTTTGATTCACTCTGTGTATATATTGTTCTGATCACTCTATGTATTATATTGTGTGTGTACATAAACTGTGTATATATATATAAGTAATATATAAATATTCTCCTCGTTTGTCAAAAGGCGCTTTTGTAATTTTGTTATTGGTGCTTAAGTAATCTTCTATCCCCTAAATGGCACTTATGATTAACAGCCGTCAGCACAAGATAGAAGAAAAGTGTCAAAAAGTGAATTTTACTAATGTTTAAGGACATTTTTAGATTTCGGTGAGTAAAATCAGTCTCAAATACATTGTGTCATCCAGACTTTCCATAGGCTTGTAGTTACATGTTATAATTCATAGTTTTTGTAAGCTGTCTAAGATGGTACGTAACATTCTTACTGCTACTATTACTCAAATTCGGGGATCGATTCCCTTCCAGGACAAATGTTTCCCTATGGAATGCAATATGTAGCCTATCTCTTCGGCAAGATAATAAAACCCGTCATTAAGGAATCACTTTGTTCAAAATATTTAGTTAATGAAGAAGTTCCATACAGTGAAAAGGCGAGTACACTTGTAATCTATATGAATTTACTTTAATGCAAATCCAAATGGCTAACCCACTCAAGCACATTCATGTTACCCTCTTATAGGTGCTAGAAACTTGAAATTCGGCACGCTTATAGATTTTAGCGTATGCGACGGGAAAATTACAAAAAGTTCCGTTTAAAAAAAATTTTACCCATAAAAACCCTTTAAATGGGCGACGCAACTTTAAAGTCGCTGTAGATCTGAATTTGGAGGTTTATAGTAGCTGAACAGTAAGTGATAATATAAAACAGATTGCACCAGCAATAACGGGTTTTGAGATACATAAGTAAAGGTTTGTTCCTATGACTTCTTTGTCGTATTTCCATCGATTCTGCCTTAGACAGATTTACATTTGTTGATTTTAAGTAGGCTAGATTTTGTAGAGTTTTCCCACATTATGTAATTTTTGACAAACTTTATGGGACAGCTAGAATCATAAAATTTGGCAGACTATTGAAACATCGAAATGCCAAACGCATCCCAAATTTGGTGATTTTATCTGCCCTATAAGTATGGAAAACTGACTGGATAGCCACCTATAATGGTGTAAATTTCCTACTTCCTGACATTAAAGTTTACCCACTTCCACATGAGCTAGAAACTTGAAGTGTGCCAGAATTATAGCATTTAGCCTGTAAACGAGGGAAAATTTCCCCCAAAAGTTGGAATTTTCATTTTTTTATACTAGAAAAAAGCCTTCAAGCCGTTCCACACTTTTTCGGAGGTTTACTGTGGCTAAACGGTAAACTAAGGCAATCTTAATGCACGGGCTCTGTCTCCGAAACAGTGTTAGTTCATAAAATAGCTTTTCCCGAGAACCTAACTGGGGGTTTGGTAGGCAGAGCTCCCAATGAGAGAAGCGACTCTTTGTTATAGAAAGTGACTTGTCCGGACTGATTCATCATCGCCTCGCCGAACCAATGCCGCTGAAATTTGGTTTGTGGTTTTATTTCATAATGCAGAGACTGACTATTGGTTCTATTCTCTTAAAACCTTGTGAAAGTACTCTGAGATTTGAATAATTGAAAACGTATTTCTTATTTGATCGGAAATGAACTCATAAGGGGGTAAATAAGGATAAAAAAGGATATAAAATTTGTTTTGGAAAGAAATATAATTTTGATCTGAAACTTGAAACTTAGCATAAATTCTTTGCAACACAAATAATGAAATACGTATTTCAGTAATTCAAAAAATTCAACCCCAGAGGGGTTCATAAACAAGAAGCGATCATAAGAGGATTCAAAGTTTATATGGAGAAACGTTATTTAACGGTTCTATTGATTTAAAACTTGATTTATATCCCTAAGGGAGTCAAAAAGGGTAGCCTAGAAAAGTTTGTATCGGAAAAATTATTTCTGTCGGGTTTCCTTGAAACTTAGTATAAATAGTCTAAAACACAAAAAAATGAAACCCTTATTTAAGCCCTTCAACCCCTTCAAGTGGTCATAACGGGTTCAAAACTTAGCCTATATAAAAAAATTATTCTATTGACATAACTTCGTGAAAGTAGTCCGAAACATACGGAATTAAGCATTATATTTATGCCTATTTCTTTGGAAATCATCCCCTATGGGGTGAAAAGTGGATACACAAATTTTCACTGAAAAATAAAATATTTGTAGTCGGGTTTTTTAAAACTTTGCATAAAATCTAAAACCCAAATAATAAAACATATTTCAGCATTAGCCAAAATTCAACCCTTTAGGGTTTTATAAACGAAAATTTCAAAGTTTATTGAAGTATTTTCATTTAAAACATTATTCAAAATTAGTAAAAAAAAAAAAAAAAAAGCTAATGTCTGAAGTACCGAGGAAGAATTATTTCTATCGAGTTAGGTAATCCCCGCGGCGAAGCTGCAAGGAACAGGCTAGTTTTAATTATATAGAACAGGGATGGCCAACTTCTTTTGCCCAAAGGGCCACTTCCATACTTTCGCTAAAAGCAGGGGCCGCACAAGAACTTAAAGGGAAATTTAGGCTATATAAATTAATGTATAAACAAATGCTATGGATATTGAACATACTTTAATGTTGAAATAATATATACTACTAATCATACAAGAGTTGAGCAGAACAAAATCAACAATTTTACTGAAAAAAAAAACCACTAGTGAGAACACTGAGGGCGGGCACAATCGTTCACAAGTTTGTC
Source organism: Ectobius pallidus (assembly GCA_964059195.1). NCBI lineage: Eukaryota > Metazoa > Arthropoda > Insecta > Blattodea > Ectobiidae > Ectobius > Ectobius pallidus. Next base: position 116,913,689 of record CAXKWD010000002.1, read on the forward strand.
AAAATCAATTCTTGTCGAGGTGGTGGCCACTTTAAGCAAATCTTGAAGATGGTTGTCTGTAAGTCTGTTACGGTGAGTTGATTTTATAAATTTCATCGAGGAAAAAGTGCTCTCACAAATGTAGGTGCTTCCAAACATTGAAACAATTTTTTTACCAAAATCACGTAGTTTGGGATATTTGTCCTCAGGCAGCCTACTCCAGAATTCGACACCAGTTTCTGGTCTTTTCTGGAAAACTTGGTCACTTTGCAAATCACAGAGCTCCAACTGTAGGTCGTCATCTTGCTGGGAAATGTCACATGTCATGGGATTGTTGAATAAGAAGAGATGTGGTCGCAGTTCATTAAAATCCAAAAATCGTTCATTGAATGACTCCAAAAGCATATTCAATTTCGGTATGCAAAAACTGAAATCACTGGTTGGAATTTCTTCCATAATTTCTTTGCACGATGGGAAATGTACTAGATTAGCTTTTTCTAGGCTTGATATGAAAACCTTAAGTTTATTTACAAATCCATCTAAGTGTCCAACTAACTGAGGTACTGTTTGATTTCGACCTTGCAATTTCAAGTTAAGTTCATTCATGTGGTGACTTATGTCGGTTAAGAAAGCCATATTGCATAAAAACTTAGAATCTAGTAGTTTTTCTTGAACTTCTTTGGAGATAGGCGTATTTATATGTGCATTGAGAAACTCAGCTACCTCTTTTCTTAAAGCGAAGAATCGTTTTAAGCAGTTCCCTTTACTTAGCCAGCGTACTTCTGTGAAGAGTGTCAAGTCTCCATACTCTGCTTCGAGTTCTGTTAGAAAAGCCATGAACTTTCTATGAGTCAATGACCTATTTCCTCCTTTGATCATGTTGACACATTTCATAACTGTTTTCATTGTGTCTTCCATTTCCAGCATTTTCCCACAAAGAGCTTCCTGGTGTATAATACAGTGAAATGATGGACAGCTGATACCAGCCTTTCTTAACAAGCCCACTAGGCCTAGTTGAGAGCCAACCATAGCTTTGGCCCCATCTGTTACAATTGCTGACAACTTTTTTGTTCCTTCACAGCTGTTGAGGGATTTCATAAGTGCATCAAAAATGTGTTGACCTTTAGTATGACCATGCAGTGACTCTAGAGCCAGTAATTCTTCATTTATCATGAAATTATTGTCTACTGTTCTGATGAAAATTAACAGTTGAGCAGTGTCTGTTAAATCAGTGGACTCATCCAAGGCTAGAGAAAAGTAGGAAGACTCAGAAACAATATTACTTATTACACTGGAAACATGTTTACTTATTTCTTCAATTCTTCTAGTGACAGTCTGTTTTGAAAGTGAGACGTTTTTAAACTCATTACTAAATTTTTCTTCACCAAAAGCTTGAGCCACTTCTATACAGCATTTATTTACAAACTCACCATCAGTGAAGGGTTTTTTGGCTTTAGCTATCTCTGCACTTACAATATAAGAAGCTAAGAGTGCATTTTTTTGCAAAGTTGTGGATTTATTAAATAGGTTTTTTTGAGCACTAACCTTTTTCTTCAAGTCAGATACAATAGTAAGCCTAGCTTGTCCAGTGTAATCTTTGTACTTAGCTGCATGGTGCTGAGTGTAGTGCCGATTGAGGTTATATTCTTTATGGACAGACAGTACAAGCAAACACACTAAACACTGGGGTTTATTGTCCTTGTTATTTACAAACAGATACTCGGTTTCCCACTTGTCTTGAAACACTCTGTTTTCTTCTGAAACTTTTCTTTTCTTACCCATCGTGAAATAACGTAATTAGGTTTGTAAGTTAAAACTAAACACAGTGATGAAGCACCAGCAGTTTGACAGTAGCTAGCCTCGCGTGCGCACAGTCTTAGTATCTCAGAGTCACTGAGTGTTTTGTTTGGTTCCGAACGCGCAGTTGCCAAACCGTGCAGTCAGTCTTTTCGGAAAGCGTAGTTGCCACACCGTGCGACATCAAACTGGCGTGTTTGCCTTATAGGCCTACTCAAAGTATACTTCCTACTGATTCTCTTAAAGTAATTAAACCTTTATTTTGCTAGTTGTTAAAAAATTTATTATCAGGTCGTAATTATATACAATTTGAACTTAACCTGGACTCTTGTAGGAAATTTTGTATTTTATATTTCTGTTAAAAAATATCTACCGTAATACTTTTAAAAAGTTGTTCGGGGGCCGCATAAAACATAACCGCGGGCCGCCAGTTGGCCATCCCTGATATAGAATATACGTAGAAAACAACACGGCAGATAGTTTGCAATTCCCAGTTTTTTCTAGCCTTCTTCTTGTGAAAACTAAGGATCAATCATTGATTCGAGAGAAAGGCTTCACATTTAAAACGGAAGACATGAAAATGCTGTAGAGAAGGGGGATGTGGTTAGAAGACACTTGAGTGGGCAGCTGGATGAATAGCGCGGCTTCTCTGGCGTAGCCGACCGGTTCGCTGCGGGTATGTGGCGCACCACCGTTCACATTCTCAGTTATTGATCTATCAAACTGCGATTAATCAAAGGCCGAGATTGTCGCCTTCGGAATACATAACAGCTTAGCGTTTTCCAATACATATAGACTACATCCATTACGCTGTTTTAGTACCTTACATGCACTTAACTTACTGTGTTTATGATTCTCTTTATAAGTTATTCTCTTAACTTTTTACCATAAAATCTGTAAGAGTACGTACGGGTTAAAATCTAGTATTTGTTACCAATGCATATATACAAGGGATGGGACATTAGTCATGGCAACTATATTTTCTTTTGAAATTGTCGGACAATATAAAAAAATTGAAATATACAAATGAAAGGTCAGGATTTGGAATGTAGTCTATGTACAATGCAGATTGTGAAGGAAACAGACACCCATAAACACCCATTCGAGATTGCATCGTGTCACTCTAATGTGTTGCGGTAGTTGAAAGATGAAAGCACATAGCCTATACCCATTCAATTATCCCTGAAAGTTCGGTACGGATGGACATTATTCCCCAAAGCTTCAGTCAGTTCCTTGTGGTATTCTTTGGCTTTTCTCCCTCGGATAGTGACTATTTTGACGTAAGAATGCGGTTTACATCTTTTCATATCCAATCTGGACGGCGACTGACTCACAACTTAAATTACTATCGCCTCTAAACGTATAACCGTCCACCACAAAGCTGTCAAATGATGTGTCCATATACTAAAGGTGCCATATTTTCCTGTGGCGTACAACATCTCATGGTACTGTACCATCGCCTTCCTTTGAGGAAAAAAATTGTTGCCGTGATTTTTGACCCATTCTTCGTATTAAGAGATTATTTTAGGAGAACAATTCCTCTTACAGCTCACCTAGAAGCAAGGAGTAAAGAAGCAGCATCCCAATTCTGATCCTTTAATGTTGAAAGATAAAGTAGTAGTTGGACTAGGATTGAAATGAAAGCATTTCTATCCCTGGAGAGAAACGTTCCTGTACCTATGGCCAGCTAAAGGATGTATTCATATTTTATTGGTAAATATAATTATAAATGTAATAAAAACTTTTGAGAAATCTACAATAAGTAAGTTAGAAACAGATTCTTCGGTCTATGGGTACCAACTGAAAATTTGTGTTGCGTAATTCATCTGCAGTGTTATGGAACGGAACATCTTTGTTGCTGATTTTGCCTACAGATGTAAATGCGGAATTTGGCCCTGCCTGTCTGTCTCACTCTAGCAGGTTATTCTTAAGGCCCAAGAATGAGACAGACGTACTATTGTCCACATTTGTTTCGGAAGAGGGCAAGTACTTCGGTAATAAATTTTCATTATAAAACTTGATTGAACTTGGAAGAGAAATTAACGAATATTTAGTAGGGGTAAACTGTAACTCATGTCAATGGACTTGTATCTATCAGTGGCGGATCCAGAGAGACATTTTGGGGGGGGGGAACTAAAGTAGAGAGGGAAGTTTTTACTCGTAAAAATTAATTATATCCAGTACACAATTGAAAACAAAATGAAAATTTCAGCATTTTCTTACAAAGGTATTTCCAAATAATGAATGTCGTTGCTTTAATTTAAGTATTTGGGTTATGTTCTAATAAATTTTCAATAATTTGTGCTTAATGTTACAAATTTGGGGGGGGGGGGGAAATTTCCCCCATTTCCCCCCCCCCGTGCATCCGCCCCTGGTATCTATCAATCAAATCCAGTAGGCCTACATACTGAAATCAGAAAAAAATATAAAGAAATAAGGGATATGACATAGTGTAGGCCTATGCGTGAAAGAATGAGTGACTGAATAATTCTATAGGTAACGAAATAAACAATCACCGACAGAAGGAAGGATGGAATTAAATAACACAAGTAAAAGAAGGGATATAGATAGGCAAGAAGGGAGCAAGGTAGAAAAGAGGGGAGTATAAGAAGGAAGGAAAGAAGGCTAGAAAGAAAGGAAATATGGAGTGAAATATTATATGAATAAGGGAGAAAATGAAACAATTTAAACAATGAAAGAATATAATCGTATGTAACTATTAAGAAAAATGGAAAGAGTATCAATTATTGGAACACCTCCAGAATTAAAAATAGTATTGAGAAGAAAAGTGAACCGAACAAGTACAAAAATAACTTGAGAGAATGTTTCCTGAAGTGGATAAAACGGAGGTAACACTACGAATTGAGCACTGAGCTGGTCTACACAGCACTCTTTGTAGTGATAAATGTCAAAGGTCATGGATGGTGACACCTGACCCGGTATGTAAGTAATATTACAGATACATGTGGAACGCAATCAGCTAAATGCCCGAGGCGGGCCCGTCGCAAATAGTTCAGTAACAAGCTCAAGTAACGTCTATGAGGTTACTCCACAACCCAGCTACGGCAGCATTATTTTGCAGTGTGCGTTACAATTAAATTGCACCTTCTGTTGGTATTTACTGATGGTTATGTACTGCTACTTTAAACAATCTGAGGTGAAACACAACACTTTCTCTACCAAATAAAAGTAGCCTATTAGCTCTTACTACAATATATTATAATGTATTATGCACTTTATGCAATTCGTGTGGAAAATCTAAGGAAAATCGTTAGGGCAGTTTTCGAGAAAATCGACAAAATTCATGTAAAGTGCCTGTCAAAACGAGGAGTAAGTCTTGCCATGTTTCAAGACGCATCCCGGAAGGAAACACAACCCAAATAAAATATGATGTAATGCACTCACGCATAGGCGTACCGAGGGGGGGGGGTTTGGGGGTTTGAACCCCCCCCCCCCATTGATTAAAAAAAGGAAAATTGTATAATTTTTTAAGTCTGCCCATAAATTACTTAATACAAGTATAAAGCGTGGGAAGCTTAAAACTCGTTATTTTGCGTCTTAATTTTTAAAATTTTTTCGGGGGAGGACCCCGGAAGCTTAAAACTCGTTATTTTGAATCTTAATTTTTAAAAATTTTCCGGGGGAGGGCCCCCGGACCCCCCCTTTCCTGACCTCGCGGATGTTATAACCCCCCCATATGGTCGGCCTGGTTACGCCTATGCACTCACGTAACTTTCTTTTCCCTAAACACGGGCAATACACCTTTCTCACTTCACATTGGGATATAGAATAAAAAGCCGTATTGCGAGGAGTGAATTTCTAGTTGCTTCAACTTCATGCAAATTTGTATTATTTACTAGGCAAAATTTGAGTTGTGGCTTAGCTCTTAATATTAGCAGCTCGCGTAGGCCCTATACAATTTAAACAAAATCGTTGGAGCAATTTTCCAGAAAATCGCGAAAAATGAAATTTTCTTCGCGAAAAGTGACATTAAAGTAAGAGAAATTCGTCTTAAAGCGTCGTGTCACATCCCCTATAGATATCTAACCCAAATATAACATTTTATTACTAAATTTTTCGTTCTGGAGCAAGGTTGTTCACAGACACATAGACACAGACATACATACATACATACATGTCTATGAAAATAGATGTTTTGTATGTAGGAGACCTCAAAAGTGTATATAAGTTAAAAATGTAACATCGAATTGCGAGGTCGCACATAATACTTCCTCTACCTCTAGTACCCATGGTGTGGGTAGAGGAAATAATAAAATTATTACACAGATCCTATATTGTGTTCAAATTAAAATCGCGTAATACATACCATTTATAATGCCAATCCCCTTGATTCGTACAAACCCTTATTTAAAACTCATAAGATCCTACCACTCCCATGCATAATTAATTTGAAGGTTTCCTTTTTCTTATTCTCAGAGACTCTTTTCAAAATCCATTCTGACTAGCTATCATTCTTAGAACTCGAGAAATAAAAACATCATAGCACTGTCTAAACACTCTATCCATCTTTTCGAATCGTCTCCTTACTACTAATGTTCAAAAATATTTTATTTCCCTCTCACATCGCATCACAAAAAATAAAAAAAGTCATTTGAGAATATGCTCCAATCCTTTCTTCCAGAAAACTGTTTCTGTCATATAAACAGTTTTTACTATGTATAATTTTTATATTCTTTTATATTTGTCATATTCTACTGAATTTGATTAGCTAGAATAAATTATATTTATTGTTTATTGACAGATTGATTTTTTTATGCAGAGCAAAAACGTCAATGCAAAACATTCAAATGCATACTCCGGTAGTATTAATAAAGCACAAGACTTTAAATATACTTACTTACTTACTTACTTACTCAATAGCAAGCTGTGATTGATTTTTTATGCACAGCAAAAATGTCAATGCAAAACATTCAAATGCATAGTATTAATAAAGCACAAGACTTAAAATATACTTACTTACTTACTCAATAGCAATAGACAACCCCTCAGCAAGCTAAAGGAATATTGTCTATTTTATGAAACCAGAAGGTTCATTGCCGCGCTTACCTGAGCCCCCATTCAACCTTATTCTGTGCCAACTCCATCCAATTATCCCTCGGAAATCCTACTTCCCTTAAACGTATCCTAATATTGTCCTTCCACCTGCGTCTAGGTTTTCCAAGTGGTTTTTTTTCCTTTGGGTCTCCCAGTCAATACTTTTGGGATATGTCTTTCCTCCCCCATGCGCGCAACATGTCCAGCCCATTTCATCCTCCGTGATTTAATTACCCTTACTATATCCGGTGACGAGTACAGGTTATGAAGCTCGTCGTTTGCTCGATCAGTTTTCTTCAGTCCCCATTTCTATCTCTCTTAGGCCCAAATATTTTCCTAAGCACCCTGTTTTCGAACATTCTGAGATCATGTTTTTCCCGAAGAGTAACTATAGCTTTTAAAAAAAAATCTGATGTGAAAGTCACATAACTTCCTCTGCAAAATTAAAAGTTAGCATCTTAGTATATACAATAGGCCTAAGAATCAAGCCTGAAAAAAAAAGTTTAACGGTAAAGTTGCCAGTATTCGCATATTATCCTTGTACGGAAATGCAAGACACAATTTTACCCTAATTATGCTAAATACCTTATAGCATCTTCTTTGAATGTTGCGACTAAAAACGCAGGCTACAGACTAACTTAAAAAAAGTGACTGGAAACGTTTATTGAACTTTCCACCGTTAAGAATAATTTCCGAAATTCATCGAACATTCCCCTCAGATATTTCTTTACTTTAAGCATGGCCAACAATACACCTTTCTCAGTTTACATTCTTCAATAAGAAGCGCGTAATCAGTTGTTCACCAGATAAGACAAAGTTTCTACATCAGTGGGTGGCTTATAACCACCCTTCGGAGAATGATTTTGAAAAAAATTTCAAATATATGTTTTAGCTCTTGGTATAAGCATTCCATGTACAAAATTTAAAGGAAATCGTTAGAACCGTTTTGAGAAAATCGCAAAAAATAAAAATTTCTTCTTGTGAAGTCCCTTAAAAATAAGAGAAACTTGTCGCCAATCTTCGGGTCACATCTTCAGAAAGTACATGATCCAAATGCAAAACTTTGTTCTCATACGATTTTCCATTATGGAGCTAGGCTGTTCACAGACATCCACACAGACTCACAGACAGATACACATACACAGACATGTTTCCGAGAATAGAATTTTTGGATTCAGGGGGACCTTAAAACATGTATTTATGTTAAAAACTCAACTTCGAATTTGGTGGTCGAAAACAATACTTCCTCTAGCTACTGTATATCACCTATGGTACGGGCAGAGGAAGTAATAAAAATAAGTTTATTGTGCATTTTGTAATTAACATGTAATAGAACAAATGATACATTGATGATATGAGAGCTACAAAACAGATCTTGAAGGTAAGTCACTGAATCAGAAACCTAGTCTAAAACCTTATATTGATTCAAAAGGTTGAATAAATTGATTGCTAGAGAATTGGGATGATTTCTTAGGCGTTGCTGATATCGAATACTGTAAGAAGTGATTTCTTTTTCTTAATGGTAGGGATGTCCAAATCATGGTGTAATGTAGCGTTGGAAACAAATACCAAGGTGCGTTAACCCAGACGAAGAACATATATTTTTTTCTTCTTTTTGTTACTAAGTTGGATTTATGTAACGAAAGAAGTTCAAAATGTAATTTTTGCTTCCTCTAACCGTATCATAGGTACTATAGGTAGAGGAAGTATTCTGTTCGACCCCGAAATTCGAAATTGGGTTTTTAACATAAATACAAGTTTCGAGATCCCCTGAATCCAAAAATACTATTTTCAGAAACATGTCTGTACGTGTGTGAATAGCCTAGTTCCAGAACGAAAAATCGCACGAAAACAAAATTTTGTATTCGAGTTAGGTAGGGATGTGACACGAAGATTGACAACCACTTCTTCTTACTATTAATGCTACTTTATATGATAATAAACATTTTTTTCGCGATTTTCTCGAAAACGGCTCCAACGACTATGTTAACATTTTTTGCATGAGGTGCTTATGCTAAAACCTAAAACCTTTATTTGAACCATTCTTTTACAAAAATTCTGTGAAGGGGAGTTATAAACCATCCACTGCTTGTAGATACTGTCGTTTTGCATCGGGTTGAAACAGCTGAATAAATGCTCATTGCCATACGGCCTCTTATTCTACATAAGTATGTGAAGTGAAAAATATATAATGTTCATGTTACGTGAATGCATTAATCAGATTTTATTTGGGTTATGTATCCTTCGGGGAAGAGATGCGATGTGGTAACGACTTTCTGTTCATTTTTACGATCAATTTACATGAAGAGAATGTCATACGAGGTGCGCCCATAAAGTACTGTCTGACTGCGAGCTGAAGGCCGAGCTAGCGTTCCCCCACTACCTTACCATGCGCTTGCATTTACTGTCTATGTCTTTCCCCCACTATACCACCAGCTCGGCCTTCAGCTTACAGTCAGACAGTAAGTTTCCCTGGGGCTGTTTACATAAAAAAAAACACAATTACAAGGAAATATTTATTGCAACATACACAGCCAGTGTTCCGCTATTTTTCAACGTATTCGCCACCGGAATTGAAACGTTTGTGTTATCGCGGCACCAACCTTTGAATACCTGTGTCGTAGAAGAGAGCTGCCTGGGATTTTAACCACAGTGTGACAAGCACCTTCGCTTCTGTCATTCTCTCTCATTCTTTGTCATTTCGTGAGGTGTAGGAAAAGATGGAAATCACTGGGAGCGAGGTCCGGGCTTTAGAGTGAATGTTTAAACACCTCCCAGCCGAACTTCTGCAGGAGACTTGCTAGGAGGTGTTTAAACATCCACCCTACAGCCCGGACTTCGCTCCCAGTGATTTCCATCTTTTCCTACACCTAAAGAAATGACAGGGAATGACAGAGAATGACAGAGAGGTGGAAATGTTTGTCACACAGTGGTTTAAATCCCAGACGGTAGACTTCTACGACACAGGTGTTCAAAAGTTGGTTCCACAGTCTGACAAATGTTTCAATTCCGGTGGCGAGATGTTGAAAAATAGCTGAACACTTGCTGTACCTGTTGGAATATATATGCACATGAAATTGTGTTTTGTTTCTGTAAACAGCCCCAGGGAAACGTACCTTATGGACGACCCTCGTATATTATACTAAGAGGCAAAACTTTTATTCGCGCAGAGGAAATTGTGTGTTTCACGTAAGATTTTTCTTCTGATACTTTTTATTTACACACTTTTCTACATAACTTCTGAAAAATTCTCCATACACTTAACATGAGATCAATTTTTACCTTAATCTTTTTGGCGTTCTTTTCTAAAGTAAAAATCAGACTCCATGACGATTTAGCTTATAGAGTCGGCGCGGAAATGTATTAGACATTGGGATGGGTTGGTATTGACTGGCCTAGAACCGGCCCTGAAGTAAACCAGTATGTTTGTCTCACTCTTAAGTAAATACGAGTAATGTGCTGGACTATAAGGACGAAATATATTACAAATCTGTACTATTCTATTACCTACACCGCGGGGTATTAGCATTTCAAATAACTGTAATATAGGCGGTCTCCTAATGATATCATCTGGATATCAGTATCTCACGGAATCCGCTGCTTAAACCCTGACTTTGCTCAACACAATCACAGGATTGTAGAAGGGGCAAGTTTGTGTAACTTTGTATACATTTGGAAGGAGTGCAAAGCAGAGCTTAGTGACCAGGCATGACACAATCGATGTTAATTCTGCCTCCTCCGGAAGGAGTGACTGGTTGCATGCACCAAGTAATGGTGGCACGTACAACACAGACCCCAGCATGTTAATGTTATGTAGATTTGCCAAAACCTAGACATGTGACGTCTAACGAAGGTTTGTCAGCTCTGATTCTGAATTCCATCAAGCATCTTGATCCTCTCCGTTGTAAATACATTGTTTCACCTTCCTCGTCCTCTAGCAGAAGACTATAGCAGTTCTTCATATAGCAAGCCAAGAAACAGGCACTTCACATAGGCCTACCGGGTGTTAATGATCTAGATCAGGATTATTCAACTGGTGGCCCAAGAAGTCTTTTCATGCAGCCCGCGAAGTCATTTTGATAAATGTATCAATTTAATTGTCTATATTAATAAACTTCATCTTATATATGAGGGTAATTTAGAAATAGGAGTTATAAGACAACTTTTTAGCCTAAACCCTCAATAAAAGTTAATCAACTAATGAAGCGAAAGACTAATAAAAAATCGTTTATTATTTATAAGATATGTGAAAAATTATATAATTATGATACTAAGAACCGAAACATAGAAAATTGAAGTGAACTATTAATCACCGTGTATTTTGTTATATTTTCAAGTACTAATAAAGATAGTTATGTTAGAAAAACCTGTTGGTATATAGGAATACAAAATATAATTTAATTACTTATGAACGTTAATATGTCAGATTAAACGTATGTGATATCATAATAAAATAGACCTAATATTTATTAGTAACACACCAAGGATATTATAGATCACCAGTTAGACAGATTAAAAATGGCTTAAGCCAATGATAAAAAACAGTTGATATTAATTAATCAATATCAACTGTTTTTATCATTATCATTATTAATCAATTAATATTAATCAATATCAAATGTTTTTATCATTATCATTATTAATAAATATCAACTGTTTTTTATCATTGGCTTAAGCCATTTTTAATCTGTCTAACTGGTGATCTATAATATACTTGGTGTGTTACTAATAGATATTAGGTCTATTTTATTATGATATTACATACGTTTAATCTGAAATATTAACGTTCATACGTAATTAAATTATATTTTGTATTCATATATGCCAACAGGTTTTTCTAACCTAACTATCTTAGTATATTATTATTATTATTATGTAGTTATAAAGTATATTTACATTTACCTTACAATACATCATAAGAAAGAAATTGAATTTGAAAGGAATAGCTTCCACATTGCACGCTCAGCCTATGTGACATTTACACATGATGGTTTCGAAACAAATAACAGGAATAAGAACTTTAAAAATAAAACAGTTCCTCTAGAGAAGAAGAATTCCATTACCACGTTGTATAGCAATACCTATACGCTGCCGAAGATAATCTGTGGCGCGAGGATCGTGCGTAATGCTCTTCAAGATGTTCCCAATGTCTGTCACTAAATCTTTGGCTTCTGCACACCAAGGGCCAAAGGTTTCCACTGCGAACACTGTAAATAAGTAGTTATTGGTGATACCCCGGTATTTATGCTGTTTTAGCTTAACTGCTGCTTCTGCAGCGGAACCGGCAAGTTTGGATGTCATTGATAAGTGGGAACCAGCCAATGTGTCGACGCAAGTGGCATCCCATAGCAGTGATTTACCATTCCTCCAAGGTATAATAGACAGCCCATCAGGGCGTTTGCCATCAGTCCGGCTGATTCCAGTTGGTTCTCAAATTGAAGGAATGCCTGCTGAGGATAAGGCACGTTTCAGGATGTCATTAAGGGTGAAATGAAATTCTTCCCGCATTCTTCCTGCAGCTTAAACCATGGTAACCATACTGATCTGTAGTGACACCGCAAACACATTTATGATGTTGGTAAATTTTAGAGCCTAGTCTCAAGGCTACCGCAATCCGAAAGCTCATGTTATCCATAAAGGTGCCAATGTTTGTAGATGGTATGGCGTTAAGCCATGAACTAGCTTCTTTTTCTTGGATAGCAAGAATGCGTGCTTGATCCGTAGCTGAAACGCAAGATGAAAAAGCGACCCGTGGATGCGTGCAGAGTTTATTGAATCCCAGTTGCGTTGGACTTCAAGATGATCTTGAGGGACATTTAGGTTATTTAAAGTAGCCCATTCTTGTAGTGCCTCTGGCAGATGACTCAAACCGATTTCATCACCGTGTTTTATAATTTCAGACTTGACGAAATCGAGAACACCATGGGCCGAAGCAATAAAGGCTGGGAGGCATGTGTCACATGCGGAACGAATGCCAAGACCACCAAACTTGAGTGGTAAACTTGCTAGAGTCCAATTACTGTCTTCCAATTGAATGTTTAAAATAGATTCCAAACTATTTCTGAACAATCTGTCAATCTCCATAAGAAGTGAAGGAAAATACCATAGAGGAGTTGTCCTCATGAAGTAATGCAATTTAGGTATTGAAAAACTATCTTTATTAGTACTTGAAAATATAACAAAATACACAGTGATTAATAGTTCACTTCAATTTTCTATGTTTCTGTTCTTAGTATCATAATTATATAATTTATTATATATAATATTTACATCTTATAAATAATAAACGAGTTTTTATTAGTCTTTCGCTTCATTAGTCGATTAACTTTTATTGAGGGTTTAGGCTAAAAAATTGTCTTATAACTCCTATCAATAGTCTATGTTGTCTTAATTAAAATATATTATATTATCAATAAATATTTTTAGTAATGGTAAAATAAACTTTAAGTATATACGGTAATTTAAATGTCTAATTCCATTGTTTTTATTGCATAATTTTAGACTTTTTAGAATTCGCTCCTGTCACGCAGCGGGCCTTTGATTCTTAGTCGGGGTGGGGACTTTCCTGGATTTTTCCTTATCTTTGATAACCTATAATGCATGTAGATGTCCCGAAGGATATCAAGGAGAGGGGTCAAAAAGTATGAAATAAATAAATAAATATAGACTCTCTGGGGTATAAAAGACGGCATGAATGCAATGGTGCCGAAAGGCTAAGTTATGGAAACCCAACATCTATGAAGTGGACAAGAGTGTCTTTACCTTTGCCTTATTTTAGAAACTTTCTTGGAATCATGTCCTCTGCCTTTAATTTAACTTGAATGGAAGTGCATTAGCTTAGAGCAAAGGAATGCTTCTTAGAAGTACGTAAGTCAGAATATGAAAGCATACAGTGATATGAAACGACAGACACATATCCTAAAACTGACTACATCTTCCGTAGCGCAAGTCAACAGACTCCCACATCTCCATGAATAATGCATCTCCTCCTTGTACCACTGCATTTTATATGTTTCATTTCTGAATTTCATGTAAACTTCAGCATGAGTAAACATCGATGCAAACAATATTTCTGTACAGTGTACTAGCCAATCTTCTTACTTAATGAAGCGGTTCTGAAATACGTTTCTGATAAACTTCACGCCAATCAAATTCGTTGCATCAATTATTTATTTCATCTATTGGCCTGCGTATCGATTGATTAAATAAAAATATAGACAGATAGATGCATTGCTTCTGGCACTGTTTTGAATCCGAATATGAATAAATCTTTCATATGGTTCTGTTTTGAATCCGAATATGAATAAATCTTTCATATGGTTCTGTTTTGAAACCGAATATGAATAAATCTTTCATATGGTCAAGTCCCAATTTTCATCGTTCTACGGTGACATATCTTATTTGTAATAAAAAAATGACACCACAATGAGGGTCTGTACAACTGATAACTTTCAGATAAGTAGCTTTGTACTATCATTAGTGTTAACTGTGGAATTGATATTTAGTGATACCTTTATTGCAACAAAATGGCCATATTATGATGGAGCAACGGTGGAATGATATAGGCTATGGCATGGAAAACAATGGCATCCCGAGAAAACCTGACCTGACCCAATTTTGTCCACCACAAATTCCAGATGAATCCACCGAGATTAGATCCTAGGTAGCAGTGGTGGAAAGCGAAAGTCTAACCACTCAGCCACGGGGAAGATCATGGAATTGCAATTTAGGCAGCAGTAACATGTTATGATGTTGGTAATGCTCTTTATTAAAATACGTTGCCCACGAAAAGCTGTGAGGTTGGTTTCTCCGTTAAGTTCCTACTTCGGCGGGGTAAGTCCCTAGGTGTACAGGTTTAATTCTGACGCGAGTTCTAAGCTTTGGTAGGCTACAATTCAATTTTTCCTTCCTGAACCTGCTCAGAAAGATGTACAGTAGCCTAGAAGAGTCCATTATCTAAATATTATTGTCATTAGAAGAGGTGGTGGAAAACAATGGCATCCCGAGAAAACCTGACCTGACCCAATTTTGTCCACCACAAATTCCAGATGAATCCACCGAGATTAGATCCTAGGTAGCAGTGGTGGAAAGCGAAAGTCTAACCACTCAGCCACGGGGAAGATCATGGAATTGCAATTTAGGCAGCAGTAACATGTTATGATGTTGATAATGCTCTTTATTAAAATACGTTGCCCACGAAAAGCTGTGAGGTTGGTTTCTCCGTTAAGTTCCTACTTCGGCGGGGTAAGTCCCTAGGTGTACAGGTTTAATTCTGACGCGAGTTCTAAGCTTTGGTAGGCCTACAATTCAATTTTTCCTTCCTGAACCTGCTCAGAAAGATGTACAGTAGCCTAGAAGAGTCCATTATCTAAATATTATTGTCATTAGAAGAGGTGGTTTTATTCGTACGGCAGTCTTTAAGGCAATCACATTGTGCTGACTAAGGTATAAGGCTACGGTTGTCATGACTGGCGGAAGGGGAAGATGGCTTGTCTCTCTGAATTCAACTTCCACCTCTGAATGCTCTTCTCCTCACACGCATTCCGCCTGTGTCAGGAAGAAAAAAAATTGTACTGCAGATTCGATTGAATTCAAGAACATCATCCATAAGCATCCCTCCTCCACCTTCCTCATTAGTACATATTGCCGAGATGGTAGGTCCAGTAAATAAAAGTCGTCCCTTATTTTCATTTTATACATTCATTTATTTGATACTTCTTTATGATTAATTATCATTGATATCAAGGACAATTAACTACCCTACTAATAAAACAAAGGACCACAAAGAAAAAGAAAAAGAATTTATAAAAGGAAAGTGAAAAAGATATAGAATAAAATCTAAATATTATAATAATATTATAATAACTTATTTGGGATAAGTAATATCCCAAGTTTACCAAGTAATAAAAAGATTAATGGCAACTGAGATGGACTTTTGAAGGCGGTCTGCAGGGATATCTAGACGGGAAAGAGTCAGAAACGAAGTCATCACGAACTAATGTATGTAAGTTGAAGATAATGCAATGGTCATTATAGCATAACATAGTATAATTGAATCGTGAATGGGTTTTAGTTCGTTCCTAAACGGCTCGCAAACTGGGTTAAGCTAGTATTACAACGGTGCAATTGAATTGCTTAATTTAGCTTGATGCCCAAGTCATAATGGGATATGAACCGCAACAGCACATATTGGTAGTTTTATTTTTTCCACTGCTACTGGCTGTTTTGATGAATTATGTGACAGCCTGGCCCCATGTATCAGCTCAGCAGCTCGCACATTATCTCCTCCCTTTTCATAATTTATTAATTCACGTATGTGTGTGTTATTGACTTAAACTGAGTCGCCACAAACAGTTAAATTCTGTGTTCTGATTAATGTGGTAAACTGACCAGTAAATTATAACAGTATATTATGAAACGAGCCTATAATGGCATTTATTAAGACACGAGTGTGTTTATGAAACACGCGAAGCGTGTAAAATTTTAAAGATTAAGGTTATAACTGATATAACTGACAGCTTAAGTTACGTTCACTGTAATCAAATCTAATGTAAGCGTTTGCCTTAAAAAAAATACCTCATTTATAACATTCAATCATCATGTACTCTATGTCCGGAGCATCAGGCCTCCCGAAGAAGATGACGAATTTACTTACGCTTATTTTTCTGTACAAGAGAGGTGGCAGGTGGGAGGTTCACAGACACGACAGACCTCTAAAAGGAAAGTAGGTATTACTTGAACGTTAAGTGGGTCGGGAAATTTTGCTCAGGGGCTCTAATTTAGGCTTGAAAGTTTTAAATCTTGGAATGTATATTTTAATACAAAAGCTATTATGAAAATAAAAACAAGCTACGCGTATAAAATACTTAACAGAGAAGAAGAGTATGCCTTTAACAGCGAAATCTGAGTATGGCATTTAGGCATAACCGTCACTAGGCAGAATTCTAACAATAAGCCTAAAATAAATAACGAAGGTCCACTCATACTTGTAATGTTTACTGAGCTTCATTCAGATAATAACATGTTTTGTAGTTGTAAAATTTTAATACTACTGTTTTTTTTTTCCATATATAGACTTGATTGAAGAATCTGTGTTATTTAAAAATTACCAACAGATACCAATACTTAATTCATTATTTAGCCTACATTCTGAAAAGCTGCATTGGAGGTTCAAGCAGAAATAAAATAATTTCGCAAAAAAATATCTTTAATTCTCAACTTGTTTTATTTGCCTAGGCCTTTCGGCTACATGGAACCTCATCAGGGCCTCTTGTTTTGTAGAGTCGCATTTTTATAAGTGAAGAATCAAGAAGTGTATTTTATGGTATTTTAAGCAAGTTTTAAGTTTAAGTGGCAGACTATCAACGACGCCAATAGTGAAACAGCTTTATTCTTCTTAAATGTGACTCTACAAAACAATATGCCTTAATGATGGTTATATGCAACTGAAAGGCCTAGTGAAATAAAATAAGAACAGAAGTCGTACAAAATCATCATATTGATTGAGCTCAACGGTATAACACAACACGATTTTAAGCATTTTAGATTTTACGTGCGTACTAGTTGAGCGACATATACGAACGTTCTTGTTGGTCATTATTAGGGACCGGATTTTTAGGTTTTTAAAAACACTGTTTTAGGTTTTTCCATTAGGTGAAATAGTTTTTTTAGGTTTATTGTCCAAAATATCGTTTTCGGGAAGAATAATTGGTTTAATGAATTTGAATGTGCTACATAGGATTCAATACATAATACTTGTAAAGTTTAACTTAACTAAATTCACTTAAATTTGTATAAACTTGCTTTAGGACAATATTACACAATTTAAGAAAGAAATCATAAACAATCAAAAGAAGTAGTGAAAATAAGATTGCCTCACATTTCCTGGTTACAGTATATCACTAAATATCTTTCAAGATTCTCAACTGTGAGTTGTATTGAATGACAACGTCTATCATATACAGCATGGGCAACTTGGAAAACGACAGAGCAGACGTAGAAACACGAGGAGTATGAAATAACAGGGAAGTACTAAATGCAAACAAGCGCTTTAAAATATAAATCTATATCCTTGTTCATACACGGCAACAATGGTTGTTCGTACGGTGATTTTAAAAGGAATACGCCGGTACTTACCCATTGTCGTCTAGGATACTGTCCATCCTAGACGATAATGGGTTGAATGAAACGCTGGTGGTATTAATTTCTACCCAACAAAAATTATTCTCTCCCCGCAAAATATCGATTTCTCAACTGACAAACAAAAATACAAAAAAGTAGCCTAAATTTGATATTTTAGGTTTTATATCCCGTTTAGGTATATTTAGGTATTTATACCCCATTTAGGTATTTTTAGGTGCCATAGAATTAATGTGGGTGAATCCTATGGACATGATTCGAAAAAGTGTATGAGCGCTTTTTGTTTTGGAAGTAAGGAAAAAAATAGGTAAAAACCTAAGAATCCGGTCCCTAGTCATTATATACGGACGTTCAAGTTGGGTGCCATATACGAGCGTTCTGGTTGGGCGTCCTAGGTTCCATGCGCGGAGTTGTCGGTCGGTAGCTCAGGGCAGAGACATGGGATACTCCTCTATCGTGGACAAAAATAGGTTTAATGGTTTGGTTTTGAAATATATGGAAAATTATGACACTGTGAATTCACTCGATAGAATGATATGTTTAATTCACTTTATGCATGTTGACCTTAATTCTGTAGCTTGGTTCTAAAAGGGCCAATGTCATAAAACCTGCTTTTGAGATAACTTACTTTGAAGCTTTTGTAGAAGTAACGTTTTTTGCTGAGAACTTCCGACATTGGCCTCTGAAGTTTCTATCTTATGTCTATTAATAGGAACATACATTGGCACTTTATTATATGAAAGATAAAGACTAGCCGAGCTCAATAATGCATTGATCTCATTTTTGCAAGAAATTGACATTGGTCCTTTCAGAACCATGTCACAGAATTATGCGGAGGTTTTCGGCACAATATGTCTTTCTTTTACTTCCCGGGAATCTGTACGTCTATTGTTATATTTTTATTATTCGAATACGTGATTAATTTTTTTAACTCTATGGTAAACTATTTTTTTTATAACTTCGTTCCCTCGCAATGCGTAATATTTATTTTTTGTGCTCGCGGAGTACTAATACTTATTTCTTCTATGCTTTTTTTTTTTTAATTCAGTTATAAACACTTTTGCTTGGATAAATTAAGCTAAAAACTCGCAATATATTTGCGCTTTCGTAGTAAAAATCTCGAAGTGTACTCTCCTAAGTCTATCGCAAAAGTGTCTAATCGTTCTCAGTCAACCTCTGGTTATCAATCAGTAGGGGTATTTATAAATTTTCCTAGTTCTAGCTTCTATCTTGCGAGTTACTTTATTCTATGGCCTTTAACTGGTCATACTTTCCCGGGCTCATTGGCTTCTCGGCTCTTCATTGGACATTTATTTAAATCACTTTAGTTTGGTGGACGCTAAAATATCGTTACAGCATCTGGCTTTCTCCCTGATATCTGTCTGGTGCCGAATAGTCTGCCTCACCACAGACAGGGCTTCCTGTATTTGTTTTAAACCTTAATAATTCTTATAATTCATTTTATGAGTTTAATTGGATCTCACTTCCTAATCGGAAATCCAATTCTGCGGTGTTTGATATAAGTTTTGAATCGGTCTTTTTAGATTTAACCCCTTCTAATTGATTAATTTCACCTTGCGTTCTTAATATTTAATCGTCGGTATGGTGTTATATATCACACGAAAGCTCTTTTTATTTTCTACAAGATGGTAGCTTTTGATGTTATACCGCTGTCTGAATTTCCCGTTATAAACGTAATTAATATTTCTATGTATTCCCTTTTTGCTCAAATCTTCGTCACTTACGTACATTTGCGTATTCATAGGCCTACCCAAGTGTAACGCAGAATGAAAGTCGTTTATAATTTTTAAAAATTATTTTAGCCGGCCTTGGGCCAATTTCCCTGAAATGTTCCCTTGTTTAAGTTTTTTTGTTAATAGTCTTTTTCTTATCAATCACAAACACCCTATCCGAGACGGGACTCGAACCCTGCAGCCTCCTTCAGCACGGCTCCAAGGCAGCACGCTTTAGACACCGGCAGATTCAAATAGTTATGCACTAAACTTTCAGCTAGCCAATGGCCAAACGTTCCTCCTAATATTCAGCAACTTCTTCATTAATCGTGTGTTGCACACAACCTACTTTCCGGGATCTTCATATAGCTATGAAGTTGTGTTCAAGGAAACGGCACTGGTCATGCCTACTATATATTAGCAATTATAACAGGTTTAATTTTAACGGATAAAAGCGAAAATATCATTGCTATAGACATAGCAATTGGAATAGAAATAGAAATTGGGAAGAAAGTGATAAGGTATGGTTCGTTGCTGCCACTTTATGTAATCGGGGTTCGATGCTCGATGTTCATTGGACTTGTTCAATTGGCCTAATTCTTCTGGTGGCGCTTGATTTTGGGATCGACTCAGTTCCTACATAAATGAGTATCGGGAGTTTTTATGGGGGTAAAAATGGTCGGAGAGTAATACTGATAATCTTACTACCTTCATGGACAGAATGTCGACAAGCGTGGGAGCCAGAAACTTCTGGAACTCTAAGGGCTTCCACGGCATGCATGGGGAACTTATATGTGTATTAATGGCAAGAAATTCCGATTAGTGACGAATTCATTATAAGTAACAATGCCAGGGAAACCCAACCATAAGTCGATAAACACGATTCTGCGATATCAGTAGAAAACAGCTTGTCGATTTTCAGATTTTGACGCTATCTTTTGGTTTCATTCTTGTACTATCTTCTCAGATCACAACAAATATAAAAACATCATTGCCAACCATAGCATTTTCAGTTTGAAAAGAGGCCTGCACTTTTAGAAACCCATCCATAAATCGCAATGGAAATTTAACATGGTCCGTAATGTTTTCTTTGTCACTTTTCTTGAAAAATCATTATATTCCGTTAATGTGTGACAAACTTTTACCATGGTATTACAGTATTGTGAAATTTATGTTTAAAACATGGAAGAGTTCTTTATCTTTGGAGAACAGTTGCCATAAATTATACTCTCTGAACAATAAAGTTTAATAACTCATAAAAAACCAACATTTGGGCTAGAGGAATAATTTCTTTATTTTTAGAGTGCACAGAATTTTATGCTGAAGTTGAATCTACTCAAATCAGAAAATTTATTTTTCCAACTTACGGTTGGGTTTCTCTGGTAGGGTCATATAAAGGTTGTGGTTGGTTTTTAAATATCATGATTTGTAACTGTAAAGCTATAACTTCATATTAGTAGGCTACCAAACGTTTTGGAATATTTCATTTTGCTATTGAAACCATAGCTTAGTATGCTTATCAAAAAATTCAAAAAATATATAGGGTAAGGTGGTACAATTTCGAACGCTAAACGTATTTTCTTATTTTATGAACAAAATAAACATAAGAAAAAACTATTTGTATTGTAATGATAAAGTTAGTAACCTAGTTGGCCCTTCACAAAAATATGAAAGACACACAGCTGTTAATTTGGTCATAGTAATCAATGTTTCATTTTCAAAAAATCGTTCGAAAATGTACCGCATGGGTACAATTCTGAACACCAGTAGGTACAATTTCGAACAGTGGCATTTTCCACAAACAAACTGCTTTTTTCCTTCGGTTCCTACGCACAATTCATGATAACACGTTTTACATGACTGGCATTGTATCCAGTCGCCTTTCTTCATGGACTGAGCACTGTTGTAGTTCAACAAACAAAAACCACACTCGTCTTCTTTTGTTGGAGCTGGGCTTTCCACTTTCTTTTGCGGCCTCTGAATATTAAACAGAAAATAAAAAATAACTCCACTAATAGTTTAACCCGGCATCATTAGCATATAAAACTATCATACCATGACTCGTATGTTAGATTTTACTTACGTACTTTTTTCTCTTTTATAGCTATTAATTACAACTCAAACGTAGCCTATTGTTTAAACTAACAATTAGTTTATATGAAATCACATTTACACTTTGAAAAACACATTATTATTATTTGTTATTATTTTTATTATTATTATTATACATTACCTTTCAGTAATAAGAATTATTTTTAAATCGCATAATTCAAATAATGTTTATAAAACACAATAAAAAAATAAAATAAAAAATTAAGACAATAGTGTAAGCATAATAATGATTATTTTGTTCTTATTATTTCTGATTTTATTTTGTTTACTATTATATTGTTATTGCTATTATGTTGTTATTATTTTATCGTTATTATAATATTTTACAACATAAAAAATATTGAAATCAAAATTTTGTTGAAAGGCCTTAGCACATTCTTACCGTTCATAAACAGGGTCCAATGGAAGATGAACTTATAACATGTGCACCAATAAAACAAATACTCAGCACAACTTTATACTTACGTCAACATCTTATCTAAACTATTACTGAAAGCTAATGTGTATTGCATATTGTTGAGGTGTAATCATAACAAGAGTGCAGAGGAAGCACGAGTTGCTGCGTTAAAATAATACTGGTGTTGACGGATATAAGATATCCTTTTACACTTGAATTGCAGAAACAACAAGCCCTTTATGTTTTTAAATGCATTGCTAGCTACCAGCTGTCTTATGCAATGCTTAAGCATCTATTTCTAACAGAGCAAGTGATGTTCGAAATTGTACTGCTTACGTTCAGAATTGTACCTAAAAAGTGTTCGAATTTGTACCTCACGCAACCTTTTATAAAATATTACACAGTTACACATTCCACTCACAAATGACACATGTTGTGCCAATGACATGCGTATCAAAGACCACGCAATTCGTTGGTATTAGTTAACAATCGCTCCTCAACAACGTATTGCAGTAACACAACGTGGAATTAAAAGCAATTTTATAACGTGCCGTTTTTCGAGCATACTGTACATACCTTCGAATGGAAAATAATATTTTTCCTTCAGAATCAGACAGCTTAAAAGACCACTCTCGCGGAAACAGATACACAAAACAATCAGTATCAACGCCATGTAATTGAAAACAGGTTAACCAACATTTGAAACCCTAAAAAGGACCAAAATCTTACTCCGTTCAGAATTGTACCATGTTCGAAAATGTACCACCTTACCCTAAGAAAATTAGGAAAGACAATAAATAAACGTTAGGCTTAGATCTATAACACGTGCTATACTTATAAGTGTTTAGTTTCATTCTTTGTGAATTTCGTACCATGGCAAAAAATTCTTCATTATGACTGTCATTCTTAGCCGACAATACAGTTAACTTTACAATATTAATGTTTTCGACATGAATAAACCAGAGCTACTGAATTTGGGATGTTAATTTGCAAGACCTTTTCTAACATTCCTCTCGTCAGCTATCATGAAAAATCTGTGAACTGTTTACCTTATTTATTTATACTAGATGATTGTTAATCGACTGGAAAATAATGATTTTACCATTAAGTGAATTTTACCGATATAGCAGTAGAATTTGAAAACTGAAGTGTAAATAATGACACAACACTAAGGATCCGAAACAGGACTGATCGATGCGCTCACAACGCTAAAATTTAGCGATAGAGTACGTTGTAAGCAGTCCATACCATAATTGTACATTCTGCATAAAGCAAAACAAATAATTTAAAAAAATTATATTTAGACCGAACAGACTGTGCTATCAAGATAAAATTTAAGCTTGACACTCCCCAGGTCAAGGTAACATATGGTGAAAATTTCAGACTTCTTGGTCGAAGGGTCTCGGAGGAGTAAGCGTTCATATACACATCTTAGGGATCATCTAATATGATATAGATATTTATTTATACATGATTTATTTGTATGTTCTCTATTATATTACATTGTGCAATTAAGATCACAATTAAGATCAATATTCATTTATTTAAATTTAGTTTATCAAAACAGGACAACTTTCTGTCCTCAGTTGTCGTATCTATCTAGTGTGTACTAATGACACAAATAAAAGTACATAAATTAAAAAGAAATAAAGAAAAAAAATAAATCGGTCTTTGGCTTCTCAGTTTGCAATGCAATACAGCACGAGACTATTTGTAAATAATAGAATAATTATTCCATATATTGTTGTTTATTGAGAAAGAAAATAACCTGACATGCATTTTATTTTTGTAGTAGTTGGGTTCCCGGGAGATTTCCATAAACGGCGGAGATTTAGCTCACTATAGAGCTATTTCCAGGGTGTGGGAGAGCAGTTTCCGTTTGAATATAAAGTACTAAGCCATGGAGGCCAGCGGCGCTCCATACTAGAGTGGCGCCATCCATTAGAGCGGATGAGCCATTCATCATTCATTCCCAACACGGTCTGTTAGAGGAGACGCAAAGAAATATCATGTTCCCAAGAGAAGCAGAGTAGATAATTATGTAATTAGGGTTATTAAATTATTATTTTATCCCAGGATTCTTCTTAATTAATAATGAATTATCGGAGGTAAAGTTTGAGGATTCTGTGACTTTTCAATATTATGGTAATCTCTTTAAGAAAACTTTATCCCGAGAATTTTAAAAGCCACTGTGGTAACAGAAAAAGGATATTGCATTGTTCGTACTTTGTTTGAAAAGATGACAATATGAAAAACGTAAACGATAATTATAATAAAGATTTTTGACAGCCTGAATTAACTAAAGTAGAACTTCTAATACAAGACACACGAAGTAAAAGTTGCAAATCTATTGTAACCACTTTTGTTTTCAATCACGCGGAAAATACTTTTTAATTAATAATATTTGAAAATGTTAAAATTCGTTACATCAAAGAGGCGTTTATTTTTCAGGACGGTGGTTAAGAAGCGTTGTCTACTTCATTCCTTAGGTAAGCAGCCATGCA
Organism: Ectobius pallidus; assembly: GCA_964059195.1. Lineage (NCBI taxonomy): Eukaryota > Metazoa > Arthropoda > Insecta > Blattodea > Ectobiidae > Ectobius > Ectobius pallidus. Next base: position 116,938,405 of record CAXKWD010000002.1, read on the forward strand.
CCAGATAATCAATAACCTCTGTCGGCATATGTGCATGTCTATAAAATGTGGCAGTAGGTCACTTATAGCTCCAACATGGCTCCACGGTATGTAATTCGTTAGAATTAAGTCTAACACTTATTATTTCACTTATTTAGACGGCTGTCCAAGAATAGTGTTGACGCACATGGTAAAATGATTCTATTCTGCTCGTGTGATTAAATTTTGTCCGAGAAACAGTCTAGGTTCAAAAATCATAAAAGGGCTTATTATATATTATTCATATTGTCAGAATTTTTCCAAGAACAAACTGTATGAGGCATAAATCGAAAAACATTTCCAATTTGTTTGGATTTATATAGATGCTGTTTTAATAAGCAGAATTGTGAATTAAAATTTTTGCAAGTTGTTTCCTTTCGATATATTTTTACTAACTCTGCTCATACCATAGGTACTAAATGTAGAAGAAGAATTGTGTTCGACCCCCATATTCTAAATTAAGTTTTTAACATAAATACTTGTTCTTATGTCCCCTGAATCCAAAAATAATATTTTCAGAAACATGTCTATGTGTGTGTCTATTAACAGCCAAGCTCTAGAACGGAAAATCGTATTTAAACAAAATTATGTACAGTATTTGGGTTAGGAACCTTCTGAGAATGCGACACGAAGATTGGCGACGACTTTCTCCTATTTCTAAGGGGACTTTATATTAATAAAATTTTGTTTTTCGCGATTTTCTTGAAAACGGCTCATACGATTTGTTTAAAATTTGTACATGGAGTGCTTATATTTACTTACTCAATGGTAATAGACAATTCCTAAGTAAGCTAAAGAAATATCTATTTTACGGAACCCGAAGGTTCATTGCCGCGCTTACCTGAGCCCGCCATTCAACCCTATTCTGTGCTAACTCCATCCAACCATCCCTCGCAATTCCGACTTCCCTTAAATCTATCCTAATATTGTCCTCTCACCTATGTCTGGGTATTGTAAGTGGTATTTTCCCTTCGGGTCTCCCCGTCAACATTTTTGAGATTTGTCTTTCCTCTCCCATGCGCGCAACATGTCCAGCCCATTTCATCCTCCGTGATTTAATTACCGTTACTATATCCGGTGACAAGTATAGGTTATGAAGCTCGTCGTTATGCAGTTTTCTCCAGTCCCCATTTTCATTTCTCTTAGGCCCAAATATTTTCCTAAGCACCCTGTTTTTGAACACACTCAGATTATGTTCTTCCCGAAGGGTAAGCGACCATGTCTCACATCCATATAAACAACCGGCAGGATAAATGTCTTATAAATTTTTATTTTTAGATTTATGGACAGAAGACGAGAAGATAAAGAGTTTCTGAACTGCATAAAAACAGGCATTTCCTGATTTGAGTCTACACTTAACTTCGGCCTTATTATTATTTGTTTATGTAATTATTCCTCCCAGATATATGAATTTATCCACTTGTTCGAACGATTTACCGGCTATTCTAATATTTTGTAGAGCACTATTTTGACGTTTCATGACCATGTACTTAGTTTTTTTCTGTATTAACTTCCAATCAAACATTCTTGCAGGCATCGAAAAGACTCTTCGCATTTCTCTCGATTGTGTTTATGTCATCGCTCAACAGATAAACTTCATCTGCATAAGCTAAAATCGGGTGACTGCCATTTAGTTCTAGGCCTACCTTGTTTTCTCGGACTTTCCTAATGGCATATTACAAATCGAAATTAAACTTTTATTTGAAACACTTTTTATAAAAAAAAAATATCTGAAGTCACCCCCTGATTGTAGAAACTCTGTCTTGCATGGTGTACAATAAAGCTTTGCATCAGGTTCAAACAACTGAATATGCGCTTTTTGCAAATATGGGCTTTTATTCTACTATCGGAATGTGAAGTGATAAAGATTTATTGGCCATGCTTAGAGTAAAGAAACTTACTTGAGTGCATTAATCAGATTTTATTTGGGTTAGGTATTCTTCGGGGATTCGATACCATGTGGTAACGATACTCTTTCATTTTTACAACCAATTTACACGAAGAGAATGTCATACATAGCCTAATATATTATACTAAGGTAAAGATAAAAGCGATCCCTGTATAGGCCATGGAGACCCGTAAGGTTTCAGGGAAGTTAAGGCTCCCTGATCGTAACATACATGAAGGTGGCAAGGTCGTCAGCCCTTCGCACCGGCCGTTATTTACCCCCAGGAATACTCCTGGCACTCATTTCTGTTAGTATACAAAGAGGCAAACTTTTATTTGGGCAGAGGAAGTTATCTGACTTTTACATATGATTTTTTATAAACCTAAGACCCAATTAAATTCACGAAGAATTTAAACAAATCCTAGATGTTTGCGACTGTGGTTAACTTTGAAGTTAAAATCGAAATGGTGAAGTGCAGGCTACCTCAACTAGTTCAATCCCAATCAAATTAAATATAACAAACTTCTGCCGATGAACGATAAGCAAGTAAAGATATGTCTTGTGAATAATCACTGGTGTAGAGAGAATTTACCCCACTGTCGGACTAACGACACTGCCAAATTGATCTAGAACTGTGTTTAAGTTTGATTCTATGACTGAAGGCATGTACCACCACATCGTGCCTACCGCACTGTCTACTTTTAAAATTCTCTTAATGCAGAATAACCGAGATACAAACACACTGGGTTCCCCTGTGTCGCAGGTGGTCTATTCTGTTTATTAGGGCAAGTCATTTAATGACCAAACAAAAGTGAAAAAATGCAAAATAAAAAGTGCATTTATCACTAAAATAGTGAAAAAATTACACGAATTTTAAAATGATGACAAAAAAATTACCATTATTACTAATAATTAGTTTTTAAAGTAATAAATTGCTAAAATCATTTTAATGGATGATAGTGAGTTATATATGAATTTACAATATACGAAAACACACTTATTTTGTTACTAAAGGAGTAAGTAAATTTATACTACTTGTACACCCTCAGAGAAAAAGAAATGTTTTCTGAACTGCCATACCCATCAAATTTCCCCTATAAATTGTGTGCCATTTAAAAGATAGAAAAAAATCTTTATTGCTAGAAGACAAACTGCTACGGTGTTTACAATAAACCTGAATTAAAATGAACTTGGCGGAGATTCTCAAATAAAAACGATTGTCTGTTGTCTGAAAGTAACGATTTTTACATGGAAAAGCTCCTCTGTACCTCCACTGAAACATGACGTAAAAGTGCCGAAAATGACCTAATATTGCCAAAAAATGACATATCTCTTGAAAATGACGAAAAATGCAAAATAAAGCCCAAGAAAAAAAGAAAGCGAAAACAAAACAAACTGCCCTTATTTAACCAATTATTTCATGATACACATGAGCTATCTTTTAACCTTCATATAAAAAAGATGCAAAAATCATTAAATGCCTTGCCCTGCTGTTTATAGTTACAGTGTACTTCAAAACAAACTATCCTTCACAAATTCAGAACAGGAAATTATACACCGACGGAATGAAATGTAATTTAACTACACTTGTGTAGCATTGCCGAAAGCTTGGTGTGCATTTATCTCATCCGGGTGATTGTATGACAATAATATGAGATTAATAATATCCACCGGGAAATTTTTAAATCGTATGAAACCTTGCCTTGATCACCGCATGGTCTCGAGGTCGCGTCACTGGCTATGGATCAGCAGACCGAGTTTCGATCCCCGTAACTCCTCGGATGTTACTGAGGTAATGGAGTCTATAACAAGGTGCACTTAGGCTCGTAATTCAAATTGTGAAGCACCGCTCTCAGAAACCGTGGGTGACGGCATGCTTTACCACATGTCCCCCAATCCCACCATCGGTCTATGGTAGATGAAGCAGTCGTCGGATAGTAGGCCTAGTCTTTTCAGGGATGCAGCGCTACGGAGTATTTTTATTTAACCTTATCCTGACTGTACCATTGTGTAATCATGTCATCGCATGTTACAAATTGTTTTAGAAGTAGCCTATTACAAGGGCTGACCACAAGAAATGAGTTAATAGATCTTAGATTAGATTAGCTTAATGATGAGTAGTGTACGCCCTTCGACTTGTCAATACTGCGACCTTAATAGATCTGTTGTGAATACACTACACCCTATTCTAGCAGTCACCACTTTTAATTTAAGGATTTTTTCCCATGGCGGGGGACTGTTCATAGATCTTAATTATTAATTCCAAAACCTAACATTTCCTTCTCCAGAAAATAAAATTTGAATGTGTTGAGAGGTAGAAAACATTTTTGACTGATGAAAGTAGATCTTGTATTAATCAAATTTATATGAAAGGAAAAGTACGCTGTAACGAGTAACAATCAAATAGATTGAGTTACACACACACACACACACTGCGATGAAATGAAAAGCTGATGCTACTCCCCCAGGCAAGGGGTAAGTGTCGAAGATTCAATCCCTCTTAGCAAAGCCCGCCACTTCATTTCTATGCGCAGACAGTGATTGATGTGAGTGATATTTGATATAGATGCATTATTACCGAGTGTGCAATGCAGGGGTGATGTACGTAACTCGTTCACTAAGTGGGTACGTAAATTATGAACCGACAAGTATATACCTAACTTAGTTTTCCAAAAAACGAACTCGCACGGAAATGTTCACAGATCACGTTCATTTACTAGATGATACTTTATGATTTATTTTAGGTTTAGATACGAGGAATGGGGCATGGCAATTATTTATTTTGACAATGTGAGAAATTTTTAACAATTTGAAAAATACAAATGAAAGGGCAGGATATGGAATGTACCTTGGGTACAGTACAGATTAAGTGTAGGATAGTGAAGTAAACAGACCCCCAAAAACAACCATACGCGACTGCATCATACTGTACTACTGTAGTTGTTCGGAACGTCTTGGGACACGGACTGCGTAAAACCAAGATTAGATTTACGTGGGACAACAGAGTCGTTCCGACTAGTAGGCCCATCTTTACCAGGTGTTGACACAACGGGTTTCATTCATTCATTCATTCATTCATTCATACATTCATTCATACATACATACATACACACATATGCATACACATACATACATACATACATACATACATACATATGTATAGGCCTACACACATACATACATATGTATAGGCCTACACACATACATACGTACCACTCTAATGTATTGCGGGAGTTGGAAGCATGGAATCACACATACCTACTCCATGTTCCCTTAAAGTTCAGTACGGATGGGCATTATTCCCTAAAGCCTTGTTACGGAGTTTCCATTTTTTTGCCGTTTTCGCGCTCTCTGTATGCGACCGACCGAGCTTTCGTGTTGAGTATTGTCTTCAGCGGATTCGTCTTTGGCTTCCAGCTGTGCTTGTGATTACTTAAAAATGTGTTGATCCACTTAGCACCCTGGATGGATTATGTCAGTACTCTCTAATAATATGAATACTTAATATAGGCTAATACTTTTGTTTCGGTGCGTTATTCCAAATTTTGTACCGGTTTATTCTTTAATATGTTAACTACTATTCTTGAAGGTAGCATAGCAGAATGCCTTAAAGGCATTTTATATAGTAGTTACCTAATTATACCGAGGATCGGCTGAGTAGGCTAATTTAGAATCGCGCCGAATTTGTAAATGAATTAGCATCGCTTGTTGTACATGTGTTTTTAAGGATTTAATTATTGTTCGGTGTGATTTCTTCTGTATATAGTTAGCTGATGAAGTTCTTGAAAACCTAGAGTGTTCGTTCATGAATACTATAAATTATTATGGAAGCTTTAGGCTAATAAGTAATAACCTGCAAGTTATTAATATGGCATCATACTTCTACATTGTGCTCTTGGTTGATCGCGGGCTACGCTCTTTTATTTATTGCTTTAAGTATATCTATAGAGATATACTATATCGATAGCTTCTCTAATTTGTCAAAGTCCCGTATCATGCACTTCCAAAGCTACCTGTGGATACTGCAAACAATACACTGTTGTCATGAGAACTGTACATGCAATGTGATTTTTATTTGATTAATTCCTTGTAATAAGGTATTTCGTCTCCTCGAAAACATTTTATTTTTGGAAATTAAAATCAAAATTTTGCAAAATCCTTTCTCAGTGTGCACTTACATTACAAAACGAAGGTACTGTAAAAACTACAATATACATAGGCATATAAGCGGCTTTGTCCTGACTAACTAACCGACTGACTGACTGACAGAGAATCAACGTACAGCCTAAACTATAGGCCTAATAGGCCTATAGTTTGACAGTACCTTTGTTTGTAATTTTGACATATTATGTTAATTTAACCCTGCTGGTCTGTTCACTTTCACTTTACGAATGTACTGTTCGGGTCAATATGACCCGACTTACAAAAATGCTGTAGAAAACTTCTACGCACATGCAACTTTTGTACCGTTGTTAGCTATCGAGATCGTTGTTTCATTCCAGTACTTTGTAGGTAAGAATAACGATGATGATAGTAATAATAATAATAATCATAAACAAAATTTTACCAAAGCATTATAGTCTTTTTACTGTTCTTCTTATTGGTTGCAGTTTGGAGACAAATAGGTGGCATGTGTTTTGCAAATATGTTTATTACATTATACACACGACATGCTCGTTTTGTTGTCATTGAATGATGGGCAGAACTTACAGCGCGCACGTTTAATAGGTTATCTTGCTGTTCGTGATTCTGACACGCTAGCCACGTCTTTAGGGGTTTGGATGCTCCTGACCAATCTCAAAGAATCCTCTGTTCTTGGGAAAGATTTCTTGATGCAAAGTGTTCTCTTACAAGTGACTTTCCAAGTTGCTCCAAGAATATTCTTCTTCATGTCAATTAATTGTTTCCATTCCAGTTAGGATCAATCGAAGTCCACAAGACATATATATGCATTATAATCAGAAGCATCAAGAATATTGCAAAAAACTATCACTGCCACTTATTGGTTTTACATTTTCATGTATATGTACCTGGTAGCTGATCAAGCGTGTCTACAGCCCCTTTAGTTGAATTGTAGTCCAGAATCATTTTTGGCTTCTTATCAACCCTGTCACTGATTTCTTCGTCATGGTGTAGAGTGCTCATAAGGACAACATTTGTATTTCTCTTAGGAATATAATTGACTACAGTAGTGTCATTTGTGAAGAAAAATGTAGAGCTGTGTACCTCCTTGTTTGCCATATTTTGTGGAAGCTCCGGTTTATTCTTCCGAATAGTTCCCGACATTCTCAATTTCCTTTTCAGAAGCAGCTGTCCCAAATTGTAAGATGTAAAAAAATGATAGCATGTAACATTATGACCTCGTAACTCATAAGTGAGATCAGCTACTATTCCCATTCCCTGATTTTTCTCTGGTGCTGCTCCGCTCTCCTTTCCTTTATAAATTTGGGCTTTCAATACATATGAAGTTTTGCTGTCACACAGGGTCCATATTTTGTTCCCGTATTTTGCTGGTTTACTTGGGATGTACTGCTTGAATGGACAGCGGCCTCTAAATGCTACTAACTGCTCGTCGATAGTCTCATTTTGTCCTGGAATATACAGTTTAGGAAGGACTTCTACCCACTTCTCCCAAACATTACGAATCGAGGCAAGTTTATCAGTACGTCGTCTTCCCTCTCGTGTAGATTTCTTGTCAAATCTCAAGACACGTGATATCTTACAGAATGTTTCAAGGGACTTGGTTGCTCGAAATATGTTTCGCCCAGTATCCCTATCCCATAAACTTTTTTTAGACTCCATTTGAGAACGATATACACCAGCAAGGAATAAGGGTCCTAAGTATGCGAGAAAAACAGGTTCACCAATATTTGTCCATTCTTGACCATTCTCTCTGAACCTCAATATTTGTCATATTTATTATTTCATTTTGAAGTTCTGTAAAAAATGTTGCTTCGCATAAAATTTTTACATCCGTTACTTTGCTGATTCCATACAAGTAGCTCCTGGGGTATTCTTGATGACATTCATAGCTGATGGGTGGCCATGTTGTGCTGGTGGATGTAACTGGCATTCTATATTCCCATTTTTAGAATGAACACTCTGCATACTGTTTTGTGCAGGCTGTGGATTGTTTTTATTGTCATCAGAACACTCACTTTCAGATGCAGTACTGACATGATCCTCGAACTCAGAAAGTGATTCATCTGCTGAGGCATTTACTAATTCTTCCAATTCAGCATCAGTCAATGGTCTATATGCCATGGTGTTACATTTCAAACTGAGCAGAAACGATAAAGTATACAAAGAGCTAAGAACTGCTAATTACATTTTCCAGGAAAAAGCTAGAAAATATTCCATTGTTATAAGCACACATCGGCTTATTTGATTGTTGTAAATTGGAATGATAAACATAACTACTCGTATAAAATATAAAAAAGTTAAATATTTCCATGAAAGGTAAAAAAAATCCGACATTACGGTAGTCAAATCTGAGCTGGGTCATAATGACCCGAACGTTACACGAGTAACAATAGCAGTTAATGACCAAATGACTTAAAATATTTTTAAAAATTTTTAAACACATCCTACTCTTGCATTTTCAGACAAAGTCACCAAGTTTCATAAAAATTTATTGGTATTTAAATAATTAAAAACTAAATGTATATCCATTTCGGGTCATATAGACCCGAACAGAACAGCAGGGTTAAAATAGCGTAGAAAAATAGATTAGAGTACAGGCATCACAACGGACACAAAGAACTGACGCTTATGCCTTGTTATATTATCATTTTTTTAAAGGAACAAACAGTAAAACATCTACAGGAATTCAATTCAATTAACGTGTTTTGTCTACAAATTACAAATTTTCTATCTTCATCAAGTAAATTTAAAATTAACATTTCATATTCATAACTCGTAGACGAAGTCTCGAATTCTTTACTTAATAGCCTATGGCACGTCTTTTGGTTTAACGATCGTGTAGGCTTTATTGATATATTTTTATATTGTTTTTATTTTTGTAATCGATCTCTGAGTTAAGCTCCAGATCGATTCATTATTAAGTGCCAGAATGGTACTTTGTGAGATTGTGTGGGGGACGAGAAAAAGTCTGTCTGTCTGTCCTGTGCTGGTTAATTTGTTTACCCATAATATAACCCAGAGAAGGAATAGCATAATGTAACAAAAACTATGACTCAGAGCATTAACCATTTATTTATAACTGTGAGGTACAAAAGTTAGATATCTGTTTATAATTATAAGCTGGACCATTTAGTTAGAGTTAATTTGCTGTACATAATTAATTAGAAAAGGGGGCGTATCCGGATCGTTCCGTCTCCGAGAAAGAAAATTAATAACGGAAATAAACTAAACGACAGAAGAGCAATAAACGAAAGAAAAACATCTTGGCGAGTAAGAAACAGAACCGAATCGAAAAGTAGAATTTAATAATAATAAAATTAAATAACTCGCCAAGAAAAGAAAACTTTAAGTCATAACCAAAATTAAAGCATACCTGTATAGAAGGACGGGCAAAACCTGGACAGCGGTTTCGATGACGGAGAAAGAAGAGGAGATGTAGTCACTAAGAACCCCAGCTGCAGACTGAAGGCCTGAGCTTAGAGCACGCGAGGAAGTAAAGAAAGCGCAAAACTAAACATTAGAACGCGCCCCGAAACACGTATACTTGTAAGAGAGCAAAGATAATAATAAAACAAAAGAGCAGTAAACGCGAACAGAAACAGGAGACGGAAAGATACGGACAAAAACAAGAGCGTGAGTACCTGAAAACCAAAATTAATTAAATAGAAAAACGTATGTGGAAAACAATTGGTACAGTCCTTGGGTCTGTACGCGCAATAATTCAAATACGCTTTATCGTATTTTCATGAACCTTGGTATACGTATTTATAACGCCCAAGATAAAAAACCTATTGATATTGGACCAAAACGGTTAACCGGTACCGGAGTCATGCCCAATTTAGCGCCTATTTTATGGCAGTATATGATAAAGAATTTATCCAATGTAAATCAGTTCTCATGACAACATATTGTTTTACTGTGTTCATATACGACTTTGGAAGTTGCAGTAGGCTACATTCAGCTTTGACAAATAACACTATCCACATAATCCTTCATATATTCCTATCAATCTAACCGTTAAACCGGGTGAGGTGGTAACGTCTTAGAGTCGTATTCTGGAGGTCCCTGGTTCAAATCCCGTAGCCGCCAATTTGATATGTTTTTGTTGTATTATTATGTGAGTGTGCGATTGTCAAGATATCACAAATCTGTATAGTTCTGCTCATGCTGGACGATTTTAATGTGATTAAATAAAATAGACCTTTGTTCTTTCGTAAAGCCTTGCTTAATGACTCAATCTGGAGCTTAACTCGGGAATCGAATTAAAAAAAAAACAACATATTTTCTGCTTATCATAATTGCAGTTATTACTGATTAAACAAAAGCATTCTGGCACTTCGTTACATCAGTTTACCTGATTTTATTATTAGCCCATAATGCGTTTAATGGTTAAAACAATAAATCAAAAGTTTTCTTCCTTTATGTACGGGAAAGGGAAGTAATTCGCTGCAAATTTTCTATAGTATAAAAACCGTCTCTTTTCAGTTAAGTGCTCACATTCATTATTCCACATTTTGGTCATTGTGACGTTCTATTTTCCGCTAAATAGTAACTTAACTCAAGAACTACAACTTGTTCATAATGGCTGTATCAGATATTTAATATGTAACATTCTTAATACGAGTACATAACACCGCCACTAGAACACCCTCAATAGGTACGACTGCTCGAAAGAAGATATTTCCACTGTCTCATTTTGCTCTACAAATTCCTGCATACTTCAACACCTAGCTATCTTTCCAGGTTTTTTTTTTATTACCTATCATCCTACCATAACTTGGCCACGCGCTCTCAGCTTGTTCCCTTACTATCCATGCTTCTCCATAGGACTTCACACTACTGGTTTAATTTACAGCACCAGTTATAATATTCGCTTCTGGAACTCAGCTATCTCAGGAGCTACCAAACAACACCACGGTTCAAGTGCAATTCATTCAAGTTAGTATATAGCAATACTTAAATAGTAATACTTTCTACCTGGCCCTGCACAGAGAAAAGCGGAGTAGCATGGATTAGACTATATCAAAATATAGTGGAGGGGTGATGATTTATTCGTATGCTTGTCCTCAGGGGAGTCACGGAGCCTACATATATTTAGGTCAAAGATTTTTAAGCATTTTGCCACTAATTAAAAGCAATATCTCCAGTCTTCAGGGGAGTCACTTCGTGATGACAGTCGAAACCTACATACAGTCTATTTAGGTCAAAGTTACTCAAGGACTTTGCCACTAATTAGAAGAAATTATCCAGCCAGATTACTTTATATTGTATAATATATTTGTCATTTATGTTGCTTAAATTTGTTAATTTTTATTTAGTTAAGTTTTAACTTTAATTTATATTATAGTAGGCCTACTTATATTATTTTATAGCGTACATTAATTTCATTTTAACATTTAACAATTATTTAATTGACTGTAACACTCATCATCTCGCATTTAAGACTACACTAAGCATTTAAAATGTTTCTTAGTAATAGTTTTTTTCATTTAATTGTAGTTATAGATCCAATGCTCTCTCTCTCACTCTCTCTCTCTCTCTCTCTCTCTCTCTCTCTCTCTCTCTCTCTCTCTCTCTCTCTCTCTCTCTCTCACACACACACACACACACACATACACAAACGCACAAAATAATAAATGATAATACTAGTTTTAATCCACTTTCTTTTCTATATTCTCTTCTATTTTAACTATTTGATGACTGGGTACATTTTTGTATTTTGTAAGCTACACTAACTGCATTATTATTTTATTGCTAGAATATTATATTATTATCGTAGTTATATTTATGAATGTGTACAAATGAGGTATTTTGTATTCGACTTGGCTGAGTGGAAGGAAACGCCCCATAGCCTTAAGTCTTCCAGGCAAAATAAAAATTATTATTATTATTATTATTATTATTACTACTACAGGACTATGCGTTAGAATGGCACGCGATGTAAGTATTCAGTAGAAAGTGTTTAGCCAATGTATAATAAATAGGCTTACAGGCAAGCCTTTATTCCTTGAGTTACTTGCCTTACTTTTATATTGATGTGGCAATTACATTGTAGTTTAGTTACAAATTCAGCGAACCCTTCTCTGGAAGATTTATTTTTGTGGTATTCTACTCTTCCGTAATTGGACCATTTGTCTCAATTCAGAAGCAAAACTGACAGAATCGTACGCACGAAATTGAAATATCGACATTTACCATTGTCGCCTTGTTCAGAGAAATTGTTCTCAGACAATGTATTTCGTGCTATGGCTTAACCCTGGGTATTTTTCTTCTATTTTATTGGAGACACATGTAACGAGTTATATTTCTACTTCACAAGTCCTACGGTTCATGTTTAAGGAATAGTCGAGGACTAAAATTCCTATACTAATGCCATCTGAAACCATGTATTGGTTTCGTAGACTGATTTGGTCAGTGTAACGTGAAGGAATTGGAGACCTTTGCTTCAAATGTCATGGTTGGATGATTTTACGGTTATTTAACGATGGTGATGTACTGAAACTTAGGTATTATTATCCAAAGTGGGGGCGATAAAATCTGGATTTCTGCTTGGTCCCCTTGCCAAGACTACTCGCCTCCACAAGAAAGTATCCAGCTCCATTCGAATATTCCTCTAGATCCTTTGTTGGATTAACCCATGTATCCTGGAAAGTAGCTATATTCGGAAAAATGCTGTATCATTTAAACTTAGCTAATCTTTTGATTTCCTTAGCGAAATTCTAACAGTATTAAATGTTCCCAGTGGACTAATATCGTGTTATTGCAATGCGAAACACACATAGAAGAAGTCCTAAAGGCTAAAGTGCCTCTTTAACACGCTACTTATACAGTAGGCTAATGCAAATTACTAAACATTCAAATTACAAACATGAAAATATCAACAGTTAAAAAGCTTCCATCAACTAAAAGTCATAACTGAAGATAAATTTGCTTACAAAATTTGCTTCCTATGCAGACAAGTCGTACATAACTTATTGACACAATGAATCTGATTATTTATCACATCTCTAAAAGGGAACATAGAGAAATATAGCCTATAATATGTTCAAATCGCATTACTGGAAAAATGTAAATATGTGCAATTTGGTCAGTAGTTTTATTTTATGATATAGAAACTCACTAACAAGGGATTTTTCAAAAATTGAGATTATAAAGCGTACTCATAAGAGTTGTTTTGTTGATTGGCGTTAAAACGAAATACTGTATTCTGGCATAAAATTATAATATCTTGATATATCGTGATTTTGGGTACCATTTGCAAGGCAAATTTAAACCGCGAAATAACGCTAATTTCGTAAATAAAACCACAGGTACCATAATCCGTGAAATAAAACCTATTTTTTATATTTGTAGTTTTCCCCCTATTTTGGCTCCAGCTGGAACAAAAACTACGCACGATGCGCGTATCGTTTGGTCGTATTGTAGTGCAACTTCGGCAGTGACGCCATTTTGACCAAGGAAGCTTTGTTCTGTTTTCGAGAATGGGAATTTCTCACTGACAGATGTTAGCGTACCGGTTTCAACATAACATTTTAAATCAGGTAAGGGTAGCCAATAGTCTTTTTAACTGTAGTTATTTTGCTCTAACTTCTACCAAATTTCTACTTCTACTATGATTATGATAATGCGATGGTTGGCAATGCGTTGTTTTTGCGATCTTCCCGAAGACGGAAGCAAAAACGAAACGTCAACCTTTTTTGGAAGAGTAGCACGCAAAGGCATTTTCTTGTCCAGTTAAGTACATGCCTTCTTCGGAGTTCGGTAAATCACTTATCAAGTCAGATTGCTTAAGGTAAGCGTTATTTTGTTGGATAGAGCCTCAAAAAATAAGGCTGAAGGCTTCATTATTTCTTGTGGAGTTCTCATGTGTAAACATTGTGAGTGTCGACTAGATTATACTCGTAAGCGTAAGGATGCGTTAGACAACATTGTAAATCTGAAAAGCATTCGAATCGCCGAGAAGCTTGGTCTTCCAAGAGCAGCCACGTTAAATAAAACACTGGGACGTGGCAGTGAAATAAAACAACTGAAAGAAGAATTTATTTTGGAAACAACGTCTGCAATTGTTCAAGCCAATATACCTCTTGAAAAGCTTGACCATCCTGCTATCCGGAGCTGGCTCAACTAACACGTAAGAGGCAGTGGTGATCTACCCTCGGCAAACCGCATCCGACAAAAGTATATCTCAATGCTCGACGAAAAAACGAGAAGAAATAAAGGCATGTATAAAAGATAAGGAGATTTTTGTTTTGTGTGATGAAACAACAGATAAAATGGCAGTTGAGTTTTTAACATCTTGTTTCATCCAGTAGTGGCTCCTACTGAAATAAATCATAACTAACTGCTTCGATACTTTTAGATGCAACCAATGGTGAAAATTGTGCCACACTTTCTTCATATAGTATTGATAGAGAATGTGTTGTGGGGGTAGTAACCGACAGAGCACGCTACATGACAATGTGTGTAGACACTCTGCACGCATTGATAAAAGAACAGAACCATATGCAATGTTGAGTGCACAAAGTCAACCTTGTCGGTGGTTTTTTTTAAAGATGCGTTCGAGGAACTGAATGCAGCTATAGTGAAAGTGCATTCTTAAACATACGTAAAAGGAAAAACCTACGCTGCATTTTTTAAATAGAAATATGAAAACACAGAGCATGAAGATAAAATCGCTGCCTTTCCCATACCTGTATGTACTAGGTGGAATTCCTTGCTAAAGTCTGCAGTGTACATATGTAGATGATTTGTCAGAATTTTTCAGGTATCTTGAAGATAGAAATTCAGGTGTTAAGGTTTTTCAGCTCCTTCAACTGAAATTGTAAAGCTGCAGGTTATGTGTGAGCGTCTATTGTTGCTCCCTCTCTTATGGAGCTCATTCCTTTCTTGGAGGGATCAAAATATCCACCAGTTCATCTACTTGCTGGGAAATTGGATGACATTGAGATTAAGCTGAAACTTCTAGGCGATGGAGCGTTCAGTCTAGAGATAAATCAGCATCTGGGTAAGGCCTCTCAAAAGAGAACGATAATGATGAAAACAAAGCTTATGTGTGCTGTCCAATCGGCACTGATTAAAATAAGGACCCTTAGCACCATGGATCCAGCCTGGAAGATAGTAGATTCTGTTGGAGCGGTGTTGCATCCACGCCATGCTCCCAAGAAGGTGTCTTCAGCAGAGCTGCTCACATTCAAGACGAATACACAATTTTTATGTAAGTGGGAGTCTCAGCAGTTAGTGGAGGCGCACATCTATTTGGGTGCCATGAAGGAACTATTTCGTAAGGAAGACTGTGTGAAAGTCAATGTGGCAGATGCTCTATGTGGATTAAGAATTGCACACCCGGACTATGCAACAGCTGCATTCAAGTCTTTATATCCATGCCCCAGTGTGGATTCTGAAAGATCATTTTCTAAGTATAGCCTTATAGTCAGTGACAGGAGGAGGAGACTGGCTACAGCAAATGCAGAGACTCTTATAATGAATTCTTTTCATTGAGGTAATGTAGGCCTATAATGTCAATATGTAAACAACAGAGTCTTAAAATATTAAAAAATATACTTTTAAACACACATTAGGCCTACTTCACTTAGCTGGTATTTTACCTCAGAACGCACGTTTCAAGACTCATCATCAGCTGATCTCGACTCGAGTCTCGAAGACCAGCTGACAATGAGACGAGAGTTTTATAACGTACGTACTAAGGTAAAATGCCTGTGAAGTGATGTGTGTTTAATAATATATTTTTCATTATTCATTACCACTTCACTGTGTGATTCCCACTAATTAGTTGTAAACAACAGTGTCTTTGTTCATAAGTCTTTAATGCCTTTAAAAAATAAAAATAAAAACACAAAATACCACATTTGAATTTTTAAACAACAAATCTTAAAAATAATTAAAAAAATTCAGACACCTCTAGTCATAACTAATTGTCTTTCCAAATTTAAAATGATTTGTAGTTTTCCCTTGTTTTTTTTTGCAACACGCAGGTTCGTAAAACAATTTTGATGCAAACGAGGGTTCGTGGTATATAAGGTGTTCTACTTTAAAGAGGATTCCTTCACTTTAAGTGGAAGCTCTGGTTGATTTATCGTTTTGTTTATCGACATTCACTTTGGCTCAGGGCGTAAACCTTGCCACCTCTTCCCAGCTGCACAATCCTAACTCCATCTACTTGAGAATATGTAGTGCAGGCAAAAATTAGCTATTAAGTTAAGGGAGTATTATATTAAAACTCTTTCATATATTATGTTTAACTCATATTCTACTATGAAAGTAACTTTTTTTTTATTGAAAATGTGAACATACAGGAAAACCAAATTGTAACATTCAAATGTACCATTTAATATAGGAGTTAAACCAGTTACAAGTAAGAGTACTATGTAACACAACAGAGGGTGGAAAATAATTGATTTGAAATTGCATTTATTCTGAATTATTGCAACTTACAACGTTTTAACGAGATTTTGAAATGTGAATCGCTCATA
Source organism: Ectobius pallidus (assembly GCA_964059195.1). Lineage (NCBI taxonomy): Eukaryota > Metazoa > Arthropoda > Insecta > Blattodea > Ectobiidae > Ectobius > Ectobius pallidus. The sequence goes on from CAXKWD010000002.1 coordinate 116,954,944, forward strand.
TGAAATATATCAGTATCTTGCTTATAATGCAGTAGGCTATACTATACAGATTGACAATTCTACAGAGAGGAGAATTACAGTGAACCTTGATGAGTGAAGGAAACAATAGAGAACACTTAAATAAATAAATCTATAAAAAGTTTTGTGATTAAATGACTCGTATATTAGGAAGAAAAAACAGACTGAATGTTTTAAAATGTGGCTAATTGGAATGCTGAAGTGTCTAACCTTCACGCACAGTCGTCTTCGGAAAATGGGGAAAATATACTCTATACTAATACTCAGGTTATACTCTACTCTACATACTCTCTATAAAGTCAGCCTGAAACCAGATTTTTGGTGCACCTAGAGGACTTATGTTTTTACTTAATCTTGTATGCCTGCATAGTGGTTGAAATGAAAAGAAAAGAAAGAAAAAAAACTCAATTTATTGTTTACATATAGAAAGTTCCTGAAATTAAAACTATATTGAAATTAGAGATGAGTTTTCACACCTTCGACGGTCTAGGGGCTGATATCAAGAGGAGGAAAAAAATCAATGTAATGTTCAGGTTTTGCTCCCTTCCGTCAAAACTCATTACTGAACACAAAAGACTTAGAGAATATTTCCAACCGTATTGTCCACATTTCGTGATTAGAGCTTGGTACCCTACGAAGAAAGTGGTGGGATGGGGGGGGGGGTCTTAGGATTTATTTAAAACTACAATGTTTTTCTCTCCATTTTTTCACACCCTCCCAGTTAGCCAGGACATTAACCCAAGATTCCTCCCCATACAGACGGGACAGATTCTCATCCCGTATTCATCCGTGATCTTAATCATCCGCCAGGCAACAAATCTAAACCAAATGAGCTCCATTTTACTGTAGACACTAATATGTAAGTGTACGTAATATTAAATATTTAATGAATACAATACTAAAATATTTTCTTAATTTTCCAAAACAACAACAATTAGTAAATTCATGTTTAGAAAGTGTGAAAAAAGTGTTAGGGACGCAATAAAAATATCCGGGCATCGAAAATCCGGTTTATTCACATATCCGGCATGGATTAAAGAGCACGTTTTCAAATTTAACGTGTTGGCGCACCAATGTTTTGGAAGTACAGTTTGTTGTGAATCAGCTACTGGGTAATGCTTGCACCTACTAACCAGGCATTTCTGCTCATTCTGCTGTATATCCCCATTATGGAAATATCGCGAAAAATTTGTTCGATTGTGCGAAATGTCTAAATGAGCGAGAAATACGCCCCTACCGTACAATAATTGAAAAAAATTATATAAAAAAATAAAAAATACTCACAATCGTAATATTTTGTTTTAGTGTGATTTTTCCTTCATTCTTATAGCATGCTTCCTTTTCTGTTATTTCTATGGCAGTCGAGAAATTATCGACACTTGTGATCGATTACAGCAAAGACTGAGGAATGTACGCTATTCAGTATTCACGACACACTCATTTTCTGCTATCTCTGCGCCGAGTTTGAGATGGCTATGTTAAATTGCGGCAAACAGTGTTTATTGAACAGATGTAGTATTTTATCCACAGAAGTTGGTACATTTGTGCGTATAAATTACGGCATTTTAGATAATTGCCACTTCTTCACGACTTTTCTTTCATTTCGCAAATTTTTTATTCACAAACTGAGATTATAAATGAATACTATAGGTTTTAAAGAACAATATAACCTAAAATATGGCAATTTTCGTGATCCTAACAAAGAACACAATGTGCAGAGTGCCTGTAAGTATAATTGTATAAAATATTTCATTTTGCGAAATAGTCACGAAATAGAAGGAAGTTAACACCAAAATCAGTCACGTTATTTTATTAAAAAATATGGTACCTATGGTTTCAGCAAAGAAAAGTGGCGAGAAACGTAAAGATCGAGCGTTGTCGATCGCAGAGAAAGTTAAAATGCTAGAAGAAAGTTGATAGAGGAGTGTCTTTGCAAACGCTTTGTGAATCACGCGAGAAATTGGCATTTTTAAAAAATCCGTCACTCCTCAGGTCCAAAGTGATAAACAGTGAAATAGTTTCTTCATTGCAACGAATAAAGTCATCTTAAAGTTGATAAAAGGTCTTCAGATATCAAAATCCATACATTTCATAGCATATTGAGTTGAGTTATGGATTTTTATTAAGAGTACATTGCTCTTTTTCTAATTGAGACTTATGAATGAGCCGGAACATTCGCTATTAAAACATTAAAAATTTACATTTGTAGTCAAGAAATCAATGGGCAGCAATACCATCCAATTTCAGCCACATTTCCAATTCCACTGGTAATTGAGGTTGGATGAAGTAATTTCGTTGCTTCGGCACAAAGGTTTAGCAAGTATTGTATATGCAATAATTTCATATTTCGATAATAGACCTAAATGGGAATAACAGTTTTCTCAGTATTCAGTTATTATTTTTGCTATAACATTGTATGGTCGAAATAGACATACAATTTAACTGTGCATCAGTCTTCATTCAGCGATTCAATATGAACCTTAAAAGTTTATATTATCAAATGACATTTGAAATTGGCTAATACTGTAGGCCTATTTAAATATAATGTTGTAGTTAATTTTTAAAATGTAATATAAAGGTTTTGTAACAAATATTCATTTAATATGTTTTTATTAGCAACTCCCGTCCTCGAGCAGTAGCTTACTCTGGAGTATCTAATGTAAAATTGCAAATTTTAAACGTAATAAAATATGGGGAAAAATTAAGAAATATATGATTCCTAGAAAGTTACTGATATGGGATTTGTACCTGCTGCTTGACTTCAAAATAGAAAATGCCGAAGCACATGCGTTTATAATATACACCAGTGAATAGACTGTATAACCTATCTTAATAAGGAGGTGGTTTACTAAGAATCATAATATAATATTAAATTTGTTTTATAGTTTTATTTCCTAAATAATACTGAACCGCAGTTAAAATAAATACATAGTACGTACGACTAAATAATATACTAAAAACTACAATTTTAACAAGATAACTGTACGAATATAATTCCAGACATGTATAATACAATCTTCAATAACTTGACTTGCCGTTTTCAGTCTAAAGGTTTTATCAAGTAATTTCAAACAACCTTAAAGAATTAAAATAAATACACATTAAATAAACAGCATACACGACATAATTTTAAGTTATATACAGGCCTATAATAGCACAGGTAGGGTATATAATATCATAGGTCTGTAAACTATTTAATTTTGTAACTTTTTATATTTATGGTCTACCGCTGTGGAGGAGGAGGCGTTTGCTCTCCTCACGCAGCCGGGTTCGATTCCTCGTCGGGAGAAGTTTACTAGGTGGGTTTTTCCTCACACGTGAGACGAATGTAGGAAGAAGACCATTGTGATCCCTGGATATTATCAGGCCGCTATTATCAACTCAATCTCATTTTCGCTTTGTTCACACATGAGTGTGTGTGCGATTGATGTGCCTCATCTTATGCGTTCGTATTGTCTTGAAGGTGGCCTCTACATTGAGCTGATCACTCATATGGGAAGACCTTCCATGTCCTTGTGTGTTCTAAAAGGTATGTGTGTGATCCATAGGAACTCTTTTATATGTCGGGGTTCTGTAAGGCCCGGGGGCGTGGGAACATAAACAGTCCCTACAACGGGGGAGGAAAAACTAATTTATGATTATGTGTGTATATAAACTTCCAAGCTATATATGAATACAAACAGCATGCATTCTATATAGTATAAACGTAATTAAATAATATAGAATAAATAAATATAAGAAACATAATAATTTAAAACCAAACAAAACCTGGACATCGTTCTCCAGCACACGTGTCACTAAAGTATAAGGCGACCGGTTAAGAGGTATGAGATGGATTTCTTAAAATCCAGTTAACGCAAGTACCGGTTCGCGATGTTAGCGTGGTCCTAAGATAAAAATATAAGCCTAATAAAAAATTCAAGCATTCAACATAATACTTACCGGTACCTTACTCTCACATAAAAAAAAAACCTGTCGATCTATCTCATTCAAGATTACGCGTTCAATTTTCCGAACACTGTGCTCTATGACTGTTCGGATAGAGATACATTTTATCCAAAATGTATATTTTAAAGAACATCCATCGTTATCGAAATATTTTATAGCGCAAAAACTGCTGCGCACTCTAGTGTTAAATAAAAGCAAACTTGGACGAAAAAAGTTCATAGTAATCAATTGTCTTATAATAACACAACTAGAGTAGGGTCCAACTAGGAAGACGTCCGGCACTGGTGAGGGCTAGAGTGAGTGGAAGGGAATCTACCATTGCATTGCATTGCACGGTACTATGAGCTCATATGCGTTCAAACGTCTTCTTAGCTGGCCAACTCTCTATAGTAGGTGTATCGTGGAGTTATTATATAATGAGGTAAACCATATTTCAGATCGTTTTGGAAGAAATATGCATAGCTGTAAGAAGGCGGTACAAAAAATCTCGGTTGCATGGACATCTGTGGAAAAAAGCTTGCGAGCAGAGACTTACAGTGTCGTCGCCGTTACCTACACACCTCAAATGAGACCTTTTTTTTTTATTGAGGATGTTTCTTTTTGTTTGTTTAATATGGTTATTTAATGTACATTATTTATCCCTACTTAGGTTTTCAACCGTTGCCTATGTGAAAGATGTTGTCCCGCTAGATTTCTTTTAGATGACTGTAGGCTATATTTATTTATTTATTTGTTTATTTATTTACTTCCCTCCGGTGTAGTAGTGTAGTAGTTGAGGCCTTAAGGCCTTCTCTTCCGCTATTGAGAGGTGGATACATACAATCATAACCTGTAATCCATTTTAAGAATAGATAAGTGAAACATATTAAATATTTATAATCATATATTGTGGACAGTTAACTAAGTAGGCTTACTGTAGATATATTTAAATAGTTTTTTATGAAACAAGCGGTATGAAAGAGATTTTATTTTGTGAGTAGGTATGTTTGCGAAACGATCAAGTAAGAGCGAGTGTGACAATCCTACGAGCATCCATTTTGGTAGCTTTCCAGCTGTCCTGCCACCTAGTATGAACTTACACTACTGATTTTCTGGTGCATGGCAGCCAACATATGGAATGGAGTAGACAACGCATTTCAGCCCCCAAGTGACTATTTTTTGAGCCGTGAGAAATATATCATTTAAAAAGGTGGATTGAATTTTAACATTCTCAATTTTAATAATCATGTGCAAATATTTTTAAGTAAAAGAGTAACATGTGGCTGAAATTGCTAATTTTATACCACTTAATGACATAATTTTCCCCTTTTAATTAATATCACTTACTGTTAAAAGGGATTTTTATGTTCGACTGGCTAGTAAAATATATATTAAACTATAATAATGCAATTCAATATTGATGCGAGTGGCACCGAAAGTGGAAAGAATTAAAAATAATGATGAAAAATAACTTAATATGATATCATTAGGCAACGAGCCTATAATGGCTTCACTTGTTTCATAATTTTCATACTAGTGTCTTAATTACCATTATGGGCAAGTTGCACACGATTGTTCTTGTTCGAACTTAAATAAATGTTTAAGTTTGAGGTTTTAGATTCATCAAACAATCGAGACGACTTACAGCGGTCTGCTGTTAGTAAATTCTCATTGTTCTCATCTTTTGTGATAGATGACAGCTGATGGCGTGTGGAGACGTCTAAGTTCTCTTGGCTTTTTAATCTGAAACCAAAGAACTTTAAAACACGAAATGAATTCAATTTAGTTTAATATTAAAATTAACACGAACAAAATTTATTTTATTTTAAATACAGGTTGTTTATTGCGCAGTTTGATCTCCTGCTCTCAAGGCCTTAAGACGGCCCAATGTTCGATATTAAACAGTACCACAACAGTGTTATAATGAATTTCTGTCCTTGATGGATATAATTATGACAGTGCTACGTCACAGGCAATAAGCGGATGGGACATCTTTTTCTAATGTAAACAGTATATTACGTGTATACTAATTGTTGATGGTCATGTGGTCAAATAACTTGACCTTAAACGTTCTAGGTGTTCGGTAAAATTTTATATCCTCAGAAAGGGAATTCCACACACGGGCTGTCCCGATACAGAAAGTCGAATAAAATAGAGAATTGTGAGGAGGAAGAGATAGTGTGAAATTCTGATTGAATCATTTTCCGGTGTCACGACAAAATAGGCCTATTAAAACATACGAGACTGTCGAATTTACCCGCACATAATCTTAAATTCCATCGATCTCGACCAAAATCGAACTGGTGAAACAGATACAAAACCAGCGCTTCGTCCAGATCGACACGATTCATGTATCAAGTAATTTTACTCGACAAGCATTCAAATTATTTACAAACTCGTAAAACGCATTAAAATTATCAGTGTTCTTTTTTAGTAAGTCAGAGCTCTTATCTTAAATTAACATATCTAGTGCATTTAGTTATTAAGAAATATTAAGTTATAATTTTTAGATATCCTTAATACTTTAGAACTCTTGTCTTAATTTGTATTTTTAGGTATTTTAGTAGTTTATATAAATATAATCATAAATGTTAATTTTTAATATTTTCTTTAGCAATTTAGAGACCACATCTTGAACTGTAATTTACAATAAAGGCCTAAGCGTAGTAATTTACATCTCGCCTTAAATTTAAACTAGCAACGTAATAATACAAACTTTAAGGCGATTTACCTTTACGTTCAACTAACTTAATTCTGCATTTATGCAATTGTAATCAATTACAATTGTTTGACTGGAAGAGTAGAAGAGATAGTTAAACGGCTGTAGTTTAGTGAACTTAATGAACAAAAAATTAATAAATAAAATCGCGAAAACAATACAACTGAATTTCTGCTAACATAATTTGCAACAACAATTATTTGTGAAAGATAGTATTTACCAAAATAGCTAAACTGCACGCCTCTCACATTGTTATAATTAATGACAGGCAATTCATTATAATTAATTGTTGCTGTATATGGTTATGTTACAATGACAGCTTGACAACGCTATCTCGACATTTCTAATGTAAAGTAGTTGTGTTAACAGAACACAACTGTTTGCCTAGCTATTATCATTATCAGGTATACTCTGTATAGGCGGACGGACAGTCAGCAAAGAGACAGATACAGGGAGTGAGTGAGTGAGTGAGTGAGAGTGAGAGTGAGTGAGAGAAGGGAAAGGAAAGTAACATGCAGAGGAAATGGTAAGAGTTGAATATGTCTGAAAGAAGGGAAATGTACAGTATAGGAATACACATACAATAGAATAAGTCCTAGATACTTCAGTGTATGAAACAAAGGCGTTCCATTCATAGGCCTACCTACCTTGCAGCCAAGCGCAAAACATTTTACGTGAAGGATTTTTTTTTTTCGCCGAGAGCCTTAGTATAGTTATTTTCGTTTTACCCCTTTGCGTACCACCAATTTAGAAATGCAACTTAACAGAGTAAAAACTGACTATAGATTTTATGCTGAAATTTAAGAAAATATATTTATTGCATTATTATGCCATAAAATTGATATCACACATAGTTGTGCACCATTCATAAAGTATTTTGTTTGTGACTGAAAATATATTATATGAATAGGATACGTCATAAACCTCATACTTTCACGAATGTTAGTACTATTTTGGTAGTCAGTCAGTTATAAAAAAGACAGGATTTCCATGCAATATCAAATCTTAAAATATGCATTTATGCACCATCAAATTACCAACATGCACAATGAAGGGACAAACACTCTGTCAAAATTCAAACTTACATTTTATTTTCGAGTGCACAATGTACTACCGATAGTCGATAGATTTTCAGTTATGGGTAATCCTACGAGAGATTAAAGTTTATTAATATATTTAAATTTATCTAATAAATCTCTTATCTCGATAGGGTTTATTAAGATTATTCCATGAATAAAATGTAATGAATTTTGTAAATAATACTTATTTTCTTACTTTGTTGACAATATTCTATCAGCCGTAAGATCACGGCATACTAAATAAAATCAGGTTAACTGATATAAGAAAGTGCCAGATGCATTTAACATATTTCAGAAACTATTGAGTTTTAGACCACGATTTCTTGAGAAAGTTCCATAAGCATATGTGTAGGAATGGGTGGGATAACAACAGAAAGAAATTACAACAAATGCCTCTAAAGCAAGGCGGGATAGAGTAAATTTACAGACATCTGCCTGCATTGTAGTCAAGACCCTCAGTGATTGGCAACGCGGTTTTGTAGTATAGTCATGATTTGCAATTTAAAAAGCATGTTACTCCGGTACTGGTCAACTGATTGGCTTCTTCCCATGGACGTTACAACTGTGTATACCAAGTTTCATGAAAATTCTATAAAGTGCATTTGAGTTATCGCGCGTACAGACAAATGGACAGACGAAAAGACGGACATTTTCCCGTCCCCCACACAATCTTACAAATACCACTCTGGCTCTTAATAAAGTTACGCAAGAACTGTAGTTCCAAATTTACTTATAGACATCTTTGTAGAATACCTTTATAATACCTTGTACAACTGTTATAAAGACTATTCCACTTATATGCCGCGTTTTTATATTGACGAATAACGTTTAGCAATCCCTCGGATATTGACCAATCACGATCGTTTATCTTATAAAATGCTTGCTATTAATGAGGAAGGAATTTTACCTTATAAAATCGTCAGCTCGTTTCTGGACACGTAAGCAACAATGTGCCGTATTTAATACGTCACATGCTGCCATTAAGCAGCACGAAAACACATTATTTTATACAACATAATTAAATAATATAAATGTACATTGATTTAAAACACAATTTCGATTCGGTGCAAGCCAGTACGTGCGATTTTATTCTGTCCTGCTGTTAGCATAGCTGAATTAAGTTAACTATGTTTTATACACACCTGTGGTACACTGGTCACAACATCGTAAATGGAATCGATTCATGGGTGGTTGTTTCATGGTATGTCGTGATCTCGCAGCTGTTATTTTTGTTTTTATATAACAAAGCACGAAGTAATTATTATTTGTATAATCCGTTACATTTTTATGCATGTAATAGTCTTAATAAATCCAACTCGAGTTGACGAGTTTCATCAAATAAATTTTCTCCTGCTGCGCAGTCGCGACTCTATCAATAAACTTATAAACTCTCGTGGGATTACCTATGATAAAACTTCAGCAGTATAGCATGAAAAGTATGCTACAAGACTCTCTGAAAATTTGAAAATTAATAACGTTGTGGTTGTTTGGTATTTTAATCATAACGCATAACTAGTAAATCCGTGAGAGACTTCCACACTTCGCGTATTTTAAAAATCCCTTTAGGTAGGCCTACAGGCTGAGGTAGATTTCGAAGTGCTTTTGGTTTAATTTATTGTCGCTGCGCAGCACTCTTCTTCTTTATCCTTGGCATGACAAACCCGCAATAATAACTGCAAAAAAAGAAGAGGAAAAAGCACTTTTTCAAACATTAAAATCTCGCCTTATATGAGAGCTATCGAGAAACTAGTTATTGATTTGTAGAGTACTCATGAAGAGCTTTTCAACGATACCGCACAAGACGTGGTTTCAAAAATTTCGAATTTCCATCCCCCACTCGTACCCCCAAAACCCCCGAAACGTTGGTGTCACTGTAAACTCCATAGGGAGTCCTCTAATTTATTCAAACAAAGTTTCCCTCTATACTTCATAGGGGCCAAGATATAAGGTTTTCAAAATTTCAACCCCCTCCCCCGACCCCCCCCCTTGGGCCAATTTTGCTCATTAACGAACTTGTCCGAACTATTGGGCCTAGAAATAACATAATAAAATTTGGTTCAAATATCCTCAAAATTACGGCCGCTAGCGAGTAAAGATAGGCATATAGGCCTATATAAATTTATATAAACTAAACTCCGTGGCGCTACATCCCTGGAGGGACTTGGCCTACCACCCGACCGCTGCATCATCTCCCGTAGGCAGATGGCAGGATTGGGGGGCATGTGGTCAGCATGCCGACACCCACGGCCGTTAATGGTGGTTTACTGGACCGGAGCCGCTACTTCATATAAATTTATATAACTTATATAAATAGGCCTACCGGGGTGCGCGGGCACAGAGAGTTAAGTCCACCACCCTAAAAAATTGAGATATGTCCATAGAGTTACAGATAAAAATGTTCTCTACATTTGTGTTAAGTCCAGTAAGTCATAATCAAAATTGTACGGTGGTAATGGATGTGTGCCTCATGGGTTTATCCATCTCTAAAGCTATGCTGGGTATAGTGTGTTAAGTCACTCTAATTCTCAGTAACAAGAAAGTGGACTTACCTCTCTTTGTCCGCGCACCCCGGAATATCACAAATTTTGTTTTTGAACGGGCGGTGGTTTGGTACTTAGGGAAGCATGAAACTTAAAGATATGAAAGAATTTTTCTAAAATCATGACATGGTTTCGATTGCAATAGGTAGATTTTTCTTCGAAATCTACCTAAAAGGTGCACATGTCTTAGGTGCTATTGCCGGGGTCAAGACAGTTCACATACGTTATTTCACGTACCGAACATTAGACACACAGGGCATTACACATACGCCATTTCACACACACACACACACTAATTCACATATTCCACATCACATACAGAGTTGATATTCACTGAACCTGAAATTTAAATATTCTCTTCAGTGAGTTATTTTATTCGTTAAAGTTATCATCATTGTCTCGGTGTCGGAAAGTTATGTACTGAAATGTTTAACTAGCCTACTATTGGAGCCTAAACAATTTGTTGTACCATTCACATTAAATAACATATCTCAAAAGTATTGACTGGGTTAGCCGAAGGGAAAAGACCACCTGGAAGATCTTTACGTAGGTGGGAGGACAATATTAGGACATATTTAAGGGAAGTATTATTTGCAAGGGATGGTTGGATGGAGTTAGCACAGAATAGGGTTGAATAGCGGGCGCAGGTAGAGTAGGATTACCTCCACAAAGTCTCTGGGTTTTTACGTATATACCTTAGGAGCGAGTCTCACTGTTCGTAGAGTTCCTGTCTAGGGGAGGTAGCTGCACCCTGATTGGCTATCCCACTCCACGTGTTGTCTGTCTCTGTCTCTGCGGCATTATCCCTCCACTCAACTATTGCAGTAGTTTCTACCACTGGCAACATGCAGCATGATCTTTACTCTCTGCCCAGCAGTAGCTCACTGATCTTACGCGCAGCGAATCCGCGCATCTTGGTAACGAGACGTAACGAGAAGCTTGCTGGCTGGGTTAGTCTTCAAGGCCAGAGACTTTGTGGGAGTTATCCTACTCTATCCCTTCATGTTCCATAAAATAGATAATATTCCTTTAGCTTCCTGAGGAATTGTCTATTGTCAATGAGTAAGTAAGTAAGTCACATTAAATAATGGTAAAACATTAAAACATTAAATCTATAAATTAATTAGGTTCGATTTGATTACAAATATAGACATGCCGATTGATATATAAATACATTCATGAACCACAGATTATTGTCTCTGTTGGACATTACATGAGAATATTATAGGAGAAAAATTCCTCTGACACTTGGATTTAAATCCAGGACCTTAGGCTATCCATGCCACTGCTTTACCAACTGAGCTAAGCCAAAGTTCACTTCACAGCGTCAGATGGAACCTCTTTTCTAATTAGTGTGCCTCACAGTACTGCATAGGTTTATGACTTAACTTGTCTGTCAGGTAAGGTCTGTATTAATGGTAATCATTCATAGGAGAGAGGTTCCATCTGGCGCTGCGAAGTGAACTCTGACTTAGCTCAGTTGGTAGAGCATTGGCACGGATAGCTAAGGGTCCTGGATTCAATTTTTCTCCTGTAATTTTCTCATGCCGGTATTATTTTTATTCTAGCCGTTTAAATTCTTTAAAAAACAGTAAGTCAACTATAATAGACTACTTCAGCCACTAAATCATCCATGAATTTACGCCTCTGAAAAACGCAATAAAACTGCCTTACCGAGCGAGGTGGCCGAAGTCTTGGACTCGCATTCGGGGGGTCCCAGGTTAAAATCCCTTGGCCGGCCAATATGACATGGGCTTTTTTCATGGTTTCCCCAGTCGTAAAGAAAAATGCCGAATTGGATATTTACATACCATGAATCATCCTCGCCATTTCATCCTGTATCACTTCCATTTAAATTAATGTCAGTTGAAATTTACTCCATTAAATACACCGACTATAGAAACAATTGACAAGCAATAGTTCCATGGCCTACCCTATTGTACAGACATAGATCCCGAACTCCTTATATAGCCTCGAAGCTACAAAGAGTATAAACACAGCAGAAATTTATTAAAAAAAAAAAATAATAAAAAAAAAAAAAAAAAAAATGCCTTATTACAAACCAAACCGGTCAAATTAGAAAGTTCATTTCCTTGTTAGAACTCAATGCGAAACTTTTACTTGAATGGTGAAAACGCATGTACACACTGTCACAATATACATGTGTTAAAGCACATGGGATTTGTATGTAATAGGACCAAATGTCGTCGTTTTGAGGAAAAAGAGTTCACCAAAACTAGCACGCGAAAGTATTTTGGGCGAACAGATAGTGTACGAAACGCCAGTATGTGGAATATCGTGTAGAGTGGGTGCCTCTTTTTAAAGACTCTTTTTCCATGAACTTCCCCTATCTGCCGCCACCCTAATCCTCTTCGACCTGTCAAACAGTGAATAGAAAGGTAATTAGGCGCATTCACTCTTGTCTGCAGTCCAGTACTACGTTGCCAAATATGTACCACAGCACTTACTTTACTTAAGAAGTAGTGAATGACAGCGGCAATACTGGGGAAATCCACGCGACTACCAGGGCACCTGTTCTTTGTTGGTGTCGGTGCAGATTTTTGGATTAGGGAACAATGCTATTATATTCTTTTGTAGACAGTCGATGGTTTGGGACGAGGCCTTCTTAAAATGGCACCAACTGTAGTTCCAATACTCTATGTGTTCCCACTCCCCAATCCAGAAGTGAAGTTTCCCTTAAATTGCGAATGTATTTATGTAGGTATGTGTATATACATATATATACAAACACACACATACACACACGTAAGTGCCCATTCATCTTGTGCACCTTAAACAACACTTGTTTGAACTGGTAATGAAAATATTTGTCTTATAAGTTATTTTACAACAAGGGCTAACATATGTATGAAGGTTTGCTTTATGTGTCTGCATTATTGTACAAGTGACGTCATCTTTTTCCAAACAGCATCATTTTTTTTCACCATTTTATGCAGGAAGTACATTTGCTTGTACATTATTTTCCTACAGAGTCCCCTCCAATGCACATATGCCATCGAATAGGAAGTGCTTCGATACGGGGTGAGAAAAAATACTTTGGTTGACGCTGTAGCCACTCGTGCACCCCCGATTGGAATCAGACTTGAACTTCTGCCCTCCAAGATGCTCCTTTAATGAACCAAAAATGTGGAAATCTGTTGGTGACAAATCTGGTGAGTATGGCGGATGTGTCATCGACGGTTTTCATGGTTGCACGAGCAGCTTGAGGACGGGCATTATCATGTTAAAGCAAAACACCTGCTCTCAGCACCATTACATTTCCATATCTTTGGTCCATTGAAGGATCACCTTGGAGGGCAGACGTTCAAGTCTGATGAAGACGTCCAATAGGCGGTGCACGAGTGGCTACAGCGTCAATCAAAATAATTTTTCTCACGCGGTATCAAAGCTCTTCCTATCCGATGGCGTAAGTGCATTGAACTGGGAGAGAAAATAACGTACACGCAAACATTCTTCCTGCAGTAAAGTAGTGGGAAAAAATTAATTGTGGTTTTCATTAGATTCTCCCTCGTACTTAGAATAAAAAATCTAACTCTCTATAGCTGTGCTCACTGCTGTTAAGAGGTACATAATCACTTTGGTTTGACGTAGCTATGTTTTAATTTTTACTTAAAGATTTTTCTCCCCGACGTTGGTCGAAATATATATATCTTCTTACATTTTGCATAGATAAGGCTGAGTTACAGTATTTTAAACCCACACCACAGCAGAACTTTGGAGACTGAAGCTCACTACCGTAGTCCAGATTTAGCGCCGTCTGACTTTGATCTGTTTCCGACAATGAAAGAAGATCTACGAGGACATCATTATGCATCTGATGAAGAAGTTGAAAGAACTGTGAGAGGCTGGTTGCGGAAACAGAGTGTCGACTTCTTCCGTGACGGCTTCAAAAAACTTGTTCACAGTTGGCAGAAGTTGGCAGAAGTTGCCTGGTGATTATGTGGAAAAATGAATATTGGTAATTCAAGGATACATTCTAATGAGTATTTCTGTGTTTGATTTATTAAAATACTCCCACCGAAACCCAAGTTATGAAGGTAGAGGCATTACTTCTCATTCAGCCCTCCTAAAATACGACGTTTGATCTTAATTTTAAATTGCCAACACTGCAAAAATAAATTAACGTCGTCTTGTTAGGCTATTATACTATTATTTCCTCCTTCAGTGAGTGCAAAATCGATCTAATTATGAACTTCCTCTTATATATTGTTGGCCTATCGATATCTCTTGTATGGTAGCTTGGTAACGTCCAATGCAAATTTCTACCTCGTCGAAGAAGAGGCAGGAGCTACGACAGTGTTTGATGGCTTACTGGTAAGACTTGTTGGTTATTAATATAATCAGTATTATCTTTAATATATGTGGTATTTGCTTAACTTTCTAAATAGAGTATTGTCCCAGTTCTCCAACTTAAACGGAGCCTATTATACATACCAACAGTCATTCTGGTGCCTTAGAATTTATACATATTCTTGGGTATGTTTAGGTCCCTGATGCCAAACGTGCAAATAGTTTTGCCCTATCAGCTTTAGTTTGAGAGATATGGTATTACCATTATGCATATTATTCCATCTTATGTTTGATATAAATAAAAAACAGTGCCTATTTTTATTTTCTAAATCATGTGAAGAAAAAAGCAACACACTAACATTGCATTAACATTACAATAACAATATAACATGGGGTCTTTAAAAAAATTGATATTATTACATATTGTACGGTCGTTTATGACTTATGAGCTGTCAATTTGAGGGCCAAAAAATAATCCAGCTTTTAGTTTTTCTGTACTTCGTACAGTTTTCGTTCGTCCTACGTGTCCAAAGTATGGTCAAGAACCTTCACTAGCTATATTATCAAGCAAGATTTTGTTTCGCGAAAAAGGCAATAAGTTAATGGCACTCTATACATAAGTAGAGCTGGCAGAGAAAAACTGTTTACATATTTGGAATAAGCACACTTAAGGCCCAGTTGCATAAAAATCGCTAACTGTAGTTCAGTGTTAATCGAAGTTCAGAATTGAACCAAGATTAATTCGCTGCTCGAGTTGTATAACGCTAATCGTAGATCACACGAATTTGGTTTAGTGCTAATCGAAGATCACAGAAAGACGTTTGACAACAGCGCCAAGTTCGAGGGAAATGCGAGGGAAATACATAATATTATCGCATCGAATGTCAGTTGTCTACGCTATTCGATTTTCTTTTGTCTCAGTTAATATTACGTAATTGTCTGTTGTTTTTACAGCTAATTGTTAAAAGGAAAATTACACATGTCATAACAGCATCGCATCACACGGCTTTTTCATTCTCGTCAGTAGGCATCTTGATGAACTGGGGTCTTAAATTTGCAATTTCTCTTGCTACTTTTATATGGTTCTACTTGCAGTTCCTTTATTCACATGGAAAATATTCCCAATTACCATCCGGAAGCTACCATTGCAAAGAATCGCAGGGTGAGCAGAATCATAAACATTGAATTCGATGCATGATTGCTTTTAGTTTGAGTTTCTAGCTGTGGACGCAGTCTTTGTTCTAGTTCCTCGACTATATGTTGACTTAATCGAAATCTCATTTTAAAATGGTGTTACTGAGTTCTGTGTTGAAATACACGAAGGTCCCGGGGAAACTCAAAATCTTCATTTTCGGATGAACCATAAGCTCATAAGCTCGAAACAATGCGTTTAGCGAATGGTTGAAATGCGAAATTTCCATACAAATTCTCTATACAAGTAATTAAATACATAACGACTTACCATTTCAGTTTTATATATTTAAAAAATATATAAATGCAATTTCGTATCTTTGCTAATCTAAGTTCATACAGATTAACCTTAGAAAGTTTGCCGGTTAAATCTGATCTTAGATCAAGGTGAATTAATCTTGGATTAGCTTTTATACAACCAAAATTCTAGTTTAGCTTGACTGTAGATTAGTTTCAGCGCTTAAACTTCGATTAATGTTTTATGCAACTGGGCCTAAGTATAGCCAAAATCCGGTAAAACATCTGAAGTTCTTTTTTGTTGGGCTGTGTTATAAATTTAATAATAATAATAATAATAATAATAATAATAATAATAATAATAATAATAATAATCGTTATTTAATCTGGCAGAGTTAAGGCCTTAGGGCCTTCTCTTACACTCAACCAGAGACAGAAAAGAAGAAACAAACAAATACACTAACATAGTTCTATAAGTAGGCCTAATACTAATACACTAGATACATACATATACAGTATGGTTTAGGTGAGTAGAGAAAGAAAAACAGTATCCTGAATGCTTATCCGTGTCTTGTTGATGCTTATTAATGCAATGCACAATAGAAGTCTAAATTTTAACATTAAACTATAGGCCCTATAGATACCAATTCAATTTAAGTACAGGTGAATAGCAATCTTGGAACAATGTTTCTTATTTTATTTTTATATAGCTAGAAGTATATAATTATTTGATATTTCGCATGTATTTAGACAACGATATACACAACTGTAAACAATTCATTTAAATGCCCCGCACCTCAATTTTAAGAATATAATGTTCGGTGACATTGTGTTTTGTATTTGAAAGTTTTAGGAATGTTTTTTACTAATTGACACTTTTTCTTTTGTTAAATTGCGAAGATATGCACTTAATCAATCCTGAGTTTTTCTTTTTTTCATTTTATTGGTGTTTTGATAGCATTTGCTAGTCTATACGAAACGGCAAGGCCTTATCGAACAGAAAGTCAGCACGATACTGACTGCGCCACCCAGGCTGACACAATGCCGAGTGGCGTGAGAAGCTTCCATAAGGTATAAACGAAAAGATTTTGGATTGAATAATAGAAACATGTACATCTGCTTAGAATCTAACACAACCAATAGGCACTGCGTTGCCATACTGTTCTTTGTAATTTTTTTTTTGCATGGCACTATTTGAAATTGTTTTAGTAATTATACTTTTTATAAAGAAAGTAATACATTTAATGTAACTGAAGTAATATATTAATGACAAAACGTAATAAAATCCACCTTTATCACACCGAAAACATTACACCACTGTGGCTCCAAACATAGCCGTAAAACTCCATTACGAAGTTTCTAAATTAAGCATTAAAAATGTTTACAATAGTACAAAATACAATTATAGTTTATAACCTGTAAACTTATCTCTGTCTTTTTATTTTGATTTCTGCTTTGCATTCTTTATTGGCCTATACTGGCCTAAATAAAGTTTTTCTCAATCTTGTTTACTATTAGTCACTCAAGTGTTAAATTATTTCTTAATCTTATTCATATCATACAATTTGTAATGTTTTCAATCTATACATTTCTGTGTATATGTGTGTATACGTGTTTACATAGTATACTATATCTATAATACTTTTGGGGTACAGGTAAAACGATGAATGAAGAAATTTAAATGGAGATAAATTAATTTTAATATTGAAATACTGTAATTCTTGTTAAAATTATTCTGAAACGTATATATTGCATTTTCGGACCATAAGACGCACTTTTTTACTTGAAAAGAGACTTGAAAGTGGATTAAGTCTAATACTACGAAGTAGCCTAAATAAAAAAATAAAAAATAAAGTGACGATAAATAAGCTGGTCATGAACAAGGTGTCGTACAATAATAAGTTAGTTGCAAATTGTGACACAGATTGTACATCAGTGTGACAATCATAAAATGAGAGTAGTCGTAAGCCAGGTATACAACGCGAAAAGAAAGAAATGTTGTGTTGTTTCATACAAAAGGATGTCTCCATGGGGTGGTCTAAATGACCTCTAAATAGCCTTGTTCCGTTACATTTACCGTATGCTGTATTGATTGTGAGAGGGTGTAGAAGTATTTTCAGTCTTTCATTAATTTATTTTCGTTTACAATCAAATTACACTTTACCCCTTAATTCTCATCCTAGACCAAGGTGCGTCTTATGGTCTGCAGCGTCTTTTAGTCCAAAAAAATACGGTAGTATGGAAAACTTTATATTGGTTTGTAACTTATGTAACACTTCTTCTAACAATGTAAATTCAGAACATTTATTTTACATTTTTTCTCTAACTACACAACTTAAAGGGGAATAAAGATTAAGTCCATTTTTTGGCAAAAATATGGATAGCTAATTTTCCACAAATAGTGTAAAACACTATTATTTATGTCACAAAACTAATCACAAACTACACAACTCCATAAACAGTTCCACATGGTACTAAAATATTAGGCTCTGTTTTTTGTGCAAGAATCACATATTTATTTTAAATTTATGTAAGGGCTTAAATTTTTACGAGTGTAATGGTCCTTCATATTATAAAAGACTTACCTTTATGAAATTATTTATGCAAAAATTATAGAAGTGGATATTTATGTCCAATTAAAAGAAACTTCAAGAGAGATAAATGTTAATTTTTTTTCTACAGAAATTGCACAGCACTTTTATATATGTTAAAATAAGATAATTTACTTCACCAAATACAGAAACCTATGAACACAACAACAATGAAACACCTTTCTTGACTGCCGTTTTACTAAGTTGTTTTTCATAAAACATATGAGCTTATTCTTCGCAAAAATATTATAATTTCAACTCAATAGGTTTTTCATAATAAATACACACTAGTCCATTTTATCTTTTTTGGTGGAAGCAGAAATTCTTCTGTTTGCTTTGGAAGTGTTATAAGTTGAAGACCATCAGACGCAGTAAGTATTTCGAGGGAAGACTATTTGAGGTTGAGTATAAATAATCTGAAGCTCACGAGTTGGTCTTGTTGGAAATAGATAATTGGATTTAACCATTATCCTACTTCAGCGTACAGGTCACCATAACAACTTCGGTGGCCTAACACCATCAGCGCAGAGGCCACCATAACATCTCCGGTGGCCTAACACCATCAGCGCAGCGGCCACCATAACATCTTCGGTGGCTAACACCATCAGCGCAGAGGCCACCATAACATCTTCGGTGGCCTAACACCATCAGCGCAGAGGCCACCATAACATCCCCGGTGGCCTAACACCATCAGCGCAGAGGCCACCATAACATCTCCGGTGGCCTAACACCATCAGCGCAGCGGCCACAATAACATCTCCGGTGGCCTAACACCATCAGCGCAGCGGCCACCATAACATCTCCGGTGGCCTAACACCATCAGCGCAGAGGCCACCATAACATCTCCGGTGGCCTAACACCATCAGCGCAGCGGCTACAATTAACATCTCCGGTGGGCTAACACCATCAGCGCAGCGGCCACCATAACATCTCCGGTGGCCTAACACCATCAGCGCAGAGGCCACCATAACATCTCCGGTGGCCTAACACCATCAGCGCAGAGGCCACCATAACATCTCCGGTGGCCTAACACCATCAGCGCAAAGACCACCATAACATCTCCGGTGGCTTAACACCATCAGCGCAGCGGCCACAATAACATCTCCGGTGGCCTAACACCATCAGCGCAGCGGCCACCATAACATCTCCGGTGGCCTAACACCATCAGCGCAGAGGCCACCTTAACATCTCCGGTGGCCTAACACCATCAGCGCAGCGGCCACCATAACATATCCGGTGGCCTAACACCATCAGCGCAAAGACCACCATAACATCTCCGGTGGCCTAACACCATCAGCGCAGAGGCCACCATAACATCTCCGGTGGCGTAACACCATCAGCGCAGAGGCCACCATAACATCTCCGGTGGCCTAACACCATCAGCGCAAAGGCCACCATAACATCTCCGGTGGCCTAACACCATCAGCGCAGAGGCCACCATAACATCTCCGGTGGCCTAACAGCATCAGCGCAGAGGCCACCATAACATCTCCGGTGGCCTAACACCATCAGCGCAGAGGCCACCATAACATCTCCGGTGGCCTAACACCATCAATGCAGAGGCCACCATAACAACTTCGGTGGCCTAACACATCAGCGCAGAGGCCACCTTAACATCTCCAGTGGCCTAACACCATCAACGCAGAGGCCACCATAACATCTCCGGTGGGCTAACACCATCAGCGCAGCGGCCACCATAACATCTCCGGTGGCCTAACACCATCAGCGCAGAGGCCACCATAACATCTCCGGTGGCCTAACACCATCAGCTCAGAGGCCACCATAACATCTTCGGTGGCCTAACATCATCAGCGCTGAGGCCATTACAACATCTAACTAAAGCCGAGTGAACGCTGTGAGCATTCGCATATCCTAGCTTTGGTTAACTACGTGGTTATTGTAATATGTTTTTCGATTAATAAAGTATTTTGTGTAATTTATGTCCCACAATAGGAGTAATTAATATAGCAGTAAGAAAATGTTATTTTTTAGCTATAATAATGCAATAACATTAGGATAGGACTATGTGACATACGAGTGTTTTACTTAAAGTCTAATTTTGATATTGTGTTAGCGTATCAAGTTTAATACGAGGGCTGTCCATAAGGTAACAGACTTTTTGAAATAAAAAATAAAAAAATCAACTAAACTGATAGCCTATAACAAAGTGCCAGTATGCTTTTGTTGAATCAATTATAATTGCAATTATTATGTGAAGAAAATAAGTGTTTTTAATCAGATTAAAATTGACCAGTGTTAGCAGAACTACAGATTTGTGATACCTTGACAATCGCGCACTCACATAAAAAAAAAAAAAAAAAAAAAAAATATCCATGTTAAATCGGCCGGCTCCGCAATTTGATACAGAGACCTCCAGAATACGAATCCAAGACGTTATCGTTCGGCCAACTCAGTATGACGATGTAGTTTGATAAGCATATGTAAAGGAATAGTATTATTTGTCAAATCTCAATGTATTGCAACTTGAAATTCTTAAAATATGTCAACATTTCGCAAAATTCAATGGCATATAACTCCGCTAATTATTTCACAGTAATGTTCCTTCTGTGTATAACAATCTCTATATATAAAAGGCTTTGTCCTGACTGACTGACAGGAATCAACGTAGAGCCAAACTATAACAGGTAGAGACTTGGAATTTTGACAGTACCTTAGTTTCATAATGTAGGTGCTCACTAAGAAAGGATTTTGACATTTTTTTATTTTAAATGCAAAAAATCAAATGTTTTTGAGTATACTTAATCCATTTTTACACATAATTATCAAATCCAAATCACAGAACATATTGTTGCCAGTGGTATCAGATGAGTTTGGAAATAAATGAAATGCAAGTTTGACAAATAAGAGAAGTTATCAATATAATCCATGTTATAAATAAATATTAAAGAATGAAATCCACGAAAATAATGCAGTCACATAACTTTCTCTACCCTGGACATAGAGAAAACAAAACGAGGTATGGTAATGTGTATAGTATTATATTGCAGGTTTTTGGAGAGAGAAGTATAAAAGTGATATTGCTTTCTGTTTAATTTCATCCCCAAAACAGTTTTATGGTAACATGAGAGTGAGAAATAAAATTTTTCGCTTCGATATTACAATTTTATGTTACAGGAATTTATATTTCTTCTAATTTGAACCTCTACCAGGCTTGCTGTGCACTGTAATGCAAAATTCTACATCCTCTGTGAGCCATCAAAAACTATATCAAGCGTTTTCTGAGGGAATAGTTAGAGTGTAATAAGTCGTTCTTCCTATTTCAAATTATAAATACCTATATAAGGAACCTAGAATTTGAAAATCGAAAGTCCTTCATAAGTTGATTTCCAATTACAAAATAAAAAACCGAGGCGACGCCGGGTCTTTTAAGCTAGTATTCATATAGCAGGCCTACTCAAATTCAAATACATCAACGAAGTACACAAACATCTGACTGCACTGCAGAGTGCAGACAAAGGCCTCAAATGTTTAAAACTGCGGCATTGTAGTATAGACATGATTAAAAAAAAAATGTGACCTTTAATTAGTTGTTACTCGGTACCGGTCAACCGATTAGATCTTTCCATGGACGTTATGAATGTTTATACCAAGTTTCATGAAAATCCGATAAAGCGTATTTGAGTTATGGGGCCTATTGTTATATAATACCATAAAAAGCCACTAAATTGGGCATTATTCCGGTACCGGCCAACCGATTTGGTCCAATATTAACAGACGTCTTTCCATGGACATTATAATAATAGTTAAAAGGTTCGCCCGAGTGGGCATTAGTTTATACCAAGTTTCATGAAAATCCGATAAAGCGTATTTGAGTTATGGCGCTTTTAAAATAGACTCTTAATTGAGTTTTACTCCGGTACCGGCAACCGATTTGGTCCAATATCAATAGGGTTCTTCCCATGGACATTATAAACGTATATACCAAGTTTCATTAAAATTCAATAAAGCCTATTTGAGTTATCGCGCGTACAGACACACGGACGGACAGACAGACGGACAGACATTTTCCCTTCCCCCACACAATCTCATCAAGTACCATACTGGCACTTAATAAATGAACAGTTGATCTGAGTTCCCAATGCTACCAGAAGATAGAGAGCGTCGCCGTAGTTGCTAATACAGTTCTGAGTAATCCAGCACAATAAAATCATATTAATTAAAATATAGGCTACTCATATTAAAACACTAGGTGATTAAATGGAGGATAATTATTATTCACAAAATAATATCAAATTGCCAATAGTCATGTTTGGTATCAAACTAAGCAGAATCAGGATAAAATTTCATTGCAATTGTTAATAATTTACCTAATGTTGATAGTAATGAACAAACAGAATTTATAAATAATTACACTTTTCTGAATAAGCCATAGATGTGAGGGAACGGCCGAATAGCGCTGGAATTTCCCGGAACATGAGTAAAAGCCACTACGATCATAAAGCCGCCAGGTATCAACCCTTTAAACAATGGTCTAACTGCATAGGCAGAAACTTCATTTGTATATTTCTAAAGGACTGGTAATTTTAAGATTTACGTTAAGATACTAGTCTTCTGTATGAAAAGAAGTGTGTATACCCATATTCACTAGCACAATAGCAAACTGATATGGTTATCACGTAGGCCTTCTCGGAGGTGAGAATAATCAAACACTTAATGGGTTTCTTGTGAAAAGGTGCAGGGAAATCCATAAGCCCTTTTAGAAAGTTAATCTTATACTATTGGCTGAGAGGAGAATAATTAGCTTCCAATTAAATATATCAGAATAGTCACGTGGGGTTCAGATTATAATTGCAGTAGAGGGCGGTCCTTATATGGAGTTTTCAGTTGTTAAAATTTATGCTAGAGTAAGAATCATCAATCTGCGATCACAAGTCTTCGGGGGCACTTGGCTCCATAGCACCGCGGTTGTTCGCGGAAACCAATTTATTCAACTTAGAATATTTTCTAACAATAATATATTCTACTTAATCATTTTGACGACATATATTTATTGGACATAGAAAATTTTTCATCCACGAGATATTTCATACTTAGTAACTTTCGAGTGAATAATAAATTGGCCTTTAAAAATTATCCCCAACAACTAAATATTATCTTCGGAGATTTTACTAAGAACTTTATATCAATAATAGCCGAACTTCTAAATTACATCAGTTTGCTATTAGAGAACTTACAAATAAAAATTAACGAGCATTATATTAATTGTTGTATAACTTGTATTTCTGCAAACTGGAACTCTATAATTATTACGAATAAAAGCCTGATATTCAACCTTAAACCCCTTATCATTTTTGAAAGTGAAGTGTCATTGATCTGCAAGCCTACCATTCCCGCCTTGAGAAGAGACGAAACCTGCTCGCAACCGACTTTGATGCTACCGGAGGGTCTACATTTACATCTTCATATAGTCAATATCTATATCTGGCGCCCAACACGTAACATATTTACCACTAATCAAAAAATGGACAAACATCTAAATCCGACCCGCCGCATTGCTTACATCAAAACGCTATAAAAACATACGAACTGGCTTGCACCGAATCGAAATTGTGTTTTTATTCAATGGACATTTATATTATTTCACTTTCCAAACAAAGTTATGCTGTATAAAATAATGTGTTTTCATTCTGTTCACTGGCAGAATGTGATGTATTAATCACCGCACGTTGTTGCCTTACGTGTCCAGTTACGAGCTGACGTTCATAGATAAGCCCAGGACAGATTACGAGTTTATCGATGTATTTGCGAGAACAAAGTTGAGCAAAAAATATCTGATGAAACCCATAATCTCGAGTAGGATATATTAAGACTATTCCATGAATAAAATGTAACTTTTTTGTAAATAATAATTACTTTCTTACTTTGCCGTAAGATCACGGCATACTAAATGAATAAACAGTCAATCGATTCAATGAACCTGTGCGTACCAAGCGTCGTCTTACTGTAAACCCGTACATCAAATCGCTATAAAAGCACACGAACTGGCTTGCACTGAATCGAAATTGTTTCAAATCAATTGACATTTATGTTATTTTATTTTCCAATCAAGTTATGTTGTATAAAATGTTCTGTTCACTGGCAGCATGTGACGTATTAATTACCACACATTGATGCCTTACGTGTCCAGTAACTAACTGACATTTTATAATATAAAATTGCATCCTTGCGATCTGAGAAAATCATATTATAAGATAAACGATCGTGATCAATCTCTATCCGTTATTGGTCAATGCTAAACACGCGGCATATGAATGGAATAACCTATTAAAATGTTTTTGTATGCAGAAAACGTCCTTTCTACGGCAAATAAAATGACAGGTGATATTTAAATGACTGTATCGAGACAATAATGAGGTCAAATGAAATTTTTTGTCTTCTACATTTTCACCGTAAATTACTTTTATTTTTATTTTATGGAATATAAATCCATAATGAGGATTACCATTCATAACGCAGTCTAATTTACCTTTAGCTGCCTTACCCACATCCCCATATGCAGATATTAAACGCAGTATTATGAGATTTAATATAAAATATGCACTTAAACTAGAAAAATGTCCAAAATATGCAATATAAAGTTCAAAATATGCTTCATTAGACTATAAACCTCCAAAAACATGTATTATGCATGAAAATGCCCATAAAAAGGCCAAAACATGCAAATATGCATGGAAAAACGTATACTAAATTGCAATCAGAGTAACCCATGAAATTAATATTTAACAAGTTTGAGAACTTTAACAAGCTTATATAAAACACATTAATTTCATTTAGTTACAACATTCTATTTTCAGAATTCATGTATAAAGGGAAGTATTTAAACAGAATGATTACATAAAAAGAGCTTTATTTAATAAATTAACGTCTTCATATAAGAAAACTGCGATATTAAACTGTAAATGTTATGAAATAGCATGATAAGCCAATAAATCAGAAACATTAAGTAAATAAATCAGTGCCTTAACCCAGTTAACGATATTATGAGAGATAAATAACCAGTTTAAAGCAAGCTGGCAACAGAGACTGGAAATAGTAGACCGGGTAAGATCTTTAGACCGATTTTCTGAACAGGGTTCCTGGAGCTTATCGGACAGGGAACTCCTGATCTCGAAGCTGGAGCAGGAGGATGAGGAACAGAGGAAGGGGAAGATGAATGATCATTGTTAATTTGCAATCAAATATATACAGTACGTACGCGTGTCCTATATAATACAGCAGTAGCTTACATACAGTGGCTAACAGACGCAATAGAAACTATCACATCGGAAACATGGCTTGCTCCTTGGATACAAAAGGCTTTTGTGCAGAGTAACTGGAAATTAACTGGTATACAAGGCTTGCTTCAGAGCTAGCTGCTGTCTTGAGATAGGGGGTGGCTAAGTGGGTTCAGCAGGAACACGAGGGTTGGGTAACTCGAGAGAATTGCGAAGAAAAGAAGGAGACAGTGAATAATGGCCTCTAACTTTAAATTTAAAGTAGTTAGATTCGCACCTACAGGGTTTTCATGTTCAAAAGCTGTCTGTTAAACAGAATGCAGATTTATTAACTCTACCCATGTCACGCTTAGGTCCCCTTCCAATTTTGTAATAAAGCCTCTGCTTATCTCTTGATCTAGTCTTCCGGTAATTGCTAACAGTAATTACGTTAACTTTGCTCAGCCCTTTAAATCAGCTCAGTCTTCTTCTTTCTCTTAAGTTAACTTCTCTCGTTGTAGGGGCTTTTATGCGGCCCACGCCACCCAGGTCTCACAGGACTGCAACCTATAGGGAGAGGGTTTACCTTTGTATCACAAACACACTATTTTGGCCAGACAAGGACATGGTGGCCTCCCTGGGAAAGTGATCAGCCTAACACTGAAGCTACCTCAAATACACCCCAATCACTCTCACCAGAAGCACAATCCGAGCAAGGCACGGATGGGATGAAGTTGATAATCATGGTCAGATGATATGCTGAAACCACAAGGGACTGAAGTTACCCAAAATTCAACACTGGTGAAGAAAAACCCCGGAGAAAACTCCACTTAGATATGTAGTCACGACCGTGAATCGAACATGGACCTTCTGCGTGAGAGGAGCGAATGCATCCCCTACGCCACAGCGGTGGACAGTAGCAATTGCAGTGTAGTCATAATACGAAAACTTGCATTACAAACTGAATGTACTCCCTCGATCATGAAGGACACCTAATGACGCTGTGCTTTCAAGTAGGCCCTACTATGAATTTTATCGTGACCATACGATTAGAGTCACTTGTATTAAATAATTAAAAAAGAAACATTATCTAGTAACAATATGCAGCTAATGTACTTTGTTATTACTTTCTTTACTCTACATTTCGAAATGTATCAGTATTGAACTGAAACAAAGTGACTTATTCTTCCTGAATATTTTTTGGGACATATTCTTTCGGGTATTCTACAGGAAATGAGTCAAAGACTTCATAATATTTCTTGCAACCTTTTTACATGAAGATAATTAATTTTCATCGAAATTTTCTCGAGAACTGCTCCAGTAATCTTGTTTAAATTGTATACACGAATTACATAGCCTGTACAGTTATAAGAACTAAAACTTTTATTTGAAACTTTTTTTTTCCAATAAATTCTCTGAAGATTAGTTTTAAGAAGGGTAGAGGAAATCATGTGAGTGTATCACACCAGATTTTTTTCTAT
Source organism: Ectobius pallidus (assembly GCA_964059195.1). NCBI lineage: Eukaryota > Metazoa > Arthropoda > Insecta > Blattodea > Ectobiidae > Ectobius > Ectobius pallidus. Next base: position 116,982,252 of record CAXKWD010000002.1, read on the forward strand.
GGAAATCGTTAGTTTTACACCAAATTTTTATTCACATTCACATTAACACCTTGTATAGCATAGACCCTCAAAGCTAAACATAATGTATAGGAAGGCTCTACCATACACATGATTGTTATTTACATAATATTAATATTTAAACATTTTGTCAAGTCGACTCTAATGGAAATTAATTTACACGAAATATATGAGTTGATATTCTACAGTTGGTGCATTGTTTACATGTGCACAATGAATGGTGTGGAAGCAAATAATACAATTGTGTGGAATACAGCTCCACAGCAAACATAATTACTGTCACTCACAATTATTACGATAGACAATATGTGCTCTGATGAGATGGCTTTGTAAAGCGCGTGCAACGTTTGTATCTGTCTGGATTAGTCTTGTGAAAATGGTTTATTTATATTTATTTTTTATATTTTCGATAATTTTTACCACTCCCGTTGTAGGGACTTTTATGCGATCCACGCCGCCCGGGCCTATTGGACCGCGACCTGTCGGGAGAAGGATTAACTTTTGGATCAAATACTTTTTTGACCATACAAGAACATGGAGGGCTTCCCGGATGAATTATCAGACCACCTCCGAGACAACACGAACACATAGAACTGGATACACCACAGTGAGAAATCTCAATTCGAACAAGGTGCGGACGATAATAACGGCAGATGATATTCTGGGACACAAGGGCCTAAAGTTTCGCGATATTTGTCTCATAGGTGAGGAAAAACTATGCCCCCTAAACTTGCCCCGAATAGGAATGGAAGCCGGGACCGCAGAGAGAGCAGAGCGAAAACATTTCCTTCGCCACATTTATATTAAGTTATTAGTAATATAAAATATTATATTGCCTATTATTAAATAATAATTATTATTATCTCTTCAACTTTTATTGAAGCAAATCGTCACTAGAAAAAGCAGGGAGGGCGTTTTCCTGCAATACATATTTGTATCTATGGTCTTTTTGACACGCCAAAAGTCGAGGAGCCATATACCGAGTAAACCTAAGGGGTTTTCGTAGTTTTCCTTTAACATTAAGACGAAAGGTGGTTGGATTAGGCCTATAATGTGTATGGCCTTACACCTCCAGATTTCCCATGCTTCGTGGCTTACGCTGCTGCTTATCAGCTTTTCAGGCGAATACCAGGAACAAAAACATAACTACGGTACTCTACAGTTCAATTAGGGTGATTTCCTATTCTCTCTCTCTCTCTCTCTCTCTCTCTCTCTCTCTCTCTCTCTCTCTCTCCCTCTCTCTCTCTTTACGGTAGTACCATTCGGTATTGTTGTAGATTAAACGTCATTCCATGTATAGATTTTCATCTCAAGATGAATAATATAGCTAATATAAGATTAGCTACACTGTCACCCTATAATTCTCTTGGGTGCATTTGCACTTGAGACACGTGAGTTTAGTTGGGCATACCCTGTCTCGACCCAGAATCAACCGACTCGTCCTAACGTACATTTCAGTGCGTTAATTCTGTAGTCAAGCTCGTTCCAGGTTAAGAAGAGGTGCGACCAGGAAAATAGAAAATATGTCTTCCTCTTAGTTCAGACTTGGGACTGCGCAACCATTTTGCTGGTTGGTGTGATTAAAAGTTGAGTATTTCCTGAGTAAAATACTGTCATTTTATAAGGGGTTATGGCAGATTGGAGAAAATAGAAAGCATTGTCAAGATGTGAATGAAAGGCTTCACAAGCATTTGTAGTTTTGGTCAGTGCAGAAGAAAAATCAGCCCATATTGTAAGAACCAGAAAACAAAATCAAACAGTCAAGTACTTCACAAATTTCGCCAGTAGTTGATTATTCGGCGCGAATGGCAGCATTATGGAATCGACCTTAGATGAATCTAAGTAAACAAGGACAGAACACCACTTCAACCAGGCACCAATTTTATTCTTTTCTTTATAGTCATTTGACACAGCAAGATTCAGAACTTTCGCTCACCTTTGCCAAATGAAACCTACAATTACTTATTATTTCAAAAAGCCTTACTATGTTAACATCATTGTGAATAGTCTATTTAAAATCTACCAATCTGCCAAAACTCGGCGCATGAGAATTGGTTTAGGCCGTGAAAATCATTCGATGCAAGAGAATGCTGGGTACGAGACGGGCTCCTGGCTAGGCCGAAGACGAGATGGGTTCCTGGATTAAAGAAACTTATTTCAGAAGTGGACGAGATGGGCTCATGGATTAAAGATACATTTCAGCAGAGGACCAGACGGGTTGTTTATATACAGACCGAGGACAAGGCGTCCTTTGCCTGTTTGGTTCACATCGTATAAAATATTAGCGAAAGAATTACTATGAAATTTTCTTCAATTAGACACTAGTGTACACTACAAAAACGTTTATAAGATTTTTTTCTTTTTCTTATGTTTTCTTTTTCAATTTATTTATTTTTTCTGCCTTACTCTAACTCTTTATTTCTTTCTTCCTCTTGCTATCTTGAACTTCAATTTTTTTCTCCTTTCTTCCATCGAATGGCCTCGGTGGGCCAGGTAGGCCTATATAACAGATCTATCTAACCTAAAAACAAGATTTTTTTTTTAGGTTTGTTGATGCACATCTGAATGTTCAGGGCAAAGAATTGTAATGTACCTATATAGATTATATTTGTCTCAAAATAATAATAATAAAGTATTTATTTACCTTTATATTTTGTAGGTAAACATTTCCTTTATTTGTTAAATTCTACTTGATTGATCCACAGTTATAATAAATCCGAATATAATTACCATCGGCTCGCAAAATTGTTCACACCAGGAAACTTGATCACTTTCGATCCAAAGACTCCACGTTCATGTTGCTGTAATCAGTTACACTACTGACTTTTGTTTACAAACAAAATATTAATCATAATATAATGAACATAATTTTCCTTTTTTTAATAATTTAAGCCAGCCATTGGCCAATTTTCCTAAAAAAACGTTGTATTTTTTATTCTTCTTATAACACACAAATGACCATGCCCAAGGTGGGTATCGAACCCGCAGTCTCCTTCACCAGAGCTCCAAGGCAGCCTAAGCTACACGGCTAAAGAGACCGGCAGCATCAACTTTCACCAGGCTGGAAACCTCTAATAATGTAAAGTTCTACAGTTCAATGTTTGCAAAAAGATTATGCATGATCTGCACTCTGTGAACCCGCCGAGTTTTGCAATATTAAATGTGTGGGATTCAGTAAATAATAAATCCTCATCGTCACCTTTCAAGATTTACGTCTGAACCTGTTTCAAAGATATTCTTTCGTTTCAATTGAGTTCACTTCAATTCGGTTGATTTGTCAGGTTATATAGATTGTCAATTCAGGGCTTCATAATTTGTTCTGTTTTGTGGTTATCAAGTGGTACATGGGCTACATCCTTTTTCAAGTCTTAACGTCAGTAGACTCAATTCACCAACTCCTCACTCTCCCAGAACCAATTGTATTTAAGAAGAATTGCCGGAATTACTTCACTAAGTGCCAAATTGCACATTCATAATAGACCCAGGCACTTATGACCTCAGATCCTCTACCATACATAGGCCTATCTAAAAAAAATTGAGCATGATCCGAAAACAACCTGAAGGTTGTTGTGATAAAGTACCGCTGTTGATTTTCCATTATGAAGATGACGGCGATGAATATGATGGTGACATTGGTGGATGAGCAAGACACTGACGATAGTATTGTCACTCGAAAGGATTAATTTCCAAGGCAAGATACATTAATTCTGAGGCATTATCAACTATTCTAAAGCCACCAAATTCTTAGCGTGAGCAGAGGAATTAATTTGACATAATGTAACATTAATTACTCGATGAATGAAAGACTTCAACGTCACAGAGAAAGACCGCCTGTTGCAAGTGACATTTGACAGCTTAGGAATCGAGCGATTCTATTTTCATCAACACCCTTTTCTTTGGTATTAAACGAGAAACTTGCAGAGTAGAACATCACTTTTGTTCACCGTTGCATACATTGTGTTCAAAGAGGTTGAGGTTTCTCTTTGCTACATGACGTCATGCTATATTTTCTTAACGCCTGACAGTCGATGTTCTCATCTCCATGGATGACATGACAGCGATGATAGCTACATTCTTTTCTTTTGTATTAAACCTCCTCTCAACTAACCATATAGATTAGTGATGGGAGTTCTCGAATGAAAAATTCTGAATTAATCGATTCTTGAAAGTTCTCGTGACATCAAGAATCGTATAAAAAGTATTCGAATAATTTAATGCTACGAGAAACGTAAAGTGAGGAAGAGTTTTGAGTTATGCCCAGTCGTATCACTACGGTTAACTTCGTTAACGCGGTATAAGTTTTGCAGGTAAAAAAGGCATATATACGAACGCACAGCTACCATGCGCACCAAGCAGTTCACTGTTGACAGATTGCCGATTTTTACAGACCATCGAGACAGCGTTGCTATCTTATGTATCTTTACTCTGTGAAAGATTGTAGTAGAATGCCATTAACGCAATATCTGACAGCGCTGCATGGTCCACTGTATTGGGCGAGCCAGATCTATTGCGCGAACCAATAGCAGTAGATCTTGTTACATGATAAAATCGCCGAGCTGAACATTCAAATGACGATTGAGTTATTAATCGAGTCAGTCCTTAGTAATTCAAATGACGATTGAGTTATTAATCGAGTCAGTCCTTAGTAATTCTCGGATACCAACTAGAGTTCTCACATATAGCATAGCGAGTTCTCAGATCGAGTTCTCGGTTCCTTGCATTCATCCGAGAGCTTTTTCATTTGAATGATAGTTCGATTCTTTATATTACTCGAGAACAGGCTACTCGATTCTTAAAATCATTCGATTCTGCCCATCACCAATACAATATACAAAAACGAAGATTAACAAAACACTTCACACACTCTAAAGGTATTTTCAGTAATGATAGCTAGAAATGGTTTGCGACACTTACCTTTTACTGCTTTTCTTTGTAACCATATCACAAAATCGAAGCATTCACATTCTTCTAGGTCTGTCTAAACACAATGGACCCATTGACCCATTTTGAATGTATAGTGTCTGAAATTATAAGTGAGAAGAACAATATATAAATTAAACTGATTGGTTACTTGCAATATTAGACATACAGTAGGCATATTGTTTTATTTATGAATATTTAGCTCATGAATCTATGACCAATCCAGTACATGTGAAATTTCGACCATTACCAAGTGTCTATCATCATGATTTTATAGTTTTATTTTTACGCTTTCATTTATCGCACCTACAGTAGGTACGTGAAGTTGCTTTTTATGTAAATTCACAAAGAATGAACACTGAAATATCTACAAACCTGTGGTTTCTTTGATAAAAAACAATAATATCATTGAATACAGGGATTAAGCTGCATATGAGCAAAAAGGAGATGAGAAAATAATGCATAATTATTTGTACGATGTATGGTGAAGCATTTTACATTTCGTATAATTATAAATACAATACTAACTCCGTGGGGCTAACATCCCAGAAGGGACAAGGCCTACCAGCGACAGCTGCGTCATCTGCCATAGGCAGACGGCAGGATTGGGGAGCATGTGGTCAGCATGCCGACCCCCACGGCCGTTAATGGTGGTTTCCTTGACCGGAGCCGCTACTTCTCTATCAAGTAGCTCCTCAATTTGAATCACGAGGTTGATATAGGAGGAGGTACCGGGATCGAACCCGGGTCGACGGATCTGTAGTCAGCGACGCTAACCACAAGACCACCGGTCATAAATACAATACTAATAGCACGATATTTTATAGCAACGACGTTAATCTAAAACAACATAATAGCTGATGAAACAATCGAAGAATTATATCATGTCAATTGTCTCGCCATAGGCTATCTCGCTTACAATGACACAAATGGCGATATGTTTTATTCACTTTCATGGCTATAATTATTTATTACGCGCATAATTCTGTGAGTTTTCTCTAATTGTCACACCAGATATAACTCAAGTCCAGATCCTCTCAAGATTAAATTTGTCAATTAAATCTGGACTACTCCTTACATTATCTCAGATAATACACACAGCAAGCAGAACTCCAAGGGTGGTGTACACGGCGCTTCTTTTATTAACTTTGAACCAGCGTCAGGAATTCGCTTGTCCAAAGTTCTCAAGACGCAGCTTCCTCTATATATTTGCGCTCCTTCCGTAAACCGAATCGCGAACGGTTCATTGAAAATATGATTCAGCCACTATATTTCGTTAGTTTTCGCTTTTTTGAAACTCTGTTTCTTGAATAATCCTAAAAATCACAAGGTATTATGTATGCAGGCTTGCTAATATGATTTACAGTATCACAGCCCCTCAATGTAACAATAACCCTAATATAATAATGCAATCTGTTATGGCACACAATTATCTTTATAGGAAGATATTACATAATAATAATAATAATAATAATAATAATAATAATATTTAAAAATAATAGACTAATAAATGTTATTATTGTTTAATACTAATAGACTAATAATAATAGGATAACAACAACAACAACAATAATAAAAATAACTGAAATTTCTTTAAACATTGTGTGCACACCTGCAGCAGTTGCAGATGTTCCAAAGTAGAACAAGATGCATATAGCACAACAAGCGTTTCTATCTAATCACACAGGAAGAAACCAAGGTTCTCCTATAAGGAAGGCTAATTCAAATAGGAAATCTACTTGAGGCTTACACTCATTTTGCACGAACCCGGCTCGTCTTCCACCGATTCCTTGCTAGTATGAAGCATGCAAAGCAACCGTACATACATTTTCTATTTAGAGCATTCTGCGAGTACACTTGCACCAGTTTTATGTAGATGTAGATGTAGATATCTCGTCCTGTAGATCCTATGTTGATGGAGTCTCAACGATATAGAACACGTCAGATCAGAATAAACATGCGTGTTATAACAACAAGGGGGTACGCCGTAGCGTAGTGGTTGAGGCGCTGCGCTACAAACCGGAAGGTCGCGGGTTCGATTCCCGATGAGGTCGTTGAGATTTTTCAATTGGCCTAATCCTTCTGGTGGCACTATGGCCCTGGGGTCGACTCAGTCTCTAACAGAAATGAGTACCAGGAGCAATCCTGGGGGTAAAGGCGGCCGGTGCGTAAGGCTGACAACCTTACCACCTTCATGTGCCGAATGTCCAAAATCTGGGAGCCTCAACCTCCTGGAACCCTCTGGGCCTCCATGGCCTGTATAGGGATCACTTTACCTTTCTGTTATAACAACAATATACAAAACTGTAAGCTGCCAAACTTATTCAAGCTGGAAATTCATATTGTAGAAGGTGTGAGTTATTAAAAATTCCTTGAGAGATTTTTTGAAAGATTTGCAGTTGCTTTCAATATACAATAATTTAATGTTTCTTGGAAGCTGTGTAAATCTGTATTGCGGAATAATAAGCACCCCTTTGAAAGAGTTTTAATGAATTAGCTGGTATATGTAAAACATTCATGTGTCAAGTTGTACGTCCATGTACACTGCAATTAGTTTGAAATATATCAATATTATCTACCATGGAACACATTACAGAGTACACCCTGTGAGGGTGAGGATTTTTAATTTTTCTCTTTTTCTTTCCACATATTCTTATTGCACGTTTTTGTAATCCAAATATTTTCTCCCTATGGGAAGAGTTGCCCCCAGAATAAGATTCCGTATCTCATTACAGAATGAAAATATACAAAATATACCATGTGTAATGCATACTGTTGTAATATAGGGTATCATTCAAAATTCTTAAAGCGAAACACGCTGAACTCAGTTTTGGACTTACCATTTTAATGTCTGTCTTACAGTCAATATTTTGATCAATTTTTAGTCCTAAGAATTTTGTGTTGCTAATTTCTTCTATGATTTTTGTTTGGAATTAACTATAAGGTTTGAGATACATCTATGTTTTGTTCTAAATTGAATAAAGTGGGTATTTTCAATATTAAGTGTCAATTTGAAGTAGAACTTAATGTTCTGTCGTTGCTCCATTACTGTTCGACGCACACGGCTAGGGACTCTTTGTTAAACTGAATGCACTGGTACTGCTTACCAAGGTTGAGCCTCTGGTAATGCCCGACTGGAGACATGCCCATGCACATCCTTGCATGTACACTCATACGAGCCAATGTTTTCAAAACATCGAAGTTTTGATGTCGATGATTGATGTTTTCTACATCGATGGAAAACAATCTATGTTTTTGCAACATCGATGTTTGTTCCCTACATCAATGTTTTAAAATATTTACAGTTTTTTTTGCATTAATTTTGAGAAATTAATGATTGACATAATGAGTCGTACATTGAGAACGTATTGAAAAAATATTGCTTTCAACAAAGCATCGATAATTTTCATGGAAAAATTTCAGTTTATTTATGAATTTTTCCTAATTTTCTGAACCATGACTTTTTTTACAAATATACATCGATGTTTTCCGTCAAAATACATCGATGTTTTCAGGTCGATATTATCGTCACTTCGATGGTTACCAAGGATTTTAACATCGATGGTGATTATCGATGCTCTAACTATCGATGTTCATCCCTACTGTTGATTGCTGTAGCAGCCTCTGGTAATGCCTAAGTGGGCACATGCCCATGCATATCCATGCATGTCCACGCATACGAGCGACCTTGTTGCAAGTGCTGTATACCGACATATAGATCATTCACCGAACTTAGTAGACACACCTCGTACAACTGATATGCACTGAATGCAAACTTCAACAGGTGAAAATGAAACAGTCCCTGTCCTGTAGAATTGATCGACACCAAATAGGCTAATATCGCGAAGTTCAAAATGTTTGTTAAGAATTTTTAATTCGGGTGATTACAGTGGATTATAATACAGTATAAGAATAATAAACCTCACACTTAAATATCGCCAATTTATAACTGAAATAATCCTTAATAGTACAGTACTAGAGATGAATTAAAATCCTTGATATGCACACAGATAAAGAACAGTATTAGTAATATACATTATTATTATTATTATTATTATTATTATTATTATTATTATTATTATTATTATTATTATTATTCTGTTTATTTATTCTGGCAGAGCTAAAGCCATTTGGCCTTCTCTTCCGCTCTACCAGTAAAAAAAACTACATTACTATTACATAACACAAATTCATAATATTACAGATAATTAATTAATACTTAATACTTAAATACCAAGAACTAAACATAGTTATAATTTATAAACTAGAGTGCTATAAAACATTAAATTACAAAAGAAAATTACAAAATTAAATTAAAAAATATAAAAATACTAAAGAAAATAATTAAGATTATAGCCTAAGATATTTAAAATTATACTAACTAATACTAAAGAGAAAAACGTATAGTTACAAGAAGTTAGGCTACGGGTTACAAATATCAAAAAGAGCTCCAAATAAGATTTCTAGTTACTACGATGAAAAACAAAACTAAATTACATGGTTTAAAATTAATATGTTAACTTCTCTCTGAAATTTACCAAGAGTTCGACAGCCTCTGACCGTGCGGGGGATGGAATTCCATTGGCGAGCTACTGATACAGAGAATGAGGATGAATAGGATGAAGAGCGATGGACAGGAATAGAGAGTACATGACTATGTTCTGATCTTGTATTTAGGATGACATTGACCATTAGGTGAATACTATTGTTTTCCAGATACTACAATTAAAGCCCTGTGTCCAACAACAATATTGTCAACCTGAGAGCAACCGAAACAGCATATGAATCGAATTTGGCAGTAATTTTACCGTACTATGTGATTTTTTATATACCTTACACGTTAAACTGCAACGATGTTTGATGAAAATACGAAAAATATAATTAAGGGCCTATTGTTATGTTATGTTCTAACCTAACCTCTTGAGTAGAGGAAACCAAACCGAAAAGAAATGTGTAGCGAGTGGAGCGAGTTTGTGCAATAACTGGCATTATTCAAAAGGCTGGCATTAGGAGAGGCTTTCTTCATTTCTATAGCTGTTTGAGGTTGATACTAGTATATTTGTAACTGAAAAATCACAAGATCATTTATCAAATGCAGTTAATTCAGAACAAAGCATAGATATATTCCAAACCATAATATAATTTGTTACTAAACTCAGAACTCTCTACTGAACTAACACATGGCAAAGGACTAGGACTACAAATTGACTAAAATCTTGACTGGAAGGTACACTGAAGTGATGATTCCAAAACTGAATTTAGCATGCTCTGCGCTAAGAGTTTTCAATTATATATTACACCAATATGCTTTTCGCATTGAATATTTAGCGTATTTTCACTTTGTAATGTATTATGGAATCCTATTCTGGGGCAAGACTTCACATAGAGAAAAATATTTAAATTATAAAAATAGCAATGGAAATAACTTGTGGAAAGAAAAAGTGGATTTTGTAACAGCTTTATGAAAAATTAAAAGTACTCACTTTCACAGGGTTAAATATAACATAAACCGGTATATATTTATTTATATATGTTATATGTTATAAGGTAGGTAGGCTACTATTGAGAAATTTCAAATTAATTGCAATCACGCAATGTTTTTTTTAATAATTAAAACTCTTTTAGAAGAAGCTGATGCTGTAGACAAAGAAGAAGCCCAGCCACCCAGACCAGCTTCTACATGTAGGCCCACTAATAAGAGAAAGATTTTAGTTTTAGGTAGCAGTCACGCCAGACACATGGGATCTGCTCTTCAAGCTGCCGTAGGAGACGATTTTCAAGTGCAATGTTTATGTAAACCTAATGCTGGACTTAGTGATGTTGTTTCAGGTATCAAGGGACTGACCAAAGGATTCACCAAGGAGGACCGGGTGGTGATTATTGGAGGAGCCGGGAACAGCCTAGACAGAGATCCAAGCTATTCAGTTGCAGCAGATCTTGATAGTATTTCTGAAGGTAGCATGCATACTAATATAGATTTTGTTGAATTATTCCACAGGTACGACAAGCCCTCGCTTCGATCAAAGGTAAAAGCTATAAATGATAAGTTGTGGAAATTCTCTAGTGATCATATTAACTTCAATGTTGTTTCTGTTAGCAGCTTAAGAAGGGAAGAGTATACCAGGCATGGACTCCATCTCAACCTTCGAGGAAAGAAGACACTGGCAGAACTGGTTGCAGAGGAGTTGAAGTGTAATGTACTAGATTGTAACAGGCCTATTCCTGTCGTAGATGGTGGCTCGACTCGTTTTTTAGGGGGAATCTAAGTGAAAGAATCCAACAGCTTAGGCCTATATGCATATCTCAAGTCAATAATAGTAATACGCTTAGGCCTATAGCTAGAACTAATAAATCATTTGCACTATTTCATCAAAACATAAGGGGGCTTGAAAATAAAATTGAAGAATTTAACTTAGCCATTCAGGATACAATTAATTCTAATAAACAGGAAATTCAAGTTATTTGTCTAACGGAACACCACTGTGCAGAAACAGATCTGGAACAATTAAAAATTGATAATTTTTCACTATGTTCAAAATTTTGTAGACATTCCATTAAACGTGGAGGTGTGAGTATATTTATCAAAAGAAACTTACATTTCAGTGATATAGACACAAGTTCCTTCTGTAAAGAACAGGATTTTGAGTGTTGATCAGCCAAATTGAATTTTTACAATGATACATTTGTAATACTAGCCATTTACAGGGCACCATCAGGTAATTTCAATTATTTTGTAAATCAGTTAGAAAGGGTTCTTAATTCACTGTATAGTACTAATGTAAATATTATCCTGTGTGGGGACTTTAATGTAGATTTCTCAATTGATAGTGAGAAGAAGATCAGACTGATATCTTTATTGGGTAGCTATAATCTAGATTTCATAGTAAACTTTCCAACGAGAATTCAGAACGACTCCCAAACAACAATAGATAATATATTCATAGATATAAAAAACATTTTAATTTTAAAGTACTTCCAATATTAAATGGATTATCAGATCATGATGCACAAATGTTAGTGCTGAACAATATTAAAGTAAATTCGAACAGTAAACATGCTCATAGTAATATGACTAGAGTAATGAATGACGATTCAATTTTAAATTTCAAACAAGATCTTGCGAATGAAAACTGGGAATCTATGTTATCCTATGACAAAGTAGATAGTCAATTAAGTGAATTCCTAAACATAGTGTCACGACATTTTGAGGCAAATTTTCCAAAAAAGAAAACTGCTAATTTACCTAATTCAAGGAATAACATATGGTTAACTGCTGGTATTAAAATATCATGTGCAAACAAAAGAGAGCTCTACCTAAAATATAGAACTAGTAACAACCAAGCTCATAAGGAATACTATAAAAAGTATTACAACATACTGAAGAAAGTAATCAAAGAAGCAAAAAGTAGGCATTTTTCACAAGTAATTAATAAATAAAATAATAAAGTTAAGACTGTATGGAATATAATAAAAAACGAAACGGGGAGAACAAAGGGAAACAATGATTGTACATCATTAATATACCAAAACATAAAACTAGACAATTTATCAGACATTACAAATGCTTTTAATAGTCACTTTATAAATATTGCAGAGAAATGTATTCCTATAAATAATATTAACATTAAGGCAGAAAATCTACAGTTTGGAACCATAGATTTCAATTGAACCTGACTTCCCACATAGAAATTGAAAATATAATCAAGTCTCTCAAAAGTAAAAGCTCGTCTGGATGGGATGAGATAAGTAATAAGTTATTAAAAAGCTGCTCATCGGAACTCAGTAAACCTCTTAGTCACATATGCAATTGTTCATTAGAAAATGGAATATTTCCAGAAAGACTTAAGCATGCTATTGTTAAGCCCCTCTTTAAAAAAGGTGACAAAATCTACCATCAAATTACAGACCTATATCACTCTTAACCTCATTTTCAAAAGTTTTTGAAAAAGTCATGTACAACCGCATAATACACTATCTTAATTTGAATGACATTCTTACTTCATCTCAGTTTGGATTTAGAAGTGGCATGTCCACTGAGAATGCTACATTTCAACTTACTACAGAAATATTGGAAGCGTTAGATAAAAAGAAATATGCTCTGGGAATTTTCTGCGACTTAGCTAAAGCATTTGACTGTATAAATAATGAAATATTACTTAAAAAATTGGATCATTATGGGTTCGATAATTTAACACTTAAGTGGTTCAAATCATATCTTTCTGATAGAACTCAAAAGGTAATAATAAATGGAAATGAATCTAACCTAGGGATTGTTAAGAATGGGGTACCTCAGGGATCAATACTGGGACCTTTGCTCTTTTTAATTTTCATTAATGACTTGCCCTATAACTTAAGTGACGAATCAAAGGTATTGCTCTTCGCAGATGATACTAGTGTACTTGTAACAGGAACGTCACAAGAACATTTATCAAGAATAGCTACAAAGGCTTTTCACGAGTTAAACACATGGTTTCTAGCTAATAAAATGACACTTAATATTGATAAGACCCATTTTATACAATTTAGAACAAAAAACAGATGTATCTCAAATCTTGAAATTAATTATGGAACACAAATCATACAAGAAATTAGCAATGTAAAATTTTTAGGACTGCAAATTGACCAAAATCTTGACTGGAAAACACACATAGAAATGATAAGTCCAAAACTGAGTTCAGCATGCTTTGCTTTAAGAATTTTGAATAATATATTAAAACAGGATGCATTACTTATGGTATATTTTGCATATTTTCACTCGGTAATGAGGTACGGGATCATTTTCTGGGGCAACTCTACCCATAGGGAGAAAATATTTAGATTTCAAAAGCGGGCAATAAGAATAATATGTGGAAAGAAAAAAAGGGAATCTTGTAAGCCGCTGTTTGAAAAATTAAGAGTCCTCACTCTTACAGGGGAGTATATATACTCTATTATGTGTTTTGTAGTGAATAATATTGATAAATTTCAAACTAATTTTAGTGTACATGGACGTACTACCAGAAACATGAATGATCTACACAGACCAAATAACTCGTTAAAACTCTTTCAGAAGGGTGCGTATTATTCTGCAGTATAGATATATAACAAGCTTCCAAACAACATTAAATTATTATGTATTCAAAGAAAGATCAAACCTTTCAAAACAGCTGTCAAGGAATTTTTAATAACTCACACCTTCTACAATTTGGAGGAGCTTGGATAAATTTGGCAGCTTGCAGTTTCTGTAGACCTATATTATTGTTATAACATGCATGTATTTTTTGATCTGACGTGTTCTATATCCTTGAGCCCCGCTCAACACAGGATCTACAGGACGAGATATCTACATCTACATCTACATCTACTCTGCAATGCAGATATACGATAAGCTTCCAAAGAAATCAATCAATTTTAATGCATTCAAACCAAATACTAATCTTTCAAAATATCTCTGAAGGAATTTTTGATAACTCACACCTTCCACAATATGGATGAATATTTCCAGCTTGGATACTTTAGCAGTTTACAGTATATATTATAACATGCAAGTATATTTTTATCATACGTGTCATATCGCTCAACACGCGATCTATAGAATAAGATTTCTATATATACATCGACATCGTTATAAAACGTCACTTCCACCGCTATAAACAAACTTAACAAGCATACATTTAAATTATCAGAGCAAGCGAATAAGAGAACATTTTGTTTGAGTCATATGGAAAGGTGGATGTATTTTTACCTCAAAAATAATTAAAAATAAATAATACAAACAGTCAAGAATTTCAGTTTGGTCAACGAGAGATTAATATAAGCTATAATGCGAAGAATTCACATCACGTCCATATAATATATCATATAATAGACTTGTATTCAGTCTAAGAAATCTAGGCTTAGGGGGAAAAAAATTAGGGAGGTTGACATTAAAAATTGTGTGGTCTATTTTGAGTTAAAACATAATTCGTAGCAAATCGTTACCATATAGAAGTAGTGTATACATAAATCTTGTGTTTTTGATTACATGCATAAAAAATACACCTTAAAATTCTAAAACAGTATGGTCTGAAACCAAGTACACTTGAAAAGACATCAATTTTTAACTATACACTGACCTTAAGGCTAAAAATTATTTTTAAAAATACCATTGATGAATGCAGACCTACGATACTCTAATTAAGGAGTTAGTGGGTAATATTTCGCCATTTACCCTCAAAATGATATCGATAAACCAATCGATACTAATCCTACGATACTCTGTCAATTAAAACATTAGAATCTCTTTAAATGAGACAGAATATAGTAGGCCTACATTCAAAATACTCATTAAATTCTAAAATTTTAACATGCAGGCCAGTGTATAATTAATATTTTATTTCAAGTTTACTTGGTTTCAGACTATATTTTGTTTTCAATTTTAAGGTGTATTTTTATCCATGTAATTCAAATACAAACGAACTATGTTTTAACTCTATCCAGACCACACAATTTGTCAACTTCCTAAAATTAATTTTATTACCTGATAATTTTCTATTTTCCTTGGCCTAGTCTTCTTGGGTTGAACAGAAGTCTTTTATACTAACGGGGGTATAAGGTTGATTCTTCACATTATAGCTTAAATTATACAAAGTTTTACCTGGGTCAGAAAATGCATAGTTGTGTAGTCAGACCGTACGGCAGTTAACAGGCTTAAAGGTAACGGGTCTCAGGCCAGCTTGATGTCGACATATGCTTTAAAACTATTTGAAGTAGGTGCTTGTACG
The DNA here is from genome assembly GCA_964059195.1 of Ectobius pallidus. Taxonomy (NCBI): domain Eukaryota; kingdom Metazoa; phylum Arthropoda; class Insecta; order Blattodea; family Ectobiidae; genus Ectobius; species Ectobius pallidus. The sequence continues at coordinate 116,997,932 of CAXKWD010000002.1, forward strand.
TACGGCTGGTGATGCCAATTGAATGATAAATGATTTACATTAACTTTCTGAACGCACAGATTTGAGATTTTTAATGTGCTACCGGTATATAACACACATATCATATATACAGGGTGTCTCAAAAAATGTACTAACACTTTGAATGAGTATAAAACATTATTTATCAACATAGAGACAAGTTTAAAGGCTTGAATTATTATTTATCAACATAGAGACAAGTTTAAAGGCTTGAATTACAGATGTACAGATTACAGATTACACTACCATCGAGACATAAGAGCTCACCTCCATGCAGCTTATCCAAACACATGGATTGGACAAAGGGGTAGTATTGAATACCCTGCGCGTTCCCCAGACCTCACGCCAATGGACTTCTTTTTAAGGGGATATCTCAAGGACAGAGTTTATCGCATAAAACCAAGAACAATTGATGCACTGAAATTGGAAATTGAAAGACAATGTCGCAAAATTCCAAATGAACTGTGTCGTGACGTTTGCGTTATCAGCTTTGTCTGGACAATGACGGTCATCAGTTTGAACATTGCGAACATGATTATTTAATTACAGGTTTCTTCTGTAATTCAAGCCTTTAAACTTGTCTCTATGTTCATAAATAATGTTTTTATACGCATTCAAAGTGTTAGTACATTTTTTGAGACACCCTGTATATATTCATATCATGAATACAACAGCCTAGACAGAGATCCAAGCTATTCAGTTGCAGCAGATCTTGATAGTATTTCTGAAGGTAGCATGCATACTAATATAGATTTTGTTGAATTATTCCACAGGTACGACAAGCCCTCGCTTCGATCAAAGGTAAAAGCTATAAATGATAAGTTGTGGAAATTCTCTAGTGATCATATTAACTTCAATGTTGTTTCTGTTAGCAGCCTAAGAAGGGAAGAGTATACCAGGCATGGACTCCATCTCAACCTTCGAGGAAAGAAGACACTGGCAGAACTGGTTGCAGAGGAGTTGAAGTGTAATGTACTAGATTGTAACAGGCCTATTCCTGTCATAGATGGTGGCTCGACTCGTTTTTTAGGGGGAATCTAAGTGAAAGAATCCAACAGCTTAGGCCTATATGCATATCTCAAGTCAATAGTAGTAATACACTTAGGCCTATAGCTAGAGCTAATAAATCATTTGCACTATTTCATCAAAACATAAGGGGGCTTGAAAATAAAATTGAAGAATTTAACTTAGCCATTCAGGATACAATTAATTCTAATAAACAGGAAATTCAAGTTATTTGTCTAACGGAACACCACTGTGCAGAAACAGATCTGGAACAATTAAAAATTGATAATTTTTCACTATGTTCAAAATTTTGTAGACATTCCATTAAATGTGGAGGTGTGAGTATATTTATCAAAAGAAACTTACATTTCAGTGATATAGACACAAGTTCATTCTGTAAAGAACAGGATTTTGAATGTTGTTCAGCCAGATTGAATTTTGACAATGATACATTTATAATACTAGCCATTTACAGGGCACCATCAGGTAATTTCAATTATTTTGTAAATCAGTTAGAAAGGGTTCTTAATTCACTGTATAGTACTAATGTAAATATTATACTGTGTGGGGACTTTAATGTAGATTTCTCAATTGATAGTGAGAAGAAGATCAGACTGATATCTTTATTGGGTAGCTATAATCTAGATTTCATAGTAAACTTTCCAACGAGAATTCAGAACGACTCCCAAACAACAATAGATAATATATTCATAGATATAGAAAAACATTTTAATTTTAAAGTACTTCCAATATTAAATGGATTATCAGATCATGATGCACAAATGTTAGTGCTGAACAATATTAAAGTAAATTCGAACAGTAAACATGCTCATAGTAATATGACTAGAGTAATGAATGACGATTCAATTTTAAATTTCAAACAAGATCTTGCGAATGAAAACTGGGAATCTATGTTATCCTATGACAAAGTAGATAGTCAATTAAGTGAATTCCTAAACATAGTGTCACGACATTTTGAGGCAAATTTTCCAAAAAAGAAAACTGCTAATTTACCTAATTCAAGGAATAACACATGGTTAACTGCTGGTATTAAAATATCATGTGCAAACAAAAGAGAGCTCTACCTAAAATATAGAACCAGTAACAACCAAGCTCATAAGGAATACTATAAAAAGTATTGCAACATACTGAAGAAAGTAATCAAAGAAGCAAAATGTAGGCATTTTTCACAAGTAATTAATAAATCAAATAATAAAGTTAAGACTGTATGGAATATAATAAAAAACGAAACGGGGAGAACAAAGGGAAACAATGATTGTACATCATTAATATACCAAAACATAAAACTAGACAATTTATCAGACATTACAAATGCTTTTAATAGTCACTTTATAAATATTGCAGAGAAATGTATTCCTATAAATAATATTAACATTAAGGCAGTACACCTACTAACAAAATCTACAGTTTGGAACCATAGATTTCAATTGAACCTGACTTCCCACATAGAAATTGAAAATATAATCAAGTCTCTCAAAAGTAAAAGCTCGTCTGGATGGGATGAGATAAGTAATAAGTTATTAAAAAGCTGCTCATCGGAACTCAGTAAACCTCTTAGTCACATATGCAATTGTTCATTAGAAAATGGAATATTTCCAGAAAGACTGAAGCATGCTATTGTTAAGCCCCTCTTTAAAAAAGGTGACAAAAATCTACCATCAAATTACAGACCTATATCACTCTTAACCTCATTTTCAAAAGTTTTTGAAAAAGTCATGTACAACCGCATAATACACTATCTTAATTTGAATGACATTCTTACTTCATCTCAGTTTGGATTTAGAAGTGGCATGTCCACTGAGAATGCTACATTTCAACTTACTACAGAAATATTGGAAGCGTTAGATAAAAAGAAATATGCTCTGGGAATTTTCTGCGACTTAGCTAAAGCATTTGACTGTATAAATCATGAAATATTACTTAAAAAATAGGATCATTATGGGTTCGATAATTTAACACTTAAGTGGTTCAAATCATATCTTTCTGATAGAACTCAAAAGGTAATAATAAATGGAAATGAATCTAACCTAGGGATTGTTAAGAATGGGGTACCTCAGGGATCAATACTGGGACCTTTGCTCTTTTTAATTTTCATTAATGACTTGCCCTATAAGTTAAGTGACGAATCAAAGGTATTGCTCTTCGCAGATGATACTAGTGTACTTGTAACAGGAACGTCACAAGAACATTTATCAAGAATAGCTACAAAGGCTTTTCACGAGTTAAACACATGGTTTCTAGCTAATAAAATGACACTTAATATTGATAAGACCCATTTTATACAATTTAGGACAAAAAACAGATGTATCTCAAATCTTGAAATTAATTATGGAACACAAATCATACAAGAAATTAGCAATGTAAAATTTTTAGGACTGCAAATTGACCAAAATCTTGACTGTAAGACACACATAGAAATGATAAGTCAAAAACTGAGTTCAGTATGCTTTGCTTTAAGAATTTTGAATAATATATTAAAACAGGATGCATTACTTATGGTATATTTTGCATATTTTCACTCGGTAATGAGGTACGGGATCATTTTCTGGGGCAACTCTACCCATAGGGAGAAAATATTTAGATTTCAAAAGCGGGCAATAAGAATAATATGTGGAAAGAAAAAAAGGGAATCTTGTAAACCGCTGTTTGAAAAATTAAGAGTCCTCACTCTTACAGGGGAGTATATATACTCTGTTATGTGTTTTGTAGTGAATAATATTGATGAATTTCAAACTAATTTTAGTGTACATGGACGTACTACCAGAAACATGAATGATCTACACAGACCAAATAACTCGTTAAAACTCTTTCAGAAGGGTGCGTATTATTCTGCAGTACAGATATATAACAAGCTTCCAAACAACATTAAATTATTATGTATTCAAAGAAAGATCAAACCTTTCAAAACAGCTGTCAAGGAATTTTTAATAACTCACACCTTCTACAATTTGGAGGAATATTTCCAGCTTGGATAAATTTGGCAGCTTGCAGTTTCTGTAGACCTATATTATTGTTATAACATGCATGTATTTTTCGATCTGACATGTTCTATATCCTTGAGCCCCGCTCAACACAGGATCTACAGGACGAGATATCTACATCTACATCTACATCTACATCTACATCTACATCTACATCAATCATGCGCAAGGTAGAAACTGTCTACATCAGTGCTCTTCAACCTTTTATTAATTGAGGGCCAAATTATTGTCATGGAGGACTTGGAGGGCCGCATTGATTAAGCGTGTATATACATATACATATATATATATGTATGTGTGTGAATTTTGTCTCAGGTTAAAATAATTTACATGAATTTGTTATAACATTTTATATTTGTTGATAACTGTATTAAACATCAATATTGAAAACAATATAGGTCTACTTGACATATATTTAAACATGTTATAAAACTCAAAATTAAACTGAAAACATCAAATTTGTGACTTTTGTAGTTTAGTGAGAAATTTGACATTGTTCATCTTTTACTAATCTGTCAACATTAGCTTTTATGTCAGATGTGGCAATTCGAAGAGAGTTCTCTAAATGAGTGTCAGAGATACGGTTTCTCAGTTTCGATTTCACGTTCTTCATTCTTGAAAATAGCTGCTCACAGATGTAAGTGCTGCCAAAAAGAGATGCTGTGGCCAGAGCATGAGATCTGATTGCTGGAAATCGATCACCTTCAACATACAATGAGTAAAACTCCAGAAGTCCAAAGTTTTTAAATTTCTCCTGTAAATCGCTATTGCACTGAAAGTCAATAAGTTCCATTTGTATATTTCCGGAATAGTCTTCCACATTAACACTGAAAGGAGCACAAAAAAGCTTCATCATAGTTTTATTTTGCTTGAAGTCTAAAAACCTGTTGCTAAAATCTTGCTGTAACATGGAGAGTGCTTCGCTGTACTTTTCTTTGTTTTGAACTTCACATTGTGACAGTGTTGGAAAATGTGTGAAGTCGCCTTGTTGTACTTGATTCTTCCACAAACTAAGTTTCCTCTCAAACGCCTCAACTTGATCAAAGAGATTGTGTATCATAGCATTCTTCCCTTGTAGCCTAATATTCAAGTCATTGAGATGTATTGAAATATCAGTTAGGTACCCAAAATCAGCCATCCAACTGGGATCTTTGAAGTAGTGAACTGCCTTCCCTTTACTCTCCATGAACATGCAGATTTCTTCTTTCAAATCAAAAACCCTTTTTAAAAACTTTCCTCGACTGAGCCAACGAATCTCTGTGTAATAAATTACATCACCATACTCTGCATTCATCTCACTAAGGAAGGTTTGGAATTCCCTGTGGTTCAGTCCTTGTGATCTGATAAAATTCACGATTTTAGTCACATCTTTAATGACATCTTTGAAACAAACACTTTTTGCACACAAATTTTCTTGATGGATAATGCAATGATATTGTATGAACTTTTCATTTTCACTTGCATCTTTTCTAATCAGAGCTACAACACCTTCATTTTTTCCCGTCATTGCTGGGGCCCCATCAGTTACAACACCGCTCAAGTTATCCAGATTTAGGCCAAACCGGTTTAAAGTTGAAGTCAAAGCCTTGTAAATATCAGTGCCTTTAGTAGTGCCCTTCATTGGAAATAGTGCTGCCATTTCCTCGGTAATAGAGAAATTTTGATCGATTCCTCTAATAAAAATGGCTAACTGAGCTGTATCTGTAACATCAGTGCTTTCATCAAGTGCTACTGAATAAAAAACAAACTTTGAAGCACGGTCTTTAAGTGAGATTTCAATATCCTGAGATAGCTCCTCAATTCTTCTGGCAACTGTGACCCCAGATAAACTAACCTTTGAAAACAAATGTTTTTGTGTTGGGCATAGGATTTCAGCTGCCAATTCCATACACTGCTTTACAAACTCACCATCTGTGAATGGCTTTGATTGCTTAGCAATTTGTTCAGAAATGATATAGCTAACTTTAACACTTGATTCACTTTCGGCGTTTTGCCGAGTAAACGTAAATTGTTGATTCTCAAGTTTTTTCCTTAAATCTCGCACCTTATCCAATATAAACTGACCTTGTACTGCGTCCATCTTGGAAGCGTGCTTTGTGTCATAATGCCGCTTTAAATTGTACTCTTTCATTACGGAGACAGACTCATTACAAACCAAACAAACTGGTTTGTTTTTTATATTTACAAAAAAGTATAGATCAATCCACTTTTCTTGAAACACTCGGCACTCATCGGTAATCTTCCGTTTCTTACTACACGAAGCCATTATTCACTAAACTTAAACTAACATTCACTTGCGGGCAGACAATAGAAATAGGTGAAACAGACTGAGACAATGACACTGGCGTGGGTTGCGATGCTACGAGTGACCTTGAGCATCAGGGTTGCCACTTAACGAATTCCCTACTACGGCCGAAGCAATTGGCCAACTTCAGTGCTGCAATGTTTTCCTATTTGTTTGGAAACAAAATCATTCGGCGGGCCACAAAAATATACACGGCGGGCCGCAAGCGGGCCGCGGGCCGCGGGTTGAAGACCACTGGTCTACATGTTACGAGAATTCACCAAGCCCTTTTATATTGTGCTAATATACCATCCATCCTCATCCAATTTCGGAATCTAACCTGGAAATATTGTTGTATTAATTAGGCCAGTCCTTTATTCCATGATATAATATACAATGGGTCATAGTATCATACTCTATTATATTATACTACTGTCCCAAATTATGTTAAGAGGAATAATAGATCCTTAGGAACTTATGGACCTATTTAAATCCTTAAGAAGTGATTACATAACCAAAGAACCACACAGGCTAATGATTTTTATTCACAATTGTGTCATCCGAACATGATTATAAATAACTATGAATGCATAGCAATCAAAGTGGCTAAAAAATGACATTTCATAGGTTTTAATAACAACAGATCAACACTAGGGTTATCTCTGGCTGGCTTCTGAATAATCCTTTCTTTCATATGACTAGGTTTTTTAATGGTGAAATCCTCGTTTTGTAATTTTAAAACTATATCAAATATTATGTCTTCAGAAATAAGTACTATTGCACTTGCGTTGACGATGTCGATAACACAGTGTGTTGATATGACTAACACAAATAAAATAAAATAAACAACAAATGTTATACGTACTTAGACTTAGCCCTATAAGACTTAATGATACACTGGTTTATTTTGAGCAGTTTAGATTTTCAAACGCTTATACCTCAAAACTTTAAAGTCAATTTATTGTACTGCTAACTGCACCGGTAAGGAAAATCTTAAGTCTTGTGCAGAGAAGGATTTCTTTAGCATGATTTTCAAGCTAGTCGTACTTCGTCCTAACCCCTTACATATAAAAAAGAAAGCAAAAATACAAATTGTTCCTAGTTTGCGTGCATGAGTCGAGGACCTGTACCTGTCAATAGAAAGTAACTTCGATATTGTTACCGCAATAAAACAGAATACATTTCCCATTAAAGATACACAGCTTAGATATAAAAACGTAAACATTATTTATTAGTTAAAAGGAATAACGTCAGACGAATATACATTCCTACAGTATGTCATGGAGGAAGGAAGTTCGCAATAAGATGATACTGCATTGTTTACGTATTAATCTTATTCTGAAGTATGAATGTTGCCATTGTACACCTTCCGAGTTATTGTACTAATGAATACTGGGATATATATATTCTACGTTGGTTATGTATTGTAGTCTCTCTAGAGATAGCTATTAACAAAATTACAGTACCAAGTTATATTTCTTGGCTTGAAAACTGGTCATGGTAATAAAAATTGGAGTATTACTTAGATATGATGCATGCATATTACGAATATGGAAAACAGGCCGAGGGGGCAGACACTATACTGATTTAGCCTATACTAAACACATATAATAAAAATAAATCTACTTACATTTAAATGCAGTTTTGTCAAGACGGGTTTCCAACGATCAGAAGATATTTTCTTGTTCAGATTATTTATCCCACACCATATTCCGAAAGTGACTGTATTAAACTAGTTTACTTTTCTTTGTCAATACTCTCGTGGTTCAAATCCATACTGTAAACAGTTTGTATTCAAAATCACGACTGTTAATATTACACACTTATCACAACAAACCGACACAGGCAAAGTCTATTATTTTGGTTTATTTACGATCCCAATGTGAGTCAAGCTTCCTTACTGATTCATAAGACATGAACTGGTTCAGTCACTGTCCACGAGTATTCTAGGTGCGTTCATTAAAATGTGCTTGTTTATTCTCATCGAGTTTAGCAAGAACCTCTCATGGTAAATACAGCTTACAAAAAAAGAAAAAAGTAAACATTACTTACTATTTCTAGTTGAAAGGTATAAAGGTATATAAATGTACATTCTACTGGAAGCGTTCACATTTTCCACAGAAATTAATTTAAGTTTTGAAACAACTAAATCTATATTACTCATGTTAATTTGAACATGAGAACAGTCCACAGCACATGCTTTTTTTGCCACTAGGCCACTTCGTAAATATTTCTTGAAAATTTAAGCCACAGATTTGCTTTGGTTTGGATTGCTGCTACAACAAATGACATGTTTTTGACACGGTACTCTGATCTATGGCTTTGTTCTCACTCACTCAAGTTTTAAAACACTATCCACCTAAGTAACGTAAGAAAACCCCAATTCTTTCTTCATTTTGTTACTTTCCTCCTCAACCTCTGAGGTAAGCTTACACTTTTTTAGCCACTCGTCTTTTACGTTCAATCATCATCATAAACTCTGCCATTCCGACACCACCAGCGGTAATTCAGGAAAATCTAGCACTGGGAGTGAACGGTTTGGTAATATCAAACCGAAGTGAATACTCCGCGACTGAGTGCTTTGAGTTCGCAAATGGAACTAGCATCTCATGAGGTCATGAGGACTTTTTAATTTCTCAATGGAAATGTTTCCTTCATTCTATTGAGTAATGAGTGTTTGCTCAAAATTATTCATATCAGTAAATTACCCATCATTCAAAATAATCAGAAGAATGCATAGGTCGAATAACATACAAAAACAAAAATCTAACATACTTAAGTATTTCAGAACACGTTTCAGTAGTTCTGAACACACTTCATCAATTTTTGTTGTAATTTACTTACGGAAGGACAGCAGAAGAGTCGTTAAATCGGAAGTGAAGTGAAGTGATTTTCTGGTTATGTCAAATTATACAAAAGAAATGTGATGTGGAACTACTTCGTTATAGATTTAAAACAAGAGAAGAGAAATAGTGTGATAAAAGAATATGACAAAAACGAAGATATTATGTTTAATAGTTTGAGTGAAAGATTTCAGTAAACTAGACAAACTACTTTTAAATAAACTTCTAATTTCTTCTTTCAGTGTACATTCCTAAATATGAAGGTAGAAGCATTAAAATACTTTGTAATCCCTAAACTTAGTTCAGCTTGGGTGCTTATTACTGCAGTAAGTACACAACCTTTAAATCTCTTGGAAAATGTTAATATTATTTTTACAGGTTACAAAGGTCCTAGATGTTACGTTTAGGTTAGTATGCTATGCTTGTTACATATTATATTCTTTAGGATTTTATTGTTGCAGTATGGCATATTCTACATCCCTGAGCCCGGCTCGTACAGAATAAAACGTTCCATTGAATTTATTGAAGTTAAACTTCATGGGCTTATTTTAGCTTATGAAAATGGAGCCCTACGTTAATAAGAAATCAAATCGTGCAAGTCCAAAATGTTTTAAAAATGAAACGTTCAGTTAACCCTATATACGTATGACAGTCATTTCGTATCTGTCAGCTCTAATAAATCTGATTTCCCCCTTCTAATTTTAACATGTTGACGATCTTCTCAAAAGTCAGTTGAACATCCCTTCACATAAATAGTTAATTTAGTTTTTTTAATATAAACGTATAGCTGGATATTTCATTTATGTTAAAATTACAAAGTAATTGTAGATTATTTAAGTGGGGGTTCTTGTCAGTGTTGGGCCCCGCGATAGGGTCTCATAGACTGGAAACGGATAGGGGTGGGGAGTAGGACACAAACTGAATAGTGTGATTGGAGGAACAAGTGTACCGTTATGCTGCTCTCAAGTATATAAGAAGTCAAATTTGGACGCCACGCCACTGTGCTGTTGAATTCTTGTGGAACTGCTTGTGTTGTGATAATTTGTGAATATGGAGTCTTTCTTTTCATTGTTGCTGACCATTGGGTTTAATGGTTCAGATCAGGACAAGTACGACATCGTGGGAAAGCTCCCAGTTGAAATCGCTGTTATGATATTAAGGTAAGCTTATTTGCATTCCGTATATATTGTAACTGTGCTAAACATTCCACATTTTCGTTGTTTAAATATTTTCGGATTAAATGTACACTTGATATACTAACAGGATAAAGTCTTATACGTCATTATCAATATTATATTATATAGTTGAAGATTTTGTGGATACTAGAAGTAGGATGTAACACGAATGATATATTTTGCTATTGTTCACTCAAAATAAAGAATTTAATTAATATTTCAGAATAGTCACATATCAATTGATTTTTTTTTTGGGTCTATTCATAAATATTTTAATTTCCTCAATCTTACTGGCGAATAAAGATAGGCTTTTTCATTTATCACATAAATAGCAAATTTCAGCTGCTTGAAAGCAAACTGCAGTCTGTGTTTTCCAATTACAGACAAAGAACTGAATTTAATACACCAGCCATTTGTCTAAACCATCTCACCGTTTAGAAAAATCACTTAAATAATAGATTATTAACTTCTAAGAAAGTGCTTTGCTATTCAAAATAACGATTTATTTAATAGAAAATTATGTAAGCTATTAGTTATTTATTCTCAAGTATGGAAAGTAACTCCAAATAATTTTGCATGCCAAAGAGTCAATCACCATATTACATATTATGACTCCATGCTATATTTTATTCATTCCTTATAAAGTTCATTCAGCATCTATTTCCATTATTAGTAACCAGTTAAATTCACAACAATAACCAGTAAATAGACTTTTAATTCATAAAATTTCCAAAATAATACGTGTATAATGTTGCTTATGCCTGTCCTGAATTAACGGACGTTTTTTAAATTTCCCTCTTTATAGTAACTTCTATTTTGTTAAATTGATAAATAGCAAGCTTTGGATTTATGCAGTTGCTTAATTGGAAGAGCTATAGTATTTTGCTACATCATAATTTAACTTACGTTTTTTTATATTCATTTTACTATATCATATTACAATTATTTACTGTTCTTTGATGACGTATTCTCCATTCCGAGCCCTACTCATGATTGGATTCATAGGTGGGTTTCATTAATTATTATTTATAATGACTTAATCGCTACGAAAATGAAGCTATTCAGTATATGGATCCGTGTATGTTCAAAACATTGTATACTTGGCTTAATGGAAATTGCTTTTTTTCGGTATGGTTATGAGTATATTCTTGAATGTTTAAATATTTGCTTATGTATAAGATTGAATAACAATCATATTGACGAGGAAACAGGAAACTTGTTATACCGAGAAAATTCCTATATTTTATAGTCATATGAATGCGTTAAAAACTATTTGTAGGCCGTGGTAAACGTTAATTTCTATTTCTTCCAAAATGTTAATGATTGTGAAAGCTATTCAACAACACAGTGGTTGTATAATAATTATGCGCCCAATATGCTACTTGCATCAATCAAAGTTCCTTAAAAAACAAGGTTATAATTTACTTCGTGCTTAAAAGATAGGAATACAACATATCGTGCTGATATTTTGGTTCTGATAATAGAAGTATCTTTAATGTTATTGAGCAGAAGGAATACAGACAGAGTTAATAAGATTTGATACATAGCATACTTAGTACACCAATATCAAATTATTGTAAAATTATATCATTTAACATAAGAAATTTGTCGAATGAATAAAATGGGTTTGAAACTAATCATTTATGCAGCATAATTAAAAAAAAAACTTAAAATTGTCGAGTGACTTGTTATAAAACAGCGGTCCAATATATAAGTGACTATTTTGTGTTTTAGGTAATCGTCATTTTGGAAGCCAGATCATGAATAAAGTAATTTATGTGTAAAATACAATTTTTAAAGTAATATGTTAATATGGGTTCAATGAGATCACAGGAAATAGAGCCGCTCAAAATTAATACAAGGAAGAATATATATATATATATATATATATATATATATATATATATATATGAAACGGAAAAAACTCTTGTAGATGTCTGAAAACCATTAAATATCAGTCATACTACTAGTTGTTAAATCAATATTAGTTTTCTGGATATTATTTGTAATGTATTAAACATTGGTTATCATGTTAAATTCATCTCATTTGAATTGTGATTAGTTTGTTCTGCGTGTTAAAAGAAATCTTCATGTTACGTTTGAGTTAGATCGCTTTAATTCAAATTTGCACTGCATATTTTAGGTTTGCACGTTAATATAATCGCATTCACATACTTTTATCGTTCCTATATCATACATCTCTTAGCTCGGCTCGTGCAGAATAAAAAGTTCAATTGAATTTAGTTACGTTCAAACGCGTGATTTACCTAGGCTTGTATAAAAATGAAGTCCTACGTTATTAAGAAATAAAATTGCGTTAGCCGAAAATGTTTTAAAAATTATATTTATAGTTCCTACGTACTTATGTATGTTATAATCCATTTCGTACCTGTCACCTCTAATAAATTCTAAATTGCCACCAATTTTATCATGTGAACGATCTTTTCGAAGTCTCTTCAATATCCTTTCAGATAAATAACTTAATTAATTTAGTTTCCTTTATGAATGTATGGTTGGTTATTTAAGTAAGAATTACAAACTAAGTGTAAATTAAGTTACGTGGGAAATTGTTGTCAGTATTGAGACCCGCGATGGGGTGTCATGGACTAGAAAAGATATGGGTGGGGACTGGGGAAACAAACTGAATAGTGTGATTGGTGGAACAAATGTATGCTGTTCCCAAGTATAGGGGAAATCAAATTTGGACGCTCGCTACTGTGTTGTTAAATTCTTGTGAAACAGTTTGTGTTTTTGTGAGAATCTGTGAATATGGAGTCTTTCTTTTCTTTGTTGCTGACCATTGGGTTTAATGCTTCAGATCAAGACAAGTACGACATCGTGGGAAAGCTCCCGGTTGAAATCGCTGTTATGATATTAAGGTATGCTTTTTAGCATTCAATATATATGTTAACTATGCTAAACATGCCACTTTAATTCGTTCTTTGAACATTTTCTGATTTCTTTAAACTGTTGATATACTAAGAGCATATAATCTTATACGTACTTATCATATATTTGAATATCATGTTCCTAACAAATGATATTGTAAAGTTTGTCTAAAACTAATACTACTAGAAACCAATGCGTTGCTGTTTATTTTTCAATTAAAGCGGCACTACGATGAGTACATATTTGTAAAAATATGCCGTATGTAATATTTATACATGTAGTGAAATGCAAGCGTTTCGTTAAGTAGAGCCAGGAACGAGCCGAGTTCGAGTATATAGAACTTATAAACAGATTCATCCATAAAGTTATTCGTATTCAATAAATGTTAAGTAAAATAAAAAAACGAATTATTCGTACGGGGCGTACAGAGCATGAACTATTAAAATTTCCTTGAGATAACATTTCATTTGTGTTAGTTGCACAGTCATTTAATACAGATAGGAAGTTTATTGCATATCTTTATCACAGAATATCAAGCAACTTTCTGGAACAGTCCTTAATTAATTAACTGGCCTACATAAATTCCCTGTGTACATTGAAATTACATTCTAAAATCTTAGTTTTCCTTCTCAAAACACATGGTAGAATAAATATATTCCCCTGTTAGAATAATTACCTTCAACTTATGAAATATTATAACGTTTCATGTAAAACTACAACAGTTTTTTGAATTGGGGAAACTTTAATCATGTAAATTAACTTTATTGCCTGTTCTTAACCAATTTAAAGTTTCGAAAACGAAAATAAATACACTACAAGTTTAAAAGACAAACCTAAGTGCAATATATTATGATTTCGATTTGCAATTGCCAACTAATATATTTCTAACGTCCTCTGATCAAGTTAAATTTTATTAGTAGATACATTATTGCAACATATCCTTTAGGTTATGATCTTAGGAAACAAAGCTGTTACAATTGAATATTTTAGCAGTGGCATTGGTAAGTATAGAAATTAATAGTTTCCAATTTGAACTCAAGTGCAGTTCAGCTTGATAGTTCAATAATTTAAATAGAGCAAACATTTAGTTCAGCATGTTTTGCACTTAGAAGTGTGGCAGATTTCTCCACCAGGATGGAATACGAATTTATAATAATATTAAGAATAGTAATAATACTAATAATTTAATGTCGTGAACATGAATGATGTATGGACAGAGTCAATTAACATTTAAAATTACATATAATATAACCCTATATATTTACAGAGCATCTAAAAATTCATTTATATTATGAAAGAGATTTCTTGCTAACCATTGAAGAAATCTTCTTTTAAATCTTGAAATAGGCAGACCAAACGTATATGTGGGGTAACCTATTAAATAACATTACAGCCATTGCAGGAAAATTACGGTTTTTTTTCTGCCAATCTGGCGGCAGGTTCAACAAGACGGTGGTTATATCTTGTACTGTAGATATGGTAATGTTTTCTCAAATTATATAATTTAGGTTAGACTTAATGTTAAGTAGGCTTTGGTATATAGGCCTATATATAATTCTGAATTCTGACAGGATATATATATATATATATATATATTTCCTGAGATAAACAGGGGCTTACATTCTTACATTGGGCAATGCGTTACATATTTTGCTTATGTTCACTCGAAAAAAAGTATCAATATTTTAGTGTAGTCAGCATTCAGTAGGATTGTTTCTGTGGATGCATACTTAATCTTCTTGTTCTTACGGGCGAATAGAGATATGAAAGTGCCTTTCAAGTAAAAAGAACGAATTCCAGGGAGCACTTGTATTGAAGCAAACAAACAAACAAAAAGACCAATACGACACGTGCAGTAAGCTATCAATTTAACAGCTTAGCGTTTTAACCTACGTTCGAGGTACTTATGCCTTATGTAAATATTCTGATAACATAGGAAATACAGGACATAGGTACGGTTTTTCAATTAGCACTGTAATAATTTCATTCTTCTTAAGTCTAATGTAAATGTAATAAGATTTATGTACAGACCATTCAGTTAACATTGAAATAATATTGTAGGCTACTATGAATTACCTCTGTTTTATATCTACTTATTTAAATGAGAATATAAGGTGGACAACAACTATCGATTATTAATACAGATTTTTTGTTCTATTTTTCAGAATGCTGGATCCCCGTACGCTGGTGTCTGCATCCAGAGTGAACAAGAGATGGTTGAGTTTGATCCAGGGTGATGCTTTCTTGAGAGCTACAGTGAGAAGGCAGATGAGGAAGGAGATTTTGAAACATATCTATCCCGAGATGCGAGTCAAGATGCTACGATCTGCAGAGGATTCCCAGCGACCATTTTCCTACGTAAATGGAACCAAACCAAAGCCTTCAGTTGTACCAGGTAAGATCTTTTTCACAGATAAATTGAGCAATTATTCCCAATTTCCTTTCATAATATGAAGTAGACATTATGTTCATGTCATTTCGTTTTGAATAAATGAGTTTAGGTTGTACAAAATTATGTAAAATCATGAATTAGTGCAGCTAATAGTGCATAACGTTTACAATTATTACCATTCATATTTTTAAAAGACCTGCATCATTTTACAGTTAAGGGAAAGGACATTATAATAATTTACTGTTTGCAATAGACGCCGGATTTGTTTTATTCTTTAGGCGAAGAGAGGCAACATGTCATATGCTTAATTGGTTTTTGGAAACAAATAATAATGATGTAGGCTTTCACGGCCGGCTGTATCATTCATACTCTGTTTTTCCGGGCTTGTAGGCCGTGGTCCAGTGGGGTTGTGTCTACCCGACGTTTCGCCGAAAACTGCGTTCGGCATCTTCAGGGGGGGTTCGTCCTACTCCGGCACAGTTCTGAGTTATACTGACAAAGTTTTATGATCATATTATAAAGAAGAGTAAGTGAAGGTACCACCACAAACACAAACCACTGAAATGACTGATGGCCTATTTGCAGTTAGAGCGTGAAAATGAACTTAGTTATAATAATAATATAAATAATAATAATGATAAAGAAAACTATAGGTTTAAATTGCTATAGATATCGAACAAATATGAATGCAAAAACAGATGAAAAGTAATCAGAAGTATTTACTATGTAGGTCCATAAAATATTCATGTTGAAAGTAGTAATAATTAGCCCTATCAGACCTGAATTTATACACTGATAATAGGGCAATTACCAAATAAAATCATAAGTGGGCTCTAAGTTTAAAATCGATGAGGAAAATTTAATTGTATTTTCGATAGATGACAACCATAAGATGCGGATAAGAATCATCAAATTTTAACTTAAATAACTACTCTTTTAACTGTGTGTATATATATATGATTTATGCAGTTTTGGAGGCGATGCATTTATACGTCAGTAGTAGTGAAAAGTTTAAAATGTGCTTAAGTCGTACTAAATTGCTAATGTATAATTTGCACTGTTTTGTGTGATTTATTTTCTTAACCTCTAAAATCTGAAGGCCCAATTGGTTCATGATATTCAGTTAATATGAGTGATGACGTAAGAAGAAAATTGTACCAATAATTCGGTAAAATCCCTAAATCCATTTTGAATTGGAACTTCTATATTAATTTTCGAAAGACACATGCCTGTTTCTTTCGTCAACTTAAAAACATAAATAATACAGATCTTAACACGTATATGTAAAACGTTTTGCACCATGTATTTCAATTTAGGATCATATTATATACCCGAGAGGCTTGGCCATACACAGATGATTTCTTGGGGGCTCTTGCATACTTCCTCCCCTCAAGCCGGCGTCTATGGGACCACTAAAACATAGGCGGGCGTGGTAGAGTAAAGAGTAAAAACTAAGGGTATATTCTTAAACTTCAAACATACATTAGCTTCTTTGTACAGAACTACAATACGAAGCTTAGGTACCGGTAAGTAGGCTTACATGATAAACGGAGCACCATTCTGTAATCAGCAGTCTTAATTTTCAGCTGCCCCTCAGTTGTTTTTATGTTCGGATTTATAGCCCAAATGATCTTGTAATAATATCTGTATGTAAGTGAGGTATGTTTTCTGAGCCTTGATTCAAGAAGGTAAAAACAGCTTACCACTTTAAAAAAATCAGTTGAAAAACAATTTTAAAAATATGCAGCTACTTTTAAGGTTCGTTTTGGTGTAAAAATTATTTACATTTCTGCATTATTTTTGAAATTATGAATTTAAATGCAAGTTGCTGCGCTTTCTTATAAGCCGCTTTGAACCACCTATATAATAGTAATACAGTAGTTTGACACACTTTTTCCACAAACTGCATTTTTCTAAACAGTTTCCCTGATGATTAAAACACTACTGAACAGAGTTTAATAAAAAAATATTAAGCACATTACCTACAAAAATGACTGAAACCATGCCTACAAAGAATTAATTTAGGTGTTAAAATACTTTGAAAATCCGTTACACAAACTTGTTGTATGTCATTTCTGTTTATCTATTTAAAGCTTTAAAAAGAAAGAAAGAAAAAGAACATGAAAATGTTCAAAATGTAGACAAAATTGATATACTAAATACTGACGAAAAATGATATCAGTTCTAATAATTAACGTTTACATTTATTGCAAGTCAAACATTTGAAAATAGTCTTATTATATTTTTAAAAGCCTGGGTTTTCAGTTTATTAATTTTCCACTTGTTTTGAGTATTAATTTTGATTGAATATGGTCAGTTCTTTAGTGATTTAATCAGTACCTACCCCCGTATAGTATTCAAAATGTATTCAGGAACCAATCGACAAGTTTGTGTGGGTGTACCTATTAGCCTATACTGATATTGAAGGTTATTTAACTATGTTTATAACATGTATTCTAGTATCTTACCAGGATTGTTGTGTTTTCAGGATGTGGACTTCCAAATGGAGGACGCATGCCTAAACATCTATCTCTCTTCTATACATTCAGGTTTATGGTAATCCATGCAAAACTGTCCTAGTGACTAATGTCTGTATTTCAATATTGCATCATCTCACTGAATGTAACATTCTGCGTCAAGCGACCCTAACTTTGGGAGTGACTTGAGGAAAAACATGTAAGTTTTCCTATGTGCATAGTAATATGATGACCATTTTACATGTGATCTTTTACTGTTTTATTGTATAAATTACAAAATTCCACTTTACTTTCAGGTGAAATGATTTCTGAAGATCATTCTGCTCCTGGACCAGCCAATCGCCGATTTAAAAGGTCAGCTAACCAAAAGAAACACAAGACAGCCCCAAAAACAGCCAAAGGAAACTCATTAACAAAGGAAAAGAGAGGAATTCGCCTTTAAGGTAAGAAAAGCTTTTAATCCTATGAATTTCAGCGTTTTAAATTTTAATCTGCAACCTTGTTATTAGCTTTTTCTTGGAAGAAACTAATTACTTTATAAGGAGAAGATCGATTTTAATCAGTTTCGAAAATTAAAAATAATACAGAAATTATGAGATTATAATTTATAAATAACAAAATTGTACTCTTTATAGAAAGAAATATCTTCAGTTGAATTCTCAGGCTTACATTACTTCTAAACCATCTCATAAAGCATTTTTTGTAGAATACAGATCTGGTTCAGTAAAAGGTACATTTCATGCAATACCTAAATAGTTTTGAGGTATTCAGGAGATATAATTCTATCCAGAAGGTAAAACAAAAATTTAAAAATAATTTACCTGGAAATAAGGATTATTTTTCATGAATTTACATGTTACCAAGACTCTGAGTCAAACTGTTGTGAATAAATTATTATAAGCTCACGTCTATAATTCCTCCAGATCCCAAACTTGTTCTACAAATAGCAAGTGAAAACTACCAATCGTCTCCTTAAAGAATTCATTCTACATTTTCTCAAAGTCTGTGGGTTTATCAGACTATTGCTGAAGATGCAGGATTTTGATTTCTGACAATCATATTTTTAAATTAGGATATAAACTGTGACATTTCATTAGATTAATTCTGAATTATGAGTAAGTGTAGTTTGATTTTGATTCGTGAGGGTCATATTTTTTTTATCTACATTAATATTTATGTAACCTTTAAGAATTGGAAATGTGGTGTTCACTTAAAAGAAATCCAGTGCTTCCAGTTTTGTAAAGTTAGTTTGCTTATTAAGTACTGTTCACTCTTCAAAGCAAAAAGGTTGTGGAAACAGATTGTCATATATAATGTCCAAAATATTAATATTTATAAGAAGAGAATTTGACCAGGAAAGTGTTCCTCTTTCTCCATAACAAAAATATATATAAATTAAAGTTTTTAAATTCGTAATTGTAATACGACGTTTTAGAACTAAAAGCTTACAGATTGCGTCACTTAACAGAATTTGTTTCCTTTTTCAAATATTTTATTTCGTTAAATTCAGTTCACCATGACTCATATTTCTGTTAATAATAAACTTATAAAACGTTTTCTAGTTATTTGTAGTGAAATCAGTGACACAACCAAATCCTATAAATTCCATAGCTAGCTGTAGAAAAAAGTGGTACACACATCAAAGAATGTTTGTTTTATCATCCATATTCCCCATAAATAGGGGTAAATTTCAATGATGTGAACTTTACTAGTAGCATGTTCTTAATTTTTAATATACCTTACTTGGTGCAATTACGTCACCATCCCAAGGAAACTTATTTACCGAACACCAAAAGCAGAAGAAAGATTATGGTGTCCAATGGTTCAGATTATCAATTACCGCTTTACTACTTCCAAGAAGCTTTCTATGTTTTACAATCTATTTAATTAGTGAATAATTTATTTAAAATCTTTTGTTACAGATGGACGAGCAAATACGAAGAAGTAATTGGACTTCGGAATATGACTCCACTTCCTACAGTGAAGATACAGAATGTATGCGACAGTAATGGATCTCATTACGGCATTGACAGTTGATGAAAATGTGCGGAAATGACAATATGGTAATATGTTATTCGATATTATGATGCAGTTGTAAGATGTTATGATAACAATAAAGTAAATTATAATATAAAATTGTACTTGTTATTAGTATCATTCTGTAATCAAGGTTTCTGCAAAATGAAGCCATCTCAATACATTTGGATGGATCCTTGGATGAAAATATTATTTAAAGAATATTTAATATAATAATATTTAATGTGTATGACAAAGACTTTGTTCACAAGACGCCTTGCCAAAGCATATTCAGTCATTTCTCATAACATATAAAACTTATATAAGGATCATTAATGAGTTACTGTATAAAATTATTATATAAAGAATTAATGGCAGTAAAATTAACTAGGTATTTGACATAGTATTTAGCTTGTGTTTCTTTTCATTTCCATAATTTAACACGATACAATAAGTTTTATAAAATTGTGGTGTCCCTGTTCATTTATTTGTAAGAAACAGAAATCTTGATCCAGGAACGCAGGATCGGAGCTCAGCCCGATTATGCTCTATAAAACTAAGAGAAAAACTGGAGAAAATTTCCCTTGCGAGCATTGCTTACATTTTACATAGTCCATCCTACCTCCAATCCAAGCCCAATCAGAGTCTGAGCACGAGGTGCAGTTTTCGACGCCGACAGCAAAGCAGTAGCATACCTGCGTTGCGCTGTGCTTTTCAAGAAGTTGGAAACGTAAGTATTTTGTTATATCGAGCAGCATAGAACGTCTCAGGTAACAGAGTGTTCACATTGTGAAAAGTCAGGGAAATCTGTAAAGTAAAGGAACAAGTCAGGGAAATTTGTATATCTAAAAAAAGAAAGTGGGTGAAATGTGAGGGACATGTTATGCTCTAGTCTGCTATAAACCAGACGGTGTAAACAATGTTCTTTTCCGTATTTGAGCTAATCGTTTATTTTTGTTATAGGGTGGAAGAAACAGCTATTTTGTCTTGTTTTTACATTGAACCTTGCAAACATTGATTCTTTTGGTAAGGGAAAATGTAGGATTCTGGTCAAGGAAAGTCAGGGAAATTTATTTTGAAACTTCTGTGGACACCCTGTGTGAAGCAAAAGTACTTTAGCAACAATACTGCATTTCATTGATTAGTAATTCAATTTGGCTCTTTTTTATGAATGTTGGAACATTACTGTGTGTAACATCTATCTGTCTGTGGAAAAGATATCACAAATTCATCCTACAAAAAGTAAACATTCGGAAAGAGGTTTAGGAATTTTTGGTAAGACGTGAACATTAATCAGTTGACAAGCATGAGACAGACTCGTCGAAGTTAGAAAACAACATTCTTCAGCGGAATTGCAATTTCGGTACATTTCTACTAAAGTTTCGCTTTCATTTATTCACAGTTTGAAAAATCAGGAGAATGGCACGAAAAAATAATACGTTTAACAGTATAAGTTCCCCATTAATACTGACAATTGACGCATAGAGACTCACCACGAGCGTTTTTGAGTTTACAATCAAATGAAGGCATATAGGCTGTTACATAATTTACAGCATTTCTTTCTCACAGTTCGTTGCAGCTCATGTTATTAATAGCATGATAAACAGAAAAAGATGGATATATATCCACCTTGAAAGTTACTGTACAACAACAGTGTAGGCCCGGTCACAACAATCACTTATAAGTGTGCCTCACAGTATGACACAGTCGGTCAGTGAGGTAGACTATTAAGGGCAATCAGTCATAGGAGAGAATGGGCCCGCCAATGTGGCCTAGTGCTTAGGGTCGTTCCCAATCCACCTCTGCCCCTCTGCGGGGAGACAATCATAGGAGAGATGTTCCATCTGGCGCTGTGAAATGAACTTTGGCTTACCTCAGTTGGTAGAGCATTGACACGGACAGCCAAAGGTCCTGGGTTCAAATCCCAGTGTCAGAGGAATTTTTCTCCAATAATATTCTCATGTAATGTCGAACAGAGACAATAATATGCGGTTCATGAATGCATATAGGCTATATCCACCTAGATAAACTAGAACTCATAATCGATGTGAATTAATCTTCCATAATATATCTTGAAAATGTATTATAACATTAAATGGAAAA
This sequence comes from Ectobius pallidus, assembly GCA_964059195.1. NCBI lineage: Eukaryota > Metazoa > Arthropoda > Insecta > Blattodea > Ectobiidae > Ectobius > Ectobius pallidus. Next base: position 117,020,136 of record CAXKWD010000002.1, read on the forward strand.
TAGGATCTGCAATCTTTGGTGGTATAGAACATCCTAAACTCTGAGTATAAACATTTCGTACCTACATCCAGTCTGCAGTACATAACAAGCAATTTATAAAGGAAATTTCTGTCATACGGTATTTCAAACTAGGCAGTCAAAGAGGACTGAGATATCAGAAGCAAAGCGCCACTAAATTGATAAATGAAATAGTTAATTATTAGATTATTTAAAACGAGTTTGTTAATTTACTGCATTACTTCTCTAACATTGGAAACAGGTCCCAAGAGGTAGATTGAGAAGACAGTGGAAGCACGATAACAACAAGAGAAGATTATCATTCTTAGCGTTGCAAGATCTGTCAGAACACCAATAGTTGAAACTTGAAACTTCGCAGCAGTTTCGTCTGTTCCGGCAAAGTTTCTGTCCCACTTCCGTTCTAATAAATAAAAGGAGAGTAACGGGATCTCTTACTCGCGAGTACGGCTGTGTATTTCAGATGAAATCATGCAATAAAGCAGAATACATTACGTGCATAAAATTTTATTTCGGTACTTGTGGTACACGCGTTAGTCGGATCTTACTACTTTTTTTTATTAGTTTTGATTAGGTAACTATATACTTTACAACATAAATAACATTCATTTAATAACTATAACTTTTCACCTGCTATTGACATAGGCCTACATAGGCGTCACCTCAAAAATTGCTTGATGGATTAATAATGACGATGATGATTGTTCTGCCCAAAGGCAGGTCCACACCCCAGGATTAAGCCATGGGATGACGACATTGACTCGTCCGAGGTGATTCAGACAAGGGTGGTGCCGCAGAGATATGCCATTGCCTCTCGCGGGATGGGAATGAAAGGACACAACACTCAGTCCAGACCCCATGAAGGAAATTTTCCACGATGAAATATCGCCGACCCGGCCGGGAATCGAACCCAAGGTGGAAGGTAATCAGGAAGGAAACTCACCTACTGTGGCGGACAGATTAATAATTTATCTTAAAATATGTACAGTACTGTACTTATAGCGACTTAAATTGATGAATTTTTATATTATAATATAAATTCAGCTCTGAAATGGTTAAACAGATATAAAATACAAAAAATACAAAATGATAGTAAAAATATATTTCTGTGCAATACAAACGTTATCGGTGTTACTTTAATCGAATTGCCTACATTTGGAGGTTAGGGGGTTTAGGCTCTTAAACTAAGAGGTTTAGGCTCTTAAACTAAGAGGTTTAGGCTCTTAAACTAAGGGGTTTGGGCTCTAATGGTACGTTCACACTGAGGGATTTGTTGCAGACACAAATACTCCAAACAAATTCCAGATCCATTTCCGTGATTCTTGTCTCTGGATACTTATCCTAAGTACATGTTCTTTGCACAAATATCCCATGTGAGCGTTCACACTGAGGAATTTGTTGTCAGGCACAAGTTTTGCTTTAGATGCATAAACGTTTGCTTTTTTCTGCTTTAAATGAATTGATGATTCACCCAGAACAAGTTTGTAACCCACAAACACTCAATTTGCGGAAGAAAATGACAATATTATACTGTACTAATGCTGATTAAATCTTCCGAGCTATAGGATCAGGTTAGTCGGCAGTAAAAACCGGGGATTTATATTTATCTGGGCAGTCAGTATTTTTAATTCTGAATTTTACGGTAAGAATGGTTTATTAGCCATTCATATTTTAACTTTAAAGATGTGTTCGGTCGCATAAATTTTTGTAAATTCAAGCTTGCTTAACTTTCTTTAGCAGAGCGTGTTTTATGAGCCCGCAGTTTCGCAGTCAAGCCGATCGGCAGGTGTTGAAACGATAGCCGATAACTTCGATCCATTGTAGTCGATAGAGAAAGGGTTTGTTTAACCTCGCAAAATAACTGTATAATCCATACTAAAATTGTATATTATTGTGAGGTGCTAGAAGTGCCTACCCTTCATTTACCACATATTAGGCTGTATGTGACAGCTTCGTTGAAAATATGCTTCAAGATCTACACAGACACTTCATCTGCCACGAATCCCGCCTAGGCCTAATTCAATTCTGATACTGTTCTAATATCTTTTCTATTTCATCAATTTTTTCAGTAAGCACATGTAGATGTTCTCTTGATTATTTCATATTAAACACAGAATCTCTTCAAGGAAGAAGTGTGCCTATAACTTAGGCCTAAATTCAAATTTTGTGCAAAGGGATTATGAATGTGAGGGAGAATACTTCTACCTCGACTTATGTTCTATTTAGAGCACTCCATAGCAAAATATCGGCGATTTCGTAAAATAAACAGCGTGAACGTAGCAATATATCTCATGGGATTGATCATAGCCACAAACAGAGTCAACTGTCACAAGAAACATGATATAGCACATTCGCAAATAGTATTTTCGCTGGGATCTGTTCAATGTTTTCGCTTTCGGAGCGTAAACAAGAACTTGAGGCGAAACCTTGTTTCTGGTACATTTTATTCACTGTTTGTGTCCGGGAACTAGGAATATGTTCAATAGGTTTACGACTTGTGGGAAATAGGTTGCTATACATGTACCCGGACACATATTCTTGCAACAAATTCCTCAGTGTGAACATAGCTTTAAGGGGTTTGAGGGGGTTTGTCCCCAAGTCTTGTTAAGTTATGTTTTATACCTATCCTTTGGTAAGGTCGATTAGTTTAGTTAGTTTAGTTAAAACTATAAATGATAATGTTACAATACCGGTACTCTTGTTCTGAGTGGGGGGGGGGGGGGGAGCCCCGAAGAATCTAATTCATAAGCCCAACACAAATTTAATACAGTGAAAGTAGAATACTTAGATAGGCCTACAAGTTATAATACAGCTAATAATAAAGTACAACTGAAGTCTAACTAACGGTATAACTGAGTATCAGCAAATATCCAAGTACCTTCATTTCCTTTGAAAATTACGTAAATGCTTTAATGTATCGCATACAATAATTCTTTTTTAATATACACAGAAACAGTTTAATTTGAACCGAACGGGATATCTAAGGGTATTCGTTATTCGAGTTAACGAGACGAACAATAGGGTCAATGCACCTGCGAATAACACACATGGTTTGATAAGTTGTAATGGTTATAAAATTACAGCTGTGCATTGCTAACGTACATATCCGTCGCCAGTGTGCCGGAATTATGTCCCGCTTTAATTAACTTATATGATTGTAAATCTACAAACAAGAGACAGTAGCACTTACGCACACATTCTGTAAATGCCAACGAGGTTGGCCAAAATCGAACACTTGAACTTGACAATAGTGAACCACAACCTGACCTACTGTTCCACCACGGTCACCAAGGCAGATTTCGTTTGAATATGCAGTTGATGTGCAATGAATACAATGTTCATCAATATTAAATGAAACAGTACTTGTCCTGTAGAATTGATCTTCACCAAAAAGAATAATATTGAAAAGTTCAAAATATTTGTTCCGAAATTATAATTCGGATGATTACAGTGAGTTATAATACAGTATAAGAATAATAAACCACACACTAAAATATCGCCAATTCATAACTGAAATAATCCTTAACTATACGGTACTTGGAGATGAAAAATTTCGTGGCTTGGTTCTAAAAGGGCCAATGTCATAAAACTTGCTTTCGAGATAACTGACTTGAAACCTTTGTAGAAGTAACATTTTTTTGCTAAGAACTTCCGACATTGGCCTCTAAGGTTTCTGTATTATGTCTGTTAATAGCAACATACATTGGCACTTTTATTATACGAAAGTTAAAGACTAGCCGAGCTCAATAATGCATAGATCTCATTTTTGCAAGGAATTGACATTGGCCCTTTTAGAACCAAGCAACAGTAATAGTATATTGCGATACAAGTGCCGTAAGGCACGTTTACGGGTCGAGGAAACAGATTGAAAACCCGAGGCGCAGTCGAGGGTTTTTAAGTTTTCGAGACCCGTAAATGCCTTTACGGCCGTGTGTTGCATGCTGTTTTTTGCAACATGGTTACTTATATCAATTTAATTATATTAATTGTGATATTACCTGAAAATACTTTGTAAATACATTCTTGAAAATAGATGTTTATTTCAGAAAGTGATTCGCATGTGTTTGATGTTATGGGAACCGAATATTTGTCCTCGGGCCATGTCCATAAAAGCTTGTATTATGAAGTGTATCGTAATGAATTATGACGTAGCGCTTGGACCGTAAGTAATTTAACCTCATCGCAACGGTGATGTGTAATCGTACCGGTAGCGAAAGTACGAAGTTACATCAAAATTTTGTTCTTCTCTGTGGATTCGGCTTTCCCCTTGAGAAAAGCTAAGCTCTTGAAAATTCAGCTTTTCCTTTGTAGATCAAGTCTAGTGCTGTGCTGTAGTCTGGATGAGGAAGTTCAATAAGTACAATATATTTACGTAACTAATAACAAAAGAATGCTGTAGTTTATTTCCAAATAAAATATACAGTAGTTGTAGCCGGTTCGACGTTCAAGTTTATATGCCCAATCAGTCACAAAAATTCAGAGTTTTTATACCAATGAGTACGTGACAAAAACAGCATATTTTCGGTGTGGGTAGAGAGACGGAGGAAGCTTAATTGTTATTTCAGCAAAGAATTTGCTTGTTTAATTATTATTACTGCCTTAAAATTAACATTAAGAAAAGAGAAGGAATTTGCTGAAGAGTGCTGAGTGGTCTTAGAGTTCATTTCTCCTTGCAATTGGAGCGGAAATCCTTTACATGCCGATCAATGCGTGCAATACTGACACTCTTATTTTACGTCTAAATTTATATTCTTTCGCAAATTCTCTACAAGTATTTCTCTAAATAAAATTATTACAAAACTTTATCTATCTTATTCCTTTATATTATACCCTTACACGACACTTCCCTCCATAAAAAAAAAAGTTTGAGGTTATTGTACCTCGAATCTTTTAAATCTTTACTTCTGACCAATGAATTTGTCGTTTGGAAGTTAAAACTGTATCACTGGATGTGGTTGCTTCTTCCTCTCTCTTTACAAACATATTTTCTACATTCTCATTTAATTTTGTTTTGGAAAAAGATGAAATAGTTGACAATTCTATTTCATTTACATGTTTTGACAATTCTTGCTCAAGTTTAACCTTTTTTCTGCTGGTCACGTTTTTTTTACAAAAATCATTCATACAAAGATTAGGTTGCATTGCATGAAAAATTGTTAATGTACATGATCTATATTTGTTACTATAACAACACAATAAAATCCATAAAATTATTATGCCTATTACAATATAAAAATACAACCATATGGAATCAAAATAGATTCTATCATTTTCTTCCATTGATTTCTTTCGTTCTTCTTTCATAAGCATGGTTAACTCATCCATGCGATAACCTGTATATTTTAAATCTTTTAAATAAATAAAATGTTAAAAATGGTAATTCAATTGATTTACGAACCATAGTTCCTGTGTTGGTAAATCAATACAACATGACGTATTTCATAAAGCAATTTAAATCACATCGTGATGAAAATTTTTTTTAATTTTTTTCTTTTAAAATTATTCCTGAAATCTTTGCATCTTTAATAACATTATTTTACCTCTTCTCTTTAACTTTTAAACATATTTTTATTCATACATATTCATGTTGAAATTTCATCTTTAATTATTACATATTATCTATATTTCACATTTGACACATAACAATGTAGCACATATACCTTATATGTCAAATAGCATGTGTAGCACATTTTGCACATAACAATAAAATGCGACTAAATAATGGATTCCATAAAATATTTTTTATAAAAACCTGTTTTAATAACATTGTACCGACCTCTAAAACTTTTTGCGTAAAAAAAATGTTTATGTGTAAATATACATTCTTTTTCTGGTATATAATTATATATTAATAATTCTCTTTACAAATATATATATTATAGTATTTGGTTGCTTACATGTTTTAACATATATTTGCTGACATAATATAAATTTATCTGATGGTAAGTATGCATATTTAAATTTTAATTGATTTGGTTTGCCTAGATATATTGAATATATTGATATATTGGTATATTGAGTAATATTACTATTATGGATAGTGAGTATTACTATTGGAAAATAAAAAACATAAAAACGGGATTGATTAAATAAAATACTCGAATTTCATTAACCAACTTATTTTCTTAAAAATAAATAATTGGTTCTAATAATTTAATGGCTTGATTTGGTACAACAAATGGTATAATATATGTATAAAGTCCTTTATCGTGTAATATAGCATTTACCTTTTAATAAATTATCATTTGTAACTGAATAACTTCTAATTGAGTATGTAAGTATGCTTCAATTAATAAATCAAAACTATGTTGACATTCAAAAATAAAATTACTTAAGTGTCCTATCCACGATGAACACATATTCTTTTCAAATGCATTAAATTGTATTTAAAAACACACAAAAATGAAATTGGTCATTTACGCAACTGAAATATTTAATGCAAAAATAGTGGCTTTCACTATTGATATTTATTTCAAATTTAATTGCAATATATTTTCATTTTGAAATTCTAAATTTCTCAATATATTTTTCAATTCTTTCGAAGTATTTTTCCTACAAAAATAACTCTTTTACTTCTATGTGTATTCAAAAAAATGTCTGTCATTTCACTAAAAACTTTAATTGATCCATTTATCAATATTCCTTTTAAATCAAAATAAAATAAACTTTAATCACAATCTTTAAAACTGTATCATGGTTGATCTGACATAAATTTACATTTCTTACGAAAATCTCTTCATTTTGTTTTCGTACCTTGTAATTTAATACCTTGTATTTTCGTTCCTTGCATTTTACAGCAAATATCCTTTCTAATATTACATCTTAAATTTGCTTGTCTCGCATATCCTTTTTAGGATTGTTACATCTTAAATTTTTTGTTCTTAACTTGCTATTACATTCAAGTATCCTTTTTAGGATTGTTACATCTTAAATTTTCCTTAACTTGTTTTTACAAGATAATATCCTTTTTAGGATTGGATCTTAAGTTTTACTTAACTTGTATTACAATCAAATATCCTTTTTAGGATTGGATCTTAAGTTTTACTTAACTTGTATTACAGCTAAACCAGTAACAGAAGAGAGATTTTATTATACATTTTGGCACGAACCTATTACACAAGGTTTCGTCCTACCATTCTCATAATGGATACATTTTTCTTTGTTTGTTCCTTTTGAACAACAACCTGGTTACACCTTACTCTAGTGTACCTAATTTCTTTTCTTTGTTCTTCTTGAACAAAAACCTGGTTACACTTTTACCCTAGTGTACCTAATTTCCTTTCTTTGTTCCTCTTGAACAAAGACCTGGTCACCCACCTTTCACCATTTTGAACGTTGTTCCCTCTGGACACAACCTGGTTTCTCTTTGAACCTTTAAACTTTTGAACATGCATGTTCTTAACTTTTTACTTACTGTTTTCTCTTTCTTTCTTTCTTTTAATCAAGCTATTCCTAACATCTCATGCTGGAATTTCTATTTTACCTTACGAACATAGTCATCATAGTTGTACACAATTTCTGGTTTCTTTGTAAAACACTCTGTAGGTTAGCTTTCCTACTAAATATAACTTCTTAAAGGGATTACTTTGAATTTGTGTGGGGAGCTGCATGTAAATACTGCCAAAGGAACTCATCTGTTCCATTCATCTTGTTTGTTATTACAAAAACATCTTAAATATTCAACTAATACTTTATAAAACTTCTCTAAACTACCGTTTGACTCTGAATGGTAAACGCTAGTTTTTTTACTTTTTCTATTTCTAACTTACAAAGTCTTTTCATTAATTCTCCTATGAACTGTGTTCCTTGATACGTCCGTATCACCATATCATATTTTAATATAATTTAAATAATTTCAAAAAATATTTATTTCCTTGCTCTGTGGAATAAAATCAGCCTATTATATTTAATGCGATTTTATTTCATAAAAATTTACTTGTATCAGCTTATTCAAATGGTAACTTTACTTTTAGTGTCACATGTTTATTTATTAAACAAATAAAACAATTCCTAATATAATTTTCTACTTCGTAAAACATGTTTTGGCTAATTACAATATAATTTAATTCTTTCATGCGTTCTTTGGAATCACATAGGACCTCTTATTAGATCTTCCTGCATTTCCCTTAATATTCGTAATTTTCTTTCAAGTTATGTTGTTAATGAGATGAATGAACTGAATGACTTTCTACGTCTGCAAATGTTGATGCTGTTCTATTCTGTATGCTGAATAAACATAAATTCTGATCTCCTCTTCTTGAGACAATGAATGCAGATATCTTAACTTCCGCTGAATCATGGCTTTCTAGAGATGAACTGGTTTACAAACAAATTACTCGGGAATTTGTTTTTAAATTAAAAAGGTACTGAAGAAGAATATTCCCCAGTGAAATTACTTGGTTTAGTTTAAATAAACATTTATTATGCAGTGATCACATATCAGTATTCTGTAATAAATTATTTAAAGTAATTTTTCTTCTTCGTAGACTTGTTTTCTCAGTTTTAAATAAATTATTTAAACAAATATACTTTGGTGTTTTCCATTCTCTTTTGCCTTTTGAAACTTATATTTCAAGTAACTTATCTCATGTTAATAAGCTATTTATATATATATATATATTTTTTTTTTTAAATAAATGATTATGCTATTCGTTCCGAAATTTATTCTTATAATACTAACATTTTTGTAATGTTCTTCAAATAAATCAAATTTGCATATTAAAAGCTTTGAATAGCTTGAAATATATCAAAATTTTAATATGTTGTTTCTTCTGCTAATCATATACATATTATATAATTTTAAAAATTTTAAACACTTGGTTAATCAAAGCTTTTTAACTCTGTTGATTTTTTTCTTTAATTTTATTAAAAACTGGAGTGCTTGATCTAACCTTTTAAAATTTACTGTCTACATTTATAGCTTTGACAATGCCCTGTACTTAATATATTGGCTGTAAATAAATTATTATTATTATTATTATTATTGTCTGAATTTATCTGTTGTTTATCAAAATGGTATATTATTTCATATTCATATTCTTCTAAAATATTAAATTTCTAAAAATCTAATACAACAGGTAATGGGAAATTATTATTATTTTTATTATTAATTTTATCTAACATCATTTAAACTTATCAGTTTACTTCTTGTTGATGTCAAAATCTTTCAAAATGATTGGTCTAATATCAGCGTAGGTGTAACAATATGTTGTTTACTACCTTTTATCTCTGTTAATCTGTTGCCTTGTATTCTAAAATATCATTGGAGTATTCACAAATTTGTTTTATTTCATCTGCTCCCTCTTTAATGTGAACTAACCTTAATTGCGTATTTAATGCTTTAATTTTACTTCTTATTCTTAAATATTGAATAGTCTTTCAAAATTATCTCTTTTTTTAACAAAAAAATCTGTGTTAAATCACATTTACCGTCATTTAAATTGAGTATTAAACAACTAAATTCTTCTCTTCTTATATTACTTACAGTATACTACTACTCCCTCACAACAATATATATTATTTAGTATTTGTTTTTCACAATACCTAATTCTTTTCTCTATTAAAAAACTGAGCAAAAGTTTCTAAATATCCTGGTAGTTTTGCACAAACATTCTGTTGTAAAGTTACTTTTACTTTATTATTCTTTTTCAAATCCTCTCTTATTATTACATCCTATGCATCAAGTAATTTTTCCTTTACTTAAATTTTACTTATTTCTTTCTCATTGTACACTACCCTTAACTGTAAATTATTCTCTTGTAATTGAATTACACTGTAATTTATTCTTCTTATTTATTCCCTTCTTTTATCTATGAGACTATTTCGCCTTACTAATGACTACTGAACTAGTGTCAAAAGCACTAATCCAATTCCATTTAGCAAGTCCTCGAACGTTGCGTAAAAGGAAAATGGATTTAAATATTTCTTTTCTTTCTTGATTAATCTCTTTGTTACTATCTTTCTTCTCTTTGTATAGTCTGGCCTGGACCTATACCTAACTCTACCTGGGTGAACACATGGTTGAGCAGTTCAACTACTGTGATTCCCTGGTTTGTGGACTGAACTATCTCATGTCTCACAATGGTGCGGTGACCTTTTACATGTGATTGCCCTGCAATCCTTCATAAAGTGTCCAAACTTTTGGCACTTATGACATTGTATCGCTTAAGCGTATACATTTTCTTTTTCTTACCATTGCGTTAAGCAACTGGTGATCTCTCATCTTTGTTCTGTTTGGTTTAAAGCTGTTTACATTGGATCTGCGCTCACTCTCTTCTGTTTTAGTTCCATCAAAAATTTCTCAAAATTAAAGCTTAACTGCTTCCCGTATTACATTATTAAAATTACCGTTAATAAAAATAATTTTTAATAATCTGATTATCATCTTACTTCCACCTGACGATAAGTCAGCTCCTCATGACATTGTAAATTTTATTAATGCTGTCTAGTGCATTCGCAATCAGCTGTGCTACTTCTTACCTTACTGCATTACGTTCTCATTTGGACTTTGCCTTCCCTGACATAACTGATTACAATAATAAGCAAATGTTCTTTAACCGCATAATGTGTCTCTAATTTCTGTTTGACGTCATTCCATGTCAACTCATCGTTATTTCTGAAACTTAATATTCTTTTAAATTCTACGTTATCTTTGCAAGTACATATCGGAATAATGTTCTCTCTTGTGCCGGTTCTACCAAAGTGTATGCTGACTCTACGTTATCAATGAAATCATTAAGTTCTTTCGGATCTCCCGTAAAGCCTTTATCAAATAGTTTTGCTGCTGCCGTTATTGTTAAAAAGTCCCTATGCACATTAACTCTTAAGATTGTTTGTATTTGTGCTTCCAGCAATTCTATTCCATCTGCATTTTGTGGAGGAACCTGTCCTTCTAATTGTTCTTCCATAATTGAAAAAAGTTATTAATGAAATAAATAATATATTTTATTTATTTATTTATTTATTTATTTATTTATTTAATAGTTTTTATTATGAATTTAATTATTATTATGAACGTTACTACTATTTTTTACTTAATATTTCTTAAATTGGCTAATGCAGAAGCAGATCGCACATCCAATGGGGGATTTTACGTCGATCTACTGTATTACTTACTTGGTGAAAAAATGAAGAGAAGACAACACACCTCGATGCGTCACGGACAAAGCGCTGTCACACAGGTGGGATAGAGCCTGCTTACCGAAATGGCGCCTCCATTCTGGACTGCTAGTCCTCGAACCTCAGAATGGTTCCGGCTGTGAAAGGTGTCCGCCACTGATGCCTTCGTCTGGAAAATACCGGGGTTTCGGGTATTACCAAGCGGAAAGAAGTGAAGACGTCTCCTGGTCCCTCGGGTAGAAGAGTCCTCGGAAGTGAAGAGTAGAAACGTTTATAGGTATTCTATAGTTGTTATCGTTACGCCGTTCTCCATAGTTGTTCTGCAGCCACAAGTCTTCTGTTTTCTATCTGGTGTCCAAATGTAGTCAGAGATCTTGATCTAGGAGGATCTTTAGACAGGTGCTTCTTCAGGTATAAAATTTCTCTCCATCCAAGCGAAGATAAAAGTTGTAAAGTTGAAGTGTAGACTATCTACAGTTGATGAATTAAATCAATGAGCTTATATCCAACGCCGCTGCCACCATGATGTGTAATCGTACCGGTAGCGAAAGTACGAAGTTACATCAAAATTTTGTTCTTCTCTGTGGATTCGGCTTTCCCCTTGAGAAAAGCTAAGCTCTTGAAAATTCAGCTTTTCCTTTGTAGATCAAGTCTAGTGCTGTGCTGTAGTCTGGATGAGGAAGTTCAATAAGTACAATATATTTACGTAACTAATAACAAAAGAATGCTGTAGTTTATTTCCAAATAAAATATACAGTAGTTGTAGCCGGTTCGACGTTCAAGTTTATATGCCCAATCAGTCACAAAAATTCAGAGTTTTTATACCAATGAGTACGTGACAAAAACAGCATATTTTCGGTGTGGGTAGAGAGACGGAGGAAGCTTAATTGTTATTTCAGCAAAGAATTTGCTTGTTTAATTATTATTACTGCCTTAAAATTAACATTAAGAAAAGAGAAGGAATTTGCTGAAGAGTGCTGAGTGGTCTTAGAGTTCATTTCTCCTTGCAATTGGAGCGGAAATCCTTTACATGCCGATCAATGCGTGCAATACTGACACTCTTATTTTACGTCTAAATTTATATTCTTTCGCAAATTCTCTACAAGTATTTCTCTAAATAAAATTATTACAAAACTTTATCTATCTTATTCCTTTATATTATACCCTTACACGACAACGGCCATAGCAACAAGACTGTGTGGGAATGTGTCAACTTACGATCCATGTAAACAACTTTCGTAAGTAACACTTACTAGCTAAGGAGTGCAAAAAAGCTTTAATACGCATGCAGATGGAGATTTAGTACAGGGTCTTTAGGTGAATGCCATTCCTTTTCAGATACTACTGTGTCCTCCAACGCAACGGCGATATTGCCCACCTGAGAGCAACCGAAACAGCATATGAAATAAATTTGGCAGTAATTTCACCGTAGAATGTAATTTTTTTTGTACAATTTTTCGTTAAACTGCACTTGTGTTTGAAGAAAAAATAAAATATATAATTAAGGGCCTATCGTTATGTTGTATTCTATCCTAACGTTTTGAGGAAGGAAGCCAAAACAGAAGAAATGTGTAGGCTACTTAGTGGAACGGTTTTTTGCAATAACTGGTATTATTCCAAAGACTAACAATAAGAGAGGCTCTTTTCGTTCCTATAGCTATATGCGGATACTAGTATATTTGTAACAGAAAAATAACAAGAATATTTATAATGAGGAGTTAATTTAAAACAAAGCATAGATGTATCATGAAACGTAAAATTAGTTACTAAACTCAGAAATCATTTGTCATATTTATTGAAGTAACACAAGGCACAGGAGGAATTAGCAATATAACAATTTTTGGAACTACAAATTGACTAAAATCTTGACTGAAAGGCACAATGAAGCGACAATGATCGTTTTTTTTTGAACAATGAAGCGACCATTCTAGAGCTGAATTTAGAACGCTCTGTCCTAAGAGTTTTCAATGATATATTACACCAATATGCCTTGTGAATGGTGTATTTTTTGTATTTTCATTTTGTAATTCACTAAGGAATCCTCCCGTAGAGAAAAAATTTAAATTATAAAAGTAGCAATAGAAATAACATGTAGAAACCAAAAAAAGAATGTTTTAAACCGCTTTATGAAAAATTAAAAGTAGGCTACTCACTTTCACAGGGTTATATCACAGTTTATATATACATATAAAACACTGTTACATGTTATAAGGCGCAATGCAGATATACAATAAGCTTCCAAACAATCATTCAATTTGTATGTATTCAAAAGCAAATGTTAATCTTTCAAAAGATCTCTCAAGGAATTTTTGATAACTCACACCTTCCACAATATGGATGAATATTTCCAGCTTGAATACTGTAGCAGTTTACAGTATATATTATAACATGCAAGTACGAGTACATTTTATCATACTTGTCATATCGCTCAACACGCAATCTATAGAATAAGATATCTACATATACATCGACATCGTTATAAAACGTCACTTCCACCGCTATAAACAAACTTAACAAGCATACATTTAAATTATCAGAGTGAGCGAATACAATTTCGTCTTTTTTGAGTCATATGGAAACAATTAAAAATAAATTATACAAACATTTCAGCTTGATGAGCGAGGGGTTAATATAAGCTACAATGCATAGAATCCACCTAATGCCTCGTGTCCAACCTAAGAAGTCTAGGCTTAGGAGGTTGACATTAAAAATTGTGTGGTCTGGTTTGAGTGAAAACATAATTCGTAGCAAATCGTTACCATATGAAAGTAGTGTGTACATAAATCTTGTATTTGGATTACATGCATCTACCTTACATCTACATACATCTACCTTATAATTGTAAAACAGTATAGTTTGAAACCAAGTACACTTGAAAAGACTAAAATTGTTAAATTATACACTGACCTTCAGGCTAAAAATTATTAAAAAAAAATACCATTGATGAATGCAGGCCTACGATAATCTATGTCAATTAAAACGTTACAATTACAATACAAATGTAAAATGATAAAATAACTTCTTTATATATATATATAAATTAAAAGTTGTAAAGTCACAATACAATAAAGGGTGACAAATCACGAATCCACAATTAAAATTGACGAAACATTGTCGTTCACTGTTAAACATATATTTAAATCTAGACTCTTGGGTTGAACACAAGTCAATTATATTATAGGGGGTGTAAGCTGGATTCTTCACATTATAGCTTAAATGATACTAAGTTTTACCAGGGTGAGACTTTGGTTCAGGGCAAATGGGTTTTTACTAAATAACAGTAAAACTCAGCAAATGTATTTTAGTCTTAGAGATTTGCCAGTGCATAATAATCCAGACAGTGTTACATTTTTAGGTTTATACTTAGATATGAAATTAACTTGGGAACCACATGTTAAGTTTATTTCCACCAAGTTTTCTAGGGTAATATATCTAGGCCTATTGAGAAACTTGAAAACTGTGTGCCAGATAACTATGTGAGATCCGCTTATTTTGCATTTTTTCAGTGTCATTTCTTATGGTATATTACTATGGGGAAATGGTGTTCATGTTCAACGTATCCTTATCCTACAAAAGAAAGTAGTTAGGATAATAATACATTCCCATAAATTACTAATGAATGCATGGTTATAATTAAATATATCTTTTACTATATATATGTGTATATTTATTCTGTAAAGTAGTATCTCTAGAGATAACTTGGAACACATATTAATAGGCTAACTAAAATTACAGCACAAAGTTATTATTTCTTGGCTTGAAAATTGGTCATGGTTATAAAGTATGAAGTATTACTTAGATATGATGCATGTATATGCATGGTTTAATCCGATAAAAGAAGACATGAAGGAAAAAATATTCATGAGAATCTATGGGAGGATAGAGAGGCTTGGAGATTGGGAATACGGAAGATGTAGACACACAAAAAAAAAGTGATGATATTACGAATACGGAAAACTGGTCAAGGAAGCAGACACTATACTGATTTAATCTATAATACACAATAATAAAAATAAATCTACTGGCTACTACATTATTTTGTAGTTTTGTCAAGAGGGGTTTCTAACCATCAGAAGATATTTTCTTGTTCAGAAAATTTATTTCACACCATATTTTGAACGTGACTGCATTAAACTATAAGACTAAAAACTTCCTATACTTTTAGTTTACTTTTATTTGGCAATACTCTCATGGTACAAATCCAGACAATAAACAGTTTGTATTCAAACTCATGACGGTTAATAGCATACACTTATCACAACAAACTGACACAGGCAAACTATATTCCTTTGGTTATTTACAATCCCAATGTGACATAAGACAAACTGGTTTAGTCACTGTGTACCAGTATTCTAGGTGCGTTCATTAAAATGTGCTGGTATATTCTCACAGAGTTTAGCATCGAACCTCTCACGGTAAATACATCTTTCAACAAAAAATGTAAACATTTCTTATTATTTCTAGTTTAAAGGAATAAATGAATATAAATATTCTTACTACAGGAAGCGTACTCGTTTTCCACAAAAGTTAATCTCAGTTTTGAAACAGTACCCTGTACTGTTTAATAAATCCATATTGGCCATGTTAATTTGAACATGAGAACAATCCACAGCACCAATAGCACAAGGAAATCATCCTTTTCTTGCCACTATGCCAGCGCGTTTTGGATTTCCTTAATAGTTCTTGAAAATTTAAATCACAGATTTGCTTTGTTTTGGATTGCTGCTAAACATATGCAGTGTTTTTAACACGGTACTCTGATCTATATCTATTCCCCCACTCACTTCAGTTTTAAAACAGTATGTTACGTAAAAAACCTAATTCTTTCTCCCTTCTGTTTGAGTTGTCGAAGGATATGATCTACCAGCCATTATACATTTTTTTAAATATATATATAGTGATTTATAATCAACATCTGAGGTAAGCTTACACTTTTTTAACCCCCATCTTTTACGTTCGATCAGCACCATAATAAACTCCGCCATTCCGACATCAGTCATCACTTTTTCAAACGTAGACACCAGTAGGAAAACCTAGCACTGCAGTGAACGGTTTAGAAGTATCAAACCAAAGTTAATACTCCGCGACTGAGTGCTTTCAGTTGCTGAAAGATACTGAGTCTTGCAACCAACGAGGACATTTTAATTATCTCAATGGAAATGCTTCCTTCATTCTATTGAGTAAAGTTTGAGTGTTTGGTCAAAGGTATTCATTTGAGTAAATAACCCATCATTCAAAATAAACAGAAGAATGCAGACGTTATTCTATATCAGGCGGTTTGGAGTAAGAATAGAAATGAATATGTAGATACAGTTATTTGAATGTAAAAACGGCAATCTAATATATGGAATCAAAACGGTTTTCATTCAGTGAAGTGAAACGTTTGACTTTGGAACACAATACATAATATCCCACAATATTCGAGTAACATCTGAAAACAATTTACAACATACTTACTTAAATATTTCAGAACACATTCCAGTAGTTCTGAACACACTTCATCAATTTTTGTTTGTAATTTACGTACGGAAGGACAGCGGAATGGTCGTTAAATAAGAAGTGAAGTGAAGTGAAGTGATGTTCTGGTTATGTCAAATTATATAAATGAAATGTGATGTGGAATTACTTCGTTATAGAGTTAAAGCAATATAAGATAAATAGTGAGATAAAAGAATATGCCAAATAAAAAAAAGAGATTATGTTTAATAATTTGAGTGAAAGATTTCAGTAAACTAGACAAACTACTTTCAAATAAACTAGTTTACATCTTTCAGTGTACATTCCTAAATATGAAATATAAGAATTACAATATTTTGGAATTACTATATAATTTTCTCACCATTTAACTTCCTATCTCATGATGTCATGAGTCATATTATGAACGGGGACTTTTTAAATTATATCAAAGGAAGTTTCCCTTCATTCTATTGAGTAATGAGTGTTTGGTAAAAGGTATTCATTTCAGTGCAGTACCCATCATCCAAAATAAACAGAAGAATGCACACGTTATTCTACAACAGGTGGTTTGGAATAAGAGGAGAAATGAGTATGCAGATACAATTCTTTAAATGTGTAAAAACGGCTATCGGATGAGATGAAACGGTTTTCATTCAATTATGTAAAATGTTTTAATTTTGGAAAACAATACATCATACCTGACAAGTATTCGAATAACAACTAAAAACTATAATACAACACACTTAAATATTTCAGAACACATTCCAGCAATTACGAACACACTCAACTTTTGTTTGTATATGGAAGAACAGCGGAAGGGTCGTTAAACCAGAAGTGAAGTGAAGTGATTTTCTAGTTATGTCAAATCATTCAACTGAAATGAGATGTGGAATAATTTCGTTATAGATTTAAAGCAAGAGAAGATAAATAGTGAGATAAAAGTATATGTCTAAAGCGAAAAGATTAGGTTAATAATTTAAGTGAAATATTTCAGTTAACTAGACAAACTACTTTTAAATCAACTTCGTTTTCTTCCTTCAGTGTAAATTCCTAATTATGAAGGTATAAATATTACAATATTTCAAATTTACCATATGATTTCGTACCATTTAACTAACTAAGTTCAAAAGTGGATTATTTCATTTCCAAGAAATCACATAGATCCATGAATGTGTAAACTTAGTTAGTGCAGCAAATACACATAACCTACAAATCTCTTTGAAAATGTGAATAGTTATTTTCACAGGATGCAAAAGAACGGCATGTTACGTTTAGGTTAGCAAGCTATGTTTCCACCTTTCATTCTATGTCTGCTTGTTACTATATATCATATTCTTTAGGATTTTATTTTTGCAGTACGGCATTTCCTACATCCCTGAGCCCGGCTCGAGCAGAATAAACAGTTCCATTGAATTTATTATGGTTAAACTTCAAACATTAGCTTATGAAAATGGAGCCCTACGTTAATAAGAAATCAAATCGTGCAAGTTCAAAATGTTTTAAATATGAAAGGTTCAGTTAAGCCTATATATGTACGACAGTCATTTCGTATTTGTCAGCTCTAATAAATCTGATTTTCCCCTTCTAATTTTAACATGTTAACGATCTTCTCAAAATTCAGTTGAACATCCCTTCACAAAAATAGTTAATTTAGGTTTTTTTTAAATAAATGTATGGCTGGATATTTCATTTATGTACGAATTACAAACTAATTGTGGATTATTTAAGGGGGGTTCTTGTCAGTGTTGGGCCCCGCGATAGGGTCTCATAGACTGGAAACGGATAGGGGTGGGAACTAGGGACACAAACTGGATTGTGTGATTGGTGGAACAAGTGTACCGTTATGCTGCTCTCAAGTATATAGGAAGTCAAATTTGGACGCCACGCCACTGTGTTGTTGAATTCTTGTGGAGCTGCTTGTGTTGTGATAATTTGTGAATATGGAGTCTTTCTTTTCTTTGTTGCTGACCATTGGGTTTAATGGTTCAGATCAGGACAAGTACGACATCGTGGGAAAGCTCCCAGTTGAAATCGCTGTTATGATATTAAGGTAAGCTAATTTTTATTCCGTATATATTTTAACTGTGCTAAACATGCCACTTTTTCGTTGTTCAAATATTTTCTGATTTATAGTATACTACTGATATACTTGAAAATAAAATTGAAGAAGGACTTGAAAATAAAATTGAAGAATGGACTTGAAAATAAAATTGAAGATGGACTTGAAAATAAAATTGAAGAATTCAACTTAGCAATTCAGGATT
The DNA here is from genome assembly GCA_964059195.1 of Ectobius pallidus. Taxonomy (NCBI): domain Eukaryota; kingdom Metazoa; phylum Arthropoda; class Insecta; order Blattodea; family Ectobiidae; genus Ectobius; species Ectobius pallidus. The sequence continues at coordinate 117,038,990 of CAXKWD010000002.1, forward strand.
CAATTAATTCTAATCTACAGGAAATTCAAGTTATTTGTTTGACAGAACACCACTGTGCAGAAAAAGAGCTGGAACAATTAAAAATTGATAATTTTTCTTTATGTTCAAATTTTTGTAGACGTTCCAAAAAATGTGGAGGTGTGAGTATTTTTATCAAAAGAAACTTAGATTTTAATGATATAGACACCAGTTCCTTTTGCAAGGAACAGGATTTCGAATGTTGCTCAGCAAGAGTGGAAACTGACAATGACACGTTTGTAATAATAACAATCTACAGAGCACCATCAGGTAATTACAACTATTTTATCAATCAGTTAGAAAAGGTTCTTAATTCACTATATAATAATAGTGTAAATATGATACTGTGTGGTGATTTTAATGTAGACATGTCAACTGATAGTGAAAATAAGGCAAGACTTCTGTCCTTAGTAGATAGTTATAATCTAGACTTCATAGTGAACTTCCCAACTAGAATTCAAAACAACTCTCAAACAACAATAGATAATATATTCTTAAATAAAGAAAAAAACTTGAAGTTTGAAGTAATCCCAATAATAAATGGGTTATCAGACCATGATGCTCAGATGGTAATGTTAAACAATACTGAAGCATATCCGACTAGCAAACATGCCCGTAGTAATATTATCAGAGTAATGAATGATGTTTCAATTTTAAGTTTCAAACAAGATCTTGCAAATGAAAATTGGGAAACTATATTTACCTATAACACTGTTGATAGTAAATTAAATGAATTTCTAAATATCGTGTTGCGACACTTTGAGGCCAACTTTCCAAAAAAGACAACTACTAAAATACCTAATTTAAATAATAAAGCATGGCTAACCCCTGGTATTAAAATATCATGTGCTAAAAAAAGAGAGCTCTATTTACAATTCAGAACCAATAACAATCAAACTCATAAAGTGTATTATAAAAGATATTGCAATGTGCTTAAAAAGGTTATTAAAGAAGCAAAGAGCAGGTATTTTTCACAAATAATTAATAAATCAAACAACAAAGTTAAGACTATATGGAATATAGTAAAAAATGAAACAGGGAAAGCAAAGGAAAAAAGTGATTGTACGTCATTAATATACAAAAATAAGAAACTAGACAATCTATCAGATATTACAAATGCATTTAATAACCACTTCATAAATATTGCAGAGAATTGTGTTCCCACTAACAATACCAGTGTCAAGGCAATAGACCTTCTGACAAAATCTACAATTTGTAACCATAAATTTGAAATCACACTGACTTCCTCTGTAGAAATTGAAAATATAATAAAATTGCTTAAAAGTAAAAGCTCATCTGGATGGGACGACATAAGTAATAAGCTATTAAAAAGTTGCTGTTCGGAACTTAGTAAACCCCTTAGCCATATATTTAACTGTTCACTAGAAACTGGAATATTTCCTGAAAGAATGAAACATGCAATTGTCAAGCCCCTGTTTAAAAAAGGAGACAAAAATTTACCATCAAATTACAGGCCTATATCGCTCTTAACTTCATTTTCAAAAGTATTCGAAAAAGTTGTATATAACCGCATAGTTTACTATCTTAATTTGAATAATATACTTACACCATCACAATTTGGTTTTAGAAGTGGCATGTCTACTGAAAATGCTACATTTAAACTCACCACAGAAATACTGGAAGCGCTAGATAAAAAGAAATATACGTTGGGAATTTTCTGTGACGTAGCTAAAGCATTCGACTGTATAAATCATGAACTATTAATTGAAAAATTGGAACATTATGGAATAGATAATTTAACACTGAATTGGTTCAAATCATACCTGTCTGAAAGAACTCAAAATGTGGTAATAAATGGAAACAAATCTAATCTAGGAGTAGTTAGAAGTGGAGTACCACAGGGATCAATACTAGGACCTTTGCTATTTTTAATTTTCATCAATGACTTGCCACATAACTTAAGTGACGAAACAAAGGTATTGCTTTTCGCGGATGACACTAGTGTTTTTGTAACAGGAAAATCCCAGGAACAACTGGCAAGAGTAGCTACAAAGGCTTTTCACGAATTAAATATATGGTTCCAAGCCAATAAAATGACGCTTAATATCGAAAAAACCCACTTTATTCAATTCAGAACAAAACAAAGATGTACCCAAAACCTTGTAATTAATTACCAAACACAAAGCATAGAAGAAATTAGTAATATCAAATTTTTAGGATTACAAATTGATCAACATCTCGACTGGAAGTCACATATTGAAATGATAATTCCAAAACTAAGTTCAGCATGCTTTACCTTAAGAGTCCTGAATCAGGTTTTAAAACAGGATGCCTTACGCATGGTGTATTTTGCAAATTTCCACTCGATAATGAAGTATGGAATCATATTCTGGGGTAACTCGACCCATAGGGATAAAATATTTAAGCTACAAAAGCAAGCAATTAGAATAATGTGTGGAAAGAAAAGGAGAGAATCATGCAAACCGCTCTTTGAAAAATTAAAAGTCCTCACTCTCACAGGGGAGTATATATACTCTGTTATGTGTTATATGGTAGACAATATTGAGAGATTCCAAACTAATAGCAGTGTTCATGAACATATTACTAGAAACAGGAATGATTTACATAGACCGGTTAATGCATTAAAACTTTTTCAGAATGGCGCTTATTACTCCGCAATACAGATATACAATAAGCTTCCAAACAACATTAAATTATTATGTATTCAAAGAAAAAGCAAATCCTTCAAAGGATCTCTCAAGAAATTTTTAATGACTCACACCTTCTACAATATGGATGAGTATTTCCAGTTTGAATAAGTTTATAGTGTAGTATATTATATATCATTATTTATTACTTGCTTGTATATTGTAATCTGACGTGTTCTATATCCTTGAGTCCCACTCAACACAGGATCTACAGAACGAGATAACTACATCTACATCTACATCAACAGAATAAAATCGTACACTGTTTTTATCAGTATTATTATATATGTTTGAAAATTTTGAACGAAATAAATTATTTTCTAATTTAATGTGTAATTTGTATAGATGTAGTATAATATAAATGTTTTGTTCTGTAGAGCTAGAAAACCTCGAGGCTACAGAATTTGTCAAAAATACAATGACACAGTTATAGATATTCACTTAGAAATTAAACTAAATAAAAGTCAAAATATTCATACGAAGTGTTGAAACTGTGAGTTATTAAATATTTCTTTAGGCATTTTTTCTTTTACTTTGGTTAACAATCTTTTAATACATCCTTAGCGAATTAACTGGGGTACATAAACTATGTTTATGGTAATGGCACTTTGTACATTAGTTTCAAAATTTCCTACTACAAAACACGTGATATAATAATATATGTTCCTCTAACGAAATTATGAAATATATAATAAGTAGGTAAAAATGTAACAAGTGAATATCTATAATGATTTATTGAAAAAGATAATCTTTAATAATATCATCGATTGGCATACGTTGAACTTTGTTGGCTATTCTTACCCGATTTAAAAGTTTTAAAACATAAATAAATACACTATTATTATAACAGGCAACCGTTCTCTTGATGATTGCACACTATATTATGAGTTGAATGTAGAATTAGATTGCAACTGAAACTTAGGTCTATGGAAACAAAGCTGTTTTGTTAATTGAGCATAAAATGAGCAGTCGTGCTGAATTTAATAATTTACTAATTGAACTCTAGTGCAATACAACAAAACGTTCAATTAATTAAATAATTTTAATAATAACGCCAAAATTTAATTAAGCCTGTTTTGCACTATAAAGGGTAATCTTTACCACCAGGATGCCAAAAAATGAAAAGGGATTCTGACAAAAAATTCCTCCTGTGCCAAAGGGTGCCACTGTGCGACTTCCGATTCCCGACGTCGACAAAGGGCGGGGTGACTCACGCAATCTGTTGGCAGTTGTTATGAACGTGACGGAAGGTGGCTTTTACCGACTTGGAACTGTAGAAGGAATCTTGAAGCAACTCTACGCAAGATCAGAATTCACCGTATGTCCGAAGAACTTAATGAGTATTGAAAACGTTCCTGGCCACGAAATACCTCTCCGATCTGCAGCTACTTCTCAGTCCACAGGAAGCGGCCAAGGATTCGTCAGGTGTATGTGCAAGAGGAAATGCCAAAATATGAGGTGCCTTTGTGTGAAAAAGAAAATTAAGCGTAATTCAAAATGTCATTGTAGCCTTTCCTGCTGCAACAAGTAGGTCATGCCAGTTCTGATTTGTGTTTTACCGGTAACAATATTCTGTTGGCATTCATCTTTAAGTCCTGAAATGTACAAGATCAAAATGTAAATTGTTTTTGTGTGAAGTAGAAAAGTGAGTACTTAATGTAACAAGTACTTCAATCTCAGTTCTGCTTTCGTAGTTTTCCGGTAAGAATATTCTGTGTTTTATTTCGTCGTAGTTTTGTTCTTTCAGTTTCAAATGCGTATTAATTAATAAAGGCTTCTCATCTTGTGCCCATTTAACACTTTGCGTAAATGGTACTGGTCATTCTATATAATGCCTAGGAATTGTATAGAATGCCTAGGCAAAGTATGTAACATTTTCACAAAAAACTTATATTTCATACTTTGCCTAAAACCATCAGGCATTCTATACATTACCTAGGCATTCTATAGAATGCCGGGATTTCACACTTTGCCGGTAACAGATACATTATTGCAACATATCCTTTAGGTTATGATCTTTGGAAACAAAGCTGTTACAATTGAATATTTAAGCAGTGTAATTGGTAAGTATAGAAATTAATAGTTTCCAATTTGAACTCAAGTGCAGTTCAGCTTGATAGTTCAATAATTTAAATAGAGCAAACATTTAGTTCAGCATGTTTTGCACTTAGAAGTGTGGCAGATTTCTCCACCAGCATGGGATACGAATTTATAATAATATTAATAATAATAATAATAATAATAATAATAATAATAATTTAATGTCGTGAACATGAATGATGTATGGACAGAGTCAATTAACATTTAAAATTACATATAGCCCTACATATTTGCAGAGCATCTAAAAATTCATTTATGTTACGAAAGAGATTTCTTGCTAACCATTGAAGAAATCGTCTTTTAAATCTTGAAATAGGTAGACCAAACGTATATGTGGGGTAACCTATTAAATAACATTACAGCCATTGCAGGAAAATTACGGTTTTTTTTCTGCCAATCTGGCGGCAGGTTCAACAAGACGGTGGTTATATCTTGTACTGTAGATATGGTAATGTTTTCTCAAATTATATAATTTAGGTTAGACTTAATGTTAAGTAGGTTTTGGTGTATATATATGTGTGTATATATATATATATATATATATATATATATATATATATATATATATATATACAATTCTGAATTCTGACAGGATGTATGTATATATATTAATATATACAGGGGCATACATTGAGCAATGCATTGCATATTTTGTTTATGTTCACTCGAAAAAAAGTATCAATATTTTAGTGTAGTCAGCAAATAGAGATATGAAATTACCTTTCTAATAAAAGAATGAATTCAAGGGAGCACTTGTATCAAAGTAAACAAAAAGACCAGTACGACACATGCAGTAAGCTATCAATTTAACAGCTTAGCGTTTTAACCTACGTTCGAGGTACTTATGCCTTATGTAAATATTCTGATAACATAGGAAATACAGGACATAGGTACGGTTTTTCAATTAGCACTGTAATAATTTCATTCTTCTTAGGTCTAATGTAAATGTAATAAGATTTAAGTACAGACCATTCAGTTAACATTGAAATAATATTGTAGGCTACTATGAATTACCTCTGTTTTATATCTACTTATTTAAATGAGAATATAAGGTGGACAACAACTATCGATTATTAATACAGATTTTTTGTTCTATTTTTCAGAATGCTGGATCCCCGTACGCTGGTGTCTGCATCCAGAGTGAACAAGAGATGGCTGAGTTTGATCCAGGGTGATGCTTTCTTGAGAGCTACAGTGAGAAGGCAGATGAGGAAGGAGATTTTGAAACATATCTATCCCGAGATGCGAGTCAAGATGCTACGATCTACAGAAGATTCCCAGCGACCATTTTCCTACGTAAATGGAACCAAACCAAGGCCTTCAGTTGTACCAGGTAAGATCTTTTTCACAGATAAATTGAGCAATTATTCCAAATTTCCTTTCATAATATGAAGTAGACATTATGTTCATGTCATTTCGTTTTGAATAAATGAGTTTAGGTTGTACAAAATTATGTAAAATCATGAATTAGAACAGCTAATAGTACATAACTTTTACAATTATTACCATTCATATTTTTAAAAGACCTGCATCATTTTACAGTTAAGGGAAAGGACATTATAATAATTTACTGTTTGCAATAGACGCCGGATTTGTTTTATTCTGTAGGCGAAGAGAGGCAACATGTCATATGCTTAATTGGTTTTTGGAAACAAATAATAATGACAAAGTTTTATGATCATATTATAAAGAAGAGCAAGTAAAGGTACCACACACAACCACAAACCACTTTAAATGACTGATGGTCTATTTGCAGTTAAAGCGTGGAAATGAACTTAGTAATAATAATAATAATAATAATAATAATAATAATAATAATAATAATAATAATAGTAATAAAATAATAATAATAATAAATAATAATAATAATAACATAATAATATAATAATAAAAATAAAATAATATAAATAATAATAACGATGATAAAGAAAACAGTAGGTTTAAGATGCTATAGATCTCGAACAAATATGAATGCAAAAACAGATGAAAAGTAATCAGAAGTATTTACTATGTAGATCCACAAAAATATTCATATTGAAAATAGTAATAATCAACCCTTTCAGACCTGAATTTAAACACTGATAATAGGGCAATTATCAAATAAAATCGTAAGTGGGCTCTAAGTTTAAAATCTTTGAGGAAAATTTAATTGTATTAAGTAGTTTCGACAGATGACAACCATAACATGCAGATAGAAATCATCTAATTTGAACATAAATAACTACTCTTTTAACTGTGCGTATATATATATATATATACATATATATACTTCCAATTCAAAATGGATTATGGGATGTTACCCAATTATTGGTATAATTTTCTTCTTACGTCATCACTCATGTTAATTCAATATCATGAACCAATTGAGCGTTTGAGTTTTGAGGTTAAGAAAATAAACCACACAATATATATATGATTTATGCAGATTTGGAAGCGACGATTTTATACTTCAGTAGCGGTGAAAAGGTTAAAATATGCTAAGATCATACTGAATTGCTACTGTATAATTTGCACTGTTATGTGAGATTTATTTTCTTAACCTCAAAACTCAATTGGTTTATGATATTGAATTAATATGAGTGATGACGTAAGAAGAAAATTATACCAATAATTGGGTAACATCCCACAATCCATTTTGAATTGGAAGTTGTATTTCAATTTTCGAAGGACACATGCCTGTTTCTCTCGTCAACTTAAAACATAAATAATACAGATCTTAACATGTATACGTAAAACGTTTTGCACGATGTATTTCAATTTAGGATCATATTATATACCCGAGGGGCTTGGTCACAGATGATTTCTTGGGGGCTCTTGCATACTTCCTCCCCTAAAGCCGGCGTCTATGGGATCACAAAAACATAGGCGGGCATGGTAGAGTAAAGTTTAAATCCTATAAAGAGTAAAACTAATGGTATATTCTTAAACTTCAAACATACATTAGCTTCTTTGTACAGAACTATATTACGAGGTTTAGTACCGGCCTACATAATACGTCTACGAACGCAGCACAATTCTGTATAATCATCTGTCTTAGGTTTAAGCTGCTCCTCAGTTCTTTTTATGTCCAGATTTATAACTGAAATGAACTTTTAATACTATCTGTATGTAAGTGAGGTATGTTTTCTTTGCCTTGATTTATGGAGGTAAGTACAGCTTACCACTTTCAAAAAATCGGTTTATAAACAATTTTAAAAATATGCAGCTACTTTTTAGGTTCATTTTGGGGGAAACGTTTTTTTAAATTCTGCATTATTTTTGAAATTATGAATTTAAATGCAAGTTGCTTTGTTTTCCTATCAGCCACTTCCAGCCACCTGTATAACAATATTACAGTAACTGAAAAATCTTTTCCCACAAACTGTATTTTTCGAAACAGTTTCCTTGATGATTAAACACTACTGAACACAGTTTAATAATTTTTTTTAAGCACATTACCTACAAAAATTACTGGAACCATGCCTCTCTTATAAATATTTTGCCTACAAAGAATTAATTTAAGTGCTAAAATACTTTGAAAATCCGTTACATAAGGTTAACAGTAATTTAATTTTTTTTTGTCACAAACTTGATGAAGTTCATTTTTTTATCTGTTTAAAGCTTTAAAAAGAAAGAAAAAGAGCATGAAAATGTTGAAAATTTAGTCAAAAGGGATACACTAAATACTGACAAGGCAAAATGATATCAGTTCTAATAATTAACGTTTATATTTATTGCAAGTCAAACATTTGAAAATAGTCTTAATATATTTTTAAAAGCCTGGGTTTTCAGTGTATTAATCTGCCATTTGTGTTGAGTATTAATTTTGACTGAATAGGCCTATGGTCAGTTCTTTAGTGATTTAATCAGTACCTACCCCCGTATAGTATTCAAAATGTATTCAGGAACCAAGCGACACGTTTGTGTGGGTGTACCTATTAGCCTATGCTGATATTGAAGGTTGTTTAACTATGTTTATAACATGTATTCTAGTATCTTACCAGGATTGTTGTGTTTTCAGGATGTGGACTTCCAAATGGAGGACGCATGCCTAAACATCTCTCTCTCTTCTATACATTCAGGTTTATGATAATCCATGCAAAACTGTCCTAGTGACTAATGTCTGTATTTCAATATTGCATCATCTCACTGAATGTAACATTCTGCGTCAAGCGACAATAACTTTGGGAGTGACTTGAGGAAAGACATGTAAGTTTTCCTATGTGTATAGTAATAATGATAACCATTTTACATGTGATCTTTTACTGTTTTATTGTATAAATTACAAAATTTCATTTTACTTTCAGGTGAAATGATTTCTGAAGATCATTCTGCTCCTGGACCAGGCAATCGCCGATTTAAAAGGTCAGCTAACCAAAAGAAACACAAAACAGCCAAAGGAAACACATTAACAAAGGAAAAGAGAGGAATTCGTCTTTAAGGTAAGAAAATCTTTTAATCCTATGAATTTTAGTGTTTTAAGTTTTAATCTGCAACCTTGTTATTAGCTTTTTCTTGGAAGAAACTAATCACTTTATAAGGAGAAGATCGAATTTAATCAGTTTCCAAAATTAAAAATAATACAGAAATTATGAGATTATAATTTATAAATAACAAAATTGTACTCTTCATAGTAAGAAATATCTTCAGTTGAATTTTCAGATTTTAATACTACTTACATTACTTCTAAACCATCTCAAAAAGCATTTTTTGTAGAATACAGACCTGGTTCAGTAAAAGGTTCATTTCATGCAATACCTAAATAGTTTTGAGGTATTTGGGACATATAATTCTATCCAGATAGTAAAACAAAAATTCTAAAAATAGATTACCTGGTAATAAGGATTATTTTTCATGAACTTACATGTTCCCTAGACTCTGAGTTAAACTGTTGTGAATAAATTATCATAAGCTCACGTCTATAATTCCTCCGGATACCAAACTTGTTCTAGAAATAGCAAGTGATAACTACCAATCGTCTCCTTAAAGAATTCATTCTACATTTTCTCAAAGGTTGTGGGTTTATCAGTGTATTGCTGAAAAATAAGATTTTGATTTCTGACAGTAATATTTTTAAATAGAATATAAACTGTGACATTTCATTAGCTTAAATCTGAATTATGAGTAATTGTAGTTGGATTTTGATTCGTGAGGGTCAAATTTTTTATCTACATTAATATTTGTGTAACCTTTAAGAATTGGAAATGTGGTGTTCACTTAAAAGAAATCCAGTGCTTCCAGTTTGCTTATTAAGTACGGTTCACTCTTCATAGCAAAAAGGTTGTGGAAACAAATTGTCATATAGAATGTACAAAATATTCATATTTATAAAAAGAGAATTTGACCAGGAAAGTGTTCCTCTTTCTCCGAAACCAACGGACATTTAAACAAAAGTTTTTAAATTTGTAATTGTAATACGACATTTTAGAACTAAAAGCTTACAGAATGCGTCACTTAACAGAATTTGTTTCCTTTTTAAAATATTTTATTTCGTTAAATTCAATTCACCATGACTCATATTTCTGTAAATAATAAACTTATAAAATGTGTTCTAGTTCTTTGTAGTGAAATCAGTGCTACAACCAAATCCTATAAATTCCACAGCTAGCTGTAGAAAAAAGTGGTACACACATCAAACAATGTTTGTTTTATCATCCATATTCCCCATTAATAGAGGGTGGATTTGAATGAAGTGAACTTTACTAGTCACATGTCCTTAATTTTTAATATGAATAACTTGCTTGTAATCGATATCGCTCCAAGGAAACTTATTAACATAAAACCTTAAGCACAATGGTGTACAATGGTACACATTAACAATTCCCGCTTTACTACTTCCAAGGAAAAATATATTTTATAGATTTATTTTGTTATTCAGTAATTGATTTTCTTCGTTACAGGTGGACGGGCAAATACGACGAAGTAATTGGACTTCGGAATATGACTACACTTCCTACAGTGAAGATGCAGGATGTATGCGACAGTAATGGATCTCATTACGGCAGTGACAGTTGCTGAAAATGTGCATAAATAACAATATGGCGATATGTTATCCGATATTATTTTGCAGTTGTATGATGTTATGATAACAATAAAGTAAATTATAATGTATCATTGTACTTGTTATTGAAAGTAAATTCATCAAACATTTTCCCTGTGTTCTATGATCAAGAGAAAGCGACGCGACGATCTTAGAACAAATGCGAAATCGGTTGTTGGACCGGACAGGTACTCCGGGGGTGGAAGGCGGGGCCAAAAAAAAAAAAAAAAAGTATCATTCTGTAACCGAGGTTTCTGCAAATGAAATCATCTCAATACATTAGGAAGGATCCTTGGATGAAAATATTTAATATAATAATATTTAATGTGTATGACAAAGACTTTATGCACAAGACGCCTTGCTTCTAAGACCACCACAGGCATATTCAGTCATTTCTCATAACACATAAAACTTATACAAAGACCATTAATGAATTGCTATATAAAATTATTATATAAAGAGTTAATGGCAGTAAAATTAACTAGGTATTTGAAATAGTACTTATTTTGTGTTTCTTTTAATTGGACATAATTTAACACGATGCAATTAGTGTTATGGAATTGTGGTGTCCCTGTTAATTTATTTGCAAGAAACAGAAACACACATCTTGATCCAGGAACGCAGGATCGGAGCTCTGCCCGATTATGCTCTATAAAACAAAGAGCAACACTGGAGAAAATTTCCCTCGCGGGCATTGCTTACATTTTACATACTCCACCCTACCTCCAATCCAAGCCCAATAAGAGTCTGAGCACGAGGTGCAGTTTTCGACGCCGACAGCAAAGCAGTACCTGCGTTGCGCTGTGCTTTTCAAGAAGTTGGAAACTTAAGTATTTTGTTATATTGAGCAGCATAGAACGTCCCAGGTAACAGGGTGTTTACATTCTGAAAAGTCAGGGTAATTTTTAAAGTAAAGGAATAAGTCAGGGAAGTTTGTGAACACACAAAACAAAATAACTAGTCCCAGTGGATGAAATGTGAGGGACATGTGTTATGCTCTATGCTCTAGTCTGCTATAAACCAAACCAGATGGTATAAACAATTTTCTTTTCGGTATTTCAGCTAATTATTATTTTTTGTTATGGGGTGGAGGAGACTGCAATTTTTATTTTGTTTTTTACACGGAACCTTGAAAACAATTGATTCTTGTGGTAAGGGAAATGTAAGTTTCTGGTCAAGGAAAGTCATGGAAATTTATTTTGAAACTTCTGTGGACACTCTAAGTAAAGCAAAAGTACTTTAGCAACGTTACTGTGTGTAACATCTTTCTCTTTGTGGGAAAGATATAACAAATTCATCCTAGCGAAAAGCGAAACATTCGGAAAGTGGTTTAGCAATTTTTGGTAAGATATGTGAATATTAATCAGTTGACAAGCATGAGATAGACTCTTCGAAGTTATAAAAGAAAACATTCTTCAGCGGAGCTGCAATTTCGGTATATTTCTACTAAATTTTAGCTTTCATTTATTCACAGTTTGATAAATCAGGAGAATGGCACGAAAAAATGTGTTTAACTGTAAAAGTTCCCCATTAATACTGACAATTGACACATAGAGACTCAGCCCGAGCGTTTTTGAGTTTACATTCAAACGAAGGCATGTAGGCTGTTACATAATTTACAGCATTTCTTTCTCACAGTTCGTTGCAACTCATGTTATTAATAGCATGATAAACAGAAAAAGATGGATTTATATCCACCTTGAAAGTTACTGTACAACAACAGTGTAGGCCCGGTCACAAAAATCACTAGTTAGTGTGCCTCACAGTATGACATAACTTGTCTGTCAGTGAGGTGGACTATTAAGGGCAATCAGTCATAGGAGAGAATGGGCCCGCCTATGTGGCCTAGTGCTTAGGGTCGTTCCCAATTCACCTCTGCCCCTAGGGTTGCCACCTGTCCCGAATTATGCGGGACATCCCGCATTTTAAGGAATTTTTCAGCGTCCCGAATTATGCCTAAGAGGGACGCATTATATTGCGGGACGCCAAATTATTCCGAAACAAAATATGAGACAGCAATTCTTGGTGGCGTCTTTTGTGAATTTCGTCTCATGGCACTGCCTTCTATATCTTACAAGCCATGCTGCTTGAAATCTGGCAACACAGGAGGTAGTCCTATCTGTGGTGGTCTGTGGGAAGCATTTGAATACGTTTTTATTGCAGATAATTTTCTTCATCACAAATACTGACTTTATTTAGGCCAAATCAGTAGGCCTATATTACATAGCCTATACTTGTGATGTGCATAATAACGTAACGTGCGGTGACTCCACATATCTGAAGGAATTCGTAGTTTTCAGTGTCTCCTCATTATACGTTATGATGTCGCGTTTTTTCTTATTTTATTGGTAATAACCTCACTTATCCTATTAGGCCTACGAGCTCTGTTATTTGACCCGCAACAGAGTCATATTTTATTAAGCTACTACACTTCTCTGGGTCATTTTGTACCACCACTGAACTAGTTGTCTCAGGTATAATATAACCTAGAACACTGATATCTATCTTCTTGTCACATGCACTTTGTGGAAGACTATGCCCATGACTGTCACTGAAAAGAATAACTTTGCCTGATTCCGCGGAAGCACTCGGTTTTCCGTTATTTGCTGCCTAAAAATCATCCATTCGTTCATCCTTGGCTCCAGTGGTGAACTGTGTTGATTCGCCAGGTTAAGGTTTTGAATCCCGTTTATTGGCTTCACCAAACTGTAGGAAAACGCTGAATCGATTTTCTAGTAGTAATATTGGGAGAATAGGAGATTGCATATACTACGATTTGGCGTCTACCAGATTGAGATGAATTAGGCCTACTGTGAGCAGCTTGATATTTTGATAAAAGTTCATACCAGTAAAAGTGACTATATTTCTCTTCAATTCTTCTTTAATACCAGCCAATTATTCCTGAAGGACACGAATATCATACCGTACCTCTCTCTTGTATTCGTTTGTAGATGGTAATAGCTGATGAACATGAAAATATTCTATGAAAAACTATTCTCTGGTGTATTCAATTAGAGGTGACGGTGTATATAAATATCTCATTTTGTACACGGTTTTTACCTTCTTTATGCTCTCCAGTTGCTCTTCAGGTGTGTCCAGATGTTCTCTAAACCATAGGCGATGATGACTGGGATTACTTTAAGCTGAAATATGCTTAATTTGCGATGATTCTGATGGAGTTCATTGCTTTATTTACGGCATGTTGATAGCCGATAGGACTACCGATGCGATGTTTCCAGATTTAACAACATGGCTTGTAAGAATAAAGAAGGCAGTGCTCATGGTCAAGATATCGATGTCGTCCATCGCTAAAATGTATCGTGTTGGCAGCATTGAAATCACCGCCCATGATGTTATTCTTTGTAATTCATTTGTATAAGTCGCGCGGGCATTCTTGGGGTATGTCCGTGATCTGTACAACCAGCGTGCGAGCCATTAACTGGTGATCCGACGGGGAAGTACCGAAAACAGATCATATGACACTCTGCACTGATTTGCCAAGTACAGTTCCTTCTGGAATTAAGCACAGCAAGACGTGTGTAGTGTTATCAGTTGTAATTTGAATCCACGTTATCTGTGTGTTTTATGTGTCGTTCGTTGAGTAGCCTAAGAACTAATTAAATATTTCTCCTGTTATTCCTAAACTTAGTGGTAAGTCATTATCTAGTCAGAGTCTGGATTGCCAATGTTCATAATTTTTTCGAAACATGTCTATGAGTGTACATTGTTTTTTGAAATTCTATGAGAAAGCTTTAAGTTCCTTAGAGAAAGTATTTGACTTCACAGAAAACAATCTTTATGGCACACTGAAGAACTCGAATCATAAGAGTTCACTATCTTTCAAACATCTCAAAGACTCTGTGAAGGCACATAATGTAGAATCTGATGTTAATTTGGATGAGTTAGGCCTAGGCTATATGAGTATTCTGCTTTAGTTCAGATATAATAAATGCTACTAAAGTGAACTATACAGAAGAAGAGACTAAGTATGAGTATGAAATGGAAGAAAATTATTTAGGAGATTGGTAAGGAACACATTCCCAATCTCAAATGCTTTGTTCTGAGCATTCCTGGTAGCAATGCCTTTGTGGAAAGAGTGTTCTCTCTCTTGAATCTAAAATGGACAGAATCCAGAAATAGGTGCTCAGCTGACCTCATAAAGAGTGAAATCATTTCTACAAAATGTTACAGATACCTGCAAAGATTATTTAGTGAGGGTGAAACAGAACAAACAACTATTAGAAGCTGCCAAATCAAACAAGAAATACAGCTTCTAGTCATGAATTTGCCCAGTTTTTTTAAATATTTTTATTTATTTATTATTTTGCTACCTTTTCTTTTCTAATGTTAGTGTTACTGTTACACAGCCTATTCAGTTTTGGCTTTGTAACGAATATATACCAACTTTCTGTTATTAATAAATTGTTCCATGTACAAATTTAGGTATGAAGATCGGCGATATGCATATATTCGATAAGTGTCCCTCCTTAGCCTTACCAAAAGGTGGCAACCCTATCTGCCCTTCTGCGGGGCATAGGAGAGATGTTCCATCTGGCGCTGTGAAATGAACTCTGGCTTACCTCAGTTGGTAGAGCATTGACACGGAAAGCCAAAGATCCTGGGTTCAAATCCCAGTGTCAGAGGAATTTTTCTCCAATAATATTCTCATGTAATGTCGAACAGAGACAATAATCTGTGGTTCATGAATGCATATAGGCTATATCCACCTAGATAAACTGGAACACATAATCGATGTGAATTAATCTTCCATAATATATCTTGAAAATTTATTATAACATTAAATGCAAAATAGGATCTGCAATTTTTAGTGGTATAGAACATCCTAAACACTGAGGATAAACATTTCGTACCTACATCCAGTCTACAGTACATAACAAGCAATTTGTAAAGGGAATTTCTGTAATACGATATTTCAAACTAGGCAGTCAAAGAGGACACAATTATTGAGATATCAGAAGCAAAGCGCCACTAAATTGATAAATGAAATCATTAATTATTAGATTATTTAAAACGAGTTTGTTAATTTACTGCATTATTTCTCTAACACTGGAAACAAGGTCCCAAGAGGTAGATTGAGAAGACAGTGGAAGCACGATAACAACAAGAGAAGATTATCATTCTTAGCGTTGCAAGATCTGTCAGAACACCAATAGTTTTGTAACTTGAAACTTCGCAGCAGTTTCGTCTGTTCCGGCAAAGTTTCTGTCCCACTTCCGTTCTAATAAATAAAAGGAGAGTAACGGGATCTCTTACTCGCGAGTACGGCTGTGTATTTCAGATGAAATCATGCAATAAAGCAGAATACATTACGTGCATAAAATTTTATTTCGGTACTTGTGGTACTCGCGTTAGTCGGATCTTACTACTTTTTTCTAAGTTTTGATTAGATAACTATATACAATATAACTAAAATTCATTTAATAGCTATAACTTTTCACTAGCTATTTGACATACATATGCGTCACCTCAAAAATTGCTTGATGGATTAATAATGACGATGATTTTTCTACCCGAAGGCAGGTCCACACCCCAGGATTAAGCCATGGGATGACGACATTGACTCGTCCGAGGTGATACAGACAAGGGTGATGCCATTGCCTCTCGCGGGATGGGAATGAAAGGACACAACACTCAGTCCTGACCCCAGGAAGGAAATTTTCCACGATGAAAAATCGCCAACCCGGTCGGGACTCGAACCCAGGGTGGAAGGTAATCAGGAAGGAAACTCACCTACTGTGGCGGACTGATTAATAATTTTTCTTAAAATATGTACAGTACTGTACTTATAGCGACTTAAATTGATGCATTTTTATATTATAATATAAATTCAGCTCTGAAATGGTTAAAAAGATATAAAATACAAAAAATACAAAATGATAGTAAAAATATATTTTTTTGCAATACAAACGTTATCGGTGTTACTTTCATCGAATTACCTACATTTGGAGGTTAGGGGGTTTGGGCTCTTAAACTAAGGGGTTTGAGGGGATTTGTCCCCCAAGTCTTGTTAAGTTATGTTTTATACCTATCCTTTGGTAAGGTCGATTAGATTAGTTAGTTTAGTTAAAACTATAAATGATAATTTTACAATACTCTTGTTCTGAGTGGGGGGGGGGGGAAGCCCCGAAGAATCTAATTCATAAGTCCAACACATATTTAATACAGTAAAAGTAGAATAGGCCTACAAGTTATAATACAGCTAATAATAAAGTACGACTGAGGTCTAACTAACGGTATAACTGAGTATCAGCAAATATCCAAGTACCTTCATTTCGTTTGAAAATTACGTAAATGCTTTAATGTATCGCATACAATAATTCTTTTTTAATATACACAGAAACAGTTTAATTTGAACCGAACGGGAAATCTAAGGGTATCCGTTATTCGAGTTAACGAGACGAACAATAGGGTAATTGCACCTGCGAATAATACACATGGTTTGATATGTTGTAATGGTTATAAAATGACGGCTGTGCATTGCTAAGGTACATAGCCGTCGCCAGTGTGCCGGAAATATGTACCGCTTTAATCTCTATATATATAAAAGGCTTTGTCCTGACTGACTGAATGAATGACTGACTGACTGATTGACTGAATGACAGGAATCAACGTACAGCCTAAACTATAACAGGTAGAGACTTGGAATTTTGACAGTACCTTCGTATCATAATGTAGGTGCTCACTAAGAAAGGATTTTGAAAAATTCTGATTCTAAATGCCAAAAATTAAATGTTTTTGAAAATACTTAATCCCTTTTTACATAGAATTATCCATTCCAAATCACAGAATATATTGTTGCCAAATGGTATCAGGTGGGCTTGGAAGATACAAATGAAATGCATTTTGACAAATAAGAGAAGTTATCAAAATAATTAATGTTATAAATAAATATTACAGAATGAAATCCACTAAAATAATGGAATCACATAACTTTCTCTTCCCTGGACATAGAGAAAACAAAACGAGGTATGGTAATGTGTATATTATTATATTATATCGCAGGTTTTTGGAGAGAAAAGTATGAAAGTGATAATGCTTTCTGTTTAATTTCATCTCCAAAACGGCTTTATGGTAACATAAGAGTGGGAAATTTCCCGCCTCGATATTACAATTTTATGTTACAGGAATTTCTGTTTCTTCTTATTTAAACCTCTACCAGGCTTGCTGTGCACTGTACAAGCGATGGGATGCAAAATTCTAGATCCTCTATGAGCCATAAAAACTATATCAAGCGTTTTCTGAGGGAATAGTTTGAGTGTAATAAGTCGTTCTTCCTATTTCAAATTATAAATGCCTATATAAGGACCTAGAATTTAAAATTGAAAATCCTTCATAAGCTAATTTCCAATTACAAAATACAAAACCCGGGCGACGCCGGGTCTTTTAAGCTAGTTAACTTATTTGATTGTAAATCTACAAACAAGAGACAGTAGCACTTACGCACACATTCTGTAAATGCCAACGAGGTTGGCCAAAATCGAACACTTGAACTTGACAATAGTGGACCACAAACTAACCAACTGTTCCACCACGGTCACCAAGGCAGATTTCGTTTGAATATACAGTTGATGTGCAATGAATACAATGTTCATCAACTGTAAATGAAACAGTACTTGTCCTGTAGAATTGATCGTCACCATAGAGAATAATATTGCGAAGTTCAAAATATTTGTTCCGAAATTATAATTCGGAAGATTACACTGGGTTATAATACAGCATAAGAATAATAAAACACACACTTAAATATCGCCAATTCATAACTGAAAGAATCCTTAACTTTACGGTACTTAGAGATAAATTAAAAGCTTTGATATGCACGCAATAGAGAATTAGTACATTGGACTTTAGGTGAATACCATTCCTTTCCAGATACTACAATTAAATCCCTGTGTCCAACGGCAATATTGCCAACCTGAGAGCAACCGAAACAGCACATGAAACGAATTTGGCAGTAATTTTACCGTACAATGTGATTTTTTGTATAATTTACACGTTGAATTGCACTTATGTTTGATGAAAAAATGAAATATATAATTAAGGGCCTATCGTTATGTTGTATTCTATCCTAACCTCTTGAGTAAGGGAAGCCAAAACGAAAAGAAATGTGTACTTAGTGGAGCGGTTTTTTTTTTTGCAGTATTGTTCAAAATACTAACATGAAGAGAGGCTTTTTTCATTCCTATAGCTATTTGCGGATGATACTAGTGTATTTGTAACAGAAAAATCACAAGAACATTTATCAAGAGGAGTTAATTTAAAAGAAAGCATAGATGTATCGTGAAACGTAAAATTAGTTACCAAACTCAGGACTCACTTGTCATATTTATTGAAGTAACACAAGGCATAGCAGGAATTACCAATATAACAATTTTTGGAACTAAAAATTGACTAAAATCTTGACTGAAAGGCACAGTGAAGAGCTGAATTTAGAACGCTCTGTGCTAAGAGTTTTCAATGATATATTACACCAATATGGATTTTGAATGGTATATTTTGCGTATTTTCATTCTGTAATGCATTAAGGAATCCTACCGTACAGAAAAATATTTAAATTATAAGAGTAGCAATAGAAATAACATGTAGAAAGCAAAAAGGGAATGTTGTAAACCGCTTTATGAAAAATTAAAATTTCACAGGTTTATATCACAGTTTATATATATATATATATAAATATAACACTGTTATATGTTATAAGGCGCAATGCAGATATACAATAAGCTTCCAAACAATCATTCAATTTTTATGTATTCAAAGCAAATGTTAATCTTTCAAAAGATCTCTCAAGGAATTTTTGATAACTCACACCTTCCACAACATGGATATTTCCAGCTTGGATACTTTAGCAGTTTACAGTATATATTATAACATGCAAGTATATTTTTATCATACGTGTCGTATCGCTCAACACGCGATCTATAGAATAAGATATCTACATATACATCGACATCGTTATAAAACATCACTTCCACCGCTATAAACAAACTTAACAAGCATAGGTTTAAATTATCAGAGCAAGCGAATAAGAGAACATCTTGTTTGAATCATGTAAAAAGGTGGATGTATCTTTACCTCAAAAGCAATTCAAAATAAATGATACAAACATTTCAGCTTGATGAACGAGGGGTTAATATAAGCTACAATGCATAGAATCCACCTAATGCCTCGTTAATATAATAGACTTGTGTCCAACCTAAGAAGTCTAGGTTTGAGTTAAAACATAATTCGTAGAAAATCGTTACCATATGAAAGTAGTGTGTACATAAATATTGTATTAATTTGGAATACATGCATACCTTAAAATTGTAAAACAAAGTATAGTTTGAAACCAAGTACACTTGAAAAGACTAAGATTTTTAAATTATGCACTGAACTTCAGGCTAAAAATAATTTTTAAAAATACCATTGATGATTGCAGGCCTACGATACCTTATATCAATTAAAACATTAGAATTAAACACAATACATATGTAAAATGGTAAAATAACTTCCTTATACATAAATTAAAAGTTGTAAAGTCACAATACAATAAAACGTGACAAATCACGAGTCCACAATTAAAATTGACGAAATCTTGACGTTCACTGTTAAAACTATATTTAAATCTAGACTTCTTGGGTTGAACACAAGTCAATTATATTAAGGGGGGTGTATGCTGGATTCTTCACATTATAGCTTAAATGATACTAAGTTTTACCAGGGTGAGACTTTGGTTCAGGCCAAATGGGTTTTTACTAAATGACAGTAAAACTCAGCAAATGCACTTTAGTCTTAGAGATTTGCCAGTGCATAATAATAAAGACAGTGTTACATTTTTAGGTTTATACTTAGATATGAAGTTAACTTGGGAACCACATGTTAAGTTTATTTCCACCAAGTTTTCAGGGGAATATATTTATTGAGAAACTTGAAAACTGTGTGGCAGGTTAACTATGTGAGATCCGCTTATTTTGCATTTTTTCAGAGTGTCATTTCTTATGGTATATTACTATGGGGAAACAGTGTTCATGTTCAACATATCCTTATCCTACAAAAGAAAGTATTTAGGATAATAACACATTCCCATAAACTGGACCACTAAAGGCCGTTGTTTATTAAGTTACTGTAATTAATCTTTATATTTACAATGTTTTGCTGTACATGAAAAATAATTTCATATGTCATACATTAAGACAAGATATACATAAATACAATAATAATATAGATGATTTATGTATAGCGTAGAGCTTTATTACTGGTACTCACTACTAAATTGCGGTATTTTTACCTGTTGGAGCGCTTTCAACCTCACTTTTGCAAAAGCAGACAAAGGTAACACAACAGTCATCATACACACAGAAGATCTAACTAATAAAGTACATGATTACATAACAAAAAACAACATCACAGAAATGAAATCAGACCCCACAGAGGCATACCACAACACCATAAAACAGGTTATAAACAGGTCAAAACACATAATCCCCGAAAACAGAAAACGACACCTAAAACAAATTAAACCTTCAGCACCAACATTAAATGCCCTGCCAAAAGTACACAAACAAGACATGCCAATACGACCAATCGTCAACTACACCCAAGCCCCTGCATACAAACTAGCCAAATACATGGACAATATAATCAGACAGAACATAGAACTGAACACACAAACACAACTAAAGAACAGCAATGATCTAGTACAGAAAATCAAAGACATTGAAATCCCACACAACTCAACTCTAGCATCCTTCGACATCACCAATCTATACACAAACATACCAATCACAGAAACCTTGAACATCCTAAAGACCACACTACAGGAAAACAACACACCGGAACAACACATAACAGAAATCATAAACATCCTAGAAACCATCACAAAACAGAACTACTTCACCTTCGAGAACAAACACTACACTCAACCAGATGGCCTTCCCATGGGCTCCCCCATATCCAGCATACTAGCAGAGATATTTCTCCAACACATAGAACACAACAAAATCCTCCACAACAAAATCCTCCACAACAACCAACACGCACACAAAATAATCTACTGGCACAGATACGTAGATGATATCATCGTACTATACAGAGGCAACACCAGACAATGCACACAACTACTACACCACATCAATAAAATCCACAAAAACATACAATACACAGCAGAATTTGAAATAAACAAAACCCTCAATTTCCTAGATTTCACTATCACAAAAGACAGCACACAGAAACATAAATTCAAAATATACAGAAAACCCACAATGACAGACACACTGATACACAACAGCTCCAATCACCCAACACAACACAAACATGCTGCATTCCGATCCATGCTCCACAGACTTGAAAACACACCACTATCCGCTGAAGACCACAAAGAAGAACTAAACACCATAAAACACTTAGCCATTACCAATGGCTACAACCACACAGTCATTGACAACCTACTACACAAAATCAGAACGAAGAAAAATGACCAAAACACAGAAAAGAAAAAAGACAAATACATCACACTCACATACTTCAACACACATACACAGAAAATCGCCCAACAATTCAGAAAACAAGGATACAAAATAGCATTCAGAACAAAGAACAAAACAATCAACAAAATACAACCCACAGACAACAAACAACACACAAACAAATACAATAACCCAGGAGTCTACAAACTAAAATGCAACGACTGCCCAAAATTCTACATAGGACAAACAGGCCGAAGTTTCAAAACACGATACACAGAACACATACGAGCTCTCAAACAAAACACAGACTCCGCCTATGCAAACCATATAATAACCACAGGACACGAATACGCAGACATCAATACAGACATGGAAATCCTACACATTAACCACAAAGGTCACACACTCAACACACTTGAACAATATGAAATATACAGACACACCACACAAGACAACACCAACATCCTAAACGAACAGTTACAATTCAAATCGCACGCGCTGTACGATACAGTTATCCAGAGATGTCTTCCCAACAACAACAACAACACCACGGAAGTCAGTTGCTGAAGATGGCCGCTCCATGCGGTTGAAAGCGCTCCAACAGGTAAAAATACCGCAATTTAGTAGTGAGTACCAGTAATAAAGCTCTACGCTATACATAAATCATTAAGATTATCGCTACAGAATGGACAAAACTCAAGAATAATATAGATGTGCTATAAATAGATTATCAAAATCATTTAATAGTTATGAAGTGTTAGGTTTAAGAATGTTTAATAAATTACCTTTAGAAATCACTAAGTTGCCTTTAAATCTGTTTAAATATAAATTGTGCACTTAGCTAGTGGAAAACCCTTTTTATTCTATTTCTGATTTTGTTGACCACAGTGCAATTGTAATATAATTGAATGATATAATAACTAGTTCCTAACTAATTTACTTTACTCTGTAGACTTGGTGTATACAAATACAAGGAAAAATGAAAAAGTCATTAATCACTCTGTATTAGAGAACGACAAATGGTTGCAAAAATTTTACTTTATGGTGGATATGACAGCGAAATTAAATGAGCTGAATCTAAAATGCAAGGAAAGGGAAACCCAGCCTATGTTTTGGTAGAAGAATTGGTTTGTTTTGAAGAAAAATTAATTCTTTTTGCAGAAGATATTCAGAGCGGTAAATTACTTCATTTTCAATTTCTAAAGCAATATCGCGATAAAACCAGTGCAACTGTTGACACGAATTACTTCAGCACAGTTATAAAAAAAATTAAAGATGAATTTTATGACAGATTTGAGCAATTCAAAACTAACAAAACCACTCTAGCGTTCACAGTAAATCATCTCAACACAAATAGTAATGAAATCCACATTGAGCCATTTGGGATTGATACTGGATCTCTAGAAATGCAATTAATTAATTCTTTTTGCAGAAGATATTCAGAGCGGTAAATTACTTCATTTTCAATTTCTAAAGGAATATCGCGATAAAACCAGTGCAACTGTTGACACGAATTACTTCAGCACAGTTATAAAAAAAATTAAAGATGAATTTTCTGACAGATTTGAGCAATTCAAAACCAACAAAAACACTCTAGCGTTCACAGTAAATCATCTCAACACAAATAGTAATGAAATCCACATTGAGCCATTTGGAATTGATACTGGATCTCTAGAAATGCAATTGATCGATTTAAAAAGTAAAGCTTTGTTTAGTGGAAAATTTACAGAGTTGAAAAGCAAGTTGGAAGAGTTGGAGGTCCAGAAATGTATGTACGTAACGCAACAAAAGTGGACAGCTTTAAAAGAAATGCCGCGAGTTGAGGCACTTATATTCGAAGCATGGAATAGTCTTCCAGATTGCTACAGTGAGGTGAAGAAGTTGGCATTTGGAGTACTGACTTTCTTCGGATCGACATATTCGTGCGAGCAAGCATTCTCTTGCATGAATATAATTAAAAGTAAAGTAAGAAACCAACTAACAAATGAAAATTTAGAGTCGTGTTTGAAACTTAAAACAACAATTTATGAGCCAAATTTATCCAAACTTTCTAAAACTATGCAAAGCCAACGCTCCCATTGAATTTGTTGCTCAAATGTACCTTATGTTATTGAAGTACAAGTTAGTGTTGTAAGTAAATGTTTAATTGTTTTAATTTTTTATTTAAATAATAAGTACTTAATAATAATAATAATAATAATAATAATAATAACTTTATTGTCATATAAACATTCAATGATGCATTGACATCGTCTGACTACAAAAATTACAATCTATTTAAAATTAATAAACATTAAAAGTGTACCAGAATATGAAATAAAATAGATAACTACAATAATAAATGATCATGTGTGTTTATCCCAATCAATTTCATAAAATTCCTGAATATTATATAAACATTCAGACACAAGTATGGCTTTAATATTATTCTTGAATGCTGAGATTGGCAATTTTTTTTAATCTAGGTGGTATAGCATTATAGAGCTTAATCGACATATTTAAAAAGCTTTTCTGAGAGCTACTGTAGTGTACATGCTGAGTTCTTAGATTATTACTATTTCTTGTATTATATCGGTGTATGTCACTATTTAATGTAAAGTGATTAACATTCGTATGTACATAATTAATACTAAAGAACACACACAAAGAAGGTAAGGTCAGAACACCAAGCTTGATAAATAGGGGTTTACAATGAGTTCTATTATTGACATTACAAATAATCCTAATAGCCTTTTTCTGCAATGTAAAAATTCTTTGAGAGTGCGAACTAAAGCCCCATAGTAATATTCCATAACTTAATAGACTCTGAATTTGAGAGTAATATACTTTTAGTAGTACTGTAGAGTCTACAGAGTATTTTAGTCTTCTCAGCATGAACATGCCTTTAGCCAGTTTTTTGCTAAGGCAATCTATATGTGTATACCATATATATATATATATATATATATATATATATATATATATATATATATTATCTAATTTGTTGTGAAAAACACTACTTATATATGAATAAATATATATTTTCTCTTATGAATAAATAGATTAGTTTTTTCATCAAAAAACTTTATTTATGCGAGTAGGGTACTATTTATTGTTGGCAAGAAAAAATTTTGTGGCTCTTTAAAAACTTTGAAATTTTGTAAATTGTAATTTTTGGCTCTTCCGACTCAAAAGGTTGCCGACCCCAGACTTAGACCAGTCCTTTATTCCATGATGTAGAGTTCCCGCGCGAAATCTGTGCCGATTGCCTATGTCTTTGCATTATGTTTTCGTGGGGACTGTAGCGTCGATTGGCCTGCTACCTATCTCTCTCGCACAACAGTACCTTCCTTTTTATTTGTAAAGGCCAAGCTACCTTTCTCTCTCGCACAATAGCATGTCTCTCTCTAGCGAGTAACTGTCTCATCGGCACAGATATCGTGCGAGATCTTTAACATAGTATCATACTTCTCATATCAATATCATACCTATATTATTTCACTGTATATATTAAAGTCCCAAATTATGTTTAGGGAATTTCATAATAGACCTACATGCATTTGAAAGTGATCCCAATGACGACATAATACACAGTGAAGAAGAAAACATCTCGCTTCTACAGGTAATAAACATTCTGCAAAACGACCTTCAGGAATTGAAAGACGAAAACGAAAGGTTAAAAGCCAGGTTAAATATATGTGAAGAAAAGTGTCTACAAATGGATGACGCTAATGAGTGGTCGTTGGTCCCTCAAAGGTTACTAGCAAAAAATACAGAGCTTTCTCAGATAGTCAAAGAGTCAACTTTTGAAAGTAATAATATCTATAATGTGCTGAATGATGTGACCGAAAATCTACCGTGTTCATCTAGATCTTTAGTGGTAACTAAAAAGGTTTCTCGATCAAATAAAGGGACGAAAAGTGATAAAGTACACATCTTTGCAGACAGTCACGGTAGGGGTTTGGCTGAAGTTATGAAAAGGAAATTGCCTAATATGTCTGTTAGTGGAATGGTGATGCCTGGAGCAAAAATAAATGAGGTTCTATCAAATTGTGAAAATCAAGTAGAAAAGGACGATTTCGTGGTAATCATTGGTGGAGCAAATAATGTTGCATGCAACGAGGGAAGCAAAGTCATAAAAACCCTAAAGACAAAGACTGGTTCTCTGCCCAACTCTAAGGTAATTGTGGTAAATTTACCTAAAAGGTATGACCTCATTTCTAAGTCATGTGTAAATAAGGCGACTACAAAAACGAATGAAATGATAAACAGAGTCTATAAATACTCTGACAACGTCAAGGTTGTAGATGTTCATTCTTTAGGTAAAAACATGTACACAAACCATGGTATGCACCTAAATTGGACAGGAAAGGAAGTTCTGGGGGATCTAATATGTTCTGTTATAAAGAAACAGGCAAATAGTAATTTGAGCAAGAAACCCATTGTTCTGACATGGGATAGTGATCAATGCGACCAGGGAAACTTAAAACCAGACCCGACTCCTTAACCATACTAAAATGTGGCAAGGAGCGGGTGGCTTCTCCAAATTCAAAACTGGACTTGGTAAGTCTACAAAACACAAATAGCTTACAGCACTCTAATGCAAGTGTGAGTGTTAACATTTGCCAACAAGTTGATGACGCTGTAAGAGGGACTATGTGGAACAAGAACAAGAACCTAATTATGAAGGCGACTTTAAGATAGGCTATATAAATATACAAGGCTAAGGGAGGAAGACTCAGATTCTAAACGAATTTGCAAATGAGAATATGTATGATGTTGTATGTATAAGTGAACACTGGAGTTCACTAAATGAATTATGTTTTAACAAGCTGGATAATTTTCACTTAGTCAATAGTTACAGTCGGGAACATCATATTCATGGGGGGGGGGGTTGCAATTTATGTTACCCGATCTATGATGCATAACTGTTATAAATTAAGTCTTGATTTAGCTAGTGAAATGCACTTTGAAGTAACAGGTTTAATTATAAAAAATCTTAAATTGATTATTGTGGTACTTTATCGATCCCCATCTGGAGATACTTCAATTTTTCTTGAAAACTTAGAAAAGCTGTTTAATTACTCTATGAAACCTGAATATGGGAGATTTAACATAGTGATAGGTGGAGATATAAACTCACACTTTGATGTAACAGGTAATAAACAAAGCGTAAATGAATTTAAAAATCTGCTTAGGCAATTTAATTACAATATTAGTAACTACAAAAATACTAGAGGTGTAGCCTGCTTAGACAATATATTCACGAATATTGATAGAACACTTTTATATTCTGATTTAATTACTTTCCCATTCTCCGATCATGACTCAGTATTTCTTAATATTACAAATTTTAAAGCAGGACTGAACGAGTTAGGCTCGGAGGAAAATAAAGTTTTAATTTCGAGACCCATTAACACGGAGAAAATGGAAAATTTTAGATCATCTTTACTAAATTTTAACTGGATAGATTTTTATAGCAAAACTCATCATTGCTCTGCAGATCTTACACTTGAAAGATTTTTATATATTGTTTTAAATATCTTCGAGATGAATATTCCTAAGAGAATGTGTAAGATTAACCCGAAGTCTTGTAAAACTAAGGGTAAAGATCAGAAAAAAATGTGGTACGGACCGAAGTTGGTTCAATTAAAAAAAAGGGTATCACTATATTTAGATCTTTATAGAAAATATAAAACAGATATAACTCGGTTAATCTACTTAAATACTCGCAAGGAATATCAAATTGCCATAAATTATGCAAAAAAACAATATAACATTTCACGTATTGATAAGTCAAATAATAAATGTAAGGAGGCATGGAAAGTGATTAACTCTGTTGTCGGAAGGGATAATAAAGAACTCGTTAAAATATCTCCTAACGATTTCAATAATTTCTGTGTACAATCGGTACAGGAAATTTCAAAAGTATCATTAAGCCCATAGAAACTGCTTCAGAGCTCGTTAAAAACTATGTTAGGGTCTCCGATAGAAGTTTTGTTCTTTCAGAAGTAACTTCACATGAGATTGTGCATGCTGTGAAGAATTTTAAACCCTCAGACAGCACTGACTTATATGATTTTAGCACTAATTTATTAAAAAAATGTATCGATCTCTTGGCTGAACCACTAACTTATGTAGTGAATAAATGCTTAAGAGAAGGAATCTTTCCTAATGCACTAAAAATATCCAGGGTTGTGTCCATTTACAAGAAGGGAGAACGACTAAACGTTGACAGCTATAGACCAATCTCTCTAACTCCTATCTTCTCGAAAGTTTTGGAATCTGTCATATATGCACAGACATGTAGGTATTTGGACCAGTATAATATAATTTGTAGCGAGCAATTCGGCTTTAGGAAAAAAAAGTCTACAGTCAATGCCATGGATTCTTTAGTTAAAGAGGTACTCTGTGTCTTTGAATCCAAGGGGTTTGCTCAAGCCACATTTTGTGACTTGAGTAAGGCGTTCAATTGTGCTGATCATGCTATACTTTTAGAAAAATTAGCTTATTACGGTATCACCAACACTAGTTATGATATTTTAAAGTCTTTTTTGGAGAAACGTAAGCAGATAGTCTGTATTGGCCGAGAAATCTGATGGTATGGAGATTAAATGTGGTGTTCCACAGGGGTCGGTGTTGGGACCGTTGTTGTTATTACTTATGATTAACGATTTACCGTCATTTTGAAATACACACACAATAATGTATGCAGACGATACTACTTTCTTTAATTCAAACTCTGATTTTCACACTCTTCAAAATTTAACTTATAATACAATGGCTCAAGCATCAATCTGGTTTAGAGCAAACGGACTCATGCTTAATAACAGTAAAACACAACAAATGTACTTTACTTTGAGAGATCTACCTTTAGAGTGCGATACAACTAATATTAAATTCTTAGGTATCTTTATTGACAATAAATTATCATGGGAGCCACACGTTAAGTATATTTCATCAAAACTTTCTAGAGTCATCTACTTGTTAAGAAGTTTAAAAAATCATGTTTCGGACAGCTATATCAGATCAGGATATTTTGCATTCTTCCAGAGCATTATATCATATGGGATATTACGGTGGGGAAATAGTAACTATGTAAATGAAATACTATTACTCCAAAAAAAGTAATAAGGATAATTACGGACTCACACTATTTAGAACATTGTAAACCATTATTTATAAAACTGCAATGTATGACGGTCATTAACCTGTATATCTTTAATGTACTTCTGCACATAAAAACAATATTTCAGAACTAAATCTTAGAAAGGACATACATCCTCATAACACAAGGAACAGTAATAGAATAGATATACCATACCAACGATTGACCAAGTCTTTAAACAGCTATGAAATGTTGGGTATGAGAATGTATAATAAGTTGCCATTGCAGTTAACTGAGTTACCAATAAATAGGTTCAAGAGTAAGCTTTGTAATATATTAGTTAATAACCCATTTTATTCTGTTAAAGAGTTTTTTGAGTGTGATATTACCATGATGTATCTGTTAAATTTCGGTTGACTCTTACTATTTTTAAGTATGTGTATAATTTATTAAGAACTATTGTATAAAATTATCTGTATATTTCTCTAGTTTTAGAATATGACTTTGTCCATTGCTGTAAAGCTCAACGACAAGAAAATAAAATAATAATAATAATAATAATAATAATAATTATTATTATTATTATTATTATTATTATAGACCTATATAAATCCTTAAGAAGTGATATACATAGTCGTAGAACCTGACAGGCTAATGATTTTTATACTGTACACAGTTAACGTTTTCCGAACAAGACTATAGAAACTATAAATATATTAGCAATCAAAGTGGCCAACAAAATGCCTTATCACAGCTTTTAATGCATCAGACCAACAACAGGGTTTTCTCTGGCTGGCTTCTGAACAATCCTTTTTATAATATGACTGGGTTATGTAATTGTGAAATCCTCGTTTTATAATGTTAAGTCTATTTCAAATATTATGTCCTAAGAAATAAGTAATATCGCACTTACGCTGACGATATCAATACAGAGTGTGTTGATATGAGTAACACAAATAAAATAAAATAAAATGAAATAAAATAGACAACAAATGTTATACGTAATTAGACTTATAAGACTTGGGGCTTGTATGACGACCTCCTGCTATCGTATTTATCTACCAGATAGAGAACGTATCTGGAAGTTGGCCAAGAATTGCGTTATTATGGTCTCCTGACAAAATCAATGGTAAACTGTTTATTTTCAGCAGTACAGATTTTCAACGCATGTACCTGAAGACTGACAATTTATAGCACTGCTAACTGCACCGGTAAGGGTTTCTAAGCATGATTTTCAAGCCAGTTGTACTTCGTCCTAACCCCTTACACGTAAACAAGGAAGTAAAAATACGAATTGTTTCTTGTTCGCGTGCATGAGTCGTGAACCTGTTCCTGTAACTCGAAAATCCCTTCGGTATTGTTACTGCAATAAAACAGAATAAATTTCCTATTAAAATTGTGATATGCAACTTAGATATAAAAGTATAAAAATTTTTTATTAGTTGGAAGGAATATCGGCAGAGGAACGTACATTCCCACAGTATGTCATGCAGGAAGAAAGTTCGCAATAAATGTTAATATCTTATTCTGAAGTACGGTATGAATGTTGCCATTGTACACTTTTCGAATTATTGTACTAATGAATACATGGTTATAATTAGTAAATCTGTACCTCAGAGCCAAACGAGCGTAACTGCCAAAAACTAAATTTTACAGGAGGAGCGAAAAACAAAATTATGAACAATAAAGGGGAATGGAGTTACTACTATTTGGCTCTCAATATCTTGGTTTCTAATGAAAACATGGATTTAATATTAATTGGTTCTATAGAGGTCAAGAGGTTAGTAAAGAATATGAAAATAACAAAAAAATATGAAATTTGGAGTTACGTTCCTTTGGCTCTGAGGTACAGAAATATGTCTTTTACTATTTATACGTATATATGTATTCTATATTTATTCTGTATAGTAGTATCTCTAGAGATAACTTGGAACACATATTAATAGGCTAACTAAGATTACAGCACCAAGTTCATATTTCTTGGCTTGAAAATTGGTCATGGTAATAAAGTCTGAAGTATTACTTAGATATGATGCATGTATAATCATGGTTTAATGGGATAAAAGAAGACATGGAGGAAAAAAAATATTCCTGAGAATGTAAGGGAGGATAGAGAGGCTTGGAGATTGGGAATACGGAAGATGTAGACATACATAAAAGAAAACCGTGATGAGATTACGAATACGGAAAACTGGTCGAGGGAGCAGACACTATACTGATTTAACCTATAATACACAAAGATAATAAAAATAAATCTACTTACTACTACATTTGTAGTTTTGTCAAGAGGGGTTTCTAACCATCAGAAGATATTTTCTTGTTCAGAAAATTTATTTCACACCATATTTTGAACGTGACTGCATTAAATTAGTTTGCTTTTATTTGGCAATACTCTCATGGTGCAAATCCAGACAATAAATAGTTTGTATTCAAAATCATGACGTTATTAACATACACTTATCACAACAAACTGACACAGGCAAACTATGTTCCTTTGGTTATTTATGATCCCAATGTGAGTCAAGCTTTCTTACTGACTCATAAGACAAACTGGTTTGTCACTGTGTAGCAGTATTCTAGGTGCGTTCATTAAAATGTGCTGGTTTATTCTCATCGAGTTTAGCATAGAACCTCTCACGGTAAATGCATCTGTCAACAAAAAATGTAAACATTTCTTACTATTTCTAGTTAAAAGGAATAAATGAATATAAATATTCTTACTACAGGAAGCGTACGCATTTTCCACACACGTTAATCTCAGTTTAGAAACAGTACCCAGTACTGTTTAATAAATCCATATTAGCCATGTTAATGTGAACGTGAGAACAATCCACAGTCCCAATAGCACAAGGAATTCATCCTTTTCTTGCCACTAAGCCAGCGCGTTTTGCATTTCCTTAATAGTTCTTGAAAATTTAAATCACAGATTTGCTTTGCTTTGGATTGCTGCTAAACATATGCAGTGTTTTTTTGTCACGGTACTCTGATCTATAAGTATGTCCTCACTCACTTCAGTTTTAAAACAGTATGTTACATAAAAAACCTAATTCTTTCTCCCTTCTGTTGGAGTTGTCGAAGGATATGATCTACCAGACATTCTCCATTTTTTAAAATATATATAGTGATTTATAATCAACATCTGAGGTAAGCTTACACTTTTTTAATCTCCATCTTTTACGTTCGATCAGCACCATAATAAACTCCGCCATTCCGACATCAGTCACTCATCACTTTTTCGAACGTAGACACCACTAGCGGTAACTCAGGAAAACCTAGCACTGCAGCGAACGGTTTAGTAGTTTTAAACCGAAGTTAATACTCCGCGACTGAGTGCTTTCAGTTCGCATCTCATGAGATCACGAGTCTTGCTATCAACGAGGACTTTTTAATTATCTCAATGGAAATGTTTCCTTCATTCTACTGAGTAATGAGTGTTTGTCAAAGGTATTCATTTTAGTACATTACCCATCATTTAAAATAAACAGAAGAATGCACACGTTATTCTATAACTGGCGGTTTAGAATAAGAAGAGAAATGAGTATGTAGATATACTTCTTTAAATGTGTAAAAACTGCTATTGGATGAGATGAAAACGGTTTTGATTCAATGATGTAAAATGTTTTACTTTTGGAATACAGTACATCATACCTGACGAGTATTCGAATAACAACTAAAAACAATAATACAACACACTTACTTAAATATTTCAGAACACATTCCAGCAAGTATGAACACACTCGTCAACTTTTGTTTGTAATTTACTTATGGAAGAACAGCGGAAGGGTCGTTAAATCAGAAGTGAAGTGAAGTGAAGTGATTTTCTGGTTGTCAGATCATTCAAATAAAATGAGATGTGGAATTTCGTTATGGATTTAAAGCAAGAGAAGATAAATAGTGAAATAAAAGTATATTTCTAAAACTAAAAGATTAGGTAAATAATTTAAGTGAAATGTTTCAGTTGACTAGACAAACTACATTTAAATCAACTTCGTTTTCTTCTTCCAGTGTACATTCCTAAATATGAAGGTATAACTGTATTACAATATTTCGAATTTACCATATGATTTTCGTACCATTTAACTAACTACGTTTAAAAGTGGATTATTTCATTTCCAAGGAATCACATAGATCCATGAATGTCTAAACTTAGTTCAGCTTGGGTACTTATTACTGCAGTAAATACACATAACCTACAAATCTCTTTGAAAATGTGAATAGTTATTTTCACAAGTTGCAAAATAACTGCATGTTACGTTTAGATTAGCAAGCTATGTTTCCACGTTACATTCTATGTCTGCTTCTTACTATATATCATATTCCTTAGGTGTTATTGTTGGTGTATGGTATATTCTACAACCCCGAAACTGGCTCGTGCAGAATAAACAGTTCCAATGAATTTATTTAAGTTAAACTTCGTGGGCTCCTGGGCTTATTAGGGTGGTATAAAAATTGAGCCGTACGTTAATAAGAAATCAAATCATGCTAGTCGAAAATATTTAAAATATGAAACCTTCAGTTAACCCCACTTCGTATGACAATCATTTCATATCAGTCTGCTGTAATAAATCTGATTTGCCCCTTCAAATTTTAACAGGTTAACGATCTCTTCAAAGTCAGTCGAACATCCCTTCACATAAATAATTAATTTCGCTTTTTTAAAAATAAATGTTTGGCTGGATATTTCATTTATGTACGAATTACAAACTAATTGTGGATTATTTAAGGGGGTTCATGTCAGTGTTGGGCCCCGTGATAGGGTCTCATAGACTGGAAACGGATAGGGGTGGGAACTAGGGACACAAACTGAATTGTGTGATTGGTGGAACAAATGTACCGTTATGCTGGTCTCAAGTATATAGGAAGTCAAATTTGGACGCCACGCCACTGTGCTGTTGAATTCTTGTGGAAGTGCTTGTGTTGTGATAATTTGTGAATATGGAGTCTTTCTTTTCTTTGTTGCTGACCATTGGGTTTAATGCTTCAGATCAGGACAAGTACGACATCGTGGGAAAGCTCCCAGTTGAAATCGCTGTTATGATATTAAGGTAAGCTAATTTTTATTCCGTATATATTTTAACTGTGCTAAACATGCCACTTTTTCGTTGTTCAAATATTTTCTGATATATAGTACACTACTGATATACTAACAGAATAAAATCGTATACGTTATTATCAGTATTACTATATATGGTTGAAAATTTTGAACGAAACAAATAATTTCCTAATTTAATGTGTAATATGTATATATGTAGTATAATATAAATGTTTCGTTCTGTAAAGCTAGAAAACCTCGAGGTTACAGAATTTGTCAAACATACATTGACACAGTTATAGATTTCGTTTATAAATTAAATTAAATAAAAGTCAAAATATTCATACGAAGTGTTGAAACTGTGAGTTATTAAATATTTCTTTAGGCATTTTTTCTTTTACTTTGGTTAACAATCTTTTAATACATCCTTAGCGAATTAACTGGGGTACATAAACTATGTTTATGGTAATGGCACTTTGTACATTAGTTTCAAAATTTCCTACTACAAAACACGTGATATAATAATATATGTTACTCTAACGAAATTATGAAATATATAATAAGTAGGTAAAAATGTAACAAGTGAATATCTATAATGATTTATTGAAAAAGATAATCTTTAATAATATCATCGATTGGCATACGTTGAACTTTGTTGGCTATTCTTACCCGATTTAAAAGTTTTAAAACATAAATAAATACACTATAATTTTAACAGACAACCGTTCTCTTGATGATTGCACACTATATTATGAGTTGAATGTAGAATTAGATTGCAACTGCAACTTAGGTCTAAGGTTATCTAAGGAAACAAAGCTGTTTTGTTAATTGAGCATAAAATGAGCAGTCGTATTGAATTTAATAATTTACTAAATGAACTCTAGTGCAGTACAATTTGAGGTTCAATGAATTGAATATTTTTAATAATAATGCCAAAATTTAATCAAGTTTGTTTTGCACTTATAAATGTGATAATCTTCACCACCAGGATGTAACGGGAATTATATATTTTGCTTATGTTCACTCTAAATAAAGAAATGAATTAATGTTGAGTAGTAATCGTTCAGTAGAACTTTTTTTGTGGAGCTATACATAAATATTTCAATTTCATAAATCTTACTGGCGAATACAGATAGGCCTTATTAATATATTTACTTAAATGGCAAATAAAAGATGATTGAAAAAATGCAGTCTATGTTTGCCAATTACAGGCAAAGACCTGAATTTAATAAACCAGCCATTTCTCTAAACTATCTCAGTGTTTAAAAAATAACTTCAGTAATAGATTATAAACTTCTCAGAAAGTGCTTTGCGGTTCAAAAGAACAATTCATTTAAGAGAAGATTATGAAAGCTACTAGCTATTTATCCTCCAGTATGGAAAATGAACTCTAAATAATTTTGCACGCCAAAATAGTAAATTACCATGTTTTATGTTTATGAATCCATGCTACATTTTATTCATTCCTTATAAAGTTAATTCAGCATCTATTTCCATTATTAGTAACCAGTTAAATTCACAACAATAACTAGTAAATAAACTACTAATTCATAAAATATCCAAAGTAATACGTGTATAATGTTGTTTATGCCTGCTCTGTATTAACCGACGTTTTCAATTTTCCTTCTTTATTGTAACTTTCATTTTGTTAAATTGATAAATGGAAAGCTTTGTATTTATGCAGTCACTAAATAGGAAGAGCAGTAGCATTTTGTTAGTTCATAATTTAACTTACGTTTCCGATTTTAATTTTACTATATCATATTACAATTATTTACTGTTCTTCGATGACGTATTCTATATCCCATCCATGATGGCATCCATAGGTGGGTTTCATTAATTATTATTTATAATGATTTGATCGCCAAGAAAATGAAACTATTTATTGTACGGATCCGTACTTTCTCAATGCATTGCATACTTGGCTTATTGCAAATTACTTTTTTCGTTATAATTATTAGTATGTTTCTGCTTGTTTAAAAATTGACCTATGTACGAGATTTCAAAACAATGATATTTGTGAGAAAAAAGGTAACCTATAATACCGAGTAAATTTAATATATTTTGTAGTTCTATAAATGCGTTGGAACCGTGGTAATTTCAATTTCTTCCAGAATGTTAATGATTGTGAATGCTATTTATATAGAATTTTTAGAAAATATCATGATTTAAATTTGTACAATAATTATGCGTCCAGTATGCTATTTGCATCAATCATAGTTCCGTCAAAAACAAGATTATAATTTACTTCGTTCTTAGAAGATAGGAATACAACGTATCGTGCTGACTTTTTGGTTTTGATAATAGAAATATCTTTAATGTCTCTGAGCACAAATACAGGCAAAAGACAGAGTTAATAAGATATTTCATACATCGCATACTTCATATACAAAACCCAAATCATTGTAAAATTATATCATTTTGCACAAGAAATTTGTCCAATGAATAAATTGGGTTTGAATCTAACTTTTAACAACTTGTAGATTAAGATACTCAAAATTATCGGGTAACTTGTAGTAACAATATTAATACAAGAAAGAGTGCTATTGCAATACAAAATATAAATATATATGTAACACGAAAAAGACTCATTTACATGCTTGGAAACCATTAAATATCAGACACACTAATGTTTGTTAGATCAATATTAGTATTATGGATATTATCATCGACTTTTCAAAAAAACACTCGACTGATTTGTATTATCAATGTTTCTCAGATTACCGAAGATTGGTAAAAGTAACTATTAAAATTGATAGACAAAAATGGTACAAATCAATCGATCAAGATTTAAAGTCAAACCTTGCTAAATTCTGGAGTTATGTTTCGAAGTTACGAAATAAAAATGATCCCGTATTGCATGTTAAAATGAACAATACCATTGTTTCAGAACCATCAAAGCTAGTGAATATTTTCGCAGAGCATTTTCAGATTATAAATACGCCCACTAATGCAGTACCGGGGCCCTATGCTCAAACTGTCACATCTGAATGCCTACATGTTCCAACTATCATAGATTCCGATGTCTTGGTAGCTATTCGACACTTGAAACCATCTAAGAGTTCGGGACTCGACCAGATACCAAGCTTTATTGTTAAGGGGCGTGCCCCAATACTGACACCTGTACTTACATATGTGTATAACCTTTCGCTGGAAACAGAAACTTTTCCTTCAATTTGGAAAATTTCTGCTATCAGACCGGTACATAAGAAAGGCAAAAGCAAAGAATTGGCAAACTTTAGGCCCATAGCCATATTAAATACATTTTCAAAAATTTTTGAAACCATCATTCATAAACATATTTCATTTTTCAGTAAAAATAAATTAAATGATTTCCAGCATGGTTTTACCAAGGACATGTCCACAGCAACCAATATTATCACTTTTCTCAATGACATACTTAAAGAAAATTGCTCACAATCGCAATCAGACGCCATATTTTTTGACCTGAGCAGAGCATTTGATGTAGTAAATCACGATCTTCTTGTTAAAAAATTGAGTAATTTAGGTCTACATAACAAGTATGTCAATTGGTTTTCAAGTTATTTAAGAAACAGATCTGCTCGAGTTAGAATATCTAACTATTTTTCTGAGCCTTTTTACATGCCAGATGGTGTACCCCAGGGGTCAGTGTTGGGTCCCTTCTTGTTCTTAGTTTTTATTAACGACATATCTAATATGCTAACATGTAAGAAAATAGCATACGCAGACGACCTATGTATATGGAATAAAATATCTACGGCTTCGGACTGCAAATTACTGCAAAGGAATATCGATTACATACACCAGTGGTGTAAATCAGATTTAATGATAATTAACACCAGTAAGACCCAGAGCATGATATTTAGTAGAAAAACTAATCAAATAATATACAATTATCGTCTTGGCCAAAACATAATAGCACGTTCAGAAAATATAAAATACCTCGGGGTCTATCTAGACTCAAAATTATACTTTCATGTCCATATTGACCATATTTTCACACAGGCCTTAAAAACTCTTGGATTAGTTCGTTTAATTTCTCATAATTTAAAAAGCATAGAGTCATTAATTACTCTTTACAAATTTTTAATTCGCAGTGGCTTAGAATATTGCAGTGTTGCATATAACAGCATTACAGTATCTGACAGTAATAAGCTGGAACGAATACAAAGAAAATTTGTCTCCCTTATACGTAGTAAGTTTAACAGAAATCTGGACTACGATGATATACTTAAGTTATTAAATTTGGAAACATTATATAATAGGCGTGTTTCTGCAGATGCTAATTTCATAGCTAAAGTCTTTCGTGGGGAAATACATTGCAAATCAATTTTAGATAGCATAGGGCTAACTGTACCCCTTACACGAGGAACAAGAAATCGTACAATTTTTGCTGTACAACAACCGTATGCAATCCCTGCCAACAGAATGGCTATTGCTTGCAATGCCTTATTTAAAAATTTTGATATATTCCACAAGCAGTGATTATTATTATTATTATTTTTATTATTAATTGGTATTACTATTATTATTGTTATTATTATTATATTCACACAAGACTGACAAGGGATCATTAATTGTTTTTGGTAACACAGTCATATGTTGCTAATAAGAAATGGCAAAATCTTATAATTACAAAATATGACCTGCTTTTCTCAAGTACAATGCAATGGAATAACTCTTGAATGTGCTGACTACACAGTGTTCATGCCATTGACATAGCAGACTTATGCAAGCTAACCAGAAATGTTATATGTTTCAACTTAATGACCACACAGTCAATTAGGTTAAAACTGCAGACTCGACAGTCAGATGTTTAATTATGCATTAATATGTAATTCCTGTTGTATATCACTAATAATATCACTATCATTATCATAATCATAATCATAAACATCAATTCATCAATTCATCATACATCATTAGAAGCCTACTGTTTAAAATTTGTAAAAATTGTTTGTAGCTTCTTTAAATAAATAATTGAATTGAATTGAATTGAATTATTTGTGTTGTATTAAGACATTGGTAACATGTTAAATTAATCTAATTTGAATTG
This sequence comes from Ectobius pallidus, assembly GCA_964059195.1. NCBI lineage: Eukaryota > Metazoa > Arthropoda > Insecta > Blattodea > Ectobiidae > Ectobius > Ectobius pallidus. The sequence goes on from CAXKWD010000002.1 coordinate 117,078,415, forward strand.
TGAATGGTTAAGAAATCTTCATGTTACATTAAAGTTAGAATGCTATAATTTAACATTGCAAGGTGCATTTTAGGTTTTCATGTTAATATATATCGCATTCACATACTTTTATTGTTCCTAGATGGCATATTATACGTCTCTTAGGCCCGGTTGCATAAAAGCTCCAGATATCTTCTAGACAGCTAATCGTTCTATACATATATAGACTCGATAAACACCTTCCCATTTCCGAAAGCGAATTTGCTCAAGAAATAGCTAATGCCAGATAAATGAGTTGAGCACTTTGTCAATAGATGGAGACACGGTGCTTACTCTAATATCAAGTTGGCCGTGATTGAATAGCAACCAATCGGAGCGCTTCTTGCTATTCTATTCAAAATGGCTGAATTATCTTTCTGCTTTTCCTTGTCTGCTGTTTGTCTGCTAAAATGAATGTAAAACGTGAGATAAACTACGGTAATTTCGATTTCGAGACTTGTGCATTAGAGAAAAATGTCACCCATCACAATCTGACAACATAATGCGTAAAACGTAACACATTAATTAAGTTATAGCTAATTTACCACAGAAAGGAATGCTTCGATGGTTGTTCCCAATTCTAATGATGGGCAATTTAACGCTGAAAAAGGCATGCTTGCAGTTGTTCCTTATTTAATATGATGGCCTATTTATCCATAGGTCATTCCTTTGACAGCCTGATTCTTTCCGAAACTCAATATCGTCAAAGATCTAATTCTTTCAGGGAATACTTTTTGCTTTACACATCTCTAGGCCTAATTATTGCCTCAGGATGAAGATGACGAGAAAGATGATGATTATGTATTAATATTCGTGCTGTAAAATGGCAATATTTTCTTCATAAAGTGTTGCATCACAAAATAAAATTAATATACTTAAGCTACATTTTTTCCGAATCTGAATATCATCGTAGGCTACTTATTGAAAGGATTGCTGTATTTCTTTCAGGGAATATTTACTTCTGTATAGACCTAGGCCTTATACGATCTGGCATTGAAAATGACCAGCAAGAAAATATGATGTGAATTAATATTCGCGATGTTTTCTTAAAGTATTAACTTACAACAGAAAATGAAATTAATACAAATAAACGATGGATACAATAGCCTAGGCCATAACAAAGTTCATCTAACCGATAATATACAATTTTTCTAGTACAGTATTATGAATTATTTCACACACAAATTAATAACCAATGTCAGCTTCATTACTACTTTTAATTTTAATACCATAACAAGCTAGTAACATAATGTAAGATTAAATGCTAACATAATAACGAAACATACATCAACATAAATATTTCGCATTTCCGCCATGTTGCGTGTTTATCTACCGTTTCGCCAGATATCTAGTGATTTATGGTGCGATAGTTTGTAGGACGTTTTATTGAACGATTAGCCGCCATCGAGCGTTTCAGAAACGCTTACGGATTGAATAATGCCATCTAGTAGATATCTTACGTTTCGGAAACCCGGCGCTAGCCCGGCTCGTGCAGAATAAAAAGTGCTATTGTATTTAGATACGTTCAAACGCGTGATTTATTTAGACATATAAAAATGGAGTCCTTTGTTAGTAAGAAATCAAATTATGTTAGCCGAAAAAGTTTTAAAAACTAGATGTATACTTGCCACGTACGTATGTTATAATTCATTTCGTAACTGTTCCCTCTAATAAGTTCTAAATTTCCACCAATTTTCTCATGTGAACGATATTTTCGAAGTCTCTTCACCATCCCTTCAGATAAATAGTTAATTTCGTTTCCTTTATGAATGTATGGTTGGTTATTTAAGTAAGAATTACAAACTAGTTGCAGAGTATGTTACGTGGGGAATTGTTGTCAGTATTGGGACCCGCTATGGGGTCTCTTGGACTATGGGTGGAGACTTGGGGGACAAACTGAATAGTGTGATTGGTGGAACAAGTGTACCGTTAATGCTGCTCCCAAGTATAGAGGAAGTCAAATTTGGACGTCACTGTGTTGTTAAATTCTTGTGGAACTGCTTGTGTTATTGTGAGAATCTGTGAATATGGAGTCTTTCTTTTCTTTGTTGCTGACCATTGGGTTTAATGCTTCAGATCAGGACAAGTACGACATCGTGGGAAAACTCCCAGTTGAAATCGCTGTTATGATATTAAGGTATGCTTTTTTGCATTCAGTATATATGTTAACTGTGCTAAAAATGCCACTTTAATTCGATCTTTGAACATTTTCTGATTTCTTTAAACTTTTGATATACTAATATATTATATATTTGAATATCATTTTCGTAACAAATAATTTTCTAAAGTTCGTCTCAAACTAATACTACTAGAAACCAATGCGTTGCCGTTTATTTTTCAATTAATAGGCACTACGATGAGTACATATTTTTAAAAATATGCCGCATATAATTTATATACATTTAGTGAAATGCAAGCGTTTCGTTCAGTAGAGCCAGGAACGAGCCGAGTTCGAGAATATAGAACTTATAAAAAATTCATCCATAAAGTTACACATATTCAATAAAGTTTTAAGTTAAATGAAAAAAATATTTGTACGGGGGGTAGAAAATATGAACTATTAAAATTTTCCTGAGATAATATTTCATTTGTGTTAGTTGCTCCGTCATTTAATACAGCTAGGAAGTTTATTGCCTATCTTTATCACAGAATATCAAGCAACTTTCTGGAACTGTCTTAATGAATTGACTGGTCTACATAAATGATTATTAAATTACATTCAAAAGTCGTGATTTTACTACTCAAAACACATGGTAGAATAAATATATTCCCCTGTTAGAATAATTATACCTTTAACTTATGAAATATTATAAACTTTTCATGTTAAACTTCAACAGTTCTTTTAAATTTTGGAAACTTTAATCATATGAATGAGCTTTATTGCCTATTCTTAACCAATTTAATGTTTCGAAAACGAACTTAAATACAGTATAATTTTCACAGATAAATTTATTGCGCTATATTATGATTGTGATCTACATTTGCTAACTAATATATTTCTAACATCCTCTAATCAAGTTACATTTCATTAGTAGATACATTATTGTAATACAGCTCTCAAGTTATGTTCTAAGGAAACAGAGTTATTATAATAACTAGACTTCGGACTTTTAGGTCGGTAAAATGTTATTTTAGGCGCCTAAAATAGGCTCTAAAATTGAAAAATAGGTTCTAAAAATCGTAAAATAGTCTCTTATAAAATTTTTAGGTTGCCAATTTTTTTTAAATATCTCAAATGCAATGCAGAGTATTATATTAATTGAAGTCATCATTAATCATGATAGAACACAGATATAGGCCTATGGTACACAGAATTATATCGACCCTAGTACTAGGGCCTGTATTACTAACATAACAGTGAAAACCTAATCCCTGCGCCCAGAAGCTACGCACGCTAGCATATTCAACCCCTTGTATCCCTCAATGATTCAGAGCACTACTTTTTTTTTTTTTTTTGTTACTGGATGTGGAAGTCGGGAGAAAAACACTACATTTTCTTGGGAATTCTAAGGAATTTTTCTACTGAAGACGAAACATTCCTTACTATTTAACCACGTTACAAATGTGTCATGTACTGCACATTCCGAGCTAAATATTTAGTACAAACTGAAAATAAATGCTAGAATTTATAACAAAAAATAACTTATTTTGAACTTTAGAGGAAAAACAAGTAAAAAAGGCAATATTAGGCTCTAACGTAAAAATAGGCTGTTTTTGGTCGTATAAAAGTATCAGTTTTAGGCATAGTCACTTACGAAACATGCAAATACAAGTTTTCGTCCATATATCACTTAAGGATTAAAATAGGTTTTTACCTAAAATCCGAAGTCTAATAATAACTTAACATTTGAACAGTGGCATTGATAAGTAAAGAATTTAATAATTTACTATTTGAACTCAAGTGCAGCACAGCTTGATAGTTCACTAAATTAAAAAGTACCAAAATTTAGTTCTGCTTGTTTTGCACTTATAAACGTGGCAATTTCCTCCACCAGGATGCAATACGAATTAGATACTTAGCCTATGTTCGCTCCGAAAAAAAAGTATTAATATATTAGTGTAGTCAGCATTCAGTAGGATTATTTTTGTGGATGTATACTTAAAAATATTCAATAAATAACATATTCAATAAATATTTAAACGTTTAAAAGTTCTCATTGTTATTGGCGAATATAGATAGGTATATTTATGTATTCACATAAATGGCGAATTTCAGGTGCTTGAAAGGAAACTGCAAAGTTTGTTGGTCAATTGCAAGCAGAAGTGATCATACCAGCCTTTTCTCTAAAACTACTTCAAAGCTTTATACAATATCAGTTTGGAATAAACTCATGTAATGACTTATGACTTCTATAAAAGTGGTTTGCAGCTGAAAAGAATGAAACATTTAAGAGAAAGTTACGTAAGCAGTTAGTTACATATCCTACAGTATGGAAAATTAATCCAAATAATCTTGCATGGTATAAAGTCAGTTACCATGTTACACCATATGATTTTTGCTATAATTTTAATTTTTCCTTAAAAGTTTATCCAGCCATGTAATAATACATACTGTTGCAATAATCTTCTATAGAGTGAGACAAAGTAGCATTAGAAGGATCAGTTTCCATTCATGGAGACCATTTATATGCCCATCAATAACTCATAACTAGGGGCGGATTTCTATGACCTAAAAAATAGGATATATGCATGCATTTGTAACCTAAAAAATATTAAAATAAGACCAATAAAATTTAAAATATGACTTCACCACTTACGCATTGTGTAAACTTCATTTAAGTTTCATTACAATACATTTTATCAAAATATATTGTTAATTATTTAAAATATCTGTAAATTCTCAAAAAGTATCATTATAATGCAAAATTTACAAAATTTGACATGAAACTTCAAGATTTCTTTAATATGCACACAAATATGCAAAAATATGACCTCAATATGCATATTCATACTAAATATGCTGCAATAGATGAAAATTTTCTAAATATGCAGTTATAAGCAAAATAAAAGCCGTTCCATTTTCACCAGGACGCTTGGAATCGGGTTTAAATTAGTCGGAAACCTGATATAATGCAAAGGGGAAAAATATGACACGTTATAGAAATCCGCCCCCTACTCATAACCTTAAACTGATGAATTTTTCGAATACATGTATAATATTATTTGTTTCTTATGTTATCTAATGACGCATTCTATTTTCCTTCTTTATTATAATTTTTCTGTTAAGTTGATAAACACCTTTATATTTATGCTGTCCTTAAATTATAAAAGCCTATAGATTTTTGCTAATTTTAATAATTAAACTTGCATTTTCGTTTCACATTTTACTATGTCGTGTTACAAATGTTTACTGTTCTACATCCCGAGCCCTACTCCTGATGGGATCCATAGGTGGGTTACATTCATTATTTACATTATTTAATGACTCGATCGCTACGGGAATGGAACTATTTATTCTACGGATCCGTACATGTTGAGTGCATTGTTTACTTGGGCTGTGTAAATGAAGCTACCTTTTTGGCTCTCTTTCTCTCTCTCTATATATATATATATACATATATAAAGTAGTACGAATGTTTAAATATTTACTTACGTTTAAGATTGCATAAGAATAATATTTATGGGAAAACGGCTAACTTGTCACACCGAGTAGATTTCGTATATTTTATTGTTTTATAAATACGTTAGAAGCAAACGGCAGTAGCGTCAGGTTTCCATTTCTACCAGAATATTACTGAGTGCTTTTATGAATGAATAAATTTCAAAATGCCTCGATGTGTTACATCTTTATTGAAATTGTTGCAATAATTATGCACCATATATGAGGGTATAAGGTGGATACCTATACTACATTACACATTTTCTACGCGTTTTTCAATAAAAAAAAACATAGCCCAGCAGACACTTTTGTTCTAAAGGAACTGAATAATTAACAACAGTTTACAAATTTATACAAGAATTTACAAATAGAAACAATTTTAACTATTTGGTTAAGTAAATATGTTTTATTTGTTAACACACATATAGCTGTGTATTGGGATGTGGTTTTGTTATCCCCTGAAAGTGATTGCGGAAGTGCTCTTCAGACAAAATGTTTGGATAGGGGAAAAATTTAAATATTATCTGTGATTATTTGTGCCGTAAGAACGATCTATTGAGATTACTCTATTTGTAAATTTACTACAAAACTATTATTTTAGTTCAATTCATAACTGTAATCTTGTATAAGAATCTGTTGTTGAATTCTTCCGTTTCTTGAATAATGAGTGTCAGAGCTCTCGCATTTTTCAAATCCTCATTTTCACAATACTAATGGCATTATATTGAATAAGTATTGCCTTTTATTTAAAAATTCTACTATAATTATCTTTCTACCACTTTAAACAAAGAATCTACAGCTCAAACACTTTCAATCAGTACAGTGTTTCGTAGTTCACGAATATCATGCTAGATATAGTAATATTTAAGGATTTACTGCTCTTCATTCATGTACTTGACTTCCAATGTTTATTACTCTGCTAGAACTGAAGATGGCAGAGCGTGTCGTAATGCATTTCTGATAATATTAATAACTCCAGGCAGCACTTGTATTGCAGCATTGAGTAACCTTCTTACAACCAGCAGTTCACTCATATATCTATTGAATAATAAAACGTAAAATACAGGAAGAATAACACTTAGCAATGCTAATACAAAAACAAACGTGTTGCACATATAGCAAAATATGTTCGTATATAAAATTAAGAAAACTATAGACTATGACACTCGAGATCCGCCGTAGATTACAACCAAAGTATATCCAAATAAGAAAACTTACGAAGTTTTTCGGTAACTTGAATTGAGAACTACCAAAGCAACAGCACAGAAATATTTATTAAAATAATTAGTTTTAAGTTATAAGATGAATTTTAAATGTAAAATTGTTTAGATGAACAAGATCTCATTACCCCCAAAATAATTTTTATAATTGACAACTGGGTTAATAAAATTTGGGATTTTTCTAAGTTAAATAAGGTAGGGGGCCCAAATATCGCCCATTTAAGGAATTTTTTACAAAAATGTACTTAATGCTCATCGCACTATCCTCAAATTAGCACCAATTTTCTATTATTCATTCAGCTACCACATCGCACTGCAATCACCTAATTATTAAGGAGTTTAATCATTTAAAAATATATAAAGGGAAAACGTGCACTTTTTAAAAATTGAAAAAGTTGTTCCAAATATCGCCCACCTCATCATATGATGCTCCTAGTCAAAAAAGATCCAAGAAATTTCCCAAAAAATATTTTTATTTTATTTTTTCTTGCCAGAAATCATTACAAATACGAGAAGTGAGAGAAACATTGTAAAATAAACAAGGTTTTACATTTGTAAGACTAAAAATTTGTTCTACATCAAAAGAAAAAATGTAACATCAATAGTAAAACTCAGAGTAAGATTTTTATGGTTTTTAATTACTTTAATCTAGAATGATTACGAGTAAGTAACTTTGTTTAGTGATAAACCTGGTTTTTACATGTTAAAATGCAATCAGAGAAGTCCAGTTTAGCTGCAAAAAACGCACACATAACATTTTTTCATTACTTTATTCTTTCTGGGATCACAAGCTTCGTGTGACCACTTGAAACACTTGGCACATTTTATCCACTGCTCTCCATGTTTATCATTAGAATAGAATCTATTACAGATTGGACATTTGGCATCGTCGCTATCGGAACAGCTACTGTCGTTATCATCGGTTGAGACGTAAGTTCCTCTTCTACTTCAGATTCTGAACTTTCTGAAGAAATATCTCGTCATCTCTTCTTCGTTTCTTTATTTTTTGATATTTCCTTAGATTTTGTGGGCCTTTGTTTGTTTGGTGTTTCGAGACTAAAGGCAGTTACTTTCTTTTTGTTTAATGACTCCACAAGAGCATCTTTGAAGGGAGATCCACCAACCAGTGCGGCCGATCCACACCTTCCGCTTGATCGTTTAGGGAGAAGTTTTGGTACTGGCATGATGTCTTTTGGTGATAATACTGGAGTAGGCAAAGCTACTGAGCTTGTCGATGTCGATGGTTGCTGATCTATTAGTGGAGAAGTTTGACTTTTCGATGATGATGGTTGCTGACAACACATTGAGGATGATGATGGTTGCTGGCTCGTCGACGAGGAAGGTTGTTGAGGCAATACTTCCATTTCTTCTGCGATCGAAAGTTGTTGGTGTTGCAAAAAGTCAGCATCAGTAAATATGTGAGGGTTGTAGGGCAAAATGCCTTGTTACTTCGAAACCTTGTATTGCCATGTTCATGTTGGCTGACCTTACGTAAGCTTTGCCAATAAGTTGGCCCATATTCATACAATACTCCACTAACTCGTCCTCCAACTCGACGGGCAAAATTGGCTTGGTCCTAAGGGTACGTCCAGGAGTTTTTTAATGTCTTCCAAAGGTTTTTTACATAATCTTTTAATGTCGACCGAGGTACACCATATGTTTCGGATGCCTTCAAAAGGCCCATCTCTTTGTTTTTTACATCTATCACTGCTTTTTTCATTTTTACTTTGTCCCATTGTTTACGCGTTGACATCTGTAAAATAAAAAACTATTTCAAAACACTGTTCCAAATATCGCATAGTAGGCGATAATAGGAACACTTTAGTGGGCGATATTAGGAACCTCCTAACCTTACAATATGGTGGACGCTACAGACAGAACCGACTAGACAAACTCGAAAACTTTGGTATCAAAAGAATGCTTATTTCTTACATTACCAACCACATTATAACTATCGTGATCCATCACGAGACTTATATATTATCTTAGCAAGAGTATGAGTAGTCTGATAACTCACCAGGCCGAAATATCTTGAAAAATTCACAAAAATAACAATAACCGACACAACCTCATGAAACGTGCACAGTCAACTGCCGTGGTGAAGAGGTACACAGTGCGCAAACTGGCCGCGTGTCAGCAGCACTATCCGGAGCTAGGGTACAGTAGGCGATATTAGGAACATGGGCGATATTTAGGCCCCCTACCTTAATAAGTAAACTCCAACGGAGTACACTACCATACAACCTGCTTTTGATTGTAAAAGCAATTCTAATAAATTATATGCAAAACTACTAAAATGACCAAACAAACAAAAAGACCAGTACGACACATGTAGTAAGCTATCAATTTAACTGCTTACGGTTATAATCTAGGTTCAAGGTACTTACACTTTAAGCAAATGTTCTAATAAGATTAGAAATAAGATTAATAGTGCAGTTTTTCAATTAGCATAGTAATAAGTGTAAATTTCATCAGATTTAAGTACAGATTATTCAGTTAACAGTTGTAATAATTAATTTGTAATCATATTGTAAGCTGTTACGAATTTATCTCTACTTATATGTACTTATTTAAGTGAGAGTATATGGTGGACAACAATTATCGACTATTAATACAGATTTTTTGTTATATTTTTCAGAATGCTGGATCCCCGTACGCTGGTGTCTGCATCCAGAGTGAACAAGAGATGGCTGAGTTTGATCCAGGGTGATGCTTTCTTGAGAGCTACAGTGAGGAGGCAGATGAGGAAGGAGATTTTGAAACATATCTATCCCGAGATGCGAGTCAAGATGCTACGATCTGCAGAGGATTCCCAGCGACCATTTTCCTCCGTAAATGGAATCAAACCAAGGCCTTCAGTTGCACGAGGTAAGATCTCTTTCACAGATAAGTTGAGCAATTTTTCCCAATTTATTTTTATTGTATGAAATTTACTTTATGTTCATGTCATTTCGTATTGAATAAATATGAGTTTAGGTTTTATCAAATTAAGTAAAATAATTAATTAGTACACCTACTAATACATAAGTTTTACAATTATTACGATTCAGATTTTTAAAAGTTCTGTATCATTTTGAAGTTAAAGGGAAAGGGCATTATAATAATTTACCGTTTGCAATAGACGCTGGATTTGTTTTATTCTGTAGGCTAAAAGAAGCAACAAGTCACACATGCTTAATTTTTTTTGGTATTAAATAATAATGACATAGTTTTATGATTATATTACAAAGAAAAGTAATTGAAGGTACCACACACAAACACAAATCACTTGATGACTGATGACCTTTTTGCCGTTAGAGCGTGCAAAATGAGCTTAATAATAATTATAGAAATATTAATAACAATAGTAATAATTAGGGTAAGACATTTAATGATCATAAAATAATATCAAAATTAAAAAAAACGCATTTATGCACTTAAAATAGTAAAAAAGAACTCAAATTAAAAAAGACCAATAAATCATTACTTTAATTAGTTTTTTTTAAGAAGTAACGAGTTGATTTTAGAGAGAAATTTAATGAATGACAGTGTGTTACATGTATTTTACAATATAAAATACTCTTAAGTTGCTACTAAGTAAGTAAATTGATACGTTACTATTGGATCACCCTTTGCGAAAAAAAATTACTTCTGAAATGTCATGCCCATCAAATTGCCCCGAGCAAATTCCTCATTCAACTTTTATACAGAAATGAATGATCTTCTGATATACCACTTTTACTGCAAGTGTGCTTTGTTTCCTGCGGACGTTATTTTCTTCTAAGGTAACAATAGACAAGTATTATAAAGAGAAATAATAATGAAAATATCAAAATACAACGTAATGTAACACTATATGTTTAAAAAAACCAGAAAAATACGCCGAAAATGACATAATAATACAAAAAAATGACGGATAATGCAAAAAACAAATTGCTCTTATTTCATCAATTAATTCACGATGCACATTTGTTATTCACGCTATCGTTCAACATTCATATAAAACATGCGAAATCAATAAATAATAAAAATAATAATAATAATAATAATAAAGAATACAGTAATAGGTCTCGGACAAATATGAATGCAAAAACGGATGAAAAATAATCAGAAGTATTTACTATGTAGGTCCATAGAAACATTCATATTGAATTTAATAATAATTAACCCTATCAGACCTGAAATTATGCACTGATAATGGGGAAATTATCAAGTAAAAAATAATAAGTGGGCTCTAAGTTTAAAATCGATGAGGAAAACTTAATTGCAGGAAGTAGTATCAATAAATGACAACCATAGCATGCGGATAAAAATAATAACATTTTAGCATAAATAACTACTCTTTTAATTGCATATAATTATATGATTTAAGCAGTTTTGGAGGCAACCCATTTAGTCAGTAGTAGTGAAGAGGTTAAAATTTGCCTAATCCATATTAAATTGTTATTGTATAATTTCCACTGTTTTGAATGATTTATTTTGTTATCCTAAAATATCTAAACACCCAATTGGTTCATGATATTCATTTAATATGAGTGATGACGTATGGAGAATATTATGGCAATAATTTAGTAACATCCCTAAACCCATCTAGAATTGGAAGTTGTATATTAGTTTTCGAATGACAAATAGGCCTACCTGTTTCTTCGTCAACTTAAAACCACAAATAATACAGATCTTAGCTCCTATATTTAGGGTCATATTATATACCCCAGGGGATAAGCCATTTACAGATGATTTCTTGGGGGATCTTGCACCTCCCTCCCCCAAAGCCGGCGTCTATGGAATCACTACAATATAGGCGGGCATGGTAGAGTAAAGTTTAAAACCCTATAAGGAGTAAAAACAAAGGGTATATTTTTAAACTTCAAACAAACATTAACTTCTTTGTACGGAACTATATCTCTCGCAGCAGCCGATCCGAGTGTGGTTTTCCGGGGTTTTTCCTCACTCATTAGGTGAATACCGAATCGGAGATACGACCCCCGACAGACAGATGACAGAACGCAAACAGAGTTACACAGTTCTATTAGTGCTGAATCAAACAGCTATCGCAAAACACATTACCCACAAGCGTAAAGTACAGCAGAGCGAAAAATAGAGCAATAGAACACAAGCGCCGAAAAGTTGTTGGGCTCCGGGGGCGATGGAGTGTCCAAAAATTTACGGAACTGTATTATGAAACTTAGGTACCTGCAAGTAGGCCCACATAATAAACCCAGCACCATTCTGTAATCAGCAGTCTTAAGATCCAGCTGCCCCTCAGTTGTTTTTATGTCCTGATTTATAGCCTTGTAATAATATCTGTATGTAAGTCAGCTATGTTTTCTGAGCCTTGATTTAAGGAGGTAAATACAGCTTACCAATTTCAGAAAAATATTTTTTTTAAAGAGTTTTAAATAAGGTAGGGGGCCCAAATATCGCCCATGTTCCTAATATCGCCTACTGTACCCTAGCTCCGGATAGTACTGCTGCCACGCGGCCAGTTTACGCACTGTGTACCTCTTCACCACGGCAGTTGACTGTGCACGTTTCATGAGGTTGCGTCGGTTGTTGTTATTTTTGTGAATTTTTCAAGATATTTCGGCCTGGTGAGTTATCAGACTACTCATACTCTTGCTAAGATAATATATAAGTCTCGTGATGGATCACGATAGTTATAATGTGGTTGGTAATGTAAGAAATAAGCATTCTTTTGATACCAAAGTTTTCGAGTTTGTCTAGTCGGTTCTGTCTGTAGCGTCCACCATATTGTAAGGTTAGGAGGTTCCTAATATCGACCACTAAAGTGTTCCTATTATCGCCTACTATGCGATATTTGGAGCATTGTTTTGAAATAGTTTTTTATTTTACAGATGTCAACGCGTAAACAATGGGTCAAAGTAAAGATGAAAAAAGCAGTGATAGCTGTAAAAAACAAAGAGATGGGCCTTTTGAAGGCATCCAAAACATATGGTGTACCTCGGTCGACAATAAAAGATTATGTAAAAAAACCGTTGGAAGACATTCAAAAACCAAAAGACATCATGCCAGTACCAAAACTTCTCCCTAAACCAGGGGAAGTCAACTACGTCTTGTGATGACGTTTGTGGAGCAAGAGCATGCGGATCCCTTGTGTGTGACGTCAGCAAGAGCGCACGGTAGTAGGGGTGTTTAGAAATTAGAGTACGCTAGATTTAGGTACTAGAGGACCTACTTTAGCTCTGTGGGTAAACAACTTCTGGTTGGAAATACGGAGCATTTTTCAAAGTTAATGCAAGTATGCGATCCAGATAGTGTTCTCTCTGCAGAACATGTGTTAGTTCTGCAAAACATTCTTCTTCAGTTCGAATCGAGGTTTCAGGATGTGGAAAACCTTTCTCCAATGTTTAAACTTTTTGCTGCCCCATATTCAGTTAATGTCAGACGTTCCTTGCCGGTATCAGTTGGAACTGCTAAACATACAATGCGACGATCTGTTAAAGGAAAAATATGAACGTAAAGTGGTCTTGGGTAACTTTTTCAGAAATTTCTCTGAAACCAGATTCCCGAAACTTGCCGCACGAATATTATGTAATTTTGGATCGACATATGTGGCCGAACAATTTTTTTCACTAATGAAATGTGCAAAGCTCAAATCAAGAAGTACATTGTCAAATCACAACCTAAATGTAGTCTTCGATTAAATATTGCTCAAACATTACGTCCCAACATTGATAAACTTGTTAAAGAAAAAAGAGACAGGAAAGTCAGAAAATTGTTACTGTAATCTTGTATCATCTAAGGTGCAGACGAGCTTGTATGGTAATTAATTCAGTTCATTTTTTTTGTTATTTTTATTGTAGTGAATTTTGTTAATTCAAATGATAGTATTGTCTATTTTTGTCAAAGAACATAGATTTTGTGGAAAGGCAATTGTTCTCACAGAATAGAAAAATAGAATTATTTATAATATGTTAAACTACTGTGCTGTAATTAACCGATAAACTATCAAGAACATCGATTGATGTTTCATTAACTCGGAAACACGTATTACGTAAGTTCTAACCCCCTAAATTCCCGCTGTCCGCAATACTAATGCCCCTCTCTTCCCCCCTGTTCACTGATGCCACCATTTCACATGCTCCTCGCAGAGGTATTACGCGAGCAGTCAGAGCACAAAGCAGTGACGTCACAGAGCAACCTTCTGTCTTCCCCTGCCCTAAACGATCAAGCGGAAGGTGTGGATCGGCCGCACTGGTTAGTGGATCTCCCTTCAAAGATGCACTTGTGGAGTCATTAAACAAAAAGAAAGTAACTGTCATTAGTCTCGAAACACCAAGCAAACAAAGGCCCACAAAATCTAAGGAAATATCAAAAAATAAAGAAACGAAGAACTCAAAGAAGAGACGACGAGATCTTTCTTCAGAAAGTTCAGAATCTGAAGTAGAAGAGGAAGAGCCAACTTACGTCTCAACCTGATAACGACAGTAGCTGTTCTGATAGCGACGATGCCAAATGTCCAATCTGTAATAGATTCTATTCTAATGATAAACATGGAGAGCAATGGATAAAATGTGCCAAGTATTTCAAGTTGTCACACGAAGCTTGTGATCCCAGAAAGAATAAAGTAATGAAAACATGTTATGTGTGCGTTTTTTGCAGCTAAACTGGACTTCTCTGATTGCATTTTAACATCTAAAAACCAGGTTTATCACTAAACAAAGTTACTTACACGTAATCATTCTAGGTTAAAATAATTAAAAACCATAAAAATCTTACTCTGAGTTTTACTATTAATGTTTCATTTTTTTCTTTTGATGTAGAACAAATTTTTAGTTTTACAAATGTAAAACCTTGTTTATTTTACAATGTTTCTCTCACTTTTCATATTTGTAATGATTTATGGCAAGAAAAAATAAAATAAAAATATTTTTTTTTACTAGGAGCATCATATGATGAGGTGGGCGATATTTGGAACAACTTTTTCAATTTTTAAAAAGTGCATATTTTCCCTTTCTATTTTTTTCAATGATTAAACCCCTCAATAATTAGGTGATTGCAGTGCGATGTGGTAGCTGAATTTATAATAGACAATTGGTGCTAATTTGAGGATAGTGCGATGAGCATTAAGTACATTTTTGTAAAAATTTCCTTAAATGGGCGATATTTGGGCCCCCTACCTTATATGAGGAACTTTTTAGGTTCATTTTGGTACAGTAATTATTTAAATTTCTGCATTATTTAAATTACGAATTTGCTGTGCTTTCCTATAAGCCGCTTTGAGCAACCTATGTAATAGTATTACTATAGCTTGACACACTTTTCCCTCAAACTGCATTTTTCGAAACAGTTTCACTGATGATTAAAACACTACTGAACAGAATTTAATGACTTTTTTGAGCACATTACCTACAAAAATGACAAGAACCATGCCTCTCCTATAAGTATTTTGCGTACAAAAAATTGATTTAGGTATTAAAATACTTTCAAAATCTATTACATAAATTTCAACTAAGTTTAATGATTTATTTTGGCACTGACTTGATGGGAGTAATTTCTGTTTATATATTTTAAGCTTTAAAATAAAGGAAAAGAACATGAAAATGATGAAAATTGAGTCAAGAGGGATACACTAAATACTAACACAGGAAATAGATGCCAATTCGAATAATTAATTTGTACATTAAATTGCAATTCGAAGGTTTGAAAATAGTCTTAATATATTTTAATAGCCTGGACTTTAAGTGTATTAATTTGCAGCTTCATATGAGCTATACTTATGATTCCATATCGAAATTTGTTTAGTAATTTAAGCTGTACCTACCTCCTTAAAGTAGTCAAAACGTATTTAAGAATCAATCGACACATATGTGTTGGTGAACCTATTAGCCTATTGTGATATTGAAGGTTGTTTAACTGTGTTTATAATATGTCTTTTAGTACCTTACCAGGATTATTGTGTTTTCAGGATGTGGACTTCCAAATGGAGGACGCATGCCTAAACATCTATCTCTCTTCTATACATTCAGGTTTTTGATAATCCATGCAAAACTGTTCTAGTGACTAGTGGCTGTATTTCAATATTGCATCATCTCACTGAATGTAACATTCTGCGTCAAACGACAATAACTTTGGAAGTGACCTGAGAAAAAATATGTAAGTTTTCCTATGTGCATAGTAATGTGATGACCATGTAATCTTTTATTGTTTTATTGTATATATTACAAAATTACATTCTACTTTCAGGTGAAATGATTTCTGAAGATGATCCTGCTCCTGGACCAGCCAATCGCCGATTTAAAAGGTCAGCTAACCAAAAGAAACACAACAAGACAGCCCCGAAAACAGCCAAAGGAAACTCATTAACAAAGGCAAATAGAGGAATTCGTCTCTAAGGTAAGAAAAACTTTTAAACCTATACTTCTAACTATGAATTTTTAATGTGTTTTGAATTTTAATCTGCAACCTTGTTGTTAGCTTTTACTTGGAAGGAACTATTTACTTTGTAACCACAAGTTCGATATTCAGTTTAAAAGTTCAAAATAATACAGATATTATGAGATTGTAATTTACAAATACCAAATTCTACACTTTATAATAAGGAATTTCTTCAATAGAATTTACAAGCTTATAATTCTACTTACATAACTAGTAAACCATCTATAAGGCATTTGTTGTATAATTACTACTTTTATAAACATTTCTGATGAGCTCTGGTTCAATAAAATCCTTATCTAATATAATTTCATGCCGTCCCTAAATAGTTTTGAGATATCCAGAACATGGACTTTTCTCGAAGAAATAAAACAGAACATTTTTAAATAGATTTCCTGTCAAGTAAGAATTGTCTTTCATGTACTAACGTGCTCTCCAAGAGTCTGAGTTATAGTGTTTTGAATACATAAATTATTATACGACTGTAATTAACTCTTCCGGATCCCAAGCTTGTGAAAACTACCAACAATTTCACTCGTTATCTCCTTATAGAATTCATTCAACATTTTCTCAAATCCTGTGGGTTTATCAGAGTATTGCTGAAGAAGCGGGATTTTGATTTCTTGACAATCTTGGTTTTCAATTACATATAAACTTTGACATTTCACTATCTTAAACCTGAAATGGTGGTTAAGTGTAGTTGGATTTTGAATCATGAGGGTCAAAATTTTTATATACGAGTACATTAATATTTCTGTAACCTTGCTTAGTAAGTACTATTCACTCTTTATAATAAAAAAGCTGTGGAAAAAATTGTCACACAGAATGTTCAAAATATTCATATTTATAAGAGAATTTCACCTTAAAAGAGTTCCTCTTTCTCCATAACAGACAGAGCTTTTAACCGAGTTTTTAAATCCGTAATTATACCGTGGTGTTTAGAACTAAAAGTTTACAGATGCGTGACTTAACATAATTAATTTTTTTTCATTTTTAAAATATTTTATTTCGTTAAATTCAATTCACCATGACTCGTTTTTCAGTTAATAATAAACTTATATAATGTGTTCTAGTTCCTTGTAGTAAAATCGGTGCCACAAAAAAGTTCTAAAAATTTCAAGGCTGGATGCATAAAAGAACATATTTGATTATATTTTATCATTGACATTCACCATTATTAGGGATTAGGGTATGGAATTCAATTATGTGAACTTCAGTAGTCATAACTTGGTTGTAATTGTCATCGCTTCAAGGAAACTTATTAACAGAACACCTTAAGCACAATGGTGTACAACGGTACATATTAACAATTCGCGCTTCACTACTTCCAAGAAAGTACATATTTTATAGATCTATTTTGTTAATGGGTAATTAATTGATTTTAATGTTTCTTCGTTACAGGTGGACTGACGAATATGAAGAAGTAATTGGCCTTCATAATTTGACTACACTTCGTACAGTGAAGATGCACGATATATGTGACAGTAGTGGATCTCATTACGGCGGTGACAGTTGCTGAAAATGTGCGGAAATGACGAAATGGCAATATGTTATTCAATATTATGATGCAGTTGTATGATGTTATGATAACAATAAAGCAAATAATAATGTAATGTTGTGCTTGTTATTAGTATCATTCTGTAAGCAGGTTTCTGCAAAATGAAATCATCTCAACACATTAGGGTGGATCCTTGGATGAAGATATTATTGAAAGATTATTTAACATAATAATATTTAATGTGTATGACCAAGACTTTCTGCACAAGACGCACTTGCAAGCCTTGCTTCTAATCCTACGACAAACATATTCTGTCATTTCTCACAATGTATATAACTTTATAAGCTATAATTTATATAAGATCATTAATGAATTGCTATTTAAAATCATTATATAACGAGTTGATGGCAGTAGAAGTAACTAGGTATTTGAAAAAGTATTGAGTTTGTGTTTCTTTTAATTGAAAATAGCATGGTGACACTCGATGCAATAAGTTTTATGGAATTGTGGTGTCCCTGTTAATTTATTTGTAAGACACATAAATACACATATGATCCAGGATCGCAGGGTCGGAGCTCTGCCCGATGATCTATAAAACAAAGAGCAAAATCTCCCTTGCGGGCATTGCTTACATTTTACATATTCCCTCCTACCTCCAATCCAAGCCAAATCAGAGTCTGAACCCGAGGATCAAGAGGGTGCAGCTTTCGACGCCAACAGCAAAGCACTAATTGTGCGCTAACCAGTACCTCCGTTGTGCTGTGCTTTTCAAGAAGTACGTTGTAACCGATTTTGTCATTTCGAACAGCATAGAACGTCCCATGTAACAAGGTATCCACATTGTGGGAAGTCAGTAAATCAGGGAAATTTGTAAAGAGAAGGGAATAAGTCAGAAGAATTTATATATATAAAAAAACGAAAAGTCAAAGAAAGTAACTAGTCCTAGTGGGTGAAATTTGAGGGGTATGTGTTTTTCTCTAGTCTATGTAACCCAGACTGTGTAAGCAATTTTATTTTCAGTATTTTTGTTATGGGGTGGAGGATTTTTTTTAAACATGGAACCTTAAAGAACATTGATTCTTGTGGTCAGAGGAATGTAAGTTTCTTGTCAAGAAAAGTCAGGGAAATTGATTTTGAAATTTCTGTGAATCCAGTGTAACGTAAAGTATTTTAGCAACGTTACTACGAGTATGTGAAACATTTTTCTCCTTCTGAGAAAGATATCACAAGTACATCCTACAAAAAGGAAACATTCGGAAACAGGTTTAATAATATAGATAAGACATGTAAATATTAGTTAGTTAATAGGCGTGAAATTGACTCTTCGAGGTTTGCAAACATAACATTCCTCATCAGAACTGCAATTTTGGTACATTTCTACTGAAGTTTCGCTGTCATTTATTCACCGTTTGAAAATCAGGAGAATGGCAAGCGGAAATAATGCAGTTAAATATATAAGTTCCCCATTAACTAACAATTTGGCATATAAAGACTAAGTGTGAGCGTTTTTGAGTTTACAATCAAACGAAGGCCCATAGGCTACTTGTTATATAAAAAACTGTCATGGAGAATTTCTTTCTCATAGTTCGTTGCAGCCCATATTATTAATACCATAATAACAGAAACACAGTTCAATTATAGCTCCCAGTTAAAGGGACTTCTCAGTCGTGGTCTATTTTGATCACGCAGGGGTCACAATAGACTTTTGTCTTATCCAACTGAAAATAATTCATTTGATTTCCAGCTTAGAACAAATATTCCTATGCATATATTAGCATGAGTTTCTTATTTCTTATCGATTTATCAATGTAATTGATCTTCCATAATATACCTTCGATCTCCATAAATGGCCAATAGAATCTTTGTTCAGAATAGTATAGAATCTGAAATCTTTGGTGGTATAGAACGTCCTAATCAGTGAGTATAAACACTTCGTACCTACATCCAGTCTACATTACATAACGAGCAATTTTTAAATGGAATTTCTTCCATATGTTAAACAAAAACACTCATTTTTTTATGAAGGGTTTAATTAAGTTGATTCAAATATTACAGTTTTGTAAGATAATGTGATTATGCGTAATCTTAAATATCTTAGCTCTAAATTCTTCACTTCGCAAGTATCGAAGAATTCCCATCATAGCTAAGTGTCTTTGCTTAGCAATCGGAGCTTTGGTAAGTTAAATGGGATTATTTTCATGTGGTGTTAATTTTATTACCGGTACATTCTTTTGTTACAGTTTACAATACCAGCCTTACAACTTGAGTTTAAATTTCCGTCTCCTTTAAAAACTTCTAGCCGGAGGATGAAAACCATAAGCACCTATATGGAAAAATGTAATGAAAATATAAGTTATTCCTGGTAAATATGCAATCAACTTGAACGTTGGGATTTTAAAAAATCTCATGATCAATTTGTAACTGAAATCCAAACACTATAATTCATTAAAAACAAACAAAATAGCATTGATATATATAAAATGGCTTATTTGTTTTTTGTGACCACCTCCCTTCAACCCCTTGTTGTCAAGTCATAGACATTTCATACACGTATAAGGGTGAACATTGTCCTGATATAACTATTTAGGTGATGATTAATAAGTTGCATTGTTCTCTTGTGAGTGCTAATGACGTTTCTATTTATACAGTGTCATCCTGCCAGGTAGAAGGTTTTGTTTTCCAATAGGCCTATACATGTCCACCCTTACATCTCATCTACTATATTAATCAATCCCCCAATCACTCAATTCGCCAGCTTAAATCCAATAATTCTGTCCCTTGTTAATCCCGGTACAGTTCTGTTATAGAATTTGCGACAGTATATATATAACAGGGGTGGCCACAACGGCCAATCTCATGCGGCTCTTGAAACCAAGCTAAGAGTAAATATGATATAGATTTTAAAAGATATATAGTTAATATAATTTAATGAAAATATATTACGAGGAAGTGAAAAACTTATTTCTGATTTAGCGCAGAGTGTATTTAGCTTTCAGAGCTTGAGACCTTGAGACTAAATCATACTCTCATTTCAAATGTTTGAAGAAAATTACTGAAAGCCTTCCTGAAGTTCAGGTGGAAACAGAAGATTATTTGTGTAAAATGTCTGGTCTTGCTAAAGAAATAAATGGCAGATTTAATGATTTGAAAACACCTAAACCTTCATTTTCATTCCTGGAAAATCTTTTTGCTGTTCATGTTGTGGCTGATGGCTGTCCTGTTTCATCACCAATTACAAAGGATACAGTTTGAGTAAAGTTGGAGCTACTAGAACTGCAAAAGGACTAAAAGGACTTAAACGAAGTGGTGTTTTGGCCGAAGAATTTTGGAAGAAATTTCCAGAAGAAAAATACCTACTAACAAAAGAGTGTGCTAAGAGATTTATCTCGATATTTGGGACTACTTATGTGTGTGAATCTCTGTAATGAACGGTTAAGTTCATTAAATCTAAATCTAACTAATGAACATCTAAGTGAACTCGTGCGAACTGCGCTTATCAATTATCAGCCAGATTTCAAACAACTAACAGCAAGAATGAACATTCGAAAAAGTTAAACCTTTTTTCTTGTTGTGTAATTGAACAATAATGTTTATGTGTATAGTAAAAACAATGTAGTTAGCTTCGAACAGCTTCATAAATTTGCGGCTCCCAAAGTTGAGGTTAATGGCCACCCTTGGTATATAATAAGCAATTTAAAAGCATAATGTATGTGTCCAGTTTAATTTGAATGTTCACTTAGATTTGTTTCTGCACATTTATCGGCTCTTCCCAAGTAATATTTGATTTCGAGTTTTTATATCCTCTAGATGAGTATCGGTATCCATCCGGAGTTTCCTGAAAGACCTGGAACGGGGTGCACTCAGCCTCGTGATATAAATTAAGGAGCTAGATGATTAAGAAGTACCGGCTACTGTAACGGGAACAATCATTAACGGTCCTGGGGTGGCATGCTGACCATATGCCTCCAATCCTGCCTATGGTAGATGATGCAGTGGTCGGATGGTAGGCGTAGACCATGAAAGGATGTAGCGCCATAAAGTTTTCTTTTAAATAGGTATCCAATAGTCTGGCAATGGAATCTTTATATAAGTAAACTAGCATGTGCCCGCGGCTTCGATCGCGGCTTCGCCCGCGATAATTATTTCAAGAATTAAAAATTAAGAGCATAATAGTTAAATCATTACATTTATTAACACCTAAATCGCATGGACTACATACCACGATCAGATAGCATCGACTGGTAAAAGCGACCTCAGATTCGAGTTTCTTGGCCAAGAAAAACTCTGTATAGTGAGATTCGTCCAAATAAAACAACGTTTGACCATATTTAGGGCTTACAACATTCAAGCGATCGCGAAAGTTTTGTTTTCAAGGTTTGACAAAAATAGCCAAAGCCAACTGTAATTGATTTGACATTGAAATGTATAACTGAAAACTTATGTTTTGAAAACGCAAAAAATGCACGTTTTTTGCCAGTTTTTCACTCATAACTCACGAACGAAAACTAAAATTAAAATTCCGGCTTCGAGGTGCATTTTCTGACCCTTCAGCACACCTATTTTTAAAATTTCAGATCTCTGCGTTCAGTAGATTTCGCTGGACATCGAGGAGAATTCCTTTTCTTAATATAGATAATATGAATTATAATGATACCTTCTCTAATTTGTCAAACATCCATTTAATTTAATCCAAGCCCACCTGTTACCACTGGTAACAATACGTTCTGTGAATTTGTTTTGATAATTCTATGTAAAAAGGGATTAAGTATTTTCAAAAACATTTAATTTTTGGCATTTAGAATCAGAATTTTTCAAAATCCTTTCTTAGTGAGCACCTACATTATGAAGCGAAGGTACTGTCAAAATTCCAAGTCTCTACCTGTTATAGTTTAGGCTGTACGTTGATTCCTGTCATTCAGTCAGTCAGGACAAAGCCTTTTATATATAGAGAGATAATAAAGATATAAAACATATAAACAAAAAAAGTGTTGGCTAAGGGTTAAACAAAATAATGATGACCTTATTGCAGTGCAAGGTAGGTCACAGTACAAAAAAATGCATGAATAATTTTTTTTTTCGGGTTCGATTGATTGAGAGGTTGGAAGTCCCACGAAGATAAGAGCGATGTTCATGTAATACTTGAGAAAGCATTGCCTACATTATAACGTACAGAACAACAAGAAGAATAGTTATTTATGATACGAGCCTGTAAGGGCGAAATAAATAAGGGAAAATATTTGGCAAGAAGAGTTAGAAAACCTAGGAACAGATTGATGGACGCAGTGACAACCGATTCTAGAGAATTCTTTGATGCAACAGCGTAGAAGAGAATGGCCTTGGACAGGGAAATATAGGAATAGGTTAAAGGAGGGTAAGGCCCGACATTGGGCTGCTAAGCCATTGTAGAGAGAATATGAAATTAGTTTATGATGGAATAGAAGAGAAGTAAGTTGATGCAGTATTTAGAACATGGTACAGAATGAAACAGCATAGATAACTAAGCAAAATGGAGCCTGAATGAAAGGAGTAATTTTATTTTTCTCAAATATTTATTTTACAGCTACAATATAACCTGCATTACGCTTTGAGGCAAACAGTAAATCAGTAAACAAGATACTGTTGTTTGTACATGATTTTTAACTTTTGTGTAAGGGTGCTTGTTGTGTCCAGCTCATCAGAGTTAAGCCTATATGGGCGGACATCTTTATTCCTCATATTAGAAAGAATTATACATGTAATTTATTATACACACATTTCATATATCACATTAGACCTATATATACGTATATTAAATATGTGTATTATACATACACACTAAATTATTGCTTTATTCAATCCTTATTCAGTCGAAATATGTGAAGAAAGTTAGATGAGGAAGTAGAAGATGTAAAATACAAATAAATGTATCTGCTCAGCAAGGTTGGTACCCGCGTTATTTCGGATTAATGGGAAGAATATCACCACCAGACTTTTCTCTTACAAAGTACAAATATCACTGTGATTTTCCTTATCACAAAAGTATGCAGGCTAATTAATTATTAATGCATTTTGTTGGCCTATTACAAAAATAGGGAAGGACACATAGATTCTGCTGTATAACACAAATTATGCGAATAGTTTAATTCACGCAATAATATAATGTTACGTTCCATACTTAATTGCATCAGGCAGGCAATGTAATTTCAAATGATGATACTGAATTGCAATTTTTATGTTATGGAACTAAACACACCCTCATATGCTCAAATACATAAATCGTTCGTTCATTACTTTTGTCTGAATTTTATGCCCCATTATTTTACCCCTTGTTGAGATAATTGTTCTACTACACAGTTCATCGGAATTGTCATAAATTATTTAAAATAAACAAAATTGTAATTCATATTTATCAACTGATGGAAGCATTATAGTGTGCTTATTACACAGTCAACCCTAACATGAATGGTAGTAGGATTATCGTCTGTGAAGGAAACACGACAATGAGTTTGTTAGTAAATTTCTCCACGTGTATGACGCTAACTCCGAAACCACGAGCGCGCACACACACACACACACAAAAACACACACGCACACACACAAACACATACAAACACACACACACACAAACACACACACACACAAACACACACACACACAAACACACACAAACACACACACACAAACACTCACACACACAAACGTTCGTTCATTACTTTTGTCTGAATTTTATGCCCCATTATTTTACCCCTTTTACCCACACAAACACACACACAAACACAAACACACACACACAAACACACACAAACACACACATACACAACACACAAACACAAACACACACACATACACACACACATCTGAATTTATATTCTCAATCTTAATATGCCCAAGATCTTTCAACATCTTCTGTTTATCTTGTTTCTGTTAAATTGTCAATTTTGCGCTATTATGAATGTATACTGTATTTACACAACAGTTTCGCACTCATTTTAGGTTATAAAAAGATAGGCTGTTTATGTTGGGACTTCCGACGGATGGAGTAAAAGCTGGATTCTGTGACTGATGGAACGTGTTCACCATTATGCTGGTGCCTAGGATAAATGTAGTCCAATTTGAACGCCACATTACTGCTATTGAATTATTTTGGAGCTGCTGGTGTTAATATGAGAATTTATGAAATGGAGTCCTGATTTTCTTTGCTGTTGGCAATTGGATCTATTTAATTGCATCAGGTCAATGAGTACGACATTGTGGGAAAGTTCCCAGTTGTAATCGCCGTTATGATGTTAAAGTGAGCTTATTAGGTAGATTTCGAAGAAAAATCTACCTATTGCAATGGATACCATGTCATGATTTTCGAAAAATTCTTTCATATCTTTACGTTTCATGCTCCCCTAAGTACGAAACCACCGCCCGCTCAAAAATAAATTGTGATATATATAGGCCTATATATCTTTACACGCTAGCGGCCGTAATTTTGAAGATATTTGAACCAAATTTCAATATGTTATTTCTAGGCCCAATAGTTCGGACAAGTTCGTTAATGAGCAAAATTGGCCCAAGGGGGTGGTCGGGGGAGGGGGTTGAAATTTTAAAACATTTTTATATCTCGGCCCCTATGAAGTATAGAGGGAAACTTTGCTTGAATAAATTAGAGTACTCCCTGTGGAGTTCACACCAACGATTCGGGGGTTTTGGGGGTACGAGTGGGGGTGGGGGATGGAAATTCGAAATTTTTGAAACCACGTCTTGTGGGGTATCATTGAAAAGCTCTTGATGAGTACTGTACAAATCAATAACTAGTTTCTCGATAGCTCTCATTTAAAGCGAGATTTGCATGTTTGAAAAAGTGCTCTTTCCTCTTTTTTGCAATTATTATTGCGGGTTTGTCATGCCAAGGCTAAAGAAGAAGAGTGCTACGCAGCGACAGTAAATTAAACCAAAAGCACTTTGAAATCTACCTCAGCCTGTAGGCTTGCCTAAAGGGATTTTTATTATTAAGAATCTCGTGAAACTTAATTCTCCTACCATTCGCTGTTTAAGTTTTACTGATTACGAAGGTAAGAATTTTGAAATTACGGTGAATTTAAACGATTTGAATATATTTCTAAACGATTCAAACCTATCAGTAAACAAATTTTTCATAACTTTTGTATGTACTTTTAAATTTTATACGATATCAAAGAATTTAATTATTATTAGAATTTATAAACAGTTTTATTTGTGATTTAAATTTGTTGTAATTTAATACACATTTTTGTTCTTGTGGGAGTTCATTATGTGTTTTGATTAAGTAATATTTTAAATTCTTTGTCCCACATGTTAAGTTGTTCAATGTGTGAGGAATATGTGCTGTTTTCCCTCGTTTCTTAGTTATGTATGTTATAATGTATTACTCTGTACGTATAAGTAATTATATTTACTTTAACTAAGGTGTCAAACGGCAGGATTTTCGATTTTTCTTAAATGATGTGAGTTGGTGTCAAATAATGTGCTCCTAGTAAATTTCTGATTGCTTTGTTCTGAAGTACACTTAATGGGGGCAAATCCGTTTTATGATAACGACCCCAGATATATATCATACTAGCTTAAAAGGCCCGGCGTCGCCCGGGTTTTTTTATTTTGTAATTGGAAATTAACTTATGAAGGACTTTCATTTTTTAAATTCTAGGTCCTTATATAGGTATTTAGAATTTGAAATAGGAAGAACGACTTATCACACTCAAACTATTCCCTCAGAAAACGCTTGATATAGCTTTTTATGGCTCATAGAGGATGTAGAATTTTTCATCCCATCGCTTATACAGTAAGTTACACAGAAAGCCTGGTAGGGGTTCAAATAAGAAGAAACAGAAATTTCGGTAAAATTAAATTATATTGTTTTTGCGGAATATTTATTTCTCCCTCTCATGTTACCATAAACCCGTTGTGGGAATGAAATGAAACACAAATGTAATATCACTTTCTTACTTCTCTCTCCAAAAACCTGCGATATAATAATATACACAATACCATACCTCGTATTGTTTTCTCTATTTCCAGTGTAGATAAAGCTATGTGACTGCATTACTTTCGTGGATTTCATTCTTTAATATTTATTTATAACATGAATTGTATTGATATATTCTCTAATTTGTCAAATTCTAGTTTCATTTATTTCCAAACCCATCTGAGACCCACTGGCAACAATATGTTTTCATGTCAACTGTGATTTGGATTTGATAATTCTGTGTAAAAAGGGATTAAGTATTGTCAGAAACATTTGATTTTTGGCAGTTAAAATCAAAATTTTTCAAACTCCTTTCTTAGTGAGCATCTACATTATGAAAAGAAGGTACTGTCAAAATTCCAAGTTTCTACCAATTATAGTTTAGGCTCTACGTTGATTCTCTGTCAGTCAGTCAGTCAGGACAAAGCCTCTTTTATATATATATATATATATAGATAAGTTATGTCAGGCTGAATTAGTGAGTAATATGAGGATTTCAAGCCAGAAGTTGACAATCCCCTTTACTCGCCTAAATATCCCTGTAACTAGATAAATTTTGCTACATATATTGTTGGTGTGTTCTTTCATAGGTCTATAGTTAGGCCTAAAAATTTAGTATTCGTTACTCGCTTTATGTGTTTATTGTAATTCACTAGTTGTTTAGACGCAACTACTAATCGCAACTGTACATCGCCCTCATACGCTCAATGCATTAATCGTTCATTATTTTTGTCTGAATTTTATACCCCATTATTTTACCCCTTGTTTAGATTATCGTCCTTCTGCTTCATGGTTCACTGAGGGGTCGCCCATGACGTAAAATACCAAAATAATAATTTATATTGTTCAACCAATGCAAGCGCTATTGTGTAAAAGTCTATTATACAATCGAACCCTAAAATGAAGGGATTTAGAAATCATCGCTTGTTATACGTGTGTCCTGTGTTCGATTTATCTTCTGTTAGGGAAACAGATGTGGCTCACTAAATGTCTGGTATTATATTATATTCCCGTGGACAGCAAAGCCTCTATTGTCTAGCATATTCTATATGCTTTTGCTGTTTGTGGGTTATCAGGATTCGTGAGGGTTCATTCATTTCATCATCCAGGAAGGTAAAAGAACCTTCCCTAGAATGACAAATAGGAGCTTACACCATGATCTGGTATTTCACCTGTTAAGTTATAGGCCTATGTAAAGCTGATTCAGGAGCAATTATGTTCTAAATTGTACTACTTCCACCGAGGATAACAAAACTGTACATTACATAAGGGAGCTTTATTCTCCTTATTTTTATAGTTTTATCTCCCCGTTATAGTAGAGCCTATTTTCCAATTTTCCGATTTTTTCCCCTTAAAATACAGAGCCTATTTTATGCGCCTAAAATTTAATGTTAGCAACCTAAAAGTCCGAACTCAAATGATAACACTAGGTTTCCTACCTACTCTTGTGAAAGTTATTTCTTGAAACAAATTCCATTCTATATTTAAAACAGTTAAAAATGTCCATCTACCAAAATTCAATACCCAGATCTTGAAAATTGGAGCACATTACCAATAAATACTTCTAATGATATTAATATTAACAGACGAACGATTGTCGCTGGTGATCAAGAAGAAAAAGGGAGGCAAAGGGGACAAAGAACAAATTTAAAAAACGATAAAAATCATACCCCAAATAATAATATAAACAAGTAGTTATTCCACAGAATCATACATGTTTCACCAGCGCTTCCTCTTATCCAGGCCTCTCTTTTATCATAGGCAGCATTATGACTCAAGAACCAGGGAGTTCGTTGTCTGTAATTAATTTTAACGCTTATAATTAGGTTCTCCTCTTACATCGAGTGAAAACGAGAAGTAAGACAAGAGGAAATATATTTCTCCCTGGTGAAGATTCTGAAAGAGAGAAAAGGAAATGCTTTTCGAGTGAATTCTCACTTCCATCTTTAATTTATTACAAAGGCACAAGGAATACCCGGTAGAGGAAAGCATATATCAATACTGTCCATGTCTGCAATTAGACATGGCTAGATTAATTAGGGCTGGTGTAAATTAGAGGCAAGTGAAAAACGTTGTAGGCAAGCAGGGAAGAGAGGGTTTGACAAGCAAGCAGTGGACTCAGAATCAACACTCTTGTGCAAAGAGTTGACACAAGCCGGGACCGAGTTGTGTTCTAACTAGCTCATTGTACCGCTTCCAACGTGCCACCGCCCATTAATCATGACACACTTCAATTAAGAAAAGCCTGTATCTCAGTCTCATAACATGCCACATAGTACTGTAGGCCTATGATGTAATAAACTCTATTCATTTTCGCAGATAACATGGAAAGAAAGATATGTTCCGGCGGTGAAGTGTAAATTTTTAGAGGCCCGAACTTTGAACTCATTAAGCTTCCTACTGCTATAGAATTTATGTAAACTATGAAAGTTCTATTGGCCCCATGAAGAAAAAATACATTATACAACAAGCCTATAATTACATTTATTAAGACGCGTTTCGCTTGATACATAATGTTCATACAACAGCAGTTCAGCTAGATAGAAGACATCATTCCAAATTCAACAGTTAATCTAATTAAAGATTTGTCAAAATAGAACTGATTTAACCTATCATGAAGGACAAGTTCGGGTAAAAATTACAGTGAATGGGAAATATAATGTAACATATACTCTATATAATACAAACTTTGTAACGTTTAGAGTTCATATATAAAAAAAACATAAAAAAAGTCTTAAATACCGCTGTAGTGAAATTGCATACCACTGTTCTTGTCCGAACATAATTAAATATTTAAGTTTTAAGATTTTAGAGTCATCAATCAAACGTAAACGGATGACTCGGCAGTTACTAAGTGGTCATTGTTCTCATCTTTTGCGACAGATGGCAGCTGATGGCGTGCGATCAAGACGAAGCTTCTCTTGGCCGTTTTAACCTGAAACCAACGGACTTTAAAACACGAAATGAACTCAATTTAGTATAATATTAAAATTACACGAACATAATTGAATTTATTTTTAAAATATTTTGTTTATTACCCAGTTTGATTTGCTGCTTTCAAGGCTTCAAATTGTTTAACGTTAGATATTAATCGATATCACACCTGTGTTATAATGCAAATCTTTACTTTAATGGATATCATATTTATATGGATGTCATTAAATCTTTAATGGATATCATATTTATAAAAAAAGTTATAGACAAAGTTATAGACCAATTCATACATAATTGTAAAAACTATAAATGTAGAAAGGATGTTGTAGGTCTAAATAATTTGTTCTTTGTTCTTGATTTTAGCATTTGAGAAGAAAAGGAAGAAAATTGTTTTTAAAGTAGAACCTACAAAAATGTTGCCCTAGTAATTTATTTAAATATAAGTATGTACTCAGTGTAAATGCATGAAATGACAAAATAAGGAAGGAAATTACAAGAAAATGACAAAATAATGACGTAAAATTTATATAAATGCCCTTAAAATATAAATCATATTATTAGTTCGTTAATTTGCAAGATTATTATGTAAATTATTGGATAACACTGAACGAATTCTTAAATCCATTTCGTCAGTGACATACGAGCAGAATAGTCAGAGCAATTGAGAATGACGTGACTGGAGTAAAGGATGTGACAATTACGCTGTCCGAGTTAATAAAATAATCTCAACTGTTACCAAATTATGTCATGTTATACATCAAATTTTGGATAACGCAAAATTTCTGTCGGTTTCTTCAGTACATTTTTCTTCTTTAGGCCGTTATGATTTGGTCTTGGGGCCGACAAATGAGGTGCTTAAAACTGCAGACTTGGCCGATCTCTCTAGGGACCAATGGTAAAACTCAGCACAGCCTCTCGTTCCGCAATACCGCACTGCGTTGAGAACTACCGAAATTGTTCTTAATTATCTCTTCATCTTCTTTTCTTATTCTTCAGAAGAAGCACAGCCTTAGTCTTCATAACAATTCTCTTAACTACTTCATTAATGTCATCGTTCACATCATTATGGAAGCCAATATTCACTTTTCATCACAGTGTACCCTATAGAATCATGGATATGCCGATACAGTAAGCATGTTATCATTATACATTATTATTAGTCTTGTATGCTGCAGAACTACATAAAGGAAGTGATTTATTCCACTGAAAAATTACGATCTGCAAATACCTCAATTGAAATGTATGTCCGTAAACGCTTCCTTCTTTCCTTTACTTTCTTTCTTTCTTTCTTTCTTTCTTTCTTTCTTTCTTTCTTTCTTTCTTTCTTTCTTTCTTTCTTTCTTTCTTTCTTTCTTTCTTTCTTTCTTTCTTTCTTTCTTTCTTTCTTTCTTTCTTTCTTTCTTTCTTTCTTTCTTTCTTTTTCTTTCTTTCTTTCTTTCTTTCTTTCTTTCTTTCTTTCTTTCTTTCTTTCTTTCTTTCTTTCTTTCTTTCTTTCTTTCTTTCTTTCTGTCACTCATTCATTCATTCTTTCGTTAATTATTAATAATTAAATTCTTTCTCTTTACGGCACGTAAAAGAACTCCAAGCCTAAATTAGAGCCTCTGGACAAAATTTCTCGGCCCTTTCACGTCCAAGAAATACTTAGTTTCCTGAGGGGGGTTGCGAGGCGATGGGCTTACCACCTGTCCCTCTACTCTCTCTCGGAAAATAAGCATATCAAAAATTAGTATAGGTAATGAAACCTCCATTGGAGGCCCCTTCGCCCCACCTGGGGATCATAGGGTACCAGATACAGATACAGAAATTCTTTCTGACGTATTTGTGAGAGCGTTTTCTTACACTTGTCAGTGGGGTGGGTAGGTAAATATTATATACCCAAATATAAGTAAGTTATATCAATACACTATAATAGTCCTATTAATAGTATATTAGACGTATACTGAAAAGTTTATTAACAAAAAAGAAATTATTAGAATCCTAATAATTATAAGTGGTCGATAGACAGAGAAAAATGGAACAGAGAGGGAGAAAATTGAAACAAGGAAAGAAAAGATAAGTGCAAGGAGAAAGAAGAGAGAAGGAGAAAAAAGGGAAAGGGGAGATTATTAAGAGATAATTAGAGAGGGAAGGAAAGAGATAAATGGAGAGATGAAGACAAAGAGAAAGAAAAAGAGAGATGTGAGAAAGAGGAGGGATAGATAAGAAAGAGAAAGAGCTAAAAAAAAATAACACTACAGGAGAACAGGATCTCTGTTTACGCACTAGCCCAATCAGTATTGAGAAACCGAAATCAAAACGAATAAAATCAGGTAAACTGATGTAACAAAGTGCCAGTATGTTTTTGTTTAATCAGTTATGACTGCAATTATGATATGCAGAATATGTCTTTTTTTTTTTTTTAAGATTGATTTCCAAGTTAAGCTCCAGATTTATTCATTAAGCAGGGCTTACGGAAGAAGAAAGGTCTACCATCTCGACCACCTGGGTCATTTTAACGGTCTAGTTGGATAAGCGCATGTAAATCAATATGTTTTTTGTCATAGCTACCTGTATTTTAATGTCCAAGGCCTTATAAGATAACAGTAAAACAATAGGCTATGTTGTCAAGATAACTGATTTTCATTTTTTTAATAAATTCTTTCGAATACGTATATTACCATAAAATAGGCACTAAATTGAGCATTACTCCGAAACAGGTAAACCGATTTTATCCATTATGAATAGACGTCTTCCCATGGACATTATAAATGTGTATACCAAGTTTCATAAAAATCCGGTAAAGCGTGTTTGAGTTACCGCGTCTTTAAAATATACACTAAATTGGGTTTTACTCCGGTACCGGTCAACAGATTAGGTTCAAATTCAATAGGGCACTTCTCATGGACGTCATAAATTGGTATACCAAGGTTCATGGAAATCCGATACAGCGTATTTGAGCGATGGCGCCTTTCTATTAGAAAGGCGCCATAATCTATTAAAATAGGCACTAAATTGGGCATTACTCCGGTACCGGTGAACCGATTTGGTTCAATATCAATAGGGTTCTTCCCATGGACATTATAAATGTGTTTTCCAAGTTTCATGAAAATCCGAAAAAGCGTATTTGAGTTATGGTGCGTACAGACACACGGACAGACAGACGGACAGACATTTTTTCGTCCACCACACAATCTCATAAAGTACCATACTGGCACTTAATAAGCATACTCCTAGCAAATTGAGATATTAGAATAAGCTACCATGTTTGGACTTCGCACTGAGGAGGAAGAGAGGGAGCCTATGAAGAAGTAGCGGCGTCTTATTCATTTGACAGGCCAGTAATTTCCGGCTTCCTGCAGTCACTATAGTAATGGAGAGGAGATTAGGGGACGTGGTTCTATTCAGATTGAATACTAGGGCAGTACGTTAACTACTTCCTACTGACGACAATGCCCATAACTCATGCAGCTTACTGCGGGGGGGGGGGGAGATAACGTAGTCATGCACCAAATTGAAACAAATTTTAAGCCATTTTTCAAACTCATGCATAATTTCTGTGTCAAAAAGAAATTTTTTACCGTTTATCTGATTCTTTGTGAAATGGGCTATGATATCCTACCTTAATACCTCTTGAATTTTAGTATAAATTGAAATATTTATTTACTGTATAGGCCTATTTTTAATATACCGTGTGTCCGTAAAGTCATGGTGCACTTACTGTTTGTACTGTACTTAAAGGACACCATGATAGCCTATATGTTCCTAAACTGATTTTTAGAAACTTGAATCATAAATAGCCATTAAAATCCTTTCAAAATTAAGTAAATCACATTTTACACTGGCGCAAGATACTATATTATAACATTTGATTTCATGACGTAAAAAATAACTTTTATTTTTTAAACTATAAATGATATTTGATTATATAAACGATGTCCCGTATGATATTTATGGCAATTATTTCTTTAAAATAACTGTGACACATTTCATTTTACATGTAATCAAGAAGAATACATTTATATAGGAGCTAATGACGTATACTTATTTGTAAATAAAGTTTTAAAAATATTTTATATAAGATAATTAAAAGGAAAATAATTATTCGAAAGTTATTTATAAAAAGAGGAAAATAGGCACTA
The DNA here is from genome assembly GCA_964059195.1 of Ectobius pallidus. Classification (NCBI taxonomy): domain Eukaryota; kingdom Metazoa; phylum Arthropoda; class Insecta; order Blattodea; family Ectobiidae; genus Ectobius; species Ectobius pallidus. The sequence continues at coordinate 117,112,145 of CAXKWD010000002.1, forward strand.
TCAAACTTCGCCAGAATGCATCGTTTATTATGGATTCATTCACTATCAGCCTTTGAATTTACTGGGTAGTGTAAAGTAGCAATTTTCCTAAACACCCAATGTCTATATATTACAATGAAAAGGAAAAGCTAATCAGACAGTAATATGACATAGCTAGTTTCAGGATAGAGAGAAACAACGCCACACAGACGATTAAACATTAAAGCATGGACGACAGTGCAGTAAATATGGCTTTGTTTGTTTTCAATTAATTCGTGTTGAGCAAACCAGTGCAGACATTCTATACTCCCACGGGGAACTCGACTTTAAAACTTAAATTGCGAATATTGTGAATTTAATGAACTGGACATACCAATAGGCCTAGCGTGTTGTCACCATGCATTTGAGTTCTTTCCTCACTCATGGAACTATATTTTGTGTTTATCTAATGGCAGAGGAAGGGAGAAAGAGGGAGAAAGTTTAATGTGAAATTTACAGTAACTTATACTGCAAACTTTATCCCTACATACATTGTAATATAATTGATATACAGTATTTGTGTTAGGAAAGTATCACGTTGTTAATAATCAATAAATCAATGTGGCCAGTTAAGTCTTTCACCAAAAAATGGCCCTTTAATTAAAAAAAAATGTTGAACACCACTGATGTAGAGCATTCCATTTTGAGGAGGCCATAGCCCTGAACGGGACATTTAGGCTAACCATTTTCATTCCGTATAGTCTATGAACAGTCTGTATTTTTCTTTTTTGCCAATAGAATTGTAAACTTTTAAATATCATAAGTTGTACACCGTAATAAGAGTAATAACTTATTATGTGTATATGCTTTGTAATACAGAGACATTATTTTAGCGATTTGCCGCTGGATCGCCTTTACCGGACGACGACCTGATTCCAGGCCGCCGGGCCGTGCGTTCTCGGCACATCGAAAAAATAATCTCTCTGTATAATTCCGTAATTAGTAAGAAAGATGTCTGATACAACTATATTTTGTCCAATGGTGAATAAATTAAGTTAACGTGCGAGCTGCGGTCATGTTGTGCTAAACTACTCCGTGGCGATACACAGTGGCGGACGCAGAATTTTTTTTCGGGGGGGGATTTGAATACTAAAAAAATTAATTAACTTACATATTATACAATTAGTTTATAAAACTGGCCACTTAGAGTGCATATATAGCTTTTTTTTCAAATTTCGGAGGGGGATCTATTCCCCCAATCCCCCCCTCTGCGTCCGCCACTGGCGATACATCCCATACAACTTTAATTTTCTTACGAACGATAATCGGCCCATCTTTTTTGCATCCGGCTGTATATTCTACTCAAACAATAGTAAAAGAGAGCCTCTCTCTGTCAATATGGCAAAGAATAAATGCGTACTCCCTAGATTTGAGTGCTTACCATCGGAGTCATTCGATTTCTATTGATACTTTCGATTACTTACATACGATTTGTTACAGCCTTCATTTCATTGGTAGAATTCCCTGCCTGGTTTATGTATCCTGCACTTCTGTTTGTATGTTCTTCTTCTTTCAACTTATCTTTATTCAATTGAATAAGATACTTATTGATACATATCAATTGTTTTACAACAGAGATATTCTTTATTTCTTATTTTTCTTCTGTAGCTGAATCTTGTTTGCAGAGAACTTAGGTTTATGATTATTATTACTGTATTATATCTTATTTTATGGTTTTTCTATAAGCTACAACAAAATATAGGAAATTTACTCTCTGAATGTTATCCAGTCATGTTAAATAAGTAATTACTATTAAACTATGAATTTGTTCACACACGTTATCGGTTATCTTTTATCGGTAACATAGGAAAAGAAATAAATAACGTCGTGAAAAAATCTAACATTCATCAAGTTAGTTTATTGGTGTATTTGGTTGTGAAAATTTAACTTTCGGTCTTGGGCTAAAGTTGGCACACTCCAGTCGACACATTGCCAACATTTTATTAGTCAAGGACCGCCCTAGAAGTTTCTCTACGTCGAATTCGCCCACTAAGAGCATTCGTGTCACTATTCGACCACGTTATCAAGTTTAATTTCTTAATCGCACCCACATGCAATTCTAATTTCACAAGGACAGAAACTCTTCATACCCCAAGCTGCTTCGATAAAAACAAGTAACCAATAAACCATTTCTCGCTGGTATGCTCATACTTGCGGTTATGATTTAATACAGCGATTGGGCAAACATAAGTTGCTTATGAACAAATGAAGACATGATTATGATATATATATATATGTATGTATAATCTGCTAATTTATAAATCTTGACTCGGTTTATAGACCGCGAAACTCTTTTTAAATATTATTTAGCACCCAGAACGTCTCAAGTCTTAGGCCTATGTACAATCAATAATAATTACACAAGTCAACAAAATTTAAAAAGTTTTTTGTATCCGAAATAAAATGTATCAAATCTTATGTAATTTGGCCTCCTAAATTCGAAAATGGCAGTAAATTTTTTTTATTAGTTCTCGTTTAGAAGATGATATATATATATAGCCTTCATTGTTGTTCGTGCAAGAAAATATACGTAGTCTTTAATCACATACCTCATAAACGTGGTCTTTTGGCTTCTCTAGTGTACTTTATCTTAGGAGCATCTCTTACTACAGACCAGCAGTAGTCAGCAACCATAGACGTGTTCCATTTCCCCTGATAACGTCGTTCTAGAGTAGTGATGTCTTGGTGGAAACGTTCACCATGCTTGTCGCTTACTGCTCCAAGATTGTCAGAGAAGAAGACCAGGTGAGAGCGAAGGAAATGCATCTTGAGGGACATGTTGCACTCCATTCTATTATAAGCCATCAACATATTGTCCACTAATGTTCTGTAATTAGACGCCCTTTTGTTGCCAAGGAAATTAAGTACAATTCTAGTGAACGCTACCCATGCAGTTTTTTCCTTGCCTGTTAGAAGTCCATGAAAATGTTCATCAGCCATTTTGGGACCTATGAATATTCCCTCTCCGATTTTAGATTCACAAAAATCGTGGAAATTTATTAAAGAGATACTAAAATGCTTCTCCGTTTTGATTCATACCATTTACAAAGTTTTTCATTAGTCCCAACTTAATGTGCAACGCAGGTAATATTATTTCAGTCTTGTCAACCAGTGGTCTGTAAACAATGTTTTTAATACCTGGTTCTTGCTTTGTTGCATAGTGTTTGTCCTTCGCACGACTATCCCATTCACATAAAAAACAACAATATTTCGTATAACCCTGTTTCCATTGCTATAGCAAAATTCATCTGTTTCCATTTAGCCACTCGCATAGGTTTGTGGAACAAGTACGACAACAAATATGGGGTGCAAACGATTTGTCCTGATCACCAACCTTGCAACCAAAATAGAGATGATAGGCCTTTTTAACAATAGGAGTTAACCGTACCTTTTGCGATTTAAAAGTCACTTCTCCACAGATAAAACAAAAGTTATTTGGATTGTTAACACACTTACGCGGCATTCTGTGCCTTTCATGCCAATTCTATTACAGAAAGGATAATATATACGCATATATGTTATATTATAATTATAATCACTCTCAATAACGATTAAATCACTCCCTATTTTAACTATTTCAAAGCACACTGATAGACAGTTTTCTCACTCACAAAGCAAGAACTGAACTGAAATTATAAAGGAATATCAGTTTGAGGGTTTGACTTATATGCTAGAGCCATAAATTCACCCTTAAATTTCCGGTACAGTCTGTTTCAAACAAAGTTACTTGGCTAAAATCCTGTTTTTAGTAAAACAACCTGACCTGTGTATTGTAGAAATGAGAACTTACAGACAAAAATGGATGTCATTTTCGTCTTTAGCGACCCCAAATTAGTAATGTATGGTTAATTTTATCTCGAATACATTTTGGCTGTTGACTTGTGTTATGGGCTATGTGTGGTGAAGGAGTATTTTAAATCCCGTATTATATGAAGTACAATATTAATAACTTGGCATTATTAAGTGCCAGTATGGTACTTTATGAGATTGTGTGTGGGGACGGAAAAATGTCTGTCCGTCTGTCTGTCTGTCCGTGTGTCTGTACGCGCCATAACTCAAATATGCTTTATCGGATTTTCATGAAACTTGGTATACGCATTTATTATGTTCATGGGAAGAACCCTATTGATATAGAACCGAATCGGTCCAGCGGTACCGGCGTCAAACCCAATTCAGTGTTTTTTATTTAAAAGCTCCATAACTCAAATACGCTTTATCAGATTTTCATGAAACTTGGTATACACATTTATAATGTCCATGGAAAAATGTCTGTTGATATTGGACCAAATCAGTTGGCCGGTACCGGAATAATGCCCAATTTAGTGCATTTATTATATAACAAAAGGCCCCATAACTCAAATATGCTTTATCGGATTTTCATGAAACTTGGTATAAGCATTATAACGTCCATGGCAAAAAGCCTGTTTGTTTTGGACCTAATCGGTTGACCGGTACCAGAGTAACAACTAATTAAAGGTCACATGCTTTTTAATTTTTGTGTACCGGTATAATTTGACAGTTAACACTATTCCTCCACATATGCTTATAAAACATCACCGTTAAACTGACGTCTTGGACTCGTATTCTGGAGGTCCCCGGGTCAAGTCCCGTAGCCGGCCGATTTGACATTTTTTATTTTATTATTTTTTTATGCGAGTGCGCGATTGTCAAGGTATCACAAATCTGTAGTTCTGCTGACGCTGGTCGATCTTAATCTGATTAGAAAAACTTATTTTCTGCATATCATAATTGCAATTATAATTGATTCAACAAAAACATACTGGCACTTTGTTATATCAGTTTACCTGATTTTATTAGTTAGCGAAACGGGGCTATTTCGCTTACAATGACACAAATAGCGATGTGTTTTATACATTTTCGTGGATTTTGATTATAATCATTGCATGCTTAGTTCCGTAATTCCGTAACTATTCACTAAATAGTCACATTAAATGTACCTCGAGGTCTGAATTCTCTCTATAAAATCCGATTTTTTGTAAATCTTCAGAAAGTGGAGGCGTAATCTGAACGTCGAGCGTTGTCATGGAAAATAAAGTCAGGTAAACTGATGTAACAAAGTGCCAGTGTGTTTTTGTTTAATCAGCTATGATTGCAATTATGATATGCAGAATACAAAAAAAAAAGTCAAATTGGGCGGTTTCAGGATTTGAACCATGAAACTCCAGAATGTGACGCCAAGACGTTACTATCTCGGCCACCTGGGTCAGTTTAACGGTCTAGTTGGATAAGCGCATGTAAAGCAATGGTGTTATTTGTCATAGCAAACTGTATTTTAATTATTATAAGATTACAGTGAAACAATAGGCTATGTTGTCATGATAACGGATTTGCATTTCATAAATTCTTTCGAATACGTATATTACCATAAAATAGGCACTAAATTGTGCATTACTCCGATTCAGGTCAACAGAGTTTATCCAATATCAATAGACGTCTTCCCATGTACATTATAAATGGGTATACAAAGTTTCAGGAAAATCCAATAAAGCATATTATTTGAGTTATCGCGACTTCTTATATATTAACACAAAATGCACTAAATTGGGCATTATTCCGGTACTGGCCAACCGATTTGGTCAAATATCAATAGACATCTTTCCATGGACTTTATAAATGCGTATACGAAGTTTCATAAAAATCCGATACAGGGTATTTGAGTTATTGCGTCTTTAAAATAGACACTAAATTGGGTTTTATTCCGGTACCGGTAAACAGATTAGGTTCAAATTTAATAGGCTTCTTGCCATGGACGTTATAAATGCGTATACCTAGTTTCATGAAAATCCGATAAAGCATATTTGGGTTATGAGGCCTTTTGCTATATAATACCATAAAAATGCACTATATTGGGAATTATTCCGGTACCGGCCAACCGATTTAGTCCAATATCAACAGACATCTTCCAATGGACAGTATAAATGTGTATGTCAAGTTTCATGAAAATCCGATAAAGCGTATTTGAGTTATGGCGCTTTTAAATAAAAACACTAAATTGGGTTTGACGCCGGTACCGGTGAACCGATTTGGTTCAATAACAATAGGGGTCTTCCCATTGCCATTATAAATGCGTATACCAAGTTTCATGAAAATCCGATAAAGCGTATTTGAGTTATGGCGCGTACAGACACACGGACAGACAGACAGACAGACGGACAGACATTTTTCGTCCCACACACAATTTCATAAAGTATCATACTGGCACTTAATATTAATAATAATAATAATAATAATAATAATAATAATAATAATAATATTAATAAAATCAGGTAAACTGATGTAACAAAGTGCCAGTATGTTTTTGTTTAACCAGTTATGATATGCAGAATACAACACAAAAGTCAAATTGGCCGGTTTCGGGATTTGAACCATAGAAATTCAGAATGTGAGGCCAAGACGTTACCATCACGGCTACCTGGGTCAATTTAACGGTCTAATTGGATAAGCGCATGTAAAGCAATAGTGTTATTTGTCATAGCTAACTGTATTTTAATTGCCAAAGCCTTATAAGATGACAGTAAAACAATAGGGTATGTTGTCATGATAACTGATATGCATTTCATAAATTCTTTCGAATACGTATATTACCATAAAATAGGCCCAAAATTGAGCATTACTCCGAAACAGGTCAACCGATTTTATCCAATATCAATAGACGTCTTCCCATGGACATTATAAATGTGTATTCCAAGTTTCATAAAAATCCGTAAAGCGTATTTGCGTTACCGCGTCTTTAAAATAGACACTAAATTCAGTTTTACTCCGGTACCGGTCTACCGATTTGGTCCAATATCAGTAGACGTCTTCCCATGTACATTATAAATGGGTATACAAAGTTTAAGGAAAATCCAATAAAGCATATCTGAGTTATCGCGACTTCTTATATATTAACATAAAAGGCACTAAATTGGGCATTATTCCGGTACTGACCAACCGATTTGGTCGAATATCAATACACGTTTTCCCAATGACGTTACAAATGCGTATACGAAGTTTCATAAAAATCCGATAAAGCGTATTTGAGTTATTTCGCCTTTAATATGGACACTAAATTGGGTGTTACTCCGGTACCGGTCAACAGATTAGGTTCAAATTCAATAGGGCACTTTTCATGGGCGTCATAAATGTGTATACCAAATTTCATGAAAATCCGATACAGCGTATTTGAGCTATGGCACCTTTATAATATAATCTAATAAAATAGGCACTAAATCGGGCATTACTCCGGTACCGGTGAACCGATTTGTTTCAATATCAATAGTGTTCTTCCCATAGACATTATAAATGTGTTTTCCAAGTTTCATGAAAATCCGAAAAAGCGTATTTGAGTTATGGTGCGTACAGGCACACGGACAGACAGACGGACGGACAGACAGACGGACGGACAGACAGACGGACGGATAGACAGACAGACGGACAGACATTTTTTCGTCCCCCACACAATCTCATAAAGTACCATACTGGCATTTAATAAATAGTCGGCATTATACACCTTACATATGTCATGCAATTGTTAATAAATCACCTTATTTGTTAACTATTAGGCGTGTTTCATGATCTTGCGATGTGCTAAATTTGATAAAAATACAATTACATTAAATAAACAGTAGTTGCCACAGTGTGTAATTATTGCAATTAAAGGAACAGAACTGCTTTCCAATCATATTGATTTTAGCAACATGCAAAAACAAAAACCATGTACGTCGTACAAATCTATGAAATTGCAACCCTGGTACGGGCAGATGAAGGAAATAGTATATTGCGACACAAGGGCGGAAAGGCACGTTTACGGGCCGAGGAAACAGATTGAAAACCCGAGGCGCAGCCGAGAGTTTTTAAGTTTTCGAGACCCGTAAATGCCTTTACGGTCCGTGTGTTGCATGCTATTTTTTGCACGACGGTTACTTATATCAATTTAATTACATTAATTGTGATATTACCTGAAAATATTGCGTGTGGTAATGTCAAGTTATGATCCATGTAAACAACTTTCGTAAGTAACACTTACTAGCTAAGGAGAGCAAAAAAAAAAATATATTATTTAGTATTAGGCCATTTCACGAACCATATAAGGGGTGGAAGTATGGAAATTTTAAATTTGTTGAACCCACCGCCCAATCTTTTTCCAAACTTGGCGCCACTGGCCGAGATGGTTGCTATGGCAACAATTTGTTTAAGTTTGTGTTTTGTTTAGTCAACAATTGCTTGTGTGACATGAGGGTGTATGTTCTACGCGTTTTACGGAAACATTTAAATGAGAGCTTAAAGAAGATTGCGAAGACTGGATAGCATTGTGATTGTCATTATTATAATTGTGGCTACAATGGAGCGTCTAGTAAAATGTGAAAGTGTTGCTATTAAAGTGAAGCATGAATGTACAGGAGACCAATGTATCTTCTATGAACCAACAAATGAGCCAGTATCGTTGGTTCCTGATTCAATTCAGAATACATGCCCGTCTGAAGAATGGCGCATTGCTGAGGATGTGGTAAAAATGGAGTATGATGAAATTGAATTTAAAGAAGAGATTTCTTCAACTTACTTCAATTTGGAATATAAAGAATATAGAACAGTCACTGAGCCTAAGCTATTGGATACCGATACAATTCTAACCGGCACACAGAATACGTACCTATATGAGGAATACAACATTGAATCCAGCGCAGTTGACAGCTTAAAGTCTCCAGTTTCGTGTCACAGAATTTCGGAAGCATTTACTAAAAGAAACGGCGAGAAAGCAAGTTGGCATACTCAGAAAAAGTCTGACTCTAGTGAACTGTGCACAAAGAAAGATCCCGAAAGAAATAATCTGAAAACGCATCAGACGAGAGAGAAGTTTTCATTTCCCCAAAACTGTCCCCTCGAACTATACATGCCTACTGGTACAAGAGAGAAATCATCGCTTGATCTCAGTAGCAAGACATTTACTCAGAAAGGTAGTGTCAAAAGACTTAATTTGGTTCCTCATAGAGAAGAAAAATCTGCCTCGTGTGATGTCTGTAGAAAGACATTTACTCGTAGACGTTATCTCAAAATACACATGTTTATTCATACAGAACAAAAACCATTCTCATGTGATATCTGTACTAAGACTTTTACTCAGAAAAGTAATTTGAAATTACATATGTTGATGCATACACGAGACAAATCTTTCTCGTGTGATGTATGTGCCGAAGCATTTGTTTATAAACGTGATTTGAAAATACATGTTAGGGTTAATCATAAAAGAGAGAAACCTTTCTCGTGTAATATCTGTACCAAGGCATTTACTAGGAATAGTGCTCTGAAAAGACATATGTTAATTCATACAGGAGCGAAACCTTTCTCGTGTGATGTATGTGCCAAGGCTTTTAATCAGAAAAGTAATTTGAAATTACATATGTTGATGCATACAGGAGAAAAATCTTTCTCGTGTGATGTATGTGACAAAGCATTTGTTTATAAACGCGATTTGAAAATACATGTTATGGTTAATCATACAGGAGAGAAACCTTTCTCGTGTGATATCTGTACCAAGGCATTTACTCGGAATAGTACTCTGAAAACACATATTATGTTAATTCATACAGGAGAGAAACCTTTCTCGTGTGATGTATGTGCCAAGGCTTTTAATCAGAAAAGTAATTTGAAAACACATAATATGTTTATTCATAATTCTTTCTCATATGATGTCTGTATCAAGAAGTAATCTTGGAGCAATTTCGAAAGGCTTCTGTTGTGGTGTTTGTTGTAATACTTTACGATTAATAAACTTCCTACCAGGTAAACGGAAATGTATTTTGAATATCCTAATTCAAAAATTTGACTCGACATGAGAAAATTTAAAACTTTGGTTTCTCTATGTGAGAAAAAGTTCCTTACGTGACAGGAATACATTACGTGATACGTCCCCAGACTGCAGTGCCTTTTAAAGTTTTTTTGTTCGACCATATGCTTATTACGTGTGACGCAACGGTGTCATAATGACACTCATTTCGATACTGATTACATTATGAAATCGATGTGGTATCGATTATTATCGAACGCGGAACGATCTCAGAACCTTGAGAGTAGCAGCTGAAAATTGCGTAATAATCAAGCTGTATTTAAAATAAAATAAATTCTATTCGTGTTAATTTAAATATCACACTAAAATGAATTAACTTTGTGTTATCAAAATCCGTTGGTTTTAAGAAAACTAAAAGGAAGCTTAGATTTGACCGACGCCATGAGCTGCCATCTCTCGAAGAAGACAAGCACTACGATAAACTATCTGATGCTAAGTTCATGGAGGGCTCCTTGCTTGTTTGTTTGAGTGAATCTAAACCTCATAATTTAAACATTTAGGCAAATTACGGTCGAACAAAAATAGTCGTATGCAAATTGGCTACAATGGTAATTAAGATACACGCGTTGCTCGTTTCATAAACATACTCGTATCTTAATAAATTTCGTTATAGCCTTGTTGCATTATGCGCTATTATGGTGTTCACTCCAGGCTTGGAAGAAGAGAGCCTAGCTCTCATTTTAAAAAATACTTATATACTTACTCAGAGCCACACCATCCTAATAAAGATTTAAATATATTACATTATTTATTTATTTATTTAAACTAGCTGATTTAAGGCCATAAGGCCTTCTCTACCACTCAGCCAGGGCAAAACATGAAATACTTAATAATAATAAAAATAAATGAAAAAAACATTCTGGTCCATTATGATCACCTCGAGGCTGGTTGCACATAAGACCATTGCATCTTCTTGAGAAGATTTTATAAAATCGTGGTTACCTCCTCATGTTATCTCCTTCCTCTACTTGAAGCGATTACTTTTATATGGGTTTAAGTGCCAAAATAATGATTGTGTAAAAATCGAGACATATGCCCACAGATAGACTTTGCAATTTATTGCTACTTACGTGGCTTTCCTGGACCTTGGACCCTTTGAAATGCATTGGTTTGGGGTACATTTAAAATTACCAGGTGAAAAATCATGATTTTGGCACTTAGACCCTTATAAAAGTAACGCTTAATTTATTATACTGGATTTACATGCAGGATCGTCTCTACCCCAGATGTTCCAACACAGAATAAACGCCTGGATTGCAGGTTTGGGAATTCAGTTATTGTGTGATTTGCAAGGTTTGAGTAGCTTAGCTTCCCTCAAGATCAAGTGTCAGACATGCGGCCCGCGGGCTACTTAAGTTTTACGTAAAATGTATAAATATCAATGCCAAAAAATTAAATGGAAAATAAAATTTGCTAAAACTTGATTTTCTATCAGTACATTAGGCAAGAGTCTCCTAAAATAGTGGTTGGCCCATACAAGGTGTCAATGAATAATATCGAAATATTTTCCCTGCGTATAGAGTGGACGTATACAAGCAACTTTTATTAGGACATTTTTGCTCTTTGGCGTAAAATTTGTATGCAACATTACCATTTGGTGTTCATAAATCAATAATGAAGTGAAATAGGATTAAAATTTTCATTAAATTGACTTCGCGCCTTCTTAGTGATTGATAAAAACCTGATTGATAAAAACCTGAGATACACAACATGCTTTTTGAACTCACGTAGCACCGTCCATAGTGGTGGACATATTGCACAAAATGGACAATATAGATATTTTTAATACTAACAATAAGCGGTTTAAAAATATATGTGAAAAAAATTTTAAAATTTTAAAATAATAGTTAATAAATTTTGCTTCATGTCATTTTCTTTACTTGAATCTTTCTGACATGTATATTTTTCTCCAAAACTATTATATTATTATTTGTTTTTTTTTTCATATTATGTTCCCTTGTGTAATTGTCATATTGTTTTGTGTTTGTGTTATTATTTTCTGTGTGTTCTTTTCTTATTGTTGTAGCATTAGCAATTTTTGAATCTGGTGTATTATGTAAGCGAGAATATTGTAATTGGGCATTAGCCTGTAATATTCTTAGTACAATAAATAAATAAATAGTCCGACAAGTACTGTGCACTCAAAACATAGGATCATGCGCTTGCTGCAGCGATCACAGCATCGTTCTGCGCAGGTTGCCTTCTAACTTGTAGGACTATAATAAAGGTGAACTTTGATCATGTATATGCTTACCTACTCCTTTGTTTGAAACCGTATTCCATTTATGTGTTTGAAAAAACAAACAATAATTATTAATAACAGTCTCACAGACTATGAGCCAAATTTTCGGTCACTGTCATCTCTACAGCCTCCCCCAGGAAACCCTGGCTATTTTAGACCCTTGTCTAGGTTTAAAGCCCGCAAAACGTTTATTATTAATCAGAATCGAGAAAGCCTCATGTCTTATGTATAAACAATAATAACCATGATAATATATTTCTTCCCCTCTTCTATTTATAAATATTTTCCTTTCCCTTATTACACACAAACACCAATGTCCAAGGCGGGAGTCGAACGCACAACCTCTTTACCCACAACTCTAAGTCTACGGCCAGACAGAAAGCGATACAGTAGAGCGATACGTTTTAGCGAGAAGCTGTTTTTGCGATACGTCTGAAGCGAGTTGAACGATAAGCGATACTGGCCAAACAGAAGAAGCGTGTTGGAATCTCGCTCGCTGCTACAGTAGAATTGCGCTATCAAAGACAGCACGTAAATTATTCTTGCTTAATGAGAATTTGTCGTGGAAACTAGATGATGTACCACAGAGAGAGAGTGGGTTCATAAAATTAACCATACAAAGACTGGAATATGGGGAATACCATACCTTATTCCAAAATTTATGTGAGTTTCCGGAAAAGTTTTATTAGTAGGGGAGACCGGACTTGGTTGTCACACGGGATGGTTGTCTCACTAGTAAGAAACTGGTTACGCAGTTGGCAGGAGTGATTGGTTTCAAGTGGGAAAGATGCTCCCTTGACCATTAGCACCTCTTGCAGTTTCCCGCGAAGCAGGTGTTAGTTTTGTGTCCATTGTTGAAAGATTTGTGATTTGCTGTGTTGAAAATAAAATTTTTGCTCTGAAGTTTACTTCTACTTCATCGTAAACGGATAAGTTTACAAATATCTTCTATATTATGTTAAACAATACATTTATTTAGGAGTATATTGCTTTATGCTTTTCGGCTTTTGCTTGGTAGAAAACCTCGCTAGAGCAATGGAATTCCAAAATGGCGTCAAGGGGTTGGTTGTCACATGTGACTTCCATCCCCGTCCGGATTGGTTGTCTCGTGTGACAACCAACCCAGCCCAACTTAAATATGGTTAATACAGTAGGATGTTATGTATTGTTTCAGATGAAGAAAGCAGTAAATAGAGCTAGCGATTCTTGAATGATAAACAATCCTAGAAGAGCTTGACAATATAAGAGATCCCGGGATTCTGATAATTGCATTTCCTCATGCAATGGCTATGCAAAATATACAGTCAGGGTATAAACACAAGATTATAAAGGTTGGGCTCATGAAGCCTGTACTCAAGGACTTCATGGTATATATGTATGCCATAATTGGTTGATGTATTTCCGATTTCATTCAGTGCCTGTTATGTTTGTTTGAACTAAGTCATTCAAAATTAATCCAATTTCTCATTTCATTATGAATATTCTGAGGCAGACCAAATTAGAAGCCTAACATAAGAGACTGAAGCTGATGCAAGATTTCTAAGCTATAATAATGTGTTTATTCATTTTTCTATTAATTTTGAAGAAACAAAAAGTTCCTTGTTAGCCTCAACCCCATGTATCAGTCAAAAGTTCAATCTGTCACATGACACAACACTTTGTTTTTGTCAACAGTTTAATAAAAATGACGTTATATTATGGGAATGCTTTCCTTGCTTTCATGAGTATTAAATACCACACCATTGAACTTACAACATTTTTATTCCGGTTATTTTTTTGCAATGTGACAACCAACCCCAATGACTGTGACAACCAACCCTGAGGTGGGGTTGGTTGTCACATTTTGCTTTTTTTTTTAAAGATGATATTTAAATACTTTCTGTTTCATTGTTTGTTTTGAACTTTGTTTTACAATATGCCAAAGAGTTGAAAGGACAGATTTGATAATTAGTTAAATAAAAAAACCGATAGGAATAATTAAAAATGCATTTGATTGAAAAGTGTGACAACCAAGTCCGGTCTCCCCTACTGTCGGATGTCGAAAAGCACATTCAAGTTGATTTTGAAGGCGATTGAGAAGAAAGTGGAAAAGAAGGAATTTAATTACAGAAGATCTAAAAGATTAGTTGTGACTCTCAGGTAAGTTTTTATTTTGAAACGTTAATTTGCACATTTTAATTCACAAGGAAGAAACACCTATCCAGGTGTAAATAGGAGCAATGTGCATTGTCAGGAAATAAAAAAAGGATCAAAACATGGAGCACGTGTTCCTTACTAGCAGCAACTCTCGACTGACGCAGCGTGTTAAGCGATAAAATATCAAACTACTTTGACTTTCTGGCGAGTAAAGCGATTCTCGTATCGCACTCTTATGACGCGCGATTGTCTGTGTGGCCATCGAATAGAATGATCATTCATTTGACTGCATAAGCGGGAAACGCGTAAGCCGCTTGTAACGTATAAAACGCAACGCACGCTTTTATCGCGCTCTGTCTGGACGTACCCTAAGGCAGCACGCTTTAGCTACCGCGGCTAAAGAGACAGGGATACTTTGTCCTTTACAGGAACTCCTGATTATGAGAGTACAAACGGGTACAAGGAAGTTGTTCTCAAGGAGCTTAGGAGTTCTGCTTTACTTTCCAACTTAAGACGGCTTTCCTTTATAATGTAATTAGTATAAATTTATACACCTAGAAAAGAAATTCTCGCTTTCCGAAAGGACAGAATGAAGAAAATATGATTATTAAACCCGTTAGTTAATGAGATTCGTGAAGAAGAATGATATATCTGACTGTACAACAATGTAAGATTTCTTCTTCATTAAAAAATTCTAAATTATACTTTGAGATCGGAGCTGAAAGAGGAAAGGAGTTCAAAGATATTCACTCGTAATGAAAAACACTTGAGACGAAAATGAGGAAGCAAAGATAAAAATGAAAGACAAAGGGAGAGGAAAAATTAAAGAAAATAAAGTCTGTGTTATTTGAAATCCTTGGTGCGCTGAGAGAATTTTAATGCGTACCTGGAACATACAGAAAAGAAATAGAGCAAAAACTTGATGGACTGGCTTGAAGCAGTGCCGCACTGTCACTGAGCAATGAAGAAATGAGGTATCGCAGACAAACTATGAGAGGGTGAATAGTACGAAAATAGATACAGCGTATAATCTCTTTGTTGTGAATTAAGCTATATATGAATAGTTCTGGGGCTTAAAGACTTTTTAAGGCTGGAAAACGTCATCAATGTGAACAATTCTGAGCTGTAATATTTAATTAAGAATATACATTACAGGCAGTTTAACACTCAAATGTAATGTTTAGGATCATGTTAACAATACGTTGTATAGATAAAACCATGCAATTAATAAAATAAAGGTGAAAATTTAGAAGAAGCAATATAACTATATGAAAGGAAGAAGTAACAAAGAATACGAGAAAGAGAGATAGAAAACGTTTAATGAAGAGGTAAATAAAGAAATAGAAGTAAGAATAGAGGTGAAATAAGATAAAGATTACCAGTTGGCATCAGTAATTGTAATAGGATCCTATTAATTGCCATTTTTAACAAGTTTTAAATGGATCCCAAACAAAAGATGAATATTCCACATTTTTTCTGAGATGGGAATAGTAAATATAATAATGTATTACCTTTATTAAAAATAGCTTGCAAATATCTTTATTCTTTCAGAAGTTATCGTTGTTTGAAATACAGGAAATACAAAAAATGCAGGGAAAATTACTTTGCTTGCCCCACCAATATGCAAACATTTTGGTCTATATAAGCAAAAGTAGATTGAGCTTTGAAGCCCCGGAATAGTTTTTAATCTACAGAAGCACTAACAGGCGCTACTGTCTGATTAACAGTATGTGTAATAAGTCAACAAGGTCCCAGTTACATCAAAATGAACTGAAGTTCAAAATGTAGAATGTTTTGTTCTGGAAAAGATGGGTCTATATATTTCTTTAAGAAGGAGAAGGGTGCAATAAATATTGTTACACGTGTTAGATTAAAAAAGGGTAGCCTATATGACCACCTTAACTCGAGTACTGCTCCAAGTCACTGACTCGTTCTTTAAATTCTCTGTTCTCTTTCTAAAGTTTCCTCTTCTTCATTCATTTAATCTCACCTCTTCCATTGTAGGTAAATTTATGTGGCCCACGCCGCCCGGGCATTACAGGAATGCAACCCGTCCGTCGGGAGAAGGATTACCTTTGGATCACAGACTATTTTTTTTTCACCAGACTAGGACATGGAGGGCCTCCCCGGATGGGTGATCAGTCCAGTCCCCGGGCCACCTTCGAGACAACACAAACGCCTAGGAAGAGTCACATTCATTCCGAACAGGGTTGGATGGGATGACGATAATAATGACGGCCGGATGATAACCGGGGACAACAAGGGCCTATAGTTATCCGAAATTCGCCTCAAAGGCCAGGGAAAACCCTGAAAAAATCCTACCTAGGTAACTTGTCCCGACTGGGAATCGAAGGAGGGCTCGCCGCAGTGGTGGACTATTTTCCATCTTAATTTCTTCAATTAGTTTTAAGGTTTCTTCCAATCATAGACCGTATTCAGTTTGGGTCTTAAGATTTTCTTCAAGTTTTTCACGGCAGGATTCACTAGACTTGTTTAGTTTGGTTCCCATTGTTTGCTGGGATTTTTAATTCCTTAATTTTTATATTTCCATTAATAAACCAGCATGTCAGCTTCATTTTTATTTCCTCTATCATTGTTAACCGGTTTCACAGATTTCAGCTTACAGTCGGGGCAAACCATTGCGATTTACATCGATAACTAAAAAAAGTAGAATGCGTGATGATGATAATGATGATGATAATAATAATAATAAATAAAAACTGTGAATAATGTATTGTAGACCTACTTTATATTTATGCATTTTTAGACAGCAGAGAGCTATTTGTATCCAGTAACTTGAACTCGGATATTTTGATCCTCTTTTACTGATTTCTTCCCTCCCAGTCTTTGCACCGACTTCTTTGTCATCCATTACAGTCTTCGGATTGCTGTTTATCTTCATTAGCTCCTCGATCTCTCCGGGCTGGATTTCTTTTTTATTTGCATCTCTAAAGGGTTGACTTAACTCATTCAATTCTCCTTCTGACATTATAAAGAGTATCGGGTTATATCAAGCTCCATTACTTTTTTCTTCAGCAAGCAGAGGTTTTTATTTGTGCGAAACAGGTTGACTACCATGATGCAACTAGAGAAGTACATAGATCAACTTTAATAAATACACACCAATATAAAGTATTTCATTATCTATTTCATACATTCCGACTCTAACGAGTTCCTACGTCTACGAAGGACTCCCCCAAGATTGCTTCATTGTAACAAACATTTGTCAAAACCTAGACATGAGCTTTAAAACAACAATTCTGAGAACAATTCTAATTTTAGTAAATTTATTATTTATAATTTAAATGCACATAGATGCATAAATAGTAATATATTTTCAGGTTCGGCACCTGAGAAATTGGGATTTTAAGTTAATCAGCAGTCATTTCTAAGAATCGTGTCAAATGTTAACACGACTTCTATCTACATACGATAGAATTCATATCTTCCCTAACCGATCCTGCAACATAATAAAAGGTAATATTATAGGTTTCTCAGAGTATTCCTAATCTATCATTATCATGTAGTATTGTATTTATTTTACAACTGTGACACCAACTTCTTTAAATAATCTGTAGCCTACAGTACAACCCGGTTATGTCCACCAGGGGACATAACCGCTCTCCTCACGCAGCGGGCTCGGGTTCGATTCCTGGTCGGGACAAGATCCTAGGTGAGTTTTTTCCCCGGGGTTTGTGAGTTGAATTTCGGAAAACTTTAGGCCCTACTGGTTCCCGGATATCATCTGGCCGTTGTTATCTCTTTCATCCGTCCTCGCCTTGTTCGGAATGAGCGTGTATGTGACTGGCGTGTGTCGTCTTATGTGTTCGTGTTGTCTCGGAGTTGGTCCGATATTGGGGTGGCCCTCCTAAGAACCCTTGCCTAAGAACCCGGTTATGTTAAAAGAAAACCAGTTTAATCGAAACGCTTCCAAAAATAAAGTTTTCAATATATGAAAGAGATAAGCTAAATATTATTTCTTCTAGAAGTAAGTTGGGACAAGGGTAGGTATACAAAATGAAACCTGGGTTCATATCTTGGCGGGATGTGGAGTTACAGAGCGCTGGAGAGTTATGATGCTACCCGACAAATTTTTAAACTCGCAAAGAAGTAGGGAGGCATGTCTAAATATATTAATGGATGAGCACAATTGGCATGGAATATGTAAATTTCTACAGAAAGTTAGTTGTGTGAGGGAAAGCCTAAATTTGGAGAATTAAGGAAATCTAAGTGTTTTAAATAATGTCTATGTGTTTCTAGGAATCTTTTTTGCTGCTTGGGGGTGGGGAGTTACGTCTATGGATACTCGTAGTTATGTAAATAATAGAATATAATTTTTTAATTGGGTATTTTTATGGGGTAATAATTTAAGTGTATGAAGTATGGTCGACACCGACCCGTGCGCCGGTTAATGTTAATAATGTGGTTTATATGTAAGAATTTTTGTGAGGAATAAATACACTACTACTCTACTTCACAGGAATTTCCTTACCAGGTATGTTACTGTTGCATTAATGTTCTCCATTAACTGTCACTTGCACTGACCGTCTATTGACAGTGGAAACATTTTTTTGTACCGCGGTGTGCTTCCGTATTTTTATGCTGTATAAAATTATACACTCTTTCACCCACTCCATTGTCATAAATTACAATGTTAATGGTGAATGCTGATGTGTGGTGATTGCAATTGGATAAAAACTTGAAGCTACGAGAATACAAAATGCTGAATATTCTACAATGTGACTGCGGAATAGTTTCTATATTTGTATATATCAAATGTTTCAGATTGATAATTCAATAGGCTGTACGAATACGCTTATAAGTTATCTCGATGAGATATGGGAAGTTGATTTATGAATATGATTATCCCAGATTGGTCTGGGTATAGGTTAAATCCCAGGAGATCATGATTAGCCATTAGAAGCTTTGACCATTAAACCATGAAGGTGATCAGAAGTGGTGTAATTACTAGTCCCTGAAATACGAATTCGCTTATCCAAAATCGCCGCTGCTCCAATATTTCGGATAAACAGGATGCTAGTATATCTGAGAAAGGTATGTGGATATTTTTGAAATCTTTTATTTAATAGATGCGAAGGTCTTAGATACATTGTTGAGTCTTACTATTTGATACATATAATTGAAATGAGAAAGCAACTAGAAAGCCACCCGACTCGCCCACTCACTAATGTTCACCCACTTCCAAATGAGCTAGAAGTTTGAAATTTGCGAGCATATACGTTTTAGAATGTAACCTTTGGGAAAACTACGAGAAGTTCATATTTTTAATCTTTTACCCTCGAAACTAATTTTAAAAAGGTTTTCACTCACATATGACCATTAATGCTTACCCAATTCCAGGTGAGCTAGAAATTTTAAATTTGTAAACTTAGCCTATAGTAGCGTAAGAGGTGGGTAAATTCCAAATAGTTCAAATTTAAAAAAAATTCTTTTACATGTTGCATTGCTTTGTACGGTCTGCTCGATAAACGAATTGTACATAATTTACATTAGCAATAAGTATTATGGAGAAATAAATTGTGCTTATGTTCCAATTTATTAACTTATCTAGTGTTTTGTAGAGTGAATACTTTTGCAACTTTCAGTTATGATAAAGTTTTGAAGTCAATTGAGCTAAAAATTTTAACATAGATAGTTAATTATAATAATTATATTAATTTTATATTTATTTCAATGAAGTGTGTGTGGGGCAACTTACCTTAGGGTAAGATGGTAAAAATAGTATTATTATTAATAATAATCTGTCATTAATTTGAACGAGTTTATCATATTCTTTTTTATCTAACGATTAGCGGTCGTTTAGATCATACATTTTGTGTCAGTGTCATAGATACTTGGGTTTCGGACACTTGGATCACGTTTTTTCCGTCAAAACCACTTTTGAGTCACTACATAATGATCCTGGTTTTGGGACTGTTTTCATTATGTTATTTGGTTATTGATCTTAATGTTGTTGTAGGAATCTTTCACCCTTACGAGTGCTTAACTATGTTGTTTCGCTACTTGAACGACATATTTCGACGATTTATCCTTGATTTCGTATTCGTATTGGTTGAACCGCCGTTTTTACATTAGGATTAGCACGGGCCTATGTTTGTTAGAGTTAATTATTCTTGCTATTTTTAACACTCAATTTTGAAATAAAGGATAGTTTACATGACAAAACTAGGTTTCGTAATCAAGTTTCGCAATTAAAAAAAAAAAATTGAAAACGCAAGCGCGAGATGTATTGGCGGCAATGAGTTCTGGCCAGGAACTCGAATCTGAGGTCCTTTTTTCTCGGCTGGTGTTTTCTAATCGTGAAGTTCACCTCGAAATAGGATGTTTAGCAGTTTCATTATTAATCTTTTTATAGTTTATGAATTAGTTACGTGTGTCAAGAAATAAGTAAAAAAGTAAAGTGTTCCCTATACAGGCCATGGAGGCCCAGAGGGTTCCGGAAGGTTGAGGCTCCCAGATTTTAGACATTCGGCACGTGAAAGTGGTTGTCAGCCTTAAACACCGGCCGCATTTACCTCCAGGATTCATCCTGGTACTCATTTCTGTTGGAGGCTGAGTCGACCCCAGGGCCATAGTGTCACTTGAAGGATTAGGCCAGGGGTTTCCAGCTAAATGCTCAGTGACGTCATAGCAAGCGTCTCTGGTGCTCCGTAGCAAGGCAGGTAGACAACACGGAGCAGATGGAGCGAGTTCACCCTGTCAGAGCAGTGGCGTATAATAGGCCTAAGGAAATACAACGTAGTGTAATAGTGATACATGCTACTATAATAATAATATGTTAACACATTGAATGCATAGCACGTTAAACTTAAAAATAACAGTAAAATGGTACAAAATGTAACTAAAAGGAAAACACTACAACTTCTTTTGCGAATAGCAAACAAACAAAATTGAACGAAAAAAGAAATGAAACAACAAATTAAGCTGACCAGTCACATTCCTGCGAATTATTTTTCATTAGTTTTTCGGGACTTCTGTAAACGTTTCGACTTCACAAATTCCTCAATATTTGGATAGAGAGATCGAGTCACAGATAACCTAAGTGTAGACTGTAAGCTCTTATCGGACATCTGGCTTCTATAGCGAGATTTGTTAATTTTCATTAGAGAAAAAAACTACTCGCAGACATATGTGGTTCCAAACTTACACAGCATTCCAGCGGCCATTTGATGTATTCAGCAGCATGGCACGAGTAATGTCTCTGTAAATTGAATTTCTTCACATACTGCATTTCTTTGGAACATACTAAACATTTTGCTACTGTTCCAGTATCCGTAAACATAAACAACTCTCCCAAATAGAAAGAAATTTAGGTTGAGTAGATGGATTTTCAGTAATACTACTCGTTGAAGCCAATATTGCACTGCAAATACCATACTGACTAAACACACTACCGCGCCACTGCTCTGTCCACGGATCTCGCATGTTGCTCCGTACCGGTTTTATGCAAGAGAAACAAGCTCTGACGTCATTCCTCAGTCAGTTGCAAATGCCTGGATTAGGTCAATAGAAATACTCCAGTCCACCGCTATGGCTCAGGGGATGCGTTCACTCCTCTCACGCAGCGGGCCAGGGTTCGATTCATGGTCGGGACAAGTTACCTAGGTGAGGTTTTTTCCGGGGTTTTCCCTCACCTGTGAGACAAATTTCAGGCAAACTTTAGGCCCTTGTGGTCCCCGGATATCATATGGCCGATATTATCATCTTCATCCCCATCCTCGCCTTGTTCTGTGAATGGTGTGTCTTGTCCTATGTGTTCGTGTTGTCTCGGCGGTGGCCCCGGCATTGGGCTGATCACTCATCCGGGGAGGCCCTCCATGTCCTTTTCTGGTGAACCCCCCCTTTTAATTCATCCCTTTTCTATCACCTCGTTTTTTATCGTCTCTCCTCTTCATCTCTTTCATCACTGGACACTCGTGGAAGCTGCTACCAACCCAGAAGGAACCTGTGTCCTAAAGGAGGGAACAATCACAAAATTGCAAACTACAATAAATAATACTCCGCTACCTTTTCAGAATGCAATAACAAAATATATTCTACAATCAAATCAAATGCTGGGCCGAATAATGCATTAAATAAGCCACATCAGCTCTCTGCTTTACACAAACATACTCTAGACATTCTATAATAATAATAAATATGCACTCATCCTAATTTCGTCTTCCATCCATCTACAATCAGCACACGGTGATCACCTAAAATTATGAAGGCCTAACACACAATACCCACTCTTGGGAAGCCTTCGTTACTAAATTCCCAAGCCGTGAGGAGAATCCGGTTGAGACGCGTATTTTACTATATCGAAATAAAAACCGCGGCTGCTCCAAATTATTACCTAAACTGAAAGTGCTCTCATTGTAACACAATAAAATTACATAACAAGCAGACGGAGAAGCTTCTATTATTTTCAACTACAATTAAAATATACTGAATTTCCAATTTATCAATATGGCGGCTAGAGAATGAGCTAGGCTTATTCTTAAACGTGAATTATTAGAAGAATATCTTACCATTCGCCCAGACAAATTACTTACTCTGCTTCCATACACCCGTGAGAACACACTTTCACTAATATAACTTTAAAATACGTCTTAAATTCAATTAAAGGCCTAAATCGAACGGAGCACCGAAACGAACATCTTTTCAAAGCGCCATCCCAACCGGTTCTGAAGAAACCGGAAGGATAAAGCTCGCATGCGCAAGACTTCAATTGTCTGCAGAAATGGGAGTCCAATAATACGATGACGTATTGCCTTTCTGACGAAATCTATTGTTCGGCAGTGAACCTAAAGAGCCAGGATGAGCCTGCTCATACAATTTCTCATACTAGCTCACTGGTCATAAAAGTATGTATGTGATCCAAAGATAATCCCTCTCCTGACAGGTAGCGGCCCTGTAAGGTCCGGGCGGCTTGGGTCGCTTAAATCCTAAAAAGAAGAGGTAAAACTACGACAAAGAAAGAAATAAAAAATAAATACTCCAACGACCTCATCGGGTGTTAATAAATACAATGTTTCAATTAATTTGCTCTTAAATAAACGATTAAACATCTATCGATTGAATTAATATACGCGGGCGAAGCCGGGGGCTAGTAAAATATAATTGGAAAATATAGAAATTACAAATCTCACCACACTCTCTCCTTACACAATAACAACACCAGTAGCAGTCCGAAGAAGGGGTAGAGCTGATGTTTTATTCATACGTGTAGTGGTAGTTGTTTGACAGCGTATACTGCATGAAGTATTACAAGCACGTGTGTGATATTTCACTATCGCTGACCTCAGGTCGTAATATCTGTTTCTCAAGAGCTCCGCATGTGCCTCGCACACTCTTCGATTGGTAGCACGACGTGCAAGAAAGTTGAGGGGAAATTGCCCTCTTCACGCTTCCGCAAAAGCTTTCAGATGACCCTTTCGTCATTTCTTCACATCCTCGTCTTGTATTAATTGAGGGAAGGGACCAGGATTCAGTGCTGGACTGTATCTTCAAAACTTTCCCGAAACATTGCATGATATCTTTAAGAAAACTAACTACAATTTACGGAACATAAGCTTATTATTGTAACGTCTGAGAAATATAGTCAAGGTGGATTCGGTATCATATACAGTAATTAAGTCAGGTGTAGATTATGGATAAGAACATTTTACGAGTGGGTTCGATTGAGTATAAGGGTGTAACATAGAAATGAACTGGCCCCGATAAAGAAAGAAAAAAAAAATCTTACGTGAAAGTCACATAACTTCCTCTTCCAAAATAAAAGTTAGCTTCTTAGTATAATATAATTATTGTGTATGACATCCTCTTCATGTAAATTGGTCGTAAAAATTAAGAGAATGTCGTTACCACATCACATAGCATCCCCGAAGGATATAACCCAAATAAAATCTGTACGAGTACTTTCACAACTTTCTTTACTTTAAGCACGGCCAATACATTTTTCTCACTTCACATTCTGATATTAAACAAGAGATCATATTGCAAAGAGCACCTATTGAGAGTGTGGGTGGTTTATTTTTTTAAAACAAATATTTCAAAAAAAATTTTTAGCTCTTAGTATAAAGCTTTCCATGTGTAACAAAATCGTAAGAGTTGTTTTCGAGAAAATCGCGACAAACGAAATGTCCTTGTTGTCAAGTCCCTTTAAAAATAAGAGTAGGCCTAAGTCGTCACCAATTTTCGTGTCACACATCCGGAAGGTACCTAACCCAAATACAAAATAAGATTTTCCGTTACAAGAAACCGTATTGCAAAGAGCGCGTATTCAGAGGGGGTGGCTTATAACTACCCTTCAGATAATTTTTTGAAAAAAAAAATCAAGTAAAAGTTTTAGCTCTTGGTATAAGCAATCCATGTGCAAAATTTAAAGAAAATCGTCAGAGCCATTTTCGATGAAATCGCGAAAACGAAAACTTCTTCATGTAGAGTTCACTTAAAAATAAGATAAAGTTGTCGCCAATCTTCACTGTCACATCCTCAGAAGGTACCTAACCGAAATACAGAATCATTTCATTCGATTTTCCGTACTGGAGCTAGACTGTTCACAGACACACAAGACACACACACACACAGGCAAGTTTCCGAAAATAGGATTTTGGATTCAGGGAACCTTGAAACGTGTATTTATGTTAAAAATTCAACTTCAAATTTGGGGTTCGAAAACATTACTTCCTCTACGGAAGTACGGGCAGAGGAAGAAGAAATACGATAATCGGAAAATAATTACTATAATGTACTAATTGCCAGGAGAGTGATGAATTTGTAACTCCGAAATTCTTGCTGCTGATAAAGTAGAATGCCTGGTGTAGGCCTATGCAGATTTCAGAAGCTGTCAGTAGTCACTAGTCACATAGTAACAAGCTGTTTACTTGCTGGTTACAATAGCTCACGGATTACACCTTTGCTGTGCAGCCCTCAAGTTGAGGATCAACAAATAAACCGCTAGTGGGTTGTTGAGTGGTCCACAGAGGGTGGTATCTACTTCCATCTTCATTCCACATTACGCTTGCTAGCACTGTACTGTTATAATCTGAAAGACGCTGCTTCAGACACTCAACTCACTCTAGATTTTAAGCTACTAAAAGTGAAACGAAAAAGTGTAAGAATAAAAATAATGAATATCCTCTAGAATTCTTTAGGCCTATTTAAAAGTGGAATTGACATCTGCAGCATATTTTTTAAACTTTATTTACATGGAGTACATTATTTGAGATATATACATTATTTATGTTCGGCTTGTTCGGCTTGTTCGGCTTATGACTGCCTCGTGGTCT
Source organism: Ectobius pallidus (assembly GCA_964059195.1). Classification (NCBI taxonomy): domain Eukaryota; kingdom Metazoa; phylum Arthropoda; class Insecta; order Blattodea; family Ectobiidae; genus Ectobius; species Ectobius pallidus. The sequence goes on from CAXKWD010000002.1 coordinate 117,137,679, forward strand.
CGTGGTTAGCGTCACTGGCTACAGATTCGCAGCCCCGGGTTCGATCCCCAGTACCTCTTCGGATTTTCTGAGTAAGGGAAGTCTGGAACGGGATTCATTCAGCCTCCTGATTCAAACTGAGGAACTACTTAATAGAGAATTAGCGGCTCCGGTCAAGGAAACCACCATTAACGGCCATGGGTGTTGGCATGCTGACCACACGTCCCCCAATCCTGCCATCTACCTATGGTAGATGATGCAGCGGTCGAATGGTAGGCCTGGTCCCTTCAGGGACGTAGCGCCACGGTGTTTAGTTTTTTTATTCGGCTTATTTTAAACGGTATTTTTGAACATATTTTAAAAGTGTAGACTTATTTTTTTCTGTTCTATTGTCATAAATTAAGGAAATATCAATTCTGTTGCATATTGTAAGGGATTTTTAAAAACAAATTGTTATCGTTCTCACTTGTATTAGATTCAAAGGAGTTAGGAGGACAATGATACCGTATTGGGTGACAGATAGTTTTAGAGATAATTAAACTATTCGTTAGACTTCAGTTGGTAAATAATGTCTTATGTTGACAAATGTGTATAATTTTTTTTGTTAACTTGGTAATAATAATAATAATATTTATTTATCTGTCATTAAACTTATACAAAGTAATAGACATCATCAGTGTAAAAATTCTAGAACTATTAAAACACCAGATCATCCAGATTTGTCCCATCGAACTCCTGTATAGTGTAAAATGCCTTGCTTTTTAGCCATTGCTTAATTACTGTTTTAAATCTTTTAGAATTAACATTTCTAGCATTTAGTGGGAGTTTATTAAAAAGTTTAATTCCAACATGCTTGAAACTATTCTGACTTTTATTCAATCTTGTAAAATTAGGGACTAAATTGTTTTTATTTCTTGTTTCGTATTTATGTTTATCTGAACTAATATTAAAATCATCATAATTATCTTTGACAAACTGTAGCACATGTAATATGTAAAGACTAGTCAAGGTCATAATGTTAATTTCAATAAAATGGGGTTTGCAAGATTCAGTATTTTTGATGCCCTTTATTACTCTTATGATCTTTTTTTTTTGCCAGAGAAAAACTTTTCTGGCACCAGCAGAATTTCCCCATAGCAGTATACCATATTGCAAGTGAGTATGAAAGAAGGCATAGTATGCCTTAATGACCAGGTCAATATTGGTGTATAATTTTAATTTCCTTATTAAATAGGTAACCCTCGATAATTTTACACAGACAGCTTCTGTATGAGTGTTCCAATTTAATCTTTTATCCAAATTAATTCCCAACAGGTTTATATATTTGTCATTATTGCCATCATTATTATTCAAACTAAAAACAATTTCCTCAGTTTTATATTTGTTAATAGTTAATTTGTTAACTTCAAACCATAGTTCAGATCTTGTTAAAACATCCTTATTCAACTGCTCAATCATGCCAGAGTTACTATTTGTTGTTAAAATAGTCGTGTCGTCCGCATATAAAATACATTTGTAAGGCACAAAGCTAGGCAAATCATTAACATAAATTATAAATAAAAAAGGCCCCAAAACTGATCCTTGTGGTACACCACTAAGGACTTCTTCAAGTTTGGACATTTCTGATTTGAATTTAACACATTGCAGCCTATTGGTGAGGTAAGATTTCATAAGCCAAAGTTCCTCATCACAAATACCATAATGCTTAAGTTTTTCAATAAGTATTTCATGCGACACGGTGTCAAAGGCTTTGGTCAAGTCTAATAATAATGCACCAGTACAGATTCTATTTTCGTAACCATCAATTATGCAAGAAACTATTTCTTGAACAGCCTTGACTGTACTTTGTCCTTTTCTGAATCCATACTGTGATTCTGTTAGCAAATTATTATGCTCAAAGTAAGCTTCCATTTGTTGCATAATAATATTTTCTATTATTTTTGATATAACAGGCACCAATGAGATGGGTCTGTAATTACATAGATTAGAGTTATCGCCCTTTTTATAAATAGGTACAGTTACTGTAACTTTTAGACAATTAGGATAGGTACCCTCTTGTAACATCAAATTAATTAAATAAAGCAGAGGATTAATTATTAAATCAATAATTCGTTTAATAGATAGTTGGAGAGTCCATAAATGTGCTATGTGTTTTCAAATTTCATATGACGATCTATAATAATGTGCCGCTTATTCTCGGCACGTTAATTATTTTGTATTTATTCAGCTTTTCCATCTATTTTCTATGTCTATTTATTCTTACCTTGTTAGTTTCAGTGTTTCTATATTTACGTAACTTGTTCTATTTACGTACACATTTCTCTTTGTTTTGCTTGCGCTAGCTTCCTTCCGTTGTTTTGAGTGCTTTCATTATTTTGCCCTTCCGGCATATATCGATTTTTTCTCTTGCTCGGGAATGCCCTCTTTATGTGGTAGTTGGTACTACGCTTGGGGGCGTTTCCCGGCAGGGTCTTAAGTTCCCGAGCGGGGGACAGGGAGTTGTTCTTGGATCGTCGAAGCGAGAAGTGCTGCGATTCCTGCTGGTTCCGCCGAGCCCCATTCCACCGAGGGGCCTTGCTGTGGATTCTATCGGAGGACTTGTTGGTACAGCCTGTAATTCTACCATGTAACTTTCTCTACACTATTCTACTTAATTTCTGCAGGTATGTTTTGATAGTCTAAATTTCGCTGGTGGGTTTTGAGTTATTTCATTTCGGTTAGTTTTGTTTTCACCCACCAGCTTCAGTTTTCAATTTGATTATTATTATTATTTATTTATTTTTCTCTCTTTGCATTTTCTTATATAACGGTTGGATGCTAGCCAAACTATTACGTCTCTTCCGAGCCTTCAGCTCTTGATATTGAACTCAGTGTGCTACAGTATGTTTCTTTCTTTGTACACCTGCTTCACAGGGTACATTTTTTTTCTGTTATTTTGAAATAGCTCTGTTTATGGAAAGTACTGGGTGACTTCTAACCTAACTGAAAGTGAAATAAAACTGGCACTTATGAAATTTCAATATAAAGTTTGTATTTGCATCCTTTTCTCCTACCACTACCTCATTGCTATTTGCAAATTGGCACGGCCTTGGGTGTTCAGCCCGTGAAGCACGTTTCAAAGTGGTAGCAGAGCGCACTCGATCGTGTTTTTGATTACAATTTCTTGGGTTTTCAAAATTTTTTTTCTACTTTCATTGTTCATTATGGCGGAACAAAATCTACAATTTAAGATGGCGGAGTTTCCCCATCCCTTTCAGGTTTTGTTGGAAGATTTTCCAATCACTGAACCAGTGTTGCCACAGGAAGTTTTCGCTTTTCTTAAAATGTTTATTAGATTCTGTAGGCAGGCTTCCGCATATGATGTACCCTATATTGCCCTATTACAGTGTATTTATCCGCGTGTCCGGGGGCGTGTAGGTGACGCCATCTTGGATGCGCTGACTGTTGGCCTTAATATACAAGAATTTCATACCTTATTATTACATGAAACTTTTCCATCTTCTGTTCTTAATCAGTTTATTCTGGAGCATTATTTCCGTGGGCAACGTAAGGGGGAAAGCTTTCAGGATTTTGTGGAAGATATTGAGTTAGTTGCTGAGGCCCTTCAGGTACCATTTTCTGAGCAACATTCGGTGCAGGTTGTTCTGGCAGGTGCCGAATTGCCAGAAGTTCGTGCATTGTTGCTGTCCTTAGAGCCACCGGGGAGTTGGATCCAGTTGAGGGCTATTGTTCCCAAATTACAAAACATTTTGGAGGCACGCTCCATGCTTGCCCCTATTGATGATGCCAGCCGGCCTAACCGGATTAGTAGTGGTAAGAGGAAGCGCCGGTTTTGTAATCGGTGTCGGCGTCTTGGGCATTTGGCAAACCAGTGCTGGGATAACCCAGACAACCAAAGGTTCCGTAATGGACGTGGTTTTACTTCCACTAACTCCAAACCTAACCTGGAAGGAAAAGGGAGTAGACAGCCTATTCTTTCTTGCCTTAATAATAAAGCCATTGGACATAATCAGGAGCGGCGAAGGAGAATTAATGGAGATGGGACTCCACGTTCCCGGCGTGTCCCCACTTCCAATAATTCTGGGCCGGGGCCTCACGTTAAAGATGCTGGATGTCTGAGTAAGGTGGCGTGCAATAATTCTTCCGCTAGTGCTAGTGGTTGTAATCACTGTATTAAATTGGACCGTCAATTAGTAGCTGTACGCGACCAGTTAAGCAGGGTCAGTAAACAAAAAAGCGATCTTGAAAAGCAGTTGTCGGTTTTACAGTTGAGTAACCAAGATTTGCAAGTTGCTAATCGCAGCCTAAGTAAAGATCTTCAAGAGTCCCATAATAAGTTGTTAGCAATTACTGAGCGGAACCGTGAGGATGCAGATCGCATGGCGGAATTGCTTGCTATCGAGGAAGGTTTGAACAAGGAGATAGCCAAAATGGCAGATAATTCCAACGCGCAGAAATTAAGAATCGCTGAATTGCAACATCATTGTGATCAGTTGTCAGCTAGAGTTAATTCTGGTCCCGTAGGAGATAGTAAAAAACTCAGCTCTGCCAATCAAAGTTTGAAAAAAGAGAATAGTAATCTCCTTCTGAAAATACGTGCTCTTAATGAGAGGTTATCTGAGCGGGAAGAACGCCTTAACGATCTTACTGTTATCCGCGAAGATTTAACTAATGACGTTGTTCAGTTGCGAAACACTATTACAGAATTAGAAAAAACGTCTAGGCCTACTATGTCTCCAAGTAATTCCAGTGTTAAATTACAGACATCCAGGTCTTTGACTACGAAAGGTCGTGGTCCATGTCGTACGGGTGAGGCCAAAGAACTTGAGAGTTTCCCGGTCAATACTCAAAAGGCTGATTCATCGTCCAGCCCTTGTGACCTCACCTGTGTGGCAACTTGTGATGCTCCAGATACCATCGGTGGTACAAGTCCATAGTTTTGGGGGAAAAGCGCCCATTCTTCGAATTTACTAAACATTCTTTCTTTTCTAACCTAACACTCTTCTAATAGGCCTTTACTAAGACACCCTCAGGGGTCTTCATGTGTGGGCATGAAGATATGGGAGCCAACGTTCCCAAGTGGCCCGAGTTAAGTTAGGCGGGGATTTTCTCTTGTTTTCTTGGGGTTTTCCTTCTTTGGGGTTTTCTTCTGTCATCTGCTTTCTCCTTCTCTATCCTTTTCTAGCTCTCCTATTTCTAAAATATTCAACTAAGTTCTATATTCTCTTTGATTTTTCTATATATATTTATACCATATCAATAATGTACATAATATAAAGATTATATATATTTTGTTTGGCTGTTTCAGTATATATATATATATATATATATATATATATATATATATATAATTTTAGAGTCTCTACTTTTGAAAATTTAAGCATTTCTCTCTTCTTTCTTCTTCCTTTTTTCTTATTTCTCTTTCTTTTCTCCTTTTCCTCTATCTAGACCCACTTTTGCCACAAAAACATGAATAGGCGAACCTTTTTCCAAATCTCAGCCTCCTGTTTTGAGGAGTTTTCTTTATGATAGATTTTGGTATTATTGTACTGTTAATGTTTTGGTTTTCGCGTACTCATGTTTCTCTGTTTTTTCTACCGTATAGCCACTGAGTATAATGGATTTTTGCTTTTGGGTTTTGGATTTGAACGTGCTGTCATTGGGCTAGGATAAATAGGTATTCTGGGTTTCTCTTATAGTATTTATATTTATTTCTATACAGTCAAGTTTTACCATTCTCATTATTACAATCAGTCTAGTAGTTATATTGCTTATGTTGCGCCGGTTATTCTTGTAGCGTTGCTCTGCGTAGACGTTCGTTCTCTTGTTTGTTTGTTTGGCTGCCATCCTCCGTCTTGTTTTGTTTAATTGTTTGTTTATTTTCCTTTTTTTTTGGATTTCCATACCTGCTGTTTTTTCTGTAAGTATAAAATTTCAATATTAATATTATATTAATTATTTTTTTTTGTTTTTTTTCACATCACTTTCAAAACTTCATGCAGTATACATTATACATTATTTTGTTTACTTATGTATTAATTACAAGGAACTAATATGCTCTACCAAAACCTCTCTGAAATGTAAAGCATTGTCCACTCGCAGTAATAAAGAGGCGGATTTAAAAAAAAAAACAAAGTAATCTCATTATTCTACAATCAAATTAACCATTCTTGAATATGGTTTTTTTTTCTTTCTCCATACTAAATGATACAACATAAGATAAACGTTGCATAATTACCTTATACGAGTCAAATCTTGGATTGTCAATTGGTTCTCACTGGTTTTAAAATAAGTCAAGCAAGCTATGCCAGTGTTTGAAATTAAATATTCAAATTTTCCTAAAATGGATTATTACCAAGGATGTTGAAAAAAAAAAAAACTTTCTTTCTCGTTCATTCTACTTCTGCGGTTTCTAGCGGTGCCGTTTCGCCGTTTTTTTTTTGTCGGGTGTTTTTCTTACTCCTTCATGAGAGGACGTGCCTGGTTTCGGTACGCGGCTTCCGGGCACGTCTGCTAATTTCATGAAGGAGGTTGCTTTTTTCCTTCTTTGTCCTCGGGCGGCTGAGGAGTTACCGGGAATTCTTCCCCAGCGGGGCGTGGACAATGGTTTCCGTTTCCGGGGTATTGAACCCCGAGGTTTTGTTTACTTTATTTTACAGACCCCCGAACGGCTGGTGGAAATAACTAGAGTCAGAGCATGACTTCAATGAAGCCCGACCTGAGTGGCGGCTTCTTGCCCTGTCAGAGTGAATCTGGCATGGAAGCAACTATGAAGAATCCTGCCTACCTTTTTCTTTTCCAAAATTTATTCCTTTCTGGCATCCGTCTACTATACCGTTTCATTTTCCATCCCTCACTTTTCATTCATTGCATTCTTGTGCTAGCGCTAGTCATTCACATCATACTCTGTCATTTCTATCATCTTGTTTCATTTTTTTGCATTTAAATTCATCAATTTTCACCTAAAAAAAAAACCAGGAAAAGATAAAAAAAAACTCAAAATTGTGTAAATTTAGTATCCCTGTATAGAAGGGAAATTTTGTATATAATTGATCTTAAATTATTTATTAACCTAATTTATTATATTTATATGTATATAAATTATTCTTTTAACTAAATTCAGTCATTGTGTAAATAAAACTAATTTATTCTAATTGAACTTCCATTTGGTGAAGTTTTCTTCATGATTTATATGGCGCTCTAAACTTGTCACACAAGAAAAACCTAATTTGATCGGATTTCAAATCATTTTGTATATAAGTGTATTTTAAATTGTTTAATGTTTTCCTCTTTCAAAATTTTCTGTATATATATGTAAAGAAGAGGAATTACTGGTGGAATTATTCTGTATATTAGGGTATTTTAAATTATTTAATGTTTTCTCTTTCAAAACATTTTGTATATATTTAAAAGTAAGAAATTTTCTGATGGTAAGCTTTGAGTGCCAGTTTCTTTGAAAATATTGTAACAATTTCCCCTTCAGGGATTTATTCTCTAAGAGACTTTCTAATGTGTACGTACCTGTTTTTCATATAAGTTTTGTGTATTTTCAGATGCTTTTGTGCTTCGATGAGCTGCCCTCCTCTACGGCCCACTTAATTATTTTCTGCCGAGCATACTTTGCACCATTCTGCGTTGGGCCACCCTCTACTCTACGTTTGGGTTGGCGCGCTGGGGACGCCTAGCGTACGCCTTCCTGCAAACCAGAAACAAGAACCTGCCATGTTCTATATGCTACTGCTGCTAATCACATACTCAACAACTGGTCTACTGCACAATTTCTACTCACCAGTTATCTACTACAGTCTACAATCCGTCACCAATCAATTGGTTAAATCTATTACACAAACTACTGGTTACTACTGATGTTATTCACTACTACTACACGATGTCAATGGACTACATTGTGTTCTGTGTTGGTGTTATGGCTGTTCAAGTTTAAGACTCTGGTTATATTCTTCACTAGGTTTAGGTGGTGGACCCTAAAAAAAAAAATTATATGGTGTTTGAACTTTACGCTCATTACGGCAGTATTAATTTATCAAATGGACAAAGTTTTAAAAAAAAAAAAATTTTTTTCAAAATTTTTTTTTCTCCTGGGTCGCGGAGGATGTGCCGCTTATTCTCGGCACGTTAATTATTTTGTATTTATTCAGCTTTTCCATCTATTTTCTATGTCTATTTATTCTTACCTTGTTAGTTTCAGTGTTTCTATATTTACGTAACTTGTTCTATTTACGTACACATTTCTCTTTGTTTTGCTTGCGCTAGCTTCCTTCCGTTGTTTTGAGTGCTTTCATTATTTTGCCCTTCCGGCATATATCGATTTTTTCTCTTGCTCGGGAATGCCCTCTTTATGTGGTAGTTGGTACTACGCTTGGGGGCGTTTCCCGGCAGGGTCTTAAGTTCCCGAGCGGGGGACAGGGAGTTGTTCTTGGATCGTCGAAGCGAGAAGTGCTGCGATTCCTGCTGGTTCCGCCGAGCCCCATTCCACCGAGGGGCCTTGCTGTGGATTCTATCGGAGGACTTGTTGGTACAGCCTGTAATTCTACCATGTAACTTTCTCTACACTATTCTACTTAATTTCTGCAGGTATGTTTTGATAGTCTAAATTTCGCTGGTGGGTTTTGAGTTATTTCATTTCGGTTAGTTTTGTTTTCACCCACCAGCTTCAGTTTTCAATTTGATTATTATTATTATTTATTTATTTTTCTCTCTTTGCATTTTCTTATATAACGGTTGGATGCTAGCCAAACTATTACGTCTCTTCCGAGCCTTCAGCTCTTGATATTGAACTCAGTGTGCTACAGTATGTTTCTTTCTTTGTACACCTGCTTCACAGGGTACATTTTTTTTCTGTTATTTTGAAATAGCTCTGTTTATGGAAAGTACTGGGTGACTTCTAACCTAACTGAAAGTGAAATAAAACTGGCACTTATGAAATTTCAATATAAAGTTTGTATTTGCATCCTTTTCTCCTACCACTACCTCATTGCTATTTGCAAATTGGCACGGCCTTGGGTGTTCAGCCCGTGAAGCACGTTTCAATAATACCAAGAAATTTGGCATGATTTGTTTCCTTCACAACTAGGCAGATACAAGAATAGGATTTCTTATAGCTGGGACATACTTTTTAAATCGAGTTCATAAATAGCACTGTTTACGATTGATTACAAACCATTTTATTGTTTCATTTAGGCCCTTTTTGCGGAAGAGGGGTATGATATGCTAATTACAAGAGGTCAAAATAGGATACTTTTAGAAAATTGGCGTAGCGCATCTTTTTTCAGGTCTTTTAATTACGAAAATCTGGCCACCGAATAGCGTTTACCTCTAAGGCTTTATGATGTAGTCTTCCGGCGGTGAGTGACTATCGGCTTGCAAGAGTCTGGAAATCTGTTTACCAGTTCGACTAAGAATACTACACACAAGGTTTGAGAAGAATGTAGGAACAGTGAGAAAATACCTTTTTATGAAAAAATAAAAAATAAATAAAAGCAACACTCTACAATAATTATTCCTGGTAGTTGCTTCTATTATAATGACTACTTCAGATGGCCGGGTTCGTTGGCCGACGCCGTTACGTCGAAAGCTGACGTTCGGGAAGGAGGTAGTGATAGAGGAACTCTGGGAGGGGAAAAAGGATGGAAAGAGGGAAGGAAAGAGGGGGAAATAGGGGTTTATTGGGATACTAGTGTGGGAAGTGTGTTTTGACAGAATCAACCTGATAAAGGTAAAGTGATCCCTATACAGGCCATGGAGGCCCAGACGGTTCCAGGAGGTTGAGGCTCCCAGATTTTGGACATTCAGCACATGTAGGTGGTAAGGTTGTTAGCCTCACGCACCGGCCGCCTTTACCCCCAGGATTGCTCCTGGTACTCATTTCTGTGAGAGGCTGAGTCGACCCCACCAGGGCCATAGTGCCACCAGAAGGATTAGGCCTCTTGAAAAATCTCAACGACCTCATCGGGAATCGAACAACCTGATAAACTATTATAACAATTGACGAAGTCGAGTTTTTTTTTTATTACAGAGATTCTGTTAACACACTTTTCACACATGTACCGCATATTTTTTTTTATTAAATAGATCAAACGCATGAGAGTAAATAAAAATATGGTAATTTGATTTGGGTTCCCTTTACCAACCTTATAAACCAGTACCGTATTATTTTAATCGAGGTGGCAATCAATACATCGTTTACTCGATCGCATGCACAAGCAATCGCAGATACCAAGACAAGGTGTGGCGTCATAGTTAGTCTTCGCATTTCTGTCACGGAAATTGATCGGTCAGTATGCCTGGTAGTGTTGTTGTTGAATGAATCCTTGATAAGCATACTCTGCAGTGTCCATAAGCTTAATCGTAATCTAGCTGCCTCATGAATTACTGTAAATCAATATTAAGATTACATAAAAAAAAATAAAGTATCGGAAGATTGAAATTGTAAACCCCAACTCGCTTTAATGTAATGTTAGGACCCGGAAGTATACAAAAAATAATATTTTTAAATGCACTCTGTTACAAGACCTTGTTAAAATAGAAATAGAAAGAAAAATACAGATGGTTTCATTTTACATATTTTTGCATATTTTATTGGCATTGAGATAATGCATATTTCCATGGTATTAAATATTTTTACGTATTTTATTATTTTGTCACAATTTTAACGGCATATTTTTTAGAGATTTTAAATATTGTGCATATATATCTTAATTAACACCATAGTTGGCTAAGTGAATGTACAATAATTACTTTATAGTACATAGCCTTTTGTTCTCGGAATTGGTTGTAGAATACTAAAGCGTCGTTTCAGAACATTTCTGTAAATTTTGGAATTAATAAAATTTGTGGATTAAAATTTTATTTTAAAAAGTTTTATAGTCCACCGCTGTGGCTCAGGGGATGCGTTCAATCCTCTCACGCAGTGGGCCCGGGTTCGATTCCTGGTCGGGACAAGTTACCTAGGTGGGGTTTTTTCTGGGGTTTTTCCACACCTTCGAGACAAATGTCGGGTAACTTTCGGCCCTTGTGGTCCCCAGATATCATCTGGCCGTCATTATCATCTTCATCCCATCCTCGCCTTGTTTGGAGTGAGTGTGTGTGTGAATGGTGTGTCTCGTCCTATGTGTTCGTGTTGTCTCGGAGGTGGCCCCGGCATTGGGCTGATCACTCATCCGGGGAGGCCCTCCATGTCCTTGTCTGGTCAAAAAAGTATGTATGTGATCCAAAGATAATCCCTCTCCCGACAGGTCGCGGCCCTGTAAGGCCCGGGCGGCTTGGGTCGCTTAAATCCTAAAAGGGGAGAGGTTAAACTACGAGAAAGAAAGAAAAAGTTTTATAATGTAATTTATACAACCTACTTCTATTTTTTGTAATTTATAATGTAATTTATCTAAGAAGAGAACGCAAAGTATAAAATTACTTAAATGAACAGCATACTTCATTGGTTCCGGAGCATATTTTAAAATTATTAGAACATATTTGCATGTGTATTTCGTGTTCTGATAGAGCAATAATTTCCGTACCTGTAAGAGTGTGCGGTAAGCAGTTACCTTAAGTAAGCAAAAAGACACAGTTAAGTTAGGTTATCGACTCTTGGTGTAGGAAATTCGAGTTTCTACCATGACAGCATGGACGGAAAATGGATTAAAAGACACTATCATAGAAAAAGAAGAGTTAGAAATTACATGTAGACTATTTTCTTACATGCTTCAGATTATTGCTCGCTATTTTCAGTATTCTCGTTTTAGAAAGCTAGGAGACAATGAACTTTGTAACGGCCTTAAATAAAATGTTGTAAATCTGGAAAGTTGCATGTTCTGTCAGTCGCTAGTTTGATGTATCTAAAAATAACACTCCCCACAGAAATCGACCTAAAATACTTCATCGCCTCTGCTTCCAAGCTTCCATATAATGGTTGGATTTAATTTAAAATCCCAGTGAACGCTATACCCAAAACGCTTTTAAATTCTAGTGCCATGGGGGCGAGTTCGTTAATGCTCTGTTAAATAAAGCAAATCAAACCCAATCAATCAGAATCAGCTTATGGCCTCTCTCATGCGTCACGACAAGTGTTACTATATCAAAATCAAAAGACTTGGTTGTTATCAACAAGCTTCCAGAAAAATCATGATCATGACCAATACAAGATTTAGAGCCATGAAACAATGGGATTGTGTGGTGCGTTCACTGCAGGAATGATTAACGAGAAATAGCAACACACAGTCAAACCTTTAGTATTTTCTACACTTAATATTGATTTTTAAAATCAATGGAACAACTGGATAACGCGACTGTTAAGTGAGGTATGCTCTGCCACTAACGCCCCTGCCGCTATGAGCCGTGGAAAAGGAAAGAGGAACGATTGTCTCAGTGATGAAATTTCCTTGCGCATGAAGAGATTCAATACAGTACTTAAAGAAACGCGCACTATTCAGTGTGCTGCTCCTGTTCCTAACCTAACATAACCTATCACTGCCAGTAGGCTACATGTCACAGACCTAGAACCTAGCTGCCACTACTTAGCCGTGTTTACCATCGTAATGTTATTCCTCATTCTGTATTTAAACCCACTGGCACGGTGTTATTTCCTTAGCGGTGATTTTGTTAGTCATTCTGTATCTAACATCATAATATTTTTCATTATTCAGTGATTTTGTTCGTCATTCTGAATTTACCATAATAATGTTATTCATCATTCTAAATTTACAAACATCGGTATGGCGTTTAGTTAATAATTCAGAGTACTCCGCCATCTGCTCAGTTCGGTCGGCACACAGTCATTTTGTGATGTTGGCTACATTGTACACCTGTTTTCAATCGGTGCGGCTCGGCCGAGTGAGCAACAGTCATGTTCTCCAGTTTAGCGAAATCATCACTCCTGAGTTGATTGGCTTAGACTGTAATGTCGAGAACTTATTTTCAGTAGGTAAGGGCACATCTGAAAGTGGGTTTGCGGTGTATTATCTACATACAATATATATTATAAAACGACATGTCATGACTGGCCCATTCATCATCGCCCAGTCAAAATAACTGTTGAAATTTGGTAGTAGTTATATTTTATAATGTAGAAACTTACTAAGAAGAAATTTTTCTTAATTTAACTTCTAAGAGGGTGTTAAAAGTTTATATGGAGAATCATTACTTAATGGTTCCATTCGCTTAAAAGTTGGTAAAAGTACTCCAAAACACAATGAAAGAAGAATTTTGTATTTTTTTGGAGAAATCAACCCCTAAGGGAGTGAAAAGGGTATGAAGAGGAGGTATAAATGTTTGCATTGGAAACAATACTGTTTTATCAGATTTCCTTGAAACTCATCATGAATACTTTGCAACACACATAATGAAACATGTATTTAAAACAATTTAAACTCCGTGGCACTGCAACCCTTGAGGGACAAGGCCTACCATCCGACCGTTGCGTCCCTAATATAGGCAGATGGCAGGGTTGGGGCATGTGGTCAGCATGCCGACACCTACGGCGTTAATGATGGTTTCAGTGACCGGAGCTGCTACTTCTCAAATCCGAGGAGATACAGGGGATCGAGCCCGGGCCTGCGGATCCGAAGCCAGCGACGCTAATCACGCAGGCGGTCAAGTTCAACCCCTTAGGAGCTATAAACAGGTCATACGAAGGTTCAAAGTTTGCAAGAAGAATATTGCTTAACGATTTTAATGATTTAAGAGCTAGTAAAAGTACTCCAAAGCATAAATAACTAAACACACATTCCTTACTTTTTTGGACGTCAACACTAGAGCAGTGGAAGTCAACTGTGTCTTGTGATGACGTTTGTGGAGCAAGTGCACGCGAATCCCTTGTGTGTGACGTCAGCAAGAGCACACGGTAGTAGGGGTATTTAGAGTACGCTTAGAGCTAGGTACTAGAAGACCGATTCACTTAAGCTCTGTGAGTAGAACAACTTCGGGTCGGAAATACGGAGCATTTTTCAAAGTTGACACAAGTACGCGATCCTGATATTGTTATTTTTGCACAATATGTGTTAGTTCTGCAAAACCCTTTTTTTCAGTTCGAATCGAGGTTTCAGGATGTGGAAAACCTTTCTCCAATGTTTAAACGTTTTGCTACCCCATATTCAGTTAATGTCAACGATATTCCTTGCCTGTATCAGTTGGAACTGCTGAATTTACAATCGACGATCTGTTAAAGGACAAATACGAACGTAAAGTGGACTTGGGTGACTTTTACAGAAGTTTCTCTGAAACCAGATTCCCGACACTTTATGCACTTACTGCACGAATGTTATGTACATATGTAGCCGATTATATTTTTTCACTAATGAAATGTGCAAAGCTTAAATCAAGAAGTACATTGTCAGATCACAATCTAACATGTAGTCTTCGATTAAATATTGCTCAAACATTGTCCCAACATTGATAAACTTGATAAAGAAAAGAGAGACAGGAAAGTCAGAAAATTGTTACTGTAATCTTGTATCAGATGAGAAGGTATGGTGATTAATTCGGTTAGTTTTTTAAATTATTTTTATTGCAGTGAATTATGTTAATTCAAATGATAGCGAAGTTTATTTTTATCAAAGAACATAGTTTGTTTAAAGGCAATAGTTCTCACAGTATAGAAAAATTATTTATAATACAACTACTGTACTGTAATTAATCGATAAACTATCAAGAAAATCAATTCTTGTTTCATTAACTCGGAAATACATATTACATAAATTCTAACCCCCTAAATTTCCTCTGCCCGCAATACTAATGCCCCTCTCTTCCCCCCTGTTCTCTGATGCCTGAATTTCACATACTCCTCGCAGAGGTATAACGCTAGAAGTCAGAGCAGATAGAAGTGACTTCACAGAGCAACCTTCTGTCATCCCCTGCACTAGAGGGTTAAAAGGGAGTATACAAATTTTGCAACTGGGGATTTTTTTCTGGTTGGATTTTCTTGAATCTTGGCTAAAATACCTCTACAAAACAAATAATAATAGGTCTACACATACTTCAGCATTTCCAAAAATTCAACACCTAAGGGGTTTATAGATTCAAAGAGATATCTAAGGACAAGCACGTATTTAGAAATCAGTTTCCGGGAGGGGGGAGTCCTAGTCTGTATAACCATAAATTACTGATATCTTCTTCCTAAGTGGCACAAAACATCAGTTTCTGGGAGGTCCTAAACTGACTCACCATAAATTATTAAAGTCTTCCTTTCCTAAATGACACAAAAAATTGATTTTTTTCTAACGAATTCTTTAAAAATCTCATATTTTGAGGGGGCCTGTACCCCCAGGACCTCCTTAAATACGTCCTTGTCTAAAGGGTTCAAAGTTTCTATGGAGAAACGTTATAGTATACTTACACCTTCTCATTAACAAGAGTCACTAATTTTTAAACATTAGTAAAAACAAAGAAATGGAGTACCAAGGAAGGATTATTTCAATCAAATTAAGAAATCCATACGAGCGAAGCTGCGGACAATATCTAGTCCATAAGGAATTATAAAGAAGAATGCCGGAATGTAATATCATTATTGCATACCCCACTCTCCTCTGTCCTTTGTTGTAAATGTTTGTGGTATATTATGGGGAGACCCTGTGGAGTTGTATTCACATACTAAGGGCCAGATGCAACACTCATACTAGCGCATACCATTCGAAATGTAGATTTTAAGGTAAGAAAGCAGCATAGTACGCGAAGAACCGATTTTTCAGCGCAAGCTTAATTTGTGAGGACGAGGTTTCCCCTGATTTATTTGGTTCAAATATCTATGAATGACAAACTATATTTATGATAAACTTGAAGCTACAGAAAATGACTGCACAGCAAATAGCAGCAGAAGGAGAGCTTTAACATTTTGAGCCGACTTCTGCCCCCCCCCCCAAACAGAACATTCACTTCTTCCTCCTCATCTTTTACTGTATCACTTCCAGGGCTCTGGAATTCACTCCCTGATTGTGTCAGAGACTGTCAGCAATTATCTCAATTAAAATTAAAAAATACAATAATTATTTTTAAAAAACATATTTGACTAATTTTTCACTCTTGTCCGTTTTTTTTTTTTCGCGATCATATTCACTTAGTAAATTATAGTAATTTTAACTTTAATGGTATCATTTATTTATTTAGTCTCTTTACTTTGTGATTTTGTGCCCTCTTAGAAAAAATAGATCGGATTCCAGATTCTAAGGCCGATCCAGGAGCATTCATCAGAGCATGATACAAATGAGGACGAAATTGTTCTGTAGTGAATGTTTTCAACCTTTCACTGCCACTGCTAGCTATGCCAAGTGCTTCTAAAAAGGAGAAATCTTTGTCACTCCTACAGAGTGTAGGTCATATATGTAAAAAAAATTAGAGGTTTTGATATAATGACGCACGTGGGCTGCAAAGAAGGAAAGTCGCAGGTAGGTTAGATTACCGGCACTGGTAGCAGGAAATTCAGGTTTCCTTCCATGACAGCATGAATGGGAAAAATATGAATAAACATTATCTCAGAAAAACAATTTATTCATCTGTTTAATGTAAATTATTGCCATTAAACTATTACTTTTGTTTTAGAATTATATTTATATTTGAATTTATTCAAATTATTCATCTGTTTGATGTAAATTTAATGTAAATTTAGCTTTGAAAAAATATTTATAATTGAATTTGTATGTGTAAATTTCATTTTTATATCCTCACATGTATAATACCAATTCACTTTCACTCTGTAAAAAAATTGTACAGATTTTAATTATCTGGGGCAAATAACATTCTAATGAAAAAAAAAACTAATATGCCTAGAACGGTGTTATGAGCAGGCTTTAAAACTTAGTGCCCGAACCCACAGAGGGAGTTGATTCCGGTTACCAACAACCTGAGTATAGGGGGTGGAGGGTGATTGCGTAGGCTGATAAGACAGTCATTCATAGTAGTACCGAGAAGTGAATTCGCTCGTAGTACGGTGCCTCTCAAATTGGTCAACAGTGTACCTTGTCATTGTGCGTGTTTAAATTTATAATACGTGTTCGGCATGCCGAAAGTAAAGTGTTCTAAAACGCAAACATATATTGAAACATTTGGGAGGGACTATTATACACAAACAGGAGAAAGTATCGTTTTGCATGCTTGTAATGTGAGTTTAGATCATGAGAAGTTATTTTGTGGTCTTCCTATATCTGTATTGCGGTTTGTTTAATATCACGTGAACTAGCATATGGTAGCTAGGGCATACGCCGAGTAAAGTCTGTACGGTACGGTTGCTGTTAACATATTCGATCGGGCACTAAGTTTTAAAGCCTGGTTATGAGCTAACTTCATCCTATAGGTTGGACGGACGTAGCTTTTATTTATTATTTATTTATTTATTGTAAGAAAACCCCAACGAGCAAAGCTCACCTTAAGGGGCTATATACAACATGACGTGCAATGTGATACATAAATTTTCAATTACAAATAACTTATTACAAATAACAATAAATATACAAGAGGTACAAGAGTGAAGAGGTACAGAATATAGGAACACAAAACAAAATGACTTGATTTTAAGAGTGAAGTGAAATGATAGATGATGAAGGGAAACATAGTTACATAGTATAATAGTGATCAATATACAGTATCTATTTATTACTATATCAAAGAACTTAATTAATCTTAGATTTTAAAAAGAGTTTTATTTGTGATTTAAATTTGTTATAATTTAATATATTCTTTTGTTCTTGTGGTAATTCATTATATGTTTTGATCAAATAATATTTTAATCCCTTTGTCCCATAAGTTACAGTTGAAGAATGTGTGAGGTATATGTTCTGTTTTTGCCTTGTTTCATAGTTATGAATGTCTTTGTTATATTCTATTAGAAAATTACTGTGGATGTTACCATGTACTACTCTGTGCATATATGTAATGGCATTTACTTTAACTAAGGTCTCAAACGGCAAGATTTTCGATTGTTCATAAAGAATGCGAGTTGGTGTCAAATAATGTGCACCTAGTAAAATTCTGATTGCTCTATTCTGAAGTACTCTTAATGGTTGAAGATCCATTTTATGAAAACGACCCCAGATAAATAACATGTATCCTAAGTTATGTGAGACTGTATTAGTGAATAATATAAGGATCTCAAGCCAGGAGTTGACAATATTCCCCTTATTCGCCTAAATATCCCTATAACTGGAGAAATTTTGCTACATATATTGTTGATGTGTCCTTTCCAAGTTAAATGTTGGTCTATAGTTAGGCCTAAAAATTTAGTATCCGTTACTCGCTTTATGTGCTTATTGTCATTTACTAACTCTTTAGAAATACCTAAGTGTGTGTTTGGCTTATGAAAGACCATATATGCTGTCTTTTGGGCATTTAATGATAATTTATTTTGACTTAACCATTTTGTTAGAATTTTGAGATCTTCATGCATATATGATAATAATCCATCAACTGTATCACCAACATAAAAAATACTAGTATCATCAGCAAAAAGTGAAGGTATGCCATGTAAAGGTAAGGTCTGAATATCATTTACATATATTAGGAAAAGGATGGGTCCTAATATCGAGCTTATTGAAAAGCGGTATAATCACTAGCATAATTTTGCTAGTCTCAACAAGTAGAGCTCGTATCATCCATTAAAGAGCAATCCCAATAGGAGGCAGAAGAGACTACTGGATTTGTGGAGTTTCCAGGCACTTTAGGAAATGAACTTGTTTCTGTACATAGAGATTGCTAGCCGCTGCAATTTCCAAATCCCCGGAACTCATCAGTGCGGTCACTACGCGATGATAGAAACATAAATATTCAACGAACCTATTATTGATTTATTATTATGTATTCAGCATCTTCCTGTGAAGTAGGCCGCCTGTAGAACATTTTCAGTGACTTTGACAGTGAATCATTGACCAATCGCAAGTGTCAGTCGTTATAATGTTATCGTTTCATTTTTATCATTGAATTACCGCAATTACGTTCGCGTCTAAGTTTATGTAAATTCACACACTCAACACATCTTCATACCTGAAGATTTCTTCATCAACAACAATTTACGCAATTAATTATTGAACACAGCGACTGGGTAGGCCTATGTACGAGGGTCATCCAGAAAATATTTTTTTGGTTTTGTTCGTTTATTGTTACATACATTATTACATTTCGTTATTTACATTATTTCACATTTTAGTACAAGTAAAAACAACAGAAAATACTATTTCTAATGTAGCATTTAAAATGTAAGATATGCCCCTAGATGAACAAAGCTCGTGTTTAGGGGGTATAATAATAATAGATTATTATAAATATATTTATATATCAATGCACAGTATACTTACAAACGGAAATTATAAATGTATGAGTACAATGTATATAAAATAATTGGCATAATTAATCCTGGTTTATGTAGAAATTACAAAAAAACAGGAAAAAAAAGTTGTAGAAAAAATTGGGTTGAAAAATTGAAAGACATAAAATTTAAGTTGTGCTATTAATATTATATATATATGTATATATATATATATATATATATATAAGTTTCCTCTTAAAATGTTTGAGATTGTAATTTATATATTCGGGGTGCTCAGCGCTCAGCAATAAACGTGTTATACGATTTGGCATAACTAAATAATAACGAAAGATATCAACACAAAACTTTGTTTACAAAGATACAGTACCTTACTCTATTTCTAAACGTAATCGCCAGAGCTGTCAAGGCATTTATTGTACCTGGTACCAGTTTTCAATGCCAATGTTATACTCTTCTACCGTCAAAAATGTGAGCCAGGATGTCACTGCCGCTTTGCGTTCTTCATCGGTTGGGAACTTTTTTCCGCCCAAAAAGTCCTTTAGTTTTGGAAAGAAGTGGAAATCGCTGGGTGCCAGATCAGAGCTGTAAGGAGGAAGTCAAAAAATTTCCCTCTTAAAACGTTGAAGTTGTGCCTGTGTTTGAGCAGCCGAATGAGGCCGAACGTTGTCGTGAATCAAAAAAACATTTTCAGTCAACTTTCCATGTCTCTTGTTTTGGATAGCGCGTTATAGTCCTTGAAGAGTTACACAATAAGCCTCTGCGTTTATTTCTTGTCGTCTTGGCAGAAACTCCAGGTTCAGGTATAACATCGCCATTGAAAAACTGTTACCACGTTACAATAAATGCCTTGATAGCAATGGCGGTTACGTTGAGAAATAGAGTAAGGCACTGTGTTTTTTTTAAATAAAGATTTATGTTGATATCTTTGGTTATTATTTAGTTATGCCAAATCATTCTCTCCTTTCTGGACGACCCTCGTATAAGCTAGAGTAGGATTACTCCCACAACGTCTCTGGCATTGAAGACCAACCCAGCCAGCGAGCTTCTCGTTGCGTCTCGATATCAAGATGCGCGGATTCGCTGCGCGTAAGATCAGTGACCTACTGATGGGCAGAGAGTAAAGATCATGCTGTTGTAATAGTTGAGTGGAGGGATAATGCCGCAGAGACAGACAACACGTGGAGTGGGATAGCCAATCAGGGTGCAGCTACCTCCCCTAGGAGGGAGCTCTACGAACAGTGAGACTCGCTCCTAAGGTATATACGTAAAAACCCAGAGACTTTGTGGAGATAATCCTACTCTACATACGAGCAAAAAGGAAATATGAAAATAGTGATTATTTATATGTGTCGTGAAGCATTTTCAATCACATGTAATAATAAATACAATATTATTTAAGCGATGAGGTTAATCCAACAAATACAACAGCTCACATCTGACGAAAAGTCGCACGAAGCGCAACTATGGCGCGACGGTCGATATAAATAATATTACGGTACACTGATTGTTTCGCAGTAGGCCATCTTGCCTTCAATGACACAAATAGCCTAGTTTTATTAATTTTCGTGTTTTTTGTTTTTGTTTTTTTGTTGTTGTTATTCATGACATGCATAATTCTGCGAGCATTCGCCAGTCACAACAAATATAACTCGAGGTTCGATTTCTTGCAAGATAAATTCACTCGCAACGAATCCGGATCTCTCGTGATATTAGGCCTACCTATGATAACACATTAGATCCTAGGACTCCCATGTTTTTTCCGTGTCACGGACTCCGAAAGTGGGGGGGATTCGTAGAATTCACTAGATCTAATGGCTAAGTGAGGGAAGTGAGTGAACATTATTTATTTATTTGTAAATAAAAAAATTGGTATGTGTTTGACATAATCGGAATGAAAGTAGCAAAAACCAGAAACGAAAAGTACAACAGACTGAAGGGGTCGGGGAAAGAAAGTGTTAAGCCACACAAACCTGATTTTAGATATTACATATTTACGCTAATAATAAACTCAGGTAAACTGATATAACAAAGTGCCAGAATGTTTTTTTAATCAGTGAAAATTGCAATTATGATAGCCCCATGCAGAAAATAAGTTATTTTTGTAGTAGATCTTCGAGTTAAATTCCAGATCGATTCATTAAGCAGGGCTGACGGAAGAACTTAACCTTAATTCATATTGGTAATTTGGTATACACTGATAAAATAAATTCTTAAAATATGTCAACATTTTACAAAATATTAATGATGTAATAGGCCTACGATTCGCTGACATGTTTGTTTCAAATTTAATTCAGCTGTATAGGTTATGCATGAATTAAAGTCAATCTGAAATCAATCTGTCAGGAATTACATTAGGTATATTGCTCCACAGGAGCAAATAAGAAAAATATTTACATTAAAACTTAATGCAGTTATCGGTAGCCATTCATATCGATAAAAGCACAATATTATATAAATATTTAATGGCTAGTTGTGTTTTAAATGTTTCATTTACACTGACATCGTCATGAAGAAATGAATCAATTAAAGCGGGCTAACAATATCAATATCAATTTAACGATTGGCAATTTGTTTACGTTATGTTTATTGTGGGCCATGCAATAATTTTGTGGTATCTAATATCCATTACAAAATTAATACTTATATTAAAGTGGAAATGAAAGCATGCTCTTTAATAAGTAATTTCGCCTATTATTTCTATTTGCGGAATTGATATCACTAGGACATTAGTTACGGGATGTCGGCTGCTGATTGATTGGTCGCGAGCCAATCAAAATGTTTCGAATTGTTGGAGAACGAAGCTTATTTTGTAATAGATGTGACTGTTAATTACTCTTTATTTCGGTACCGGTCAACCGATTTGGTCCAATATCAATTGGGTTCTTCCCATGGACGTTATAAATGCGTATACCAAGTTTCATGAAAATCCGGTGAAACGTATTTGAGTTATCGCGAGTACAGACACACGGACAGACATATAGACGGACAGACATTTCCCCGTCCCCCACACAATCTCATAAAGTACCATACTGGCACTTAACAAGGCAGAATTCACAGAATTAGTCTATGCTAAGAAACAATGAAATAAATAGTGACTGAAAAAAAATGTAAAAAGTGGAAAAATCTCAACTTTTACAAAAAAAGAGGGTTAGCATTACCTTCACCAGACCCCTTCAATTTGAGAAACATGTTCCAAAGATCAGGTCATCAGGTTAAAATTGATAAGAAAATGTTAAAATGTTAATCTAGTTAATCGGTCAGAAGTAGGCCTATGTCGTTAAAAATGTGAAAAATCAATAAAATATACACAACTTTTTTAATATCAAGCAAATAAGATGCATTAATGCAAAACTAACAAAACATGCAACAATATGCAAAATGAAACAATCAATTTTCTGTCATTTCTTTCATGCCTTCCTCATTTTAACACTAGCATGTAATAGAGTGCATTATTAAAAATATGGTTTTTTTTATAAACCTCCGAACCCTATTCATGAAGTAATAAAAGCTTTCTCCTTGAAATTCTATAGTCCTTTCCGTTGGAATTTACAAGCGCTCATGCAGCTGAAGAACTTTTTACATCCCACATTCCTTTGCTTTCCACATTATGGAGGGTCACATTCATGTTGAAATACAGGACACTCTGCTAAACAGTGTATTCATGTATTTGGTGGCTGACATAGTTGGCAAAACGCCTGCCCTCTATTTAGCCGACCCGGGTCGATTCCCTCTAGTCAGACAAGACCCTTGTCTACTAGACTGTGTTGGCTTACAGAGTGACCCTATCAATCACCCACCAGGGAACTCCACAATGTGATATTGCAAGTGGTCAGCATGGTCAAACACAGCCTCATCTCTGCAAAGTTGAGTTTGGGGGGAAACCGGAGAAAAATCTCATAGTTAGAAAAATGGGAGCAAAGAACATGGATGCCAAAAGAGATAAGAGCCGAACCCAACGAGAAAAAATTAGCCAAGGAAATATTAGATAAATGAAAAAAAAAATAAGCGATTATTTTTTACAGGAGAAACTCATGAAGAAATGCGTAGGCTACTTCATAAATCTTTTACAAATATAGGATTTTTAGGTGTTATCTTTGGTTTTCCATCAATGTCGAGCCCATTAGTGAAAATTATATGATTTGTGTACCTACAATTACAGTATGAAATTTCGTTTTTCTTTTATGCACCGGTTTCATCGTTACGGAATTCCTTGCTTTGTGCACCTGTAACAGCTTTTGTTTTTGTGATATCGTATTTTTCACAAAAGTAGACAGCAATATTAATCAAAGTGGTGAAAATATCATGTCATGAATGCGGCACTGAAATCAAGGATGGCATCCCAAGGAAGTTTTGCCGCTGTCCAATACATTAACAATTTTGTATAGTTTCACACTACAAAGTCCCTAAAGAATTGACTCTACAAACTCAAGCGAAATGTTAGTGTTGCTATTGAGTTAAAACTGCCCCTAAAAAGAAATGTCAGAGAAAAATATAATAATATGGCAATGGATTGCAGATTTCGAGTATTTTGTGATATTGTGAATGATGTATGAATAAATTATCTTCTAGAGTTCTAGACTATTCTATTGCACAGCTATTTATCATTTTCTGAATTTCATTTCAACCACTATTTGTTTCCAAAGTTATGTTGAGAAGATATGAGTGGTAAAATGTGACGTTAATTTAAGATGTGTTCTGTTTCAGTAATTTAAAAATATATAAAACTGTTTATGTAGCCTATTATAAAGTGAATGACGGCAACTTCTCTGACGTAAGGTATGTGTTTTCTGGGTTGTGTTTTATCCATCTTGACTGTGGCTCAGTCTATAAAGTGAGTAGATGAGGTTTATATGATTAATTCTACAGGTTATTGAAACTTATCTTTGGTTTTCCATCAATGTCGAGCCCATTAGTGAAAATTATATGATTTGTGTACCTACAATTACAGTATGAAATTTTGTTGTTCTTTTATACATCGGCTTCAGTTCTTTTGCATTCGTTGTGAAAGGAATAATTAAGAGAGCAAATCTGTACCTCGGGGGTAAAGAAAACTTGACTGGAGAGCAGTTTGAACAGAATTCTCATCGTCCCCTGTTGCACCTGTAATTGCACAAAATTTGATAAAAAGAGTTGCTGTTTGTCAACATACTTCTTCCTATTAACAAGATGAGGGTTTGCAGAGTCTTTTTTGTCGTACAATGAACTGAAACTTTTAAAATAATATTTATATTCCTCTTATATATAAGTGGACTGTGTGTAGGGACGAAATGGGGGAATATATAGGCAGTATTCGAAATGCATTCACGCGACTTGCCGCTTACTGTTTCCCCTAACT
The DNA here is from genome assembly GCA_964059195.1 of Ectobius pallidus. Lineage (NCBI taxonomy): Eukaryota > Metazoa > Arthropoda > Insecta > Blattodea > Ectobiidae > Ectobius > Ectobius pallidus. Next base: position 117,162,248 of record CAXKWD010000002.1, read on the forward strand.
ATCTTGCCGCATACCGAACTCATGCCCTGTCGTCATCGTATCGGCGGTTGGCGAACACTGCTCTAGTGCTCTAGTCCTACAAGTTAAGAAAGAAAATTGCGCTGAACGAAGCTGTGATTGCTGCAGCAAGCGCAGCTACGTGCGGAGTTTTTTTTTCTAACTTGTCGGACTATAGAATCTCCGATTCAGTTATCCCAACCCTATTAATTCATTTCTTAACGAAAAACAATGTGTAACTTGAGGATGACATCCCAGGGGCTTCAATTGTATGACTGTCCACCTACCCAAGGATTGAGGAGAAGATAGACGAAACGATTTATTAATTAATTTATTAATTCTATTTATTTATTCTGACAGAACTAGCCATTTGACCTTTTCTCTCTACCAGATTTTATATAATACATGAATATACAGGTATTCATCAGGTTCGAGCCACCCCTGGTGATCCCGTAAGGGGATATTGTCAGCGGATTTGTTACCGGGGTGCGCCAGTCCAAATTGCTATTAGGTGTAAGTAAATGTAAAAATACTCTAAAGTTTATATCACGTTGTTAATGTAAATTTAAGGTTAATTACTAAATTACTACAAAAAAACATTGGAAATTACTGTTTAAGTACATGATATCTAAGTTACTGAAAGAAAACACTAAAACATAATGTAAAGTAGGTAAGAATACGGTAACTTGGAATCCGTTCTAAATATACAGTAAGAGATATAGAAGTGAATGAGGTATTTTTTTTTTTTACTATTTTCTGTAGTCTATATTTCATGGCGGAAATAGCGCTCTGTAGGAGGTTCTGTAATAAAACTGAGAAGCAGGCTATTGCAGTATGGATCGGAAATCAATGAGCCGCTAGTACACTGCCCGGACACGCACAATACGTCTTGCAGAAAGCAAAGCGCCCTTGTCAATAAGTCCATACAACCACTCCCACACGCTCACTTTTAATTTGCAATAAAACTTCAAATAGGAAACAAACTCGTTACAAACACCGCTAGTCCTATATTTACGCCTTGCTCGTTTCATAAACAAGCCATTATAGGCTTGTTGCATAATATACTAGGGTTCGGTCCGCCGGCGTGGTCTTGTGGTTAGCCTCGCTGACTACAGATCCGTCGACCCGGGTTCGATTCCCGGTACCTCCTCGGATTTTTCTGAGGTAGGGAGGTCTGGTAGGGGTGCACTCAGCCTCGTGATTCAAACTGAGGAGCTACTTGATAGAGAAGTAGCGGCTCCGGTGAAGAAAACCACCATTAACGGCCGTGGGTGTCGGCATGCTGACCACATGCTCCCCAATCCTGCCATCTGCCTACGGGAGATGACGCAGCGGTCGGGTGGTAGGGATGTAGCGCCACGGAGTTTAGTTTATTATTAGGATTCGGAAGTTTATGACTAAAAAAAAGTGGATAATATAACTGTAAATATGCCCTTAAAATGACTAAATATAACCCAAAAATCCTAAATATGACCTAATAAAACAACGCAATTAAAAAATTATATGTTTCAATTTAAAACAATAAAAGACACTAAATTCTTACATCAGGCGAATTTAATCAGATAATAACTTTTTTTTTAAATTTGGTGATTTATAGTTATACTTGTAATGAACTTCTATTTTTAAAGAATTTAATTTTAAAATGTAAGTTTCCTATTCATTCGGAAAAGCCTAACGGTCCGATTAGGATAACAAGCGTGCATTTCGTGTTTAATTTTAGTTTGCGGCGAGAACAGAGGTAAGGATAAAAATATGACATGTCATAAACATCCGAACCCTACTTATTATGATACAAGGGCTAATAGAATGATTTTATTTTGTGAGTAGGTATGTTTGCGGAACGAACCCGAAAGGGTGAGTGAAGCAATTCTACGAACAAAATAAAATCATTTTACCACGTGTATCATGTACTATTTTTTAGACAGCGTTAAAATTTGTGAAATAATAATGAATTACGCACCATGTTGCAGCGCGCAGACAGCTGATAGCTGTTCTCGAATTTTCTCGTACACTGCTGCCAACGTGAAAACGCATTCAACCCACCAAATGGAACGACTTTTGCAACTTTCGTGAGAAATTTCACATTTAAAAAGGTGTAGTTAATTTTAAAAGTGTAAATTTTTATCAAACTGAGTCTATTTAATTATCAAATGCAAATATTTTTAACTCAAATGAATGTTTTTCATGTGTGGGAAACTAAATTTGGGGCCAATGGAGTGGCATAAAAATTTTATAGCACCAATGCGATTATGTGCAACTTTTATTTCGTGTGTTTTGTGCCAGAAGATCTACTTTTAATTGAACCTGTAAAAAATTCTTTTTATCCAATTTTGGTTTCAGTAACAGGGAAAATACTCCTTTAGATAAGACTATTTATTATAATTATTATTATTAGTTATACTCAGTTTTATAAAAATTGAAAATGTTAAAATACATTACACTTTTTTGAATACTAAATGTTGTCATGATGGTCCCAAAAATCGTCATACTAGGTGCTTGATGATTCCATTTCTTATGTTGGCACCCATACACCAGTAAAACAATAACCTCTGACTACGCATAAATGACAGAGCAGCTCAAGGCTCCAATATGGCTACCAGGTACGTAATCATAAGAATAAATAGATTATTATTATTATTATTATTATTATTATTATTATTATTATTATTTCACAAATATTAACAGCTGTCTACAAAATAGTGCATGATACACATTGTAAAACGATTTATTTTGCTCGCAGGATTGCTCGCTCTTACGAGTTCGTTTATAAAACATACGTAAGTTACCCTCAAAATAAAATATATTTTATCACTTGTATCATAAATAAGTTAACTATTCTCTAGTGTAAAATTTAGCGTCTGAGACGAAGCAGGAACTGAGAGTGACTGATAACAAATACCTTTATTTGGAGCTAACTTTCACGAGAGAATTGAATCGGATGAGTAATATGTCTTAGGAGTGAATTGAAATATTGTTTATTTAATCGCTGTGAATAATTGCATTGTTTAGGTTGTTATGAATTATTGGTAGTTAGGCTACATAATAGTAAACTGAAGTAATGCGTTGTCTGCACAGGCCATGAAGGACCTTAGGGTTCCAGGAGGTTGAAGCTCACAGACTTTAAATTTTAGGCACGCTTAGCCTAGGCGATAAGATTGTCAGCCTTGCGTACCGGTCGCCTTTGCCCTAGGGTTGATCCCGGTAGTCATTTCTGAATCAACCCCAGGGCCATAGTGCCACCATAAGGTTGGGGCCATTTTTAAAATCCCAATGACCTAACGGGAGATCAAACCCGCGACCTTCTGGCATGAAGCGCACTGCTTGAACAAACTGCGCTATGGTGCACTTCTTGCATAAAAGTAATTGATTAAAATTTATACCTATATATTTATATATAATTACTTCCGTATACATCTATATAAATAGTACAGTAATTTATTATAATTAGCAGTAAATTCCAATCTTGTTTAATCCGAATCGTAGACAGATTTCTAGATATACTTATATAAGTAAAAATGAGTATTCAGAACTTCCCCTCGTTCTAACATGAGCTGAATATCTGCAACGCATTTATAGAGTCGCAAGCGCTTCGGGGAATCTACTGTTGCGTCATCTTCTCTGGAATGCCCTGGTTTTGTATTGAAACTCATATCTCTTGTGGCTTTATGGTCAACAATATTTCCTAGCAGCTTAACTTTCAGAAGATATTTCGTTTAATTAAATTCCAAGAAATTCCTATTCAATATAACTTAAATCTACTGGATCGGAAAAATCTTCAAACTCTCTCAGAATTAAGTAGCGGAAAATATGTAAGTGTCGTGTATCTTTCTGGAAAAAATAACAGTAATAAATGTCCAGAAAAGTTGATATTTTAAACCCACACAGGAAATTTTCGGACTGTTTTAATGAACAGTTTGATTGTTCCTGAAAATATTATTTCACTGATTTTAGTTTTATTGTGGAATGACAGACATTTCATAAACTGAGTTAGATGGCAAGAATGCTGTTTAACTTCTCTTAGGATAGGACCCCTTCCGGAAAAGACAATAATAATGTTTCCGCTCCCAGAAATCTATAAATTCTCAGGAGGTTTGACTCCTTGCCTATTGTGTTCAAAAGCCTACAAATAATTATTTAAGCTACCAGGGTAACACTTTTTTTTTTACTCTGGGTGACGTGGCAACATAGCCTTTTGCAAAGGGTAGGGTAAAACTTACCTATAGACATCAATTGGGAAGAGTATTAGCCACACTGATTTACGTAGTGAAGTGCATGGAGAGAGAAGACCACAACTTCACGCCACAAGTAGGAGAATGTCCCGGCCATCTTGTGGTCTTCTAATGGCCATCATCCAGAACCACAGCGGTCGCAATGTCCACCCACAGAGTCACTCAGACTCTCAGCACCTGAAAGCACAACCTCGTCACTACAAGTTTCCGTCCCTTAACATGGTTACAAGGGCACAAATTGAATATGGCAATTAAGCACGTCATTTTCCTTTGAACGAATCGAGTTTAGGGCGAATGAAGGATATTGACTTTTTTCAGTGTATCATTGTTTACCAGAAAGTAACTAATGAAAACAGATACAAACTTATGTGGATCTTTCAAATAGTGAAATTTTAAATGTATACTTTGGCCAGAGTCTTTTGAGATAGTGGAATGGAGAGATATTGTCCGCCCTAGAATCGGCCCTAAAGTAAACAAGTAAGTCTGTCTCACTCTTACGTAGATATCCAGTAATGTGCTAGAGTGAGACAAGCTTACTTGTTTCCTTTAGGGCAGGATCTGGAGCGGAAAATATCTACTCATTCCACTGTCCCAACAGACTCTTAGCAAAGCATACCTTTGAAAATAAATATCCTTTAAAGGTGACAGCACGACATTACAACCTGAAATTTAAATCTTTATAGGATTAAGGTAAGAAGATCCCGGCTACTATACTCAGTAGCTTATCTACGGCCTACGGCATTGGACTAGAAACTTTTAGTTGAGGAAATAAAATGTATACTTCGGTCACAGTCTTTTGATACAGTGGAATGAGTAGATATTTTCTGCTCTAGAACCGGTTTATAAAGTAAAGAAGTAAGTTTATCTCACTCTTACATATATAACGAGACAGACTAATTTGTTTATTTTAAGGCCGGTTCTAAGGCGAAAAATATCTACTCACTCCACTGTCTCAAAAGACTGTGACCAAAGTATACTCTGCTACTACACTATCACTATAACTATTGCTCTATGCTATCCACCGCTATGGCGCAGGGGATGCGTTCGCTTTTGTCACGCAGTGGGTCCGGGTTCGATTCCTATTCGGGACAAAGTAACTAGCTGGGGATTCTTCCGGTTTTTCTTCCTCACCTGTAAGTTGGATATCGGGTAACGTTAGGCCTTGTTGTCCCTGAATATAATCTGGCCGTCATCCATTTGCATCTTATCCGTGCCTTTGAACGTGAATGGTTCATCTCGTCCTATGTGTTCGTGTTGTCTTGGAGGTGGCCCCGGCATAGGACTGATCTCTCATCCGTGGAGGCTCTCCATGCCCTTTGTCTGGTCAAAAAAGTATGTATGTGATCCAAAGACAATCCATTTCACATGTCGAACGCAATATAGTACAGTCCCGCTATTCCGAACCCCGCTATTCCGAACCCCGCTATTCCGAAAACCCGCCTATTCCGAACAGAGTTTAGAAAAAATACCGTTTTTAACTTAAAAACAGGAGAAATTAAAAAGACGTTCGTTAAAAAACGTACACTTATTGCTATAGAAAGAAGTTAAATAGATACATACATAGAGCCTAAGCTTGATGAAAACCAAATTGAATTGAATGAAAGCTGGCACTTAATTTACGCCTTAACAAGTCAATACATTGATATTATTCATGAAATCAGTCTATTCCGAATTCCCGGTAAACCGAACGGTGTTCGGTCCCAATTAGTTCGGAATAGCGGGACTCTACTCTACTTACTTCACATATGTGGTACGTGTAGACCAAGTAAAAAATCCTTTTCGGCTCGGCTTACAAGCGTAGGTAGATTTCCAAGTACGTTTTTTTCCTTCTACTGTGATCTCATTTTCGTCACCCCTTTCTGTGTTGGTCGTATCAGAAATTGTCTCGAAATGGATATCATAATGATACTCAGTGTTACATGTAATAAGCGTACTAGCCTATAGTAAATCGAACAAAAAAGACCATCTGAAGAGCCCTATTTCGATCAAAGTATCGGAAGCGAAGGCTATAGACAGCTGACGTGTGAATGCCAGTCTGTACACTTTTACGTCAAAATGATGGGTGCTGGTGTTTCTAGTATTCAAACAAACAAAATGCATTGTGGTATATTTACAGTCCCGTTTTAGATGTGTGCTTGAAATACAATTGAACAGATCAATTTACCACCAGTTAGCAGCAGTCCAATCAGTGATTTCGCCAAGCAAACTAATGAACCAGAAATAACGGGAAATAATGTTCATTAATTGGTGTAACAAAATGCAAGCAAACCACTACGCTATGGAAATGCGAGTAGATTATTTGTAGTGCGTTTCATTATTGAATATAAGTACATCGTTATATATCACAATATTCAATTTAAAATTTATAATAGTCCTATTTGTAGCAAATTATTCAAATACGTGAACTGAAAGTAATGGTGAACACATAACCTATATGAAATTGCATTATTCTCTTTATTACGATTTTCTTGTTGGCTTCTTTAAAATTATGTTTGTTGTAAGTAAAATGGCTGAAGCTTCTTGTTCTAAGCTGACACCGACAACTCAGTAAAAACATGAATTCAGCTAGAAAACGAAGGGTCAATTTCGACGAATGGAAAGATAATGCAAAAAAAAAAATTGCACAGGGAAAATGTAGGCTTATTCATTTGAGTAAGTTATTTAAAAAATTGTTGATTTTTAATCAATATATATTGTAAGATTTCTCAAGTTTCTAACATTCGGCTACTTAAAATGTTGTACAATTTAAGAAATGAGTTAGCGAGAAATTGATTAGAAACATGTTTTTAAGGATAAAGTAGGCTTGAACTCCGGCAGACTGAAATATCTTTATTTTTGTTCGACCATACTATAAACTATATACTATATATATATATATATATATATATATATATATATATTATATACTATAGGCCTTATTAGGCCTATATGTGACATAACAGTATCATAATGATATATATTAAAGTACAGATTTTCATTATAACACTGGTGTGGTTTCGATTATTAAAGGACACGGAACGATCTTGAAACCTTGAGAGCAGCAAATGAAACTGCGTAATAAACAATATGAATTTAAAATAAAATCAATTATGTTCGAATAAATTTTAATATTACGCTAAACTGAGCTCATTTCGTGTTGTAAAAATACAAGTTAACGGCCAAGAAGGAGCTTCGTATTGACCAGCTGCCATCTATCGCAGAAGACGAGAATTACGAGAACTTACTAACCGCTGATTGCCGAGGTCAACCGTATTCGTTTGTTTGATTATTCGAAAAATTAAACATTTAATTATGGCCGACCAAAAAAATCGTATGCAACTGGCATATAATGGTAATTAAGATACTCGTATCAAAATTAATAAAGTACTTGTATCTTAATAAATGTTATTAGGCTCGTTGCATAATTTACTATTGTTGTGTCTCATATGCATTATTTAGGTTCTGTACTCTGCTTATTGTAAATGGTCAATCTTTCAGTTTTGTGATGTTTTCCAATGTGTAAATATGTTGTTCAGGAATGATTTATATGCATTATTATGTTACATCCAACGTTCTTCCAGTCTTTTCTTTATACAGGTTATGATATTATATGGATTACATCCAACCTTCTTCCACTGAAAAGCTGAGGATAATAACATTGAGTAAATGTTTTGTTATATATATGAACAACTATGTGTCCGCGGCTTCGCCCGCGATTATTTACTGAACTGCTAGATGTTGGTATAGGCTAAATAATTTATTTACCATAAAAATAATTATAAGATTATATTTATTAACACTTAGGCCTATATCGTTTTTACATAAATAACATGAATGACATAATTTTGATCTTAATTATATTGTTTTTCCGTAACAAATATAATAAAAGAATAGAACGACATAAAGATTCGAATCGAAACGATTAAAACGTACCACAAATTCTTGAACCTTACCCAAATAATTCATAAACTATTAAAACATTTGATAATGAAAAAACTAAAATCCCGGTTTTCATATAGGCTACATTTCACGATTAAAATCCGATGTCCGGGGCAAAAAAATATCAGATTAGAGTTCCCTAAACCCCCCCCCCAGCCCCCCCCCAAAAAAAACGCATAGTGAGTTTCGTCCAAGTCATTCAATACTCTTTTTTCCGATTTCGATGTACATTTCAGGATTGAAGTGTGATGCCCAGAGGGAAAAAGACTCCAGATTCGAGTTCCCTTGCCCAAAAAACCACCGCATACTGAGTTTCGTCCAACTAATTAAATGCTCTTCTTTTCTAGTTGCTATGGTTTTAATCTCACAATTGAATACTGACTTGTTGATAGATAGCGTTAGCTGTGCGTTCGTGAGATAATCAACGAAAATCGCTTTTTGACTGCAATAAACATAACTTTTTTCATTAGCTATTTAAGTATGCATACCCAAAATTAGTTTTTCTTCTCCTGAAAAGTGTAATGACCGTAACAAACAGCTCGTTCTAACAACATTCAATGGTTATGGTTATCGGTTTATATCCAGAGAGGAAACAAGTGAACATCTTGTACAGTTGTGGACAGCTTAAGCTGACCTCTAGTTTTTCCTACACAATTGCTTATAGTAGCTCTGTTTACACCCTCGTGACGTGGATATTCTACAAGCTACAAGGTACAGAATACATCCCTGACCCAATTCAGCTTGTATATCAAGCAGACGACAAAGTTTTGTTAAACTTTATAATATTCTGGCGGCATTAAACGCGTCTGCAATTTCCCTTCCTTCAAAGTGACCACTTGGAATAAACCACGATCTCCAGTTTGTTAATTTTCAGTCTAGCAACGGAAAGGATATGACGGATTATAAAGCTAACGCCTGCATGAAATCAACTTTAGAAGGGCTCCCATTTTGCTGATCCATCTCTTTTCAGATTTCACAGATTTCTCATAAAGGCTGTTAAGGGGAGTCGGAATGGTATTCTGGGTAGAAATTTCACAAAATGAGATATTGTCAGATTAATGTCCCCTGATGTTTGTAGAATCAAATAACAGTCTTTATTTTCCTGTCCCGGTTTTTCAAAGGCTCTAATTAGGCTACTTTTTAAAAGGTTGCGCAGTACCACGCCCCCTATGAACCCCTTTGCTGCTGTGTTAGGCCTATAGCCATTGGGGCTATATTTGCGTTTTGAGCTATATTTATGGAGGGAAAACCTTGTTTTTGCTATGGTAACCCTGTCTACTTTCTCCTTGCTCCAGATAAGCTCTTCTGAAGTTATTCTTCCATGCTTTGGAGATGGAAGTTCTAAGGTATGGTTCCAATATTTAAAACTTTACAGCTGTTTTTCTCAGTTCTATTTTTTTAAACTTTGGGTACGCTCTTCTCAAAAACTAATTAGGCTACAGGTCTAATTTTTTGTGTGGAATTTAAAACAGTATTAAAGTCACTTCCAGTAAGTTATGTGAAAAATTGAACTTCCTAAATATAACATTGAATATTTTTTTTTAGTAAATTTAAGACATATGTTTAAAAAATCATATATGCCTATTGATAACTCCAAAAAAAAAAAGATACCTTATATTTAATGCATTGTAAAAGTGTTGTAGAGCAACCAATAAAAATTTGAAATTTTTGTGTGCAGTGGTTTTTGAGATGAGCGTACCGGAAAAGTCTCATTTTAACATTGGCGAGATAGACCGTTCCGATTCCCCTTAAGAGATAAATAGGCATTTTGTCTATATTAGGCAAGCAACTTACTAACAGGCAAACGTTTTAGTATACCACGGCCGGTTTCTCCAACTTACGTGATCGAAGAAGCCTTATCAGGGACGAGAAACTCGGATGATAGGGGAAGTGTGTTTACCTTACTTACTTCACATGCCTGACGCTTGGACGTTCAACGGCAGACATGCTTTTTTGCTACTATGACCATTTTATTACGGTCAAATAATGTGAATGAACACAATGCACACGAAATAGGTGTAATTTAACTGATGACTGAAATACTGAATCGCATGATCCGATGGATGGTAAGTGGAAACGGTATAATAGGCCGTAATAATGGCCATCATGGTGTGTTAGTAAGTGATTAGGATTAAGATTAAAGACACCCCTGGCTACTATATTAGTAGAAAACACCCCTTCAACCCATCTCCCCGGGAGCCCTGCCTAAATAGGTGTCTCAGCTGGAGAAATGGGGCTAACTTTCTCCTCCCTAAGAGGGTAGTGGTGGCATGCGATAAAAGAATAATTACTGTGTTGTTATGAACTGTACATCTTCTGGCTTAATTTCTGGATACTTTATTCGTCAGTTTACAGCAATTTAATAATCTTATTTAAATATATTCTTTTTACACGTTCCTCCGTAACTATAATAACTATTATACTTAATCTTTTGTACGTGAAGATATGTTCCTTATTACGTACTTTGTATATTGCATATAGTTTCTGTTTTAGTATTAGCAGTGATGAATTGGGCCGGAATGGCGCTCCGGTGGAAACACATAGAGGAAAAAGTATATACGAAATCGGCATATATTTTGGAAAAACTTTTTAAAATAAAGAACCGTTATTAGGGTCATGATCGCCTGTTCTTGTCGCGATAGTTGCCTTCCTTGCGCGGTTGTAGTATATTCAATGCGTACGTGGCGCAGTTAGTTGCGCTGAGCGCAACCGTTCTGCTAGCTAATGCTTACAGTGGGTATATATTTTTTGGGGGTTCTCCCTATATTAAATTCCTGCTTCAGAACTGAGTATTAATAGGCTTTAATATCAGTATTGATATTTAGTTTTAGTTTTGTAAGAATATTTTAATATAAGAGAACATGTGCCTGTTATGTTCTCAAATCAGACAAATAAATGTATAAATCTATAAATATAATAATTAATTACATACTTCATGAAAGTTGTGCTACGAGAAAATGCCAAATAATAATAATAATAATAATATATTATTATATATTATTATATATATAATAATATATTATTATTATTATTATGATATACAATTAGACTGACCTCATTCTATTCATTTTATTCAAACAACATAGAACTTTGTTTCTATTGTTGCATGGCAAATGATAACAATGCTATAGGCCTAAAAAATGACAAGTTGGTGGTTGATTGTTGCAAATTTAAAGGTCCTGAGGATGATTGTTAAGATAAGAGATCTAGGTAAAGAATTTTAAATATACTGTTTATGATGGGACTGGCAAAACCACAAATATTTTTCAATCTCAAAGAATAAGATGAAAAATATTTTTTTTATTATAGAACAAAATCAAGTCTACACTTCAACAAATGATGGCTCAGTCCTACATCATTTCCAGATTTTGTTTGTAGTATACTACTACGGACTAAAAAAGCCTATGTACTCATGACCGTATGGAAATGATCGTTATGATGTTACTCCCAACTGTTGCTACAAGGACGTCAGATTATATTAATTTGATAAACATATGACACATTGATGCAATTTTGTTCAAATATCCTCTCTAAATTAATTATTATTTACGACCAGCGAGATTTTATTGCCGATATAACTGCCTATATAATCTGTCCCAAAACAGATTCGTAGATTAAAACTGAAATAACATTGTATGAAATCATATTAGGTAGAATAAATTTTAGGCCCGTATGGAAGACATATAATTCGGTATTTACTTACATATTCTGTTTCTCTTTTCTAAAATATCACTTAGTATAATGTGGTATCTGTGAGCATGTAGGTATCACGATTTTATACAGGTAAGGAATCGGGGTAGGTAAGTTAGGCTACCTGGCTTGTCGTTCATTTGAGGTTTCTGCTAAATCAGAGGCGTGGTACGTAAACTTGATATGCTTAACTGTACTGAACGTAGAGTGAGGTCTGATTTCTGCTTTACCCACCGTTTATTTTCAAATACGCATGTTGGGATTTCATGTAAGGCAAATACGGTTTTATGTAACTTCTTATCCTATAGATTTATCTCAATTCCCAACAAAATTTCCTACTCCATTATTCGAAAAACTTATTAATCAAAGTGTATTTTTTATAATTATTGTTTTGAGTTCGTTTAGTATTCCTAATGTTCATTATATTAAGGCTAATGAAATAAGCTAAAGCTTGCAATTAAAAAATTTAGAGTAAAACTCAACTCCTTGATTGCCCCAGCGGTTCTTCAGCTAGATACCAGGAGGATCATGCGATTTTTGTTCACATGACTGATTTCAGATACCTTACAAATCCGTCACATTAATTAACACAAAAATGAATATCCTATAATATCCAACAGTAGTGTTGATCTGGGATAATATAGTAAAATTGGTCTAAGGCTGCTGAATTTTGGCTGTCTACCCGTAGAATAGTAACATACTTTCCTCTCTCATAATTATGTTATGCTTTTAAATAATACAAGAGGAAGATACAACTTTCAGGTTAAAAATTTAATTTTTAAATTATTTCTAATATGCACATTTTATTTCGACACGTCTCTCAGATAATTGTTTCTTATTTCTTAATAATATGACTATATTATATATATTATATAATATAAATATTGTATACTATAATTTGAAAGATGACAACATTTTTAGGTCTTTGTTTTCTAGCTCTTTCTCTGCCTCCCAGTATTCTTTCAAAGAAAAAAACATCTTTCCGTACCAGTACTTCAGTTTTTATGACACTTGATGATATTTCACTAAAGGTGTAAAGTTTTATAGTATTCACTGTTCACTGTGTTGACTGAACTATGACATATTTATAGACAATTTAATAGGCCATCCTCAAGTTTAAGAATGGTTTCAGAGGAGATGTGAGCTATAAAAACAAGAATAATGCTTCGCTCTCGTCTCAAGTGACACTTCCGCAGTCTCGATGTGTTTTAATTTTGTAATCATGTACCTGCAGACCTGTTTACTGCTAGCTCTTTAGAGCACTTTGGCGAAAACCTTATCATGTAATTCTGTCACGAATTTTTAATGAGGAAAGACGTTTTGATACATGACCCGTATTGGGTTTATACAAGAGCACTAGTAATTATGAACAAAACTACTACTAGTACTACTGCTGTTGCTGCTGTTGCTACTACTACTACTACTACTACTACTACTACTACTACTACTACTACTACTACTACTAATACTATCACTACTACTGCTGCTGCTGCTGCTACTACTATTATTATTAACTAATACTACCACCACTACTACCTCTACTACTACTACTACTACTACTACTACTACTACTACTACTACTACCACTACTACTACTGCAGTGTGTCCCACGCAAGAGTTGGCCAATGACGCGGGTTCCTGCGGCGCGGCGGGCACAGCTCCAACTCCCGAGCGATCGGGTGAAATATCTACGCTAATGAAGCCGCGATCGGTGTTACGATTTATTTACAGTTAAAATTACAATGAAAATAAACACGTACCTTATCACAAGAGATGTTGGAAATGTTCTCCTCTTGCATCCACATAACACTGACACCTTTTTAGGAAATTTTCTTTCACGCGCATAAGTTCAGCTTCCGAGACAGAGTTCATTTCTCTTGTGATAGGCCTATGTGATATTGTCTTTAAGTTCTTCTAACAGTATGTGAATATTATTTATGGAGAAACTTGAAAAATAAAGTGTATAGGTCAACTTCCCGTACATTACAAAGGAAACGGGTGAAATATCTACGCTAATAAAGCCCGCTGATGGTGTAATGGTTCAGGTTCTCACAAAGAAAAACACATGTGATTTATCTGGCAATACTGATTAAAAAAAAAAGCATTCTGGCACTTTGTTATATCAGTTCCCTCATTTTATTTTGATACAATTCGTGGATTTAAAAAAGACGAGTTCTCTCCCAACTAAAGCACGGTGTTTCTATCTCGGAAGCTGAATTTATGCGCGCGAAAGAAAATTTCTTAAAAAGGTTCCAGTGTTGTGTGGATGCAAGAGGGGGACATTTCCAACATCTCTTATGATGAGGTACGTGGTTATTTTGATTGTAATTCCAACTGTAACTGTGAGAACCTGAATCATAACGCCATTAGTGGCTTTATTAGCGTAGATATTTCACCCGCTCGCTCGGGAGTTAGAGCTGTAGTCGGCGCGACGCAGAAACCCGCATGATTGGCCAACTCTTGCGTGGGACACACTGTACTACTACTACTACTACTACTACTACTACTACTACTACTACTACCACTTCTACTAGTACTACTAAAAATAAATACAATAATATAATACTACTTAGGCGATGATGGTGGTGACGATTATAGAAAATGATAGACATTAACTTAGAAGTAGGCGTCAGGTAGTAAAATATATTTTCCAATATAGTAGTTTTTTAATAATAAAATTAATTTGACTCTTATTTTTTCGAATGTGTTAGACATTAGGAAATTATTTCATGAACTTATTTGAGTACAAAGCAACATGTTCTGCTACTTCTGCTGCTGCTACTGCTGCTACTATTATTATTTACTACTACTACCACCATTGGTATCTCTATTACCACTACTAATACCACTATTAAAAATAAATACAATAATATAATACAACTTACCGTTGTATGATGGTGGTGACAATTATAGAAAATGAAAGACATTAACTTAGAAGTAGGCGTCAAGTAGTAAAAATATTTTCCATTATAAAAGTTTATTTTAATAATAAAATTAATATGACTCTTATTTTTTCAAATGTGTAAGACATTAGGAAAATATTTCATGAACTTATTTGAGTAGAAAGCGATATTTTCTGAATGGCCTATTCATGATGTCGATTCTGAACTAATAATAGTGAAATAGTCTGATTATGTATCATCCGAAAATAAATTTAAATTATTTTGAAGTATTTTCTAAAGACGCATTATATAGACTCCAACACTCTACATCCCATGAATCGTAGAGACCATAAGCCGATTCATGCTTCACCAAATTGGGATATGTGATCACAACGCCTATTGCCATGATCGTTACTGAAGTTTTCTTGATCTAAGGCGCTCTTCTTTATGAAATAGATCATCAATTGTCTCATGAGGCTGAGCGAACTTCTTTGCAGATTTCATATTTCACAAATATCCGAGGAAATGCTGGGGAACGCACCCAAACTTTCAAATCCATACTCAAGAACGCAAACGACTAAACCTTGGATGATGTCACATACATTAAATATTATAAATTGAATTGGAATATTGCAACGCTCTCTTTAAGGTTTAGAAATTATGATTTTTTGTAATGAATATGGCAAAATATGTACATGCATATGGGCTAAGAATTCTCAAAGTATGGAATAAAATATGAATTAATTTTTTAAATAAAACGGTTCAAAATTCTATAAAGGAACTTTGCATAGTTATAAAAAGAACACATAAATATTTATTGCTTAAAACTGAATAGAATACGTGCCACATAATAATTTTAAGAAAGTCACAGAACAAAATTTTAGCCTTCTTACAGATAGAAGTGGATTTTTCTTAAATTATTTTTTTTAAGAAGTTGCTACAAGTAATTATGGGTATGCACATCTTAATCGTTTAATGATAATTACCTATTTACGATGCAGGGGGTTTCAAAAACCTGTTTTAAATTTTCAAAACTGAAACTTCGTCTATCGTCTCTCAAAATTGTCACGTGGGTTGACTGAAAAGGCCAAAGTCGAGTTTCAGGAATAAAGAAAGAAATGTGCACACCACAAAAACTTGTTTTCAACATTTCATAGACATTTAAATATCCAGGTTTGAAATACAGATGCTAGTGAAATTAATTTTAATCGAATTGACAAGAGTAACTTTGAAACCATAAATTATGGACCAGTTTAAAAACAAAACGTCATTTGTGTAAAGATATGAGAGCTTTCCTAAAATATGAACAAATATGGAGAATCAAATGTGTCTTATTCCACCCCAAATATCCTAATTCTAATACATGTAACGAAAATTTAACTTTAACTAATTAAAAATAAATATTTACATAGAAATCCTGTCCCTGATGATCAACATGGGCACAGAAATGTTAATGGCATGTTGCCATAAATACTTATCGCGCAGTATTCGTTAGTAAATGCGACTGCTCAACATATACTCGGGTTTGGTCTACTTACACTTTGGGGACATAACTTCTATCAGTATAATGTTCTGAATAAATTATAAAATTGTACTAATATTATTATTGGTCAATTGAAATGGTCATTTGTCAATTATTATAATAAGTAGGAAAATTTAAACATCCAGTTAACTTTAATAATAATAATAATAATAATAATAATAATAATAATAATTTTAAAGTGTCAAATTTAAAATTATCGTGTGGCTACTGAAATTACCCCGTGGATTCAAAATTCCCTCAGTCAAATAGTTCCTCTGTACTCCCCAGTCACTCCCAAATCATTATTGAAGTTCAGGAACACTCGGTATAACAGTCACTAAAAACGTTATTTGTATCTACATAAAGAAATTTTACAATATCATTATTTCTATAAAACAGAGTTGTGATAAGCAAGTTGCGTTCATTACTTGAAAGTGAAATTCTTTAACATGGTGACAATTTAACTCATAAAGTGCGTGACTATTTCCGTGCACCTTAAACGTTTTCCTAGTTGTGGAACAATATAGCTTCAGCTCGGGAAAAGTCGTTTAAGATAAAGTGTGCTGCCTCTCGTTTGAAACCGCACGATTTAATTTAAGAGAATGTGCGGTCTGGACTTGTTTCTACTTTAATTTTAAGTGGAATGCGCACACGATTAAACTTTACAATCACGCAACGGAAACGGTCTCACACTTTTCTTATTTTCCTGCAGGAATATACAGTGCCAAAAAGTAGAAGCTAGAGTTGGTGTGTCTGTGTATTATCTCCCCATTCAAACGGTTTCCTTTCAGAAGATTTATGTTTTAGAAAATAGAGACTCTACGTGTCTTCCGTCGCATGCTGTCAAATGTAATTTATCCGCAAGTTTTTCAAATGTATAACAGGAAATATCTTGGATATTGTAATGCATCGACATCCAAGAGCGATATGGAAATGACTGTTTCACGAATGCTTATAGTAGTCATTTGTATCAGTTACCATAAAAATGTATATCTGTAATGCCAAAAATATGCAGTCTATTGACGGGCTACTTTCCCGGTGGGAATGTTTTTCAGTAAATTCGTTAATTTTAACCTACCGTATGTGGTAGCCAATAGTTTTTATATCGCATTATTATATTCATATAATACCGTTATACTTAGTGGAACACAATTTATTATTGCACCATTTTTAGAAAAGATCATAAGATACATAAGTTCAGGAAAAAATTAGGTTTTATGGCTTAGGCCTATATTTACCCTTGAACGCTCCTATCTGAAGACTGAAACCTATAATGGGCACAACATATACGCATATTTTTCTTTCATTTACCAAATGTAACACAAAAAATATTTATTTTAAATATATAATTTTAATTTGA
The DNA here is from genome assembly GCA_964059195.1 of Ectobius pallidus. Lineage (NCBI taxonomy): Eukaryota > Metazoa > Arthropoda > Insecta > Blattodea > Ectobiidae > Ectobius > Ectobius pallidus. Next base: position 117,179,846 of record CAXKWD010000002.1, read on the forward strand.
AACTAATGGTAAAAATATTAGAAGAAATTCGTCGAGTCATGATTATTTCATGTTTTATATTTCTTATAATCTTACATCTGTTCGAGTCCCTTTTGCGACTTACATAAGACTTTCATTGACAATTCGTTTCAGTTCCTTTAGTGTAGGTGTGAATTCTTTTTTATTTAGTAGGCCTACAGGGATAAGTTATGTTATATTTCTCAACAATGAACAGAAGAACACATCCCTCTGCTGCACTGCCATGATTTCCCTGCTCTGTACAATCGGATTATAGTATACATGTTCCATACGGTATCGAAATTTTCTACTGTTTACATCAGTGACCGGCATGATCCGTGCTCCGTGACGTCATACTACAGAGCAGCAACGCTCTTTGCTCGGCAATATCTCCGTACTGAGCAAAGCGCAGCGTGGAGAAATGGTTCTCCTGGCCAGTGGCGGTACGACGTCTATGCACTGACAGAGTGCGCTCCGTTTTCGTTGATAGTATGGTAATAGCACAATTACAATACATTTGTACGAAAACAAAAGAGTACAACTGTGATAAATCAATGTAACAGAACAGTTTTGTTTGTAATGAAATTTAATATAGGCCCTACTTACAATAATCTGAAATGCATAATACATCCAGGTGCGGAAGCCTCCGCATACTTAAATGAGGCTCCGAAACTGCTATAAACTACAAATACATAACACATGAGAATACTTTAAGCAGTACTGCAAAACTTTGTCTACTCGGAAACTGAAAAATGTTAAAGTATACAAAATATACAGAATACACCAAATATACAAACTACACAAAATATACAAATTAAACTATACACCTTTGTGAGAAAAGTAGCCTATAGGCCTATTCAGACTTGTGATACACACCCTTACTTTGTGTCACTATCGTACCCAAGCTGAAGGCATTGTCGAGATTTTTTCCCCTCATTTCTCGTCCACTGATTTTGCAATATTTGGCGTCATAGTCTGGCTAACACACAAACGAAGAACATTTTTTAAGTTCTGATCAGATAGGTGATTCCTATGTTGTGGTTTGTAGACCTTCATACACGAAAAGAACTGTTCACATACATAGGCCTACGTCGATCCAAATATACTCAACATTCTATTATTGATCCCATTCTAGTTTGATCCTAGTCAAAACAAAGGGGAGGTGAACTCACAGAGAGTTCGCGGAAAATTCGCATCATGTGACAAAACGTGATTGGTTAATGTCATTAGCATGCGCCATTACCAGAGCGTGGCTAACGAGTGTTCGTAAGTTCATGCAATAATAATAATATCAATATTTACACGTGAAATAACAAACTCTCACTGGCATCGTCATCATTATAGTATATCAATTAGCAAACAAAACATAAAGGATTCATTGTTCACGACGACCCTGCGGATGAGTTGTACTGAGAATAAACAAACTAGCATTAAACATGGTGAACACGTGCGTTCTCACGTGCGGGCTATGACAGCCACGCCTCTTTGTTTTGAACAGGATCGTTCTTAAATGGAATCTTGCCTGGGGAAATCTTCTATAAAATATAGATAAATCCTTTTTGTTTTGAAATCGGTCTTGCATTTTAATATCACTTTGCAAATCAATGACTTCTAGTTGCAATGACGTTGAAACACTGTCAATATCCACAGAAAATGGTGTCGCAAATATGGAAACATCGGATTGGAGGTTTGCAAAATCTTGAAATCGGCAATCAAATTCCTGATCCAGTTCTTCTAATATTTGCACATAATTATTTAGGTCTGTAATTCGATGACATACTGTAGACAACTTTGGAAAATGTGACGTGTCTCCGAGAGTGAGGTGACGTTTTCATAAGTCTAGTTTTACTTTGAATGCACTAAATTTACCATACAATTCTACTGCTGCAGTGAACGCCACTGCGCTGATGCGTATTGACAGCAATACAACTCAACTGCTCTCTCTCCGAAGCTCTTGCGAGATGACTGGCTCTTACGTCACAACTGCAGCATCTGCCGGACACTGGTTTACATGTTATGTTTACTGATGTTTGGCAATGCTTTAAAATAAGCCGGTCATGGGTTTCTTTGGCTCAGTGTAAACACAGGATTAATGGAATTAGGTAGGCACATGCCGTAAACATAGAAGGCTTCTGCTTTATTTGCAGTATATTACGTCAGGTATTTGACAAATGAGATTTCACGAGCGCCCACACGTAAATCGTGTTTTATTTGATCATCAGGACGATGATATTAAAATCCTGCTTTACCAAACAGGAAGACAGCAGTGATATCAGTTTCCATAAAATAACAAGGTTAGTTATTTAAAAAATAATGTAACATTAAGCCTATTTATTGAAACTCTAAAATAAGTACACAAAAAGGTGGGGTACGTGATATGACATTTTACTTCCTACGATTCTATTTCAGTATATTAATTTTATTTGTTCCTTTAGTCTCCTTTTTCTTTCTCTTTTCTTCTCTTATACTCTCCTCCTCTCTTTGATTCTTTATTTTTCTCTTCCTTTCTTTCGTGGAGTTTTCTTTCTCCTCAATTCGTGTTTTCTGCATACTTTTTATATCCTTCTTTGATTTTCATAGATCTGCCTCACCTTCCAACTCTCAAATCCAGCTGCCAATTTATTCCTTCCTTCAATACCTCTTTTGTCTAACTTCTATCTAATTTATTTATATATTTATTCCTTTCTTAACACCTTCCTTTCTTTCCGTTCCTGAATGAATTCGTTTTACTTATTTATTTCCAATCTTTTCATTCTTTCTTTCTCTCTTTCTTTCTTTCTTTCTTTCTTTCTTTCTTTCTTTCTTTCTTTCTTTCTTTCTTTCTTTCTTTCTTTCTTTCTTTCTTTCTCACTTCAATTTTCTCTCCATCTTCTTTCTATTTGCCTTGTTTTTAATAATTATTGCTCCCTTCATAGGTTCTTCTCTTCTCCTGTCAGGCTGTTACTCCTATAACCTGCTTAAGAATAATCCTTTTCTGTCTCTCCTCTGTCTGTCTCTCTCTAATTTCTTCAATCGTCCTCTTTTTCGTTCCTCTGTTAAGCTGGGTTTACACTATGTAACTTGTTTAATAAACTTATTACATGTAACAAGTTATACGTATCATGTAACAAGTTATATTTTTAACAAATAGGTTATATAACTTTTTTATATAACTAACGTTTAGAGAGACAAAAATACATTTGTACTACACAGTAGTGATGTGGGCCGGAAATATTCCCAGTGGGAATTTATAAAATCTCCTTGGGCAGGAAATATTCCCAAAAGTGAGCATGTATAAAAATCGTTAGTTTTGAATGTTTTACTGCTTACTAACGGTCCAGGTACCTTAAAATGAAACTATTTCAGTAAAATTCCACATGTTTAACAAGGAACCGTCTAGGGAAATATTACCTTTTCCTATGATATAATTTTTCACTTATTGTCAGAACAATGTACCCTAAGTCATCTTCTTTAAAAAAATAATAATTCGTGATAATCTCTTAGGTTTTCTTTATAAACTTGTATGTTATAAAGTGATACCTCACACTTATTTAAACAGGAGTAAAGATAAGTAGTTTAACATAATTGTTAATAGATTGTGTTGAATAAAATGCCAGAAATCAACACCTTCAATATTACACAAACAAAAATTTAAATATAGTTAGTTTACAGGCTAATAATTATTATTCATAAATCAGTCCCACGGTCTAGGCTAATCCTACTGTAGTTTAGGGGGAAATTTAGTTCTTTCATGATTTATGAGGGCTAAGAGGAATCTGCGACTTGGCAGATGTGGCCATCCAAATCTTAGGAGCTGCAGTCACTTCTGCCGCCAAAAAACGTACGTTTTCATGGATGCAATCTAAAAAGAGGAACCGCCTATCATCTGAGCGAGCAGCTAAACTCACTTATCTTTCATACAACTGGAAACTGATGAATGTTCAACCTCAGAAGAAGAAAAATAAGAGTGAATCTACTGAAATTCAAACCCAAAGTGCTGGTAATCCTGACGATCCAGATGAAGGGAAGGACCAAGAAGAAAACCTAGATCATGATGATGATGATGATGATGAAGGCCATGATGACAGTGATGATATTGGCATCCTTTCTGATCAAGAAGAAAAAGAAGAGGATGATGAAGAAAATCTAATGGATTTCAATGGAAGTGATTAGGCCAACTTCTAAGATGAAGTCAAGGTCACACATTTAAAGAAAGCAAGTAGGCCTATCCGTAAAAGTTGTTTGGGTTCGTACTGTAATTTGTATCTAATTGATAGTCAATCTCTTCATGAACTCTTTTGTTAATCTTCTGTATTGACCTTCAAGAACCAGGGCAAAATTTAATTAACCTAATTGCATTGTTAACTATGTGAAAACCCAGTATTACAATATTTTATACGTAAATAACTAATGATCATTTTTATTTCTTTCATTAATTATATATTAATCTTTGAACTTATGCTAGTTTTTAGTTTTAACCTAATCATGATTAAATTTAAGTAACAAATAGGTATCTGAGTTATCTTGCTCGTAAATCTTAAATTCCAGGGAATTTATGAAATTGTGGGAACATTTCCTGGAACATTCCCTGGGAATATTTCCTCGAGATTAGGTTCCCGACAGATGGCGATGTGAACTGAACTCTGGCGTAGCTCAGTTGGTAAGAGCATTGGCACGGATAGCCAAAGGCCCTGGTTTCAAGTCCCAGTGTCAGAGTAATTTTTCTCCCATAATATTATCACAATATTATCTCAACTATCTTCTGTAACTTGTTACTAGATATTGATGTATTAAATTTTCCGTTTGTTTGTATAAAGAAACTGTCCACCTGACCACAAACAGTTAGATTTATCCAAAAGTTCAATCCATGCAACCTTTACTATGCTTTTCAGATGTACATTAGTATAATAATAATATATCCTAATCTCACACATATGCACCTCTACAAAACTCTCATATGTAATATTAACAATTTTCATCAATGTGCCATACCTTGATGGCGCTGATTCTCTTCCTTTATCTTAGTTCTACCTCTCCCTTTTAGGATTTAAGCGACCCAAGCCGCCCGGGCCTTACAGGGCCGCAACCTGTCGGGAGAGAGATTATCTTTGGGACACATACATACTTTTTTTTGACCAGATAAGGGCATGGAGGACCACCCCGGATGAGTTAATAGCCCAATGCCGGGGCCACCTCCGGTACAACACGAACACTCCGTACAAGGCGAAAATGGTATGAACATGGCGAGGGTGAGCATCCCGTCCTGCACGCGATTCTTTCCACGCGTTCCTTTTTAATTCGCAGCTGCAGACCCCATACGAGTAGAAGAAGGCAACGTTGCCAAATTCTCAATTCGATACATGTTGATTACTACCAAACGATTACAATTTTATTTCCAAAAGAAAATTACAATTAAAAATTAAATTTTTCAAAAAGTAGCGATTAGAAGGAAATGGGACAAAAAATTCCTTGTAATCCAATTACTTCCTATCACTGCTTGTTATACGCATGTGTTCAGAAAACATTTCACGACTAAAGTTAAAGTAATGTAATATGGCATAATAAATTTAAATGGAAATAATTATCCATGTTACTTTTCCAATCGTTTTGAATCTCTTTACGCGTTATAGCATAAATGCCATTATAGTATCAAAACATGAATATCAAATAATATTTCTGAACACAATATTATCATGCACCACTTGCACTGAGACGAGTGGTCCATGTGATACCCGCCCCTCTGTGCAAGATCAGAGGGGCTTAATGCAGCTTATATCTTGAACTCAGATGTACCCAAGATTAGGTTATTTTAGTTTTATAAATAATTACCTTGTAAGCGATATTATTAGTAAGTTATACTGAATATGTGTGTGTGTGTGTATATATATGTGTATATATATGTGTATACACTCTTTATATGTCCTCATTTCAGTGAGGAAATATATATATATTTCCTCACTGAAAAGAGGACCAATAGTAAATTAATGGGTACATGTGACTGCACAAGATATAAGCTGGGGGATAACTCCGCCTGCTTGAGGTGCAACTTTCAAGAAAGGGACATTGCCAGGATTTTGGTTCGGGAGTTGACCACCGATGTGTCTAGGGTATCCCCTAAAATTTTTAAATTTTTGTAAAATGAAGCCAACAAATTTCATTTTCATGCTTTTTTTCAGTTACAAACAAAATAGCTTTTTTTAAAATACATGCTTACCACACTTTTTATTGTTCCAAAATTATATTATTTTGCATTACTGTAAGTTGTATTTTTATTTTTGAAGGGGTCTGGGCACATCAGGGCCCCTTTATGAGGTGCTACAAAACAGTGTGAACCAAATATGAAGCCATCAAACTTCTATCGTTCACAGTAAGAGGCTGCCACCAGGCATAAGACGACCATTCACCGTGACAAGATTTAGCTGCTGCCAAACATTCAAATAAGAGAACATCCAAACGAATTTCAGTGTTTAACTCGCCTTTCCTGAAGCAGATATTCGAAAATTCTGTCTCCATCTGATCTACACATATACCCTATGATAATGCTATACAAAATTATGGAACACTCTTTGAAACTCTACTTCGGATATTTTACAGAATCTTATTCAATGAAGGAATTGGGAAATGAACTGAGGCCTATGCTATCCGAAGATTTTTCCCTATCGTACCTCAATTTGAAAAAATTATAATCCTTCCACTCAACATATTATGTGAAATGAAGTAAATTGTTCTATACACTCAGTGGTGTTTTAATTAATTTATTCCTTGCATAACCAACCCTGCTTTATAGATGATCGCCAAGTAGGAACGCAAAATAAAGAACATTGTGTACTGTTTGTTGATTGACAGAACTTTATCTTTTCAGTAAAGATATTTTAAAAGTATTTAAGACCTATTTAAAAATAAATAAGTTATATTATTTTGCTACCGAGAAATGTTTTAAGAAGCGGTTTAGTCATTAGGATGCGAACAAAGGTCATCATAAGTTACCTTCTATACTAGCAAAGTCTGCCGGCGAAAGTATACCGGTGGATGAATGATCATGAAGAGCAATTGTATTACGGAGCAAATAAATAACAGGACCTTCTCTTTGCTACAAAAGAGGACATCAATTTTTTCATGATGCACTGATTTCCGGTGACGGTATGCTACGACCTTTGAAACCAGGACTGGTATGCCAGTAGGCCTTTAAAATCGACTCACTTCCTCCATGATCTTACTAATTTACTCTTCCAGAATGTGCACGTTATTACAGTAGCATACACTTGTTTTGAGAATCCCCACAGATAAATGCTGCAAACACATCTGAAGAGCGAGATGGCCATAATTGATTACTAACTACTCATTTGTCATCAAAACACTGTTAGACAGAGCACTCATAGAGTAATTGACATATGGGTTGGTTGCTCCATCTTGCTGAAAGTATGTAGGCCTATACTACCTCTCATCATCAATAATAATTACAGTGTAGTACACATAATATTGCTTATTTATTAAGTCATCGTGATACATTGAGCGTATGATTTGACAAGCTCTAACCAACACTGCACTTCTACTTTTTTTATCAAGGAAAGAAAAGGACTTATGACTCATCATTTTCATAACCGATAAAGCATGGTTTTTCATTACCCCATGCTCTACACTACACCATTCGTGACAGCAAAAAATTGTTTCAGGTAACAGTCGCTCTTCGCCTGGTGATGGCTACATGCTTATGCAAGATTAAGTTGGTGGCTTTATCTTTGGTTCGCACTGTATTTATTAGATAATTAATTTTACAATGAATTTTTAATTTTTTTAAAACTAAAAATGAATAAAACCACGCACCTCAAGTTGCCGGTCCCAAGCCCGGATAAAGGAGGAGGGTCTCAATATTTCTAAAAGGAAAGTACAGCATGTACAGGCAATTAAAGTTAATCGCTCCATAATTATCATTATTATTAGTATCATGAAATGAATATCCAATAAAATCTAATCACGTCATTATCATCACTGCTACAGCCTAAGTTTGCACTTTCCATTCTACAAGTTAGGTTGCCAGTATCCAAGATTGACAAATGAACTACCCGACTTCGTTCTGTACTGACAAGGAGGTGCCAATCGGAATTATTCGGCTGTATTAACTTAAGATGTATTTGGGCAGACGATCAGCATTTTAAGAGCAAACATGAGAGTTCAATTCTCGGGGAATTCGAACACATTTAATGACTTATCCTATGAACAAGTTGGAAAGCATATCAGATTTCTAAGAGTAATCATACGAGTTCAACCCTCTTGGGGGATACTTGAATTTAATAGCTTAACCTATCTTGCATTTGGGCAGACGATCAGCATTTTAAGAGCAAACATGACAGTAAAATTCGCGTGGAATTCGTATATTTTTAAATCACTTATCCTATGAAGTAGTTGGAAAGCATATCAGATATCTAAGAATAAACATACGGGTTCAACCCTCTTCGGTGATCATTCAATTTAATTGCTTATCAATGTAGTATTTTGGCAGAGGATCAGCATTTTAAGAGTAAACATGACAGTTCAATTCTCGGGGGGATCGTATAAATTTAATGACTTATTCTATGAAGTATTTCGAAAGCAGATCAAGTTTCTAAGAGCAAACATACGGGATCAACCCTTCTTGGGTGATTATTGAGTATAATTGCTTATCCTATGTAGTATTTTGGCAGAGGATCAGCATTTTAAGAGCAAACATGACAGTTCAATTCTGGGGGGGGGGGTCGTAAAAATTTAATGATTTATTCTATGAACTATTTCGAAAGCAGATCAGATTTTTAAGAGTAAACATACGGGTTCAACCCTCTTGGGTGACCATTGAATTTTATAGATTAACCTATGTTGTATTTGAGCAGAAGATCAGCATTTTAAGAGCAAACATGACAGTACAATTCTCAGGGGGATCGTACAATTTTAATGACTTATGCTATAAAGTATTTGGAAAGCAGATCATATTTCTAAGAACAAAGTTACGAGTTCAACCCTCTTGGGTGATTATTAAATTTAATAGCTTAACCTATGTTGTATTTCGGCAGACGATCAGTATTTTAAGACCAAACATGACAGTTCAATTCGAAGGAGATCGTACAATTTTAATGACTTATCCTATAAAGTATTTGGAAAGCAGATCTTATTTCTAAGAACAAACATACGAGTTCAACTCTCTTGGGTGAGTATTAAAGTTAATAGCTTAACCTATGTTGTATTTTTGGGCAGAAGATCAGCATTTTAAGAGCAAACATGACAGTTCAATTCTGGGGGGGGGTCGTAAAAATTTAATGATTTATTCTATGAACTATTTCGAAAGCAGATCAGATTTTTAAGAGTAAACATACGGGTTCAACCCTCTTGGGTGATCATTGAATTTTATAGATTAACCTATGTTGAAATTGAGCAGAAGATCAGCATTTTAAGAGCAAACATGACAGTTAGATTCTTAGGGGGATCGTACAAATTTAATGATTTATTCTATGAACTATTTCGAAAGCAGATAAGATTTTTAAGAGTAAACATATGGGATCAACCCTCTTGGGTGATCATTGAATTTTATAGATTAACTTATGTTGTATTTGAGCAGAAGGTCAGCATTTTAAGAGCAAACATGACAGTTCAATTCTCAGGGGGATCGTACAATTTTAATGACTTATCCTATAAAGTATTTGGAAAGCAGATCATATTTCTAAGAACAAAGATACGAGTTCAACCCTCTTGGGTGATTATTAAATTTAATAGCTTAACCTATGTAGTATTTCGGCAGAAACATGGCAGTTCAGATGACATTTCGAAAGGTTATCAAATTTATAAAAGAAAACATACGGGTTCAACCCTCTTCGGTGATCTTTCAATTTATTAGTTTAACGTATGTTGTATTTGGGCAGAGGATCAGCATTTTAAGAGCAAACATATCAGTTTAACTCTCGGGGGGATCGAACAATTTTAATGACTTATCCTATGAAGTATTTCGAAAGCAAATAGAGTTTCTAAGAGCAAACATACGAGATCAACCTTCTTGTGTGATTATTGAATTTAATAGCTTAACCTATGTTGTATTTGGGCAGACGATCAGCATTTTGAGAGCAAACATAACAGTTCAATTCTCGGGGAATTCGTACACATTTAATGACTTATCCTATGAACAAGTTGGAAAGCATATCAGATTTCTAAGAGTAAACATACGGGTTCAACCCTGATGTGTGATTATTGAATTTAATAGCTTAACCTATGTTGTATTTGGGCAGACGATCAGCATTTTAAGAGTAAACATGACAGTTCTATTCTCGGGAGGATCGTACATTTTAATGATTTATCCTATAAAGTATTTGGAAAGCAAATCAGATTATTAAGAGCAAACATACGAGTTCAACCCTCTTGGGTGGTCATTGAATTTAATAGCTTAACCTATGTTGTATTTAGGCAGACGATCAGCATTTTTAGAGCAAACATGACAGTTCAATTCTTTGGTAATTCGTACACATTTAATGACTTATCCTATGAACAAGTTGGAAAGCATATCAGATTTCTAACAGTAAACATACGGGTTCAACCCTCTTGGGTGATTATTGAATTTAATAGCTCATCCTATGTTGTATTTGGGCAGACGATCAGCATTTTAAGAGCAAACATGAGAGTTCAATTCTCAGGGAATTCGCACATTTTTAAATGACTTATCCTATGAAGTAGTTGGAAAGCATATCAGATTTCTAAGAGTAAACATACGGGTCCAGCCTTCTTCGGTGATCATTGAATTTAATAGATTAACCTTTGTTGTATTTGAGCAGAGTATCAGCATTTTAATAGCTCACCCTCTTGGGTGATTATTGAATATAATTGCTTATTCTATGTTGTATTTGGGCAGAGGATCTGCATTATAAGAGCAAACATGAGAGTTCAATTCTCGGGGAATTCGTACACATTTAATGACTTATCCTATGAAGTAGTTGGAACGCAGATCAGATTTTTAAGAGTAAACATACGAGTTGAACCCTCTTGGGTTATCATTGAATTTAATAGATTAACCTATGTTGTATTTGGGCAGAAGAGCAGGATTTTAAGAGGAAACATTACAGTTCAATTCTCCTGGAGATCGTACAATTTTAATGACTTATCCTACAGAATATTTAGAAGCAGAACCAATTTTTAAGAGCATACATACGGGTTCAACCCACTAGGGTGGTCATTGAATTTAATTGCTTATCCTATGTTGTATTTGGGCAGAGGATCAGCATTTTAAGAGCAAACATGACAGTCCAGATGACATTTCGAAAGGCTATCAGATTTTTAAGAGTAAATATACGGATTCAACCCTCTTCGGTGATCATTCAATTTAATAGCTTAACCTATGTTGTTATTGGGCAGAGGATCAGCATTTTATTAGCATACATGACAGTTCAATCCTCAGGGGGATCGTACAATTTTAATTACATATCCTATAAAGTATTTGGAAAGCAGATCAAATTTCTAAGAGCAAACATACGAGGTCAACCCTCTTGGGTGATCATTGAGTTTAATAACTTAACCTATGTTATATTTGGGCAGACGATCAGCAGTTTAAGAGCAAACATGACAGTTCAATTCTCCGGGAGATCGTACAATTTTAATGACTTATTCTATAGAATATTTAGAAGCAGAACAGATTTTTAAGTGCAAACATACGGGTTCAACGCTCTTGGGTGATCATTGAATTTAATTGCTTATCCTATGTTTTATTTGGGCAGACGATCAGCATTTTAAGAGCAAACACGACAGTTCAATTCTCAGGGGGATCGTACAATTTTAATGACTTATCCAATGAAATATCTGGAAGCAGAACAGATTTTTAAGAGCAAACATACGGGTTCAACCCTCTTGGGTGATCATTGAATTTAATTGCTTATCGGTTTTTGTATTTGGGCAGAGGATCAGCATTTTACGAGAAAAATGGCAGTTCAGATGACATTTCGAAAGCTTATCAGATTTTTAAAAGTAAACATACGGGTTCAACCCTCTTGGGTGATCATTGAATTTAAAAGCTTAACCTATGTTGTATTTGGGCAGTCGATCAGCATTTTAAGAGCAAACATGACAGTTTAATTCTCGGGGAATTAGTACATTTTTAAATGACTTATCTTATGAACAAGTTGGAAAGCAGATAAGATTTTTAAGAGTAAACTTACGGGTTCAACTCTGTTGGGTGATCATTGAATTATTTGCTTATCCTATGTTGTATTCGGGCGGAGGATCTGAATTTTAAGAGCAAACATGACAGTTCAATTCTCAGGTCGATCGTACAATTTTAATGACTTATCCTATAAAGTATTTGGAAAGCAGATCAAATTTCTAAGAGCAAACATACGAGTTCAACCCTCTTGGGTAATCATTGAATTTAATAGCTTAACGTATGTTGTATTTGGGCAGACGATCAACATTTTAAGAGCAAACATGACAGTTCAATTCTCGGGTAATTCGTACATTTTTAAATGACTTTTCCTTATAAAGTAGTTGAAAAGCATATCAGATTTCTAAGAGTAAACATACGGGTTCAACCCTCTTCGGTGATCATTCAATTAAATAGCTTAACCTATGTTTTATTTGGGCAGAGGGTCGGTATTTTAAGAGCAAACATGACAGTTGAATTCTCAGGGAGATCGTACAATTTTAACGACTTATCCTATGAAGCATTTGGAAAGGAAATCATATTTTTAAGGTGAAACATATGGGTTCAACCCTCTTGGGTAATCATTGAATTTAATTGCTTATCCTATGTTATATTTTGGCAGAGGATCAGCATTTGAAGAGCAAACATTACAGTTCAATTCTGAGGGCGATCGTACAATTTTAATGACTTATCCAATAAGTATTTCGAAAGCAGATCGAGTTTCTAAGAACAAACATACGGGATCAACCCTCTTGGGTGATTATTGAATTTAATAGCTTAACTTAAGTTGTATTTGGGCAGACGATCAGCATTTTAAGAGCAAACATGAGAGTTCAATTCTCGGGGAATTCGTACACATTTAATGACTTATCCTATGAACAAGTTGGAAAGCATATCAGATTTCTAAGAGTAATCATACGCGTTCAACCCTCTTGGGGGATACTTGAATTTAATAGCTTAACCTATCTTGCATTTGGGCAGACGATCAGCATTTTAAGAGCAAACATGACTGTAAAATTCGCGGGGAATTCGTATATTTTTAAATCACTTATCCTATGAAGTAGTTGGAAAGCATATCAGATTTCTAAGAGTAAACATACGGGTTCAACCCTCTTCGGTGATCATTGAATTTAATTGCTTATCAATGTAGTATTTTGGCAGAGGATCAGCATTTTAAGAGTAAACATGACAGTTCAATTCTCGGGGGGATCGTGTAAATTTAATGACTTATTCTATGAAGTATTTCGAAAGCAGATCAAGTTTCTAAGAGCAAACATACGGGATCAACCCCCTTAGGTGATTATTGAATATAATTGCTTATTCTATGTTGTTTTTGGGCAGACGATCTGCATTATAAGAACAAACATGACACTTCAATTCTCGGGGAAATCGTACACTTTTAATGATTTATCCTATGAAGAATTTGGAACGCAGATCAGATTTTTAAGAGTAAACTTACGGGTTCAACTCTGTTGGGTGATCATTGAATTTAATTATTATCCTATGTTGTATTCGGGCAGAGGATCTGAATTTTAAGAGCAAACATGACAGTTCAATTCTCGGGGGGATCGTAGAAATTTAATGACTTATTCTATGAAGTATTTCGAAAGCAGATCGGATTTTAAGAGTAAACATACGGCTTGAACCCGCTTGGGTGATAATTGAATTTTATAGATTAAGCTATGTTGTATTTGGGCAGAGGAGCAGCATTTTAAGAGCAAAAATGACAGTTCAATTCTCAGGGGGATCGTACAATTTTAATGACTTATCCTATAAAGTATTTGTAAAGCAGATCATATTTCTAAGAGCAAACATACGGGTTCAACCCTCTTGGGTGATCATTGAATTTAATGGCTTATCTTATGTTGTTTTTGGGCTGAGGATCTGCATTATAAGAGCAAACATGGCAGTTCAATTCTCGGGGAAATCATACAATTTTAATGACTTATCCAATGAAATATCTGGAAGGAGAACAGATTTTAAGAGTAAACATACCGGTTTAACCCTCTTGGGTGATCATTGAAATTAATTGCTTATCTTATGTTGTATTTGGGCTGAGGATCTGCATTATAAGAGCAAACATGACAGTTCATGAGAATATTATAGGAGAAAAATTCCTCCGACACTGGGAATGGAACCCATGACCTTTGGCTATTCGCGCCAATGCTCTACCAACTGAGCTAAGCCTGGGTCCTGGGTTCAAGTCCCAGTGTCGGAGGAATTTTTCTCCTATAATATTCTCATGTAATGTCCAACAGAGACAATACTCTGTGGTTCATGAAAGCTTATATATCTATCTTGAATGTCAACTGTACAATAACAGTGGGAGCCCGGTCACAAAAATCACTAATTAGTGTGCCTCACAGTACTGCATATGACATAACTTGTCTGTCTGTGAGGTAGACCATTAGGGCAATCAGTCATAGGAGAGAGGTTCCATCCGGCGCTGTGAATTGAACTCCGGCTTAGCTCAGTTGGTAGAGCATTGGCGCGAATAGCCAAAGGTCCTGGGTTCGAGTCCCAGTGTCGGAGTAATTTTTCTCCTCTAATATTCTCATTTAATGTCCAACAGAGACAATAATCTGTGGTTCATGAAAGCTTATATATCTATTATAACCGTTCAGATGACATTTCGAAATGTTATCAGATTTTTAAGAGTAAATATACGGGTTCAGCCCTCTTCGGTGATCATTCAATTTAATAGCTTAACCTATGTTGTATTTGGGCAGAGGATCAGCATTTTAAGAGCAAACATTACAGTTCTATTCTCAGGGCGATCGTACAATTTTAATGACTTATCCAATAAGTATTTCGAAAGCAGATCGAGTTTCTAAGAACAAACATACGGGATCAACCCTCTTGGGTGATTATTGAATTTAATAGCTTAACTTAAGATGTATTTGGTCAGACGATCAGCATTTTAAGAGCAAACATGAGAGTTCAATTCTCGGGGAATTCGTACACATTTAATGACTTATCCTATGAACAAGTTGGAAAGCATATCAGATTTCTAAGAGTAATCATACGAGTTCAACCCTCTTGGGGGATACTTGAATATAATAGCTTAACCTATCTTGCATTTGGGCAGACGATGAGCATTTTAAGAGCAAACATGACAGTAAAATTCGCGTGGAATTCGTATATTTTTAAATCACTTATCCTATGAAGTAGTTGGAAAGCATATCAGATATCTAAGAGTAAACATACGGGTTCAACCCTCTTCGGTGATCATTCAATTTAATTGCTTATCAATGTAGTATTTTGGCAGAGGATCAGCATTTTAAGAGTAAACATGACAGTTCAATTCTCGGGGGGATCGTATAAATTTAATGACTTATTCTATGAAGTATTTCGAAAGCAGATCAAGTTTCTAAGAGCAAACATACGGGATCAACCCTTCTTGGGTGATTATTGAGTATAATTGCTTATCCTAAGTAGTATTTTGGCAGAGGATCAGCATTTTAAG
Source organism: Ectobius pallidus (assembly GCA_964059195.1). Classification (NCBI taxonomy): domain Eukaryota; kingdom Metazoa; phylum Arthropoda; class Insecta; order Blattodea; family Ectobiidae; genus Ectobius; species Ectobius pallidus. Next base: position 117,195,430 of record CAXKWD010000002.1, read on the forward strand.
AGCAAACATGACAGTTCAATTCTCCGGGAGATCGTACAATTTTAATGACTTATTCTATAGAATATTTAGAAGCAGAACAGATTTTTAAGTGCAAACATACGGGTTCAACGCTCTTGGGTGATCATTGAATTTAATTGCTTATCCTATGTTTTATTTGGGCAGAGGATCAGCATTTTAAGAGCAAACACGACAGTTCAATTCTCAGGGGGATCGTACAATTTTAATGACTTATCCAATGAAATATCTGGAAGCAGAACAGATTTTTAAGAGCAAACATACGGGTTCAACCCTCTTGGGTGATCATTGAGTTTAATTGCTTATCGGTTTTTGTATTTGGGCAGAGGATCAGCATTTTACGAGAAAAATGGCAGTTCAGATGACATTTCGAAAGCTTATCAGATTTTTAAAAGTAAACATACGGGTTCAACCCTCTTGGGTGATCATTGAATTTAAAAGCTTAACCTATGTTGTATTTGGGCAGTCGATCGGCATTTTAAGAGCAAACATGACAGTTTAATTCTCGGGGAATTAGTACATTTTTAAATGACTTATCTTATGAACAAGTTGGAAAGCAGATAAGCAATTCTCGGGGAAATCGTACAATTTTAATAACTGATCCAATGAAATATCTGGAAGCAGAAAAGATTTTTTAAAGCAAACATACGGGTTTCACCCTCTTGGGTGACCATTGTATTTAATTGCTTATCGTTTGTTGTATTTGGGCAGAGGATCAGCATTTTAAGAGCAAACATGACAGTTCATGAGAATATTATAGGAGAAAAATTCCTCCGACACTGGGAATCGAACCCATGACCTTTGGCTATTCGCGCCAATGCTCTACCAACTGAGCTAAGCCTGGGTCCTGGGTTCAAGTCCCAGTGTCGGAGGAATTTTTCTCCTATAATATTCTCATGTAATGTCCAACAGAGACAATACTCTGTGGTTCATGAAAGCTTATATATCTATCTTGAATGTCAACTGTACAATAACAGTGGGAGCCCGGTCACAAAAATCACTAATTAGTGTGCCTCACAGTACTGCATATGACATAACTTGTCTGTCTGTGAGGTAGACCATTAGGGCAATCAGTCATAGGAGAGAGGTTCCATCCGGCGCTGTGAATTGAACTCCGGCTTAGCTCAGTTGGTAGAGCATTGGCGCGAATAGCCAAAGGTCCTGGGTTCGAGTCCCAGTGTCGGAGGAATTTTTCTCCTCTAATATTCTCATTTAATGTCCAACAGAGACAATAATCTGTGGTTCATGAAAGCTTATATATCTATTATGACCGTTCAGATGACATTTCGAAATGTTATCAGATTTTTAAGAGTAAATATACGGGTTCAGCCCTCTTCGGTGATCATTCAATTTAATAGCTTAACCTATGTTGTATTTGGGCAGAGGATCAGCATTTTAAGAGCAAACATTACAGTTCTATTCTCAGGGCGATCGTACAATTTTAATGACTTATCCAATAAGTATTTCGAAAGCAGATCGAGTTTCTAAGAACAAACATACGGGATCAACCCTCTTGGGTGATTATTGAATTTAATAGCTTAACTTAAGATGTATTTGGGCAGACGATCAGCATTTTAAGAGCAAACATGAGAGTTCAATTCTCGGGGAATTCGTACACATTTAATGACTTATCCTATGAACAAGTTGGAAAGCATATCAGATTTCTAAGAGTAATCATACGAGTTCAACCCTCTTGGGGGATACTTGAATTTAATAGCTTAACCTATCTTGCATTTGGGCAGACGATCAGCATTTTAAGAGCAAACATGACAGTAAAATTCGCGTGGAATTCGTATATTTTTAAATCACTTATCTTATGAAGTAGTTGGAAAGCATATCAGATATCTAAGAGTAAACATACGGGTTCAACCCTCTTCGGTGATCATTCAATTTAATTGCTTATCAATGTAGTATTTTGGCAGAGGATCAGCATTTTAAGAGTAAACATGACAGTTCAATTCTCGGGGGGATCGTATAAATTTAATGACTTATTCTATGAAGTATTTCGAAAGCAGATCAAGTTTCTAAGAGCAAACATAAGGGATCAACCCTTCTTGGGTGATTATTGAGTATAATTGCTTATCCTAAGTAGTATTTTGGCAGAGGATCAGCATTTTAAGAGCAAACATGACAGTTCAATTCTGGGGGGGGGGGGGTCGTAAAAATTTAATGATTTATTCTATGAACTATTTCGAAAGCAGATCAGATTTTTAAGAGTAAACATACGGGTTCAACCCTCTTGGGTGACCATTGAATTTTATAGATTAACCTATGTTGTATTTGAGTAGAAGATCAGCATTTTAAGAGCAAACATGACAGTTCAATTCTCAGGGGGATCGTACAATTTTAATGACTTATGCTATAAAGTATTTGGAAAGCAGATCATATTTCTAAGAACAAAGTTACGAGTTCAACCCTCTTGGGTGATTATTAAATTTAATAGCTTAACCTATGTTGTATTTCGGCAGACGATCAGTATTTTAAGACCAAACATGACAGTTCAATTCGAAGGAGATCGTACAATTTTAATGACTTATCCTATAAAGTATTTGGAAAGCAGATCTTATTTCTAAGAACAAACATACGAGTTCAACTCTCTTGGGTGAGTATTAAATTTAATAGCTTAACCTATGTTGTATTTTTGGGCAGAAGATCAGCATTTTAAGAGCAAACATGACAGTTCAATTCTGGGGGGGGGTCGTAAAAATTTAATGATTTATTCTATGAACTATTTCGAAAGCAGATCAGATTTTTAAGAGTAAACATACGGGTTCAACCCTCTTGGGTGATCATTGAATTTTATAGATTAACCTATGTTGAAATTGAGCAGAAGATCAGCATTTTAAGAGCAAACATGACAGTTAGATTCTTAGGGGGATCGTACAAATTTAATGATTTATTCTATGAACTATTTCGAAAGCAGATAAGATTTTTAAGAGTAAACATACGGGTTCAACCCTCTTGGGTGAACATTGAATTTTATAGATTAACTTATGTTGTATTTGAGCAGAAGGTCAGCATTTTAAGAGCAAACATGACAGTTCAATTCTCAGGGGGATCGTACAATTTTAATGACTTATCCTATAAAGTATTTGGAAAGCAGATCATATTTCTAAGAACAAAGATACGAGTTCAACCCTCTTGGGTGATTATTAAATTTAATAGCTTAACCTATGTAGTATTTCGGCAGAAACATGGCAGTTCAGATGACATTTTGAAAGGTTATCAAATTTATAAAAGTAAACATACGGGTTCAACCCTCTTCGGTGATCTTTCAATTTATTAGTTTAACGTATGTTGTATTTGGGCAGAGGATCAGCATTTTAAGAGCAAACATATCAGTTTAACTCTCGGGGGGATCGAACAATTTTAATGACTTATCCTATGAAGTATTTCGAAAGCAAATAGAGTTTCTAAGAGCAAACATACGAGATCAACCTTCTTGTGTGATTATTGAATTTAATAGCTTAACCTATGTTGTATTTGGGCAGACGATCAGCATTTTGAGAGCAAACATGACAGTTCAATTCTCGGGGAATTCGTACACATTTAATGACTTATCCTATGAACAAGTTGGAAAGCATATCAGATTTCTAAGAGTAAACATACGGGTTCAACCCTGATGTGTGATTATTGAATTTAATAGCTTAACCTATGTTGTATTTGGGCAGACGATCAGCATTTTAAGAGTAAACATGACAGTTCTATTCTCGGGTGGATCGAAAATTTTAATGATTTATCCTATAAAGTATTTGGAAAGCAAATCAGATTATTAAGAGCAAACATACGAGTTCAACCCTCTTGGGTGGTCATTGAATTTAATAGCTTAACCTATGTTGTATTTGGGCAGACGATCAGCATTTTTAGAGCAAACATGACAGTTCAATTCTTTGGTAATTCGTACACATTTAATGACTTATCCTATGAACAAGTTGGAAAGCATATCAGATTTCTAACAGTAAACATACGGGTTCAACCCTCTTGGGTGATTATTGAATTTAATAGCTCATCCTATGTTGTATTTGGGCAGACGATCAGCATTTTAAGAGCAAACATGAGAGTTCAATTCTCGGGGAATTCGCACATTTTTAAATGACTTATCCTATGAAGTAGTTGGAAAGCATATCAGATTTCTAAGAGTAAACATACGGGTCCAGCCTTCTCCGGTGATCATTAAATTTAATAGATTAACCTTTGTTGTATTTGAGCAGAGTATCAGCATTTTAATAGCTCACCCTCTTGGGTGATTATTGAATATAATTGCTTATTCTATGTTGTATTTGGGCAGAGGATCTGCATTATAAGAGCAAACATGAGAGTTCAATTCTCGGGGAAATCGTACACTTTTAATGATTTATCCTATGAAGCATTTGGGACGCAGATCAGATTTTTAAGAGTAAACATACGGGTTCAACCCTCTTGGGGTATCATTGAATTTAATAGATTAACCTATGTTGTATTTGGGCAGAGGAGCAGGATTTTAAGAGCAAACATGACAGTTCAATTCTCGGGGAGTTCGTACACTTTTAATGACTTATCCTATGAAGTACTTGGGACGCAGATCAGATTTTTAAGAGTAAACATACGAGTTGAACCCTCTTGGGTTATCATTGAATTTAATAGATTAACCTATGTTGTATTTGGGCAGAAGAGCAGGATTTTAAGAGCAAACATTACAGTTCAATTCTCCTGGAGATCGTACAATTTTAATGACTTATCCTACAGAATATTTAGAAGCAGAACCAATTTTTAAGAGCATACATACGGGTTCAACCCACTAGGGTGGTCATTGAATTTAATTGCTTATCCTATGTTGTATTTGGGCAGAGGATCAGCATTTTAAGAGCAAACATGACAGTCCAGATGACATTTCGAAAGGCTATCAGATTTTTAAGAGTAAATATACGGATTCAACCCTCTTCGGTGATCATTCAATTTAATAGCTTAACCTATGTTGTTATTGGGCAGAGGATCAGCATTTTATTAGCATACATGACAGTTCAATCCTCAGGGGGATCGTACAATTTTAATTACATATCCTCTAAAGTATTTGGAAAGCAGATCAAATTTCTAAGAGCAAACATACGAGGTCTTGGGTGATCATTGAGTTTAATAACTTAACCTATGTTATATTTGGGCAGACGATCAGCATTTTAAGAGCAAACATGACAGTTCAATTCTCCGGGAGATCGTACAATTTTAATGACTTATTCTATAGAATATTTAGAAGCAGAACAGATTTTTAAGTGCAAACATACGGGTTCAACGCTCTTGGGTGATCATTGAATTTAATTGCTTATCCTATGTTTTATTTGGGCAGAGGATCAGCATTTTAAGAGCAAACACGACAGTTCAATTCTCAGGGGGATCGTACAATTTTAATGACTTATCCAATGAAATATCTGGAAGCAGAACAGATTTTTAAGAGCAAACATACGGGTTCAACCCTCTTGGGTGATCATTGAATTTAATTGCTTATCGGTTTTTGTATTTGGGCAGAGGATCAGCATTTTACGAGAAAAATGGCAGTTCAGATGACATTCCGAAAGCTTATCAGATTTTTAAAAGTAAACATACGGGTTCAACCCTCTTGGGTGATTATTGAATTTAAAAGCTTAACCTATGTTGTATTTGGGCAGTCGATCAGCATTTTAAGAGCAAACATGACAGTTTAATTCTCGGGGAATTAGTACATTTTTAAATGACTTATCTTATGAACAAGTTGGAAAGCAGATAAGATTTTTAAGAGTAAACTTACGGGTTCAACTCTGTTGGGTGATCATTGAATTATTTGCTTATCCTATGTTGTATTCGGGCGGAGGATCTGAATTTTAAGAGCAAACATGACAGTTCAATTCTCAGGTCGATCGTACAATTATAATGACTTATCCTATAAAGTATTTGGAAAGCAGATCAAATTTCTAAGAGCAAACATATGAGTTCAACCCTCTTGGGTAATCATTGAATTTAATAGCTTAACGTATGTTGTATTTGGGCAGACGATCAACATTTTAAGAGCAAACATGACAGTTCAATTCTCGGGTAATTCGTACATTTTTAAATGACTTTTCCTTATAAAGTAGTTGAAAAGCATATCAGATTTCTAAGAGTAAACATACGGGTTCAACCCTCTTCGGTGATCATTCAATTAAATAGCTTAACCTATGTTTTATTTGGGCAGAGGGTCGGTATTTTAAGAGCAAACATGACAGTTGAATTCTCAGGGAGATCGTACAATTTTAACGACTTATCCTATGAAGCATTTGGAAAGGAAATCATATTTTTAAGGGGAAACATATGGGTTCAACCCTCTTGGGTAATCATTGAATTTAATTGCTTATCCTATGTTATATTTTGGCAGAGGATCAGCATTTTAAGAGCAAACATTACAGGTCAATTCTGACGGCGATCGTACAATTTTAATGACTTATCGAATAAGTATTTCGAAAGCAGATCGAGTTTCTAAGAACAAACATACGGGATCAACCCTCTTGGGTGATTATTGAATTTAATAGCTTAACTTAAGTTGTATTTGGGCAGACGATCAGCATTTTAAGAGCAAACATTAGAGTTCAATTCTCGGGGAATTCGTACACATTTAATGACTTATCCTATGAACAAGTTGGAAAGCATTTCAGATTTCTAAGAGTAATCATACGAGTTCAACCCTCTTGGGGGATACTTGAATTTAATAGCTTAACCTATCTTGCATTTGGGCAGACGATCAGCATTTTAAAAGCAAACATGACTGTAAAATTCGCGGGGAATTCGTATATTTTTAAATCACTTATCCTATGAAGTAGTTGGAAAGCATATCAGATTTCTAAGAGTAAACATACGGGTTCAACCCTCTTCGGTGATCATTGAATTTAATTGCTTATCAATGTAGTATTTTGGCAGAGGATCAGCATTTTAAGAGTAAACATGACAGTTCAATTCTCGGGGGGATCGTATAAATTTAATGACTTATTCTATGAAGTATTTCGAAAGCAGATCAAGTTTCTAAGAGCAAACATACGGGATCAACCCTTCTTGGGTGATTATTGAGTATAATTGCTTATCCTATGTAGTATTTTGGCAGAGGATCAGCATTTTAAGAGCAAACATGACAGTTCAATTCTGGGGGGGGGGGGGTCGTAAAAATTTAATGATTTATTCTATGAACTATTTCGAAAGCAGATCAGATTTTTAAGAGTAAACATACGGGTTCAACCCTCTTGGGTGACCATTGAATTTTATAGATTAACCTATGTTGTATTTGAGCAGAAGATCAGCATTTTAAGAGCAAACATGACAGTACAATTCTCAGGGGGATCGTACAATTTTAATGACTTATGCTATAAAGTATTTGGAAAGCAGATCATATTTCTAAGAACAAAGTTACGAGTTCAACCCTCTTGGGTGATTATTAAATTTAATAGCTTAACCTATGTTGTATTTCGGCAGACGATCAGTATTTTAAGACCAAACATGACAGTTCAATTCGAAGGAGATCGTACAATTTTAATGACTTATCCTATAAAGTATTTGGAAAGCAGATCTTATTTCTAAGAACAAACATACGAGTTCAACTCTCTTGGGTGAGTATTAAAGTTAATAGCTTAACCTATGTTGTATTTTTGGGCAGAAGATCAGCATTTTAAGAGCAAACATGACAGTTCAATTCTGGGGGGGGGGTCGTAAAAATTTAATGATTTATTCTATGAACTATTTCGAAAGCAGATCAGATTTTTAAGAGTAAACATACGGGTTCAACCCTCTTGGGTGATCATTGAATTTTATAGATTAACCTATGTTGAAATTGAGCAGAAGATCAGCATTTTAAGAGCAAACATGACAGTTAGATTCTTAGGGGGATCGTACAAATTTAATGATTTATTCTATGAACTATTTCGAAAGCAGATAAGATTTTTAAGAGTAAACATATGGGATCAACCCTCTTGGGTGATCATTGAATTTTATAGATTAACTTATGTTGTATTTGAGCAGAAGGTCAGCATTTTAAGAGCAAACATGACAGTTCAATTCTCAGGGGGATCGTACAATTTTAATGACTTATCCTATAAAGTATTTGGAAAGCAGATCATATTTCTAAGAACAAAGATACGAGTTCAACCCTCTTGGGTGATTATTAAATTTAATAGCTTAACCTATGTAGTATTTCGGCAGAAACATGGCAGTTCAGATGACATTTCGAAAGGTTATCAAATTTATAAAAGAAAACATACGGGTTCAACCCTCTTCGGTGATCTTTCAATTTATTAGTTTAACGTATGTTGTATTTGGGCAGAGGATCAGCATTTTAAGAGCAAACATATCAGTTTAACTCTCGGGGGGATCGAACAATTTTAATGACTTATCCTATGAAGTATTTCGAAAGCAAATAGAGTTTCTAAGAGCAAACATACGAGATCAACCTTCTTGTGTGATTATTGAATTTAATAGCTTAACCTATGTTGTATTTGGGCAGACGATCAGCATTTTGAGAGCAAACATAACAGTTCAATTCTCGGGGAATTCGTACACATTTAATGACTTATCCTATGAACAAGTTGGAAAGCATATCAGATTTCTAAGAGTAAACATACGGGTTCAACCCTGATGTGTGATTATTGAATTTAATAGCTTAACCTATGTTGTATTTGGGCAGACGATCAGCATTTTAAGAGTAAACATGACAGTTCTATTCTCGGGAGGATCGTACATTTTAATGATTTATCCTATAAAGTATTTGGAAAGCAAATCAGATTATTAAGAGCAAACATACGAGTTCAACCCTCTTGGGTGGTCATTGAATTTAATAGCTTAACCTATGTTGTATTTAGGCAGACGATCAGCATTTTTAGAGCAAACATGACAGTTCAATTCTTTGGTAATTCGTACACATTTAATGACTTATCCTATGAACAAGTTGGAAAGCATATCAGATTTCTAACAGTAAACATACGGGTTCAACCCTCTTGGGTGATTATTGAATTTAATAGCTCATCCTATGTTGTATTTGGGCAGACGATCAGCATTTTAAGAGCAAACATGAGAGTTCAATTCTCGGGGAATTCGCACATTTTTAAATGACTTATCCTATGAAGTAGTTGGAAAGCATATCAGATTTCTAAGAGTAAACATACGGGTCCAGCCTTCTTCGGTGATCATTGAATTTAATAGATTAACCTTTGTTGTATTTGAGCAGAGTATCAGCATTTTAATAGCTCACCCTCTTGGGTGATTATTGAATATAATTGCTTATTCTATGTTGTATTTGGGCAGAGGATCTGCATTATAAGAGCAAACATGAGAGTTCAATTCTCGGGGAATTCGTACACATTTAATGACTTATCCTATGAAGTAGTTGGAACGCAGATCAGATTTTTAAGAGTAAACATACGAGTTGAACCCTCTTGGGTTATCATTGAATTTAATAGATTAACCTATGTTGTATTTGGGCAGAAGAGCAGGATTTTAAGAGGAAACATTACAGTTCAATTCTCCTGGAGATCGTACAATTTTAATGACTTATCCTACAGAATATTTAGAAGCAGAACCAATTTTTAAGAGCATACATACGGGTTCAACCCACTAGGGTGGTCATTGAATTTAATTGCTTATCCTATGTTGTATTTGGGCAGAGGATCAGCATTTTAAGAGCAAACATGACAGTCCAGATGACATTTCGAAAGGCTATCAGATTTTTAAGAGTAAATATACGGATTCAACCCTCTTCGGTGATCATTCAATTTAATAGCTTAACCTATGTTGTTATTGGGCAGAGGATCAGCATTTTATTAGCATACATGACAGTTCAATCCTCAGGGGGATCGTACAATTTTAATTACATATCCTATAAAGTATTTGGAAAGCAGATCAAATTTCTAAGAGCAAACATACGAGGTCAACCCTCTTGGGTGATCATTGAGTTTAATAACTTAACCTATGTTATATTTGGGCAGACGATCAGCAGTTTAAGAGCAAACATGACAGTTCAATTCTCCGGGAGATCGTACAATTTTAATGACTTATTCTATAGAATATTTAGAAGCAGAACAGATTTTTAAGTGCAAACATACGGGTTCAACGCTCTTGGGTGATCATTGAATTTAATTGCTTATCCTATGTTTTATTTGGGCAGACGATCAGCATTTTAAGAGCAAACACGACAGTTCAATTCTCAGGGGGATCGTACAATTTTAATGACTTATCCAATGAAATATCTGGAAGCAGAACAGATTTTTAAGAGCAAACATACGGGTTCAACCCTCTTGGGTGATCATTGAATTTAATTGCTTATCGGTTTTTGTATTTGGGCAGAGGATCAGCATTTTACGAGAAAAATGGCAGTTCAGATGACATTTCGAAAGCTTATCAGATTTTTAAAAGTAAACATACGGGTTCAACCCTCTTGGGTGATCATTGAATTTAAAAGCTTAACCTATGTTGTATTTGGGCAGTCGATCAGCATTTTAAGAGCAAACATGACAGTTTAATTCTCGGGGAATTAATACATTTTTAAATGACTTATCTTATGAACAAGTTGGAAAGCAGATAAGATTTTTAAGAGTAAACTTACGGGTTCAACTCTGTTGGGTGATCATTGAATTATTTGCTTATCCTATGTTGTATTCGGGCGGAGGATCTGAATTTTAAGAGCAAACATGACAGTTCAATTCTCAGGTCGATCGTACAATTTTAATGACTTATCCTATAAAGTATTTGGAAAGCAGATCAAATTTCTAAGAGCAAACATACGAGTTCAACCCTCTTGGGTAATCATTGAATTTAATAGCTTAACGTATGTTGTATTTGGGCAGACGATCAACATTTTAAGAGCAAACATGACAGTTCAATTCTCGGGTAATTCGTACATTTTTAAATGACTTTTCCTTATAAAGTAGTTGAAAAGCATATCAGATTTCTAAGAGTAAACATACGGGTTCAACCCTCTTCGGTGATCATTCAATTAAATAGCTTAACCTATGTTTTATTTGGGCAGAGGGTCGGTATTTTAAGAGCAAACATGACAGTTGAATTCTCAGGGAGATCGTACAATTTTAACGACTTATCCTATGAAGCATTTGGAAAGGAAATCATATTTTTAAGGGGAAACATATGGGTTCAACCCTCTTGGGTAATCATTGAATTTAATTGCTTATCCTATGTTATATTTTGGCAGAGGATCAGCATTTTAAGAGCAAACATTACAGGTCAATTCTGACGGCGATCGTACAATTTTAATGACTTATCGAATAAGTATTTCGAAAGCAGATCGAGTTTCTAAGAACAAACATACGGGATCAACCCTCTTGGGTGATTATTGAATTTAATAGCTTAACTTAAGTTGTATTTGGGCAGACGATCAGCATTTTAAGAGCAAACATTAGAGTTCAATTCTCGGGGAATTCGTACACATTTAATGACTTATCCTATGAACAAGTTGGAAAGCATTTCAGATTTCTAAGAGTAATCATACGAGTTCAACCCTCTTGGGGGATACTTGAATTTAATAGCTTAACCTATCTTGCATTTGGGCAGACGATCAGCATTTTAAAAGCAAACATGACTGTAAAATTCGCGGGGAATTCGTATATTTTTAAATCACTTATCCTATGAAGTAGTTGGAAAGCATATCAGATTTCTAAGAGTAAACATACGGGTTCAACCCTCTTCGGTGATCATTGAATTTAATTGCTTATCAATGTAGTATTTTGGCAGAGGATCAGCATTTTAAGAGTAAACATGACAGTTCAATTCTCGGGGGGATCGTATAAATTTAATGACTTATTCTATGAAGTATTTCGAAAGCAGATCAAGTTTCTAAGAGCAAACATACGGGATCAACCCTTCTTGGGTGATTATTGAGTATAATTGCTTATCCTATGTAGTATTTTGGCAGAGGATCAGCATTTTAAGAGCAAACATGACAGTTCAATTCTGGGGGGGGGGGGGTCGTAAAAATTTAATGATTTATTCTATGAACTATTTCGAAAGCAGATCAGATTTTTAAGAGTAAACATACGGGTTCAACCCTCTTGGGTGACCATTGAATTTTATAGATTAACCTATGTTGTATTTGAGCAGAAGATCAGCATTTTAAGAGCAAACATGACAGTACAATTCTCAGGGGGATCGTACAATTTTAATGACTTATGCTATAAAGTATTTGGAAAGCAGATCATATTTCTAAGAACAAAGTTACGAGTTCAACCCTCTTGGGTGATTATTAAATTTAATAGCTTAACCTATGTTGTATTTCGGCAGACGATCAGTATTTTAAGACCAAACATGACAGTTCAATTCGAAGGAGATCGTACAATTTTAATGACTTATCCTATAAAGTATTTGGAAAGCAGATCTTATTTCTAAGAACAAACATACGAGTTCAACTCTCTTGGGTGAGTATTAAAGTTAATAGCTTAACCTATGTTGTATTTTTGGGCAGAAGATCAGCATTTTAAGAGCAAACATGACAGTTCAATTCTGGGGGGGGGTCGTAAAAATTTAATGATTTATTCTATGAACTATTTCGAAAGCAGATCAGATTTTTAAGAGTAAACATACGGGTTCAACCCTCTTGGGTGATCATTGAATTTTATAGATTAACCTATGTTGAAATTGAGCAGAAGATCAGCATTTTAAGAGCAAACATGACAGTTAGATTCTTAGGGGGATCGTACAAATTTAATGATTTATTCTATGAACTATTTCGAAAGCAGATAAGATTTTTAAGAGTAAACATATGGGATCAACCCTCTTGGGTGATCATTGAATTTTATAGATTAACTTATGTTGTATTTGAGCAGAAGGTCAGCATTTTAAGAGCAAACATGACAGTTCAATTCTCAGGGGGATCGTACAATTTTAATGACTTATCCTATAAAGTATTTGGAAAGCAGATCATATTTCTAAGAACAAAGATACGAGTTCAACCCTCTTGGGTGATTATTAAATTTAATAGCTTAACCTATGTAGTATTTCGGCAGAAACATGGCAGTTCAGATGACATTTCGAAAGGTTATCAAATTTATAAAAGAAAACATACGGGTTCAACCCTCTTCGGTGATCTTTCAATTTATTAGTTTAACGTATGTTGTATTTGGGCAGAGGATCAGCATTTTAAGAGCAAACATATCAGTTTAACTCTCGGGGGGATCGAACAATTTTAATGACTTATCCTATGAAGTATTTCGAAAGCAAATAGAGTTTCTAAGAGCAAACATACGAGATCAACCTTCTTGTGTGATTATTGAATTTAATAGCTTAACCTATGTTGTATTTGGGCAGACGATCAGCATTTTGAGAGCAAACATAACAGTTCAATTCTCGGGGAATTCGTACACATTTAATGACTTATCCTATGAACAAGTTGGAAAGCATATCAGATTTCTAAGAGTAAACATACGGGTTCAACCCTGATGTGTGATTATTGAATTTAATAGCTTAACCTATGTTGTATTTGGGCAGACGATCAGCATTTTAAGAGTAAACATGACAGTTCTATTCTCGGGAGGATCGTACATTTTAATGATTTATCCTATAAAGTATTTGGAAAGCAAATCAGATTATTAAGAGCAAACATACGAGTTCAACCCTCTTGGGTGGTCATTGAATTTAATAGCTTAACCTATGTTGTATTTAGGCAGACGATCAGCATTTTTAGAGCAAACATGACAGTTCAATTCTTTGGTAATTCGTACACATTTAATGACTTATCCTATGAACAAGTTGGAAAGCATATCAGATTTCTAACAGTAAACATACGGGTTCAACCCTCTTGGGTGATTATTGAATTTAATAGCTCATCCTATGTTGTATTTGGGCAGACGATCAGCATTTTAAGAGCAAACATGAGAGTTCAATTCTCGGGGAATTCGCACATTTTTAAATGACTTATCCTATGAAGTAGTTGGAAAGCATATCAGATTTCTAAGAGTAAACATACGGGTCCAGCCTTCTTCGGTGATCATTGAATTTAATAGATTAACCTTTGTTGTATTTGAGCAGAGTATCAGCATTTTAATAGCTCACCCTCTTGGGTGATTATTGAATATAATTGCTTATTCTATGTTGTATTTGGGCAGAGGATCTGCATTATAAGAGCAAACATGAGAGTTCAATTCTCGGGGAATTCGTACACATTTAATGACTTATCCTATGAAGTAGTTGGAACGCAGATCAGATTTTTAAGAGTAAACATACGAGTTGAACCCTCTTGGGTTATCATTGAATTTAATAGATTAACCTATGTTGTATTTGGGCAGAAGAGCAGGATTTTAAGAGGAAACATTACAGTTCAATTCTCCTGGAGATCGTACAATTTTAATGACTTATCCTACAGAATATTTAGAAGCAGAACCAATTTTTAAGAGCATACATACGGGTTCAACCCACTAGGGTGGTCATTGAATTTAATTGCTTATCCTATGTTGTATTTGGGCAGAGGATCAGCATTTTAAGAGCAAACATGACAGTCCAGATGACATTTCGAAAGGCTATCAGATTTTTAAGAGTAAATATACGGATTCAACCCTCTTCGGTGATCATTCAATTTAATAGCTTAACCTATGTTGTTATTGGGCAGAGGATCAGCATTTTATTAGCATACATGACAGTTCAATCCTCAGGGGGATCGTACAATTTTAATTACATATCCTATAAAGTATTTGGAAAGCAGATCAAATTTCTAAGAGCAAACATACGAGGTCAACCCTCTTGGGTGATCATTGAGTTTAATAACTTAACCTATGTTATATTTGGGCAGACGATCAGCAGTTTAAGAGCAAACATGACAGTTCAATTCTCCGGGAGATCGTACAATTTTAATGACTTATTCTATAGAATATTTAGAAGCAGAACAGATTTTTAAGTGCAAACATACGGGTTCAACGCTCTTGGGTGATCATTGAATTTAATTGCTTATCCTATGTTTTATTTGGGCAGACGATCAGCATTTTAAGAGCAAACACGACAGTTCAATTCTCAGGGGGATCGTACAATTTTAATGACTTATCCAATGAAATATCTGGAAGCAGAACAGATTTTTAAGAGCAAACATACGGGTTCAACCCTCTTGGGTGATCATTGAATTTAATTGCTTATCGGTTTTTGTATTTGGGCAGAGGATCAGCATTTTACGAGAAAAATGGCAGTTCAGATGACATTTCGAAAGCTTATCAGATTTTTAAAAGTAAACATACGGGTTCAACCCTCTTGGGTGATCATTGAATTTAAAAGCTTAACCTATGTTGTATTTGGGCAGTCGATCAGCATTTTAAGAGCAAACATGACAGTTTAATTCTCGGGGAATTAGTACATTTTTAAATGACTTATCTTATGAACAAGTTGGAAAGCAGATAAGATTTTTAAGAGTAAACTTACGGGTTCAACTCTGTTGGGTGATCATTGAATTATTTGCTTATCCTATGTTGTATTCGGGCGGAGGATCTGAATTTTAAGAGCAAACATGACAGTTCAATTCTCAGGTCGATCGTACAATTTTAATGACTTATCCTATAAAGTATTTGGAAAGCAGATCAAATTTCTAAGAGCAAACATACGAGTTCAACCCTCTTGGGTAATCATTGAATTTAATAGCTTAACGTATGTTGTATTTGGGCAGACGATCAACATTTTAAGAGCAAACATGACAGTTCAATTCTCGGGTAATTCGTACATTTTTAAATGACTTTTCCTTATAAAGTAGTTGAAAAGCATATCAGATTTCTAAGAGTAAACATACGGGTTCAACCCTCTTCGGTGATCATTCAATTAAATAGCTTAACCTATGTTTTATTTGGGCAGAGGGTCGGTATTTTAAGAGCAAACATGACAGTTGAATTCTCAGGGAGATCGTACAATTTTAACGACTTATCCTATGAAGCATTTGGAAAGGAAATCATATTTTTAAGGTGAAACATATGGGTTCAACCCTCTTGGGTAATCATTGAATTTAATTGCTTATCCTATGTTATATTTTGGCAGAGGATCAGCATTTGAAGAGCAAACATTACAGTTCAATTCTGAGGGCGATCGTACAATTTTAATGACTTATCCAATAAGTATTTCGAAAGCAGATCGAGTTTCTAAGAACAAACATACGGGATCAACCCTCTTGGGTGATTATTGAATTTAATAGCTTAACTTAAGTTGTATTTGGGCAGACGATCAGCATTTTAAGAGCAAAAATGACAGTTCAATTCTCAGGGGGATCGTACAATTTTAATGACTTATCCTATAAAGTATTTGTAAAGCAGATCATATTTCTAAGAGCAAACATACGGGTTCAACCCTCTTGGGTGATCATTGAATTTAATTGCTTATCAATGTAGTATTTTGGCAGAGGATCAGCATTTTAAGAGTAAACATGACAGTTCAATTCTCGGGGGGATCGTGTAAATTTAATGACTTATTCTATGAAGTATTTCGAAAGCAGATCAAGTTTCTAAGAGCAAACATACGGGATCAACCCCCTTAGGTGATTATTGAATATAATTGCTTATTCTATGTTGTTTTTGGGCAGACGATCTGCATTATAAGAACAAACATGACACTTCAATTCTCGGGGAAATCGTACACTTTTAATGATTTATCCTATGAAGAATTTGGAACGCAGATCAGATTTTTAAGAGTAAACTTACGGGTTCAACTCTGTTGGGTGATCATTGAATTTAATTATTATCCTATGTTGTATTCGGGCAGAGGATCTGAATTTTAAGAGCAAACATGACAGTTCAATTCTCGGGGGGATCGTAGAAATTTAATGACTTATTCTATGAAGTATTTCGAAAGCAGATCGGATTTTAAGAGTAAACATACGGCTTGAACCCGCTTGGGTGATAATTGAATTTTATAGATTAAGCTATGTTGTATTTGGGCAGAGGAGCAGCATTTTAAGAGCAAAAATGACAGTTCAATTCTCAGGGGGATCGTACAATTTTAATGACTTATCCTATAAAGTATTTGTAAAGCAGATCATATTTCTAAGAGCAAACATACGGGTTCAACCCTCTTGGGTGATCATTGAATTTAATGGCTTATCTTATGTTGTTTTTGGGCTGAGGATCTGCATTATAAGAGCAAACATGGCAGTTCAATTCTCGGGGAAATCATACAATTTTAATGACTTATCCAATGAAATATCTGGAAGGAGAACAGATTTTAAGAGTAAACATACCGGTTTAACCCTCTTGGGTGATCATTGAAATTAATTGCTTATCTTATGTTGTATTTGGGCTGAGGATCTGCATTATAAGAGCAAACATGACAGTTCATGAGAATATTATAGGAGAAAAATTCCTCCGACACTGGGAATGGAACCCATGACCTTTGGCTATTCGCGCCAATGCTCTACCAACTGAGCTAAGCCTGGGTCCTGGGTTCAAGTCCCAGTGTCGGAGGAATTTTTCTCCTATAATATTCTCATGTAATGTCCAACAGAGACAATACTCTGTGGTTCATGAAAGCTTATATATCTATCTTGAATGTCAACTGTACAATAACAGTGGGAGCCCGGTCACAAAAATCACTAATTAGTGTGCCTCACAGTACTGCATATGACATAACTTGTCTGTCTGTGAGGTAGACCATTAGGGCAATCAGTCATAGGAGAGAGGTTCCATCCGGCGCTGTGAATTGAACTCCGGCTTAGCTCAGTTGGTAGAGCATTGGCGCGAATAGCCAAAGGTCCTGGGTTCGAGTCCCAGTGTCGGAGTAATTTTTCTCCTCTAATATTCTCATTTAATGTCCAACAGAGACAATAATCTGTGGTTCATGAAAGCTTATATATCTATTATGACCGTTCAGATGACATTTCGAAATGTTATCAGATTTTTAAGAGTAAATATACGGGTTCAGCCCTCTTCGGTGATCATTCAATTTAATAGCTTAACCTATGTTGTATTTGGGCAGAGGATCAGCATTTTAAGAGCAAACATTACAGTTCTATTCTCAGGGCGATCGTACAATTTTAATGACTTATCCAATAAGTATTTCGAAAGCAGATCGAGTTTCTAAGAACAAACATACGGGATCAACCCTCTTGGGTGATTATTGAATTTAATAGCTTAACTTAAGATGTATTTGGTCAGACGATCAGCATTTTAAGAGCAAACATGAGAGTTCAATTCTCGGGGAATTCGTACACATTTAATGACTTATCCTATGAACAAGTTGGAAAGCATATCAGATTTCTAAGAGTAATCATACGAGTTCAACCCTCTTGGGGGATACTTGAATATAATAGCTTAACCTATCTTGCATTTGGGCAGACGATGAGCATTTTAAGAGCAAACATGACAGTAAAATTCGCGTGGAATTCGTATATTTTTAAATCACTTATCCTATGAAGTAGTTGGAAAGCATATCAGATATCTAAGAGTAAACATACGGGTTCAACCCTCTTCGGTGATCATTCAATTTAATTGCTTATCAATGTAGTATTTTGGCAGAGGATCAGCATTTTAAGAGTAAACATGACAGTTCAATTCTCGGGGGGATCGTATAAATTTAATGACTTATTCTATGAAGTATTTCGAAAGCAGATCAAGTTTCTAAGAGCGAACATACGGGATCAACCCTTCTTGGGTGATTATTGAGTATAATTGCTTATCCTAAGTAGTATTTTGGCAGAGGATCAGCATTTTAAGAGCAAACATGACAGTTCAATTCTCCGGGAGATCGTACAATTTTAATGACTTATTCTATAGAATATTTAGAAGCAGAACAGATTTTTAAGTGCAAACATACGGGTTCAACGCTCTTGGGTGATCATTGAATTTAATTGCTTATCCTATGTTTTATTTGGGCAGAGGATCAGCATTTTAAGAGCAAACACGACAGTTCAATTCTCAGGGGGATCGTACAATTTTAATGACTTATCCAATGAAATATCTGGAAGCAGAACAGATTTTTAAGAGCAAACATACGGGTTCAACCCTCTTGGGTGATCATTGAGTTTAATTGCTTATCGGTTTTTGTATTTGGGCAGAGGATCAGCATTTTACGAGAAAAATGGCAGTTCAGATGACATTTCGAAAGCTTATCAGATTTTTAAAAGTAAACATACGGGTTCAACCCTCTTGGGTGATCATTGAATTTAAAAGCTTAACCTATGTTGTATTTGGGCAGTCGATCGGCATTTTAAGAGCAAACATGACAGTTTAATTCTCGGGGAATTAGTACATTTTTAAATGACTTATCTTATGAACAAGTTGGAAAGCAGATAAGCAATTCTCGGGGAAATCGTACAATTTTAATAACTGATCCAATGAAATATCTGGAAGCAGAAAAGATTTTTTAAAGCAAACATACGGGTTTCACCCTCTTGGGTGACCATTGTATTTAATTGCTTATCGTTTGTTGTATTTGGGCAGAGGATCAGCATTTTAAGAGCAAACATGACAGTTCATGAGAATATTATAGGAGAAAAATTCCTCCGACACTGGGAATCGAACCCATGACCTTTGGCTATTCGCGCCAATGCTCTACCAACTGAGCTAAGCCTGGGTCCTGGGTTCAAGTCCCAGTGTCGGAGGAATTTTTCTCCTATAATATTCTCATGTAATGTCCAACAGAGACAATACTCTGTGGTTCATGAAAGCTTATATATCTATCTTGAATGTCAACTGTACAATAACAGTGGGAGCCCGGTCACAAAAATCACTAATTAGTGTGCCTCACAGTACTGCATATGACATAACTTGTCTGTCTGTGAGGTAGACCATTAGGGCAATCAGTCATAGGAGAGAGGTTCCATCCGGCGCTGTGAATTGAACTCCGGCTTAGCTCAGTTGGTAGAGCATTGGCGCGAATAGCCAAAGGTCCTGGGTTCGAGTCCCAGTGTCGGAGGAATTTTTCTCCTCTAATATTCTCATTTAATGTCCAACAGAGACAATAATCTGTGGTTCATGAAAGCTTATATATCTATTATGACCGTTCAGATGACATTTCGAAATGTTATCAGATTTTTAAGAGTAAATATACGGGTTCAGCCCTCTTCGGTGATCATTCAATTTAATAGCTTAACCTATGTTGTATTTGGGCAGAGGATCAGCATTTTAAGAGCAAACATTACAGTTCTATTCTCAGGGCGATCGTACAATTTTAATGACTTATCCAATAAGTATTTCGAAAGCAGATCGAGTTTCTAAGAACAAACATACGGGATCAACCCTCTTGGGTGATTATTGAATTTAATAGCTTAACTTAAGATGTATTTGGGCAGACGATCAGCATTTTAAGAGCAAACATGAGAGTTCAATTCTCGGGGAATTCGTACACATTTAATGACTTATCCTATGAACAAGTTGGAAAGCATATCAGATTTCTAAGAGTAATCATACGAGTTCAACCCTCTTGGGGGATACTTGAATTTAATAGCTTAACCTATCTTGCATTTGGGCAGACGATCAGCATTTTAAGAGCAAACATGACAGTAAAATTCGCGTGGAATTCGTATATTTTTAAATCACTTATCTTATGAAGTAGTTGGAAAGCATATCAGATATCTAAGAGTAAACATACGGGTTCAACCCTCTTCGGTGATCATTCAATTTGATTGCTTATCAATGTAGTATTTTGGCAGAGGATCAGCATTTTAAGAGTAAACATGACAGTTCAATTCTCGGGGGGATCGTATAAATTTAATGACTTATTCTATGAAGTATTTCGAAAGCAGATCAAGTTTCTAAGAGCAAACATAAGGGATCAACCCTTCTTGGGTGATTATTGAGTATAATTGCTTATCCTAAGTAGTATTTTGGCAGAGGATCAGCATTTTAAGAGCAAACATGACAGTTCAATTCTGGGGGGGGGGGGGTCGTAAAAATTTAATGATTTATTCTATGAACTATTTCGAAAGCAGATCAGATTTTTAAGAGTAAACATACGGGTTCAACCCTCTTGGGTGACCATTGAATTTTATAGATTAACCTATGTTGTATTTGAGTAGAAGATCAGCATTTTAAGAGCAAACATGACAGTTCAATTCTCAGGGGGATCGTACAATTTTAATGACTTATGCTATAAAGTATTTGGAAAGCAGATCATATTTCTAAGAACAAAGTTACGAGTTCAACCCTCTTGGGTGATTATTAAATTTAATAGCTTAACCTATGTTGTATTTCGGCAGACGATCAGTATTTTAAGACCAAACATGACAGTTCAATTCGAAGGAGATCGTACAATTTTAATGACTTATCCTATAAAGTATTTGGAAAGCAGATCTTATTTCTAAGAACAAACATACGAGTTCAACTCTCTTGGGTGAGTATTAAATTTAATAGCTTAACCTATGTTGTATTTTTGGGCAGAAGATCAGCATTTTAAGAGCAAACATGACAGTTCAATTCTGGGGGGGGGGTCGTAAAAATTTAATGATTTATTCTATGAACTATTTCGAAAGCAGATCAGATTTTTAAGAGTAAACATACGGGTTCAACCCTCTTGGGTGATCATTGAATTTTATAGATTAACCTATGTTGAAATTGAGCAGAAGATCAGCATTTTAAGAGCAAACATGACAGTTAGATTCTTAGGGGGATCGTACAAATTTAATGATTTATTCTATGAACTATTTCGAAAGCAGATAAGATTTTTAAGAGTAAACATACGGGTTCAACCCTCTTGGGTGAACATTGAATTTTATAGATTAACTTATGTTGTATTTGAGCAGAAGGTCAGCATTTTAAGAGCAAACATGACAGTTCAATTCTCAGGGGGATCGTACAATTTTAATGACTTATCCTATAAAGTATTTGGAAAGCAGATCATATTTCTAAGAACAAAGATACGAGTTCAACCCTCTTGGGTGATTATTAAATTTAATAGCTTAACCTATGTAGTATTTCGGCAGAAACATGGCAGTTCAGATGACATTTTGAAAGGTTATCAAATTTATAAAAGTAAACATACGGGTTCAACCCTCTTCGGTGATCTTTCAATTTATTAGTTTAACGTATGTTGTATTTGGGCAGAGGATCAGCATTTTAAGAGCAAACATATCAGTTTAACTCTCGGGGGGATCGAACAATTTTAATGACTTATCCTATGAAGTATTTCGAAAGCAAATAGAGTTTCTAAGAGCAAACATACGAGATCAACCTTCTTGTGTGATTATTGAATTTAATAGCTTAACCTATGTTGTATTTGGGCAGACGATCAGCATTTTGAGAGCAAACATGACAGTTCAATTCTCGGGGAATTCGTACACATTTAATGACTTATCCTATGAACAAGTTGGAAAGCATATCAGATTTCTAAGAGTAAACATACGGGTTCAACCCTGATGTGTGATTATTGAATTTAATAGCTTAACCTATGTTGTATTTGGGCAGACGATCAGCATTTTAAGAGTAAACATGACAGTTCTATTCTCGGGTGGATCGAAAATTTTAATGATTTATCCTATAAAGTATTTGGAAAGCAAATCAGATTATTAAGAGCAAACATACGAGTTCAACCCTCTTGGGTGGTCATTGAATTTAATAGCTTAACCTATGTTGTATTTGGGCAGACGATCAGCATTTTTAGAGCAAACATGACAGTTCAATTCTTTGGTAATTCGTACACATTTAATGACTTATCCTATGAACAAGTTGGAAAGCATATCAGATTTCTAACAGTAAACATACGGGTTCAACCCTCTTGGGTGATTATTGAATTTAATAGCTCATCCTATGTTGTATTTGGGCAGACGATCAGCATTTTAAGAGCAAACATGAGAGTTCAATTCTCGGGGAATTCGCACATTTTTAAATGACTTATCCTATGAAGTAGTTGGAAAGCATATCAGATTTCTAAGAGTAAACATACGGGTCCAGCCTTCTCCGGTGATCATTAAATTTAATAGATTAACCTTTGTTGTATTTGAGCAGAGTATCAGCATTTTAATAGCTCACCCTCTTGGGTGATTATTGAATATAATTGCTTATTCTATGTTGTATTTGGGCAGAGGATCTGCATTATAAGAGCAAACATGAGAGTTCAATTCTCGGGGAAATCGTACACTTTTAATGATTTATCCTATGAAGCATTTGGGACGCAGATCAGATTTTTAAGAGTAAACATACGGGTTCAACCCTCTTGGGGTATCATTGAATTTAATAGATTAACCTATGTTGTATTTGGGCAGAGGAGCAGGATTTTAAGAGCAAACATGACAGTTCAATTCTCGGGGAGTTCGTACACTTTTAATGACTTATCCTATGAAGTACTTGGGACGCAGATCAGATTTTTAAGAGTAAACATACGAGTTGAACCCTCTTGGGTTATCATTGAATTTAATAGATTAACCTATGTTGTATTTGGGCAGAAGAGCAGGATTTTAAGAGCAAACATTACAGTTCAATTCTCCTGGAGATCGTACAATTTTAATGACTTATCCTACAGAATATTTAGAAGCAGAACCAATTTTTAAGAGCATACATACGGGTTCAACCCACTAGGGTGGTCATTGAATTTAATTGCTTATCCTATGTTGTATTTGGGCAGAGGATCAGCATTTTAAGAGCAAACATGACAGTCCAGATGACATTTCGAAAGGCTATCAGATTTTTAAGAGTAAATATACGGATTCAACCCTCTTCGGTGATCATTCAATTTAATAGCTTAACCTATGTTGTTATTGGGCAGAGGATCAGCATTTTATTAGCATACATGACAGTTCAATCCTCAGGGGGATCGTACAATTTTAATTACATATCCTCTAAAGTATTTGGAAAGCAGATCAAATTTCTAAGAGCAAACATACGAGGTCTTGGGTGATCATTGAGTTTAATAACTTAACCTATGTTATATTTGGGCAGACGATCAGCATTTTAAGAGCAAACATGACAGTTCAATTCTCCGGGAGATCGTACAATTTTAATGACTTATTCCATAGAATATTTAGAAGCAGAACAGATTTTTAAGTGCAAACATACGGGTTCAACGCTCTTGGGTGATCATTGAATTTAATTGCTTATCCTATGTTTTATTTGGGCAGAGGATCAGCATTTTAAGAGCAAACACGACAGTTCAATTCTCAGGGGGATCGTACAATTTTAATGACTTATCCAATGAAATATCTGGAAGCAGAACAGATTTTTAAGAGCAAACATACGGGTTCAACCCTCTTGGGTGATCATTGAATTTAATTGCTTATCGGTTTTTGTATTTGGGCAGAGGATCAGCATTTTACGAGAAAAATGGCAGTTCAGATGACATTCCGAAAGCTTATCAGATTTTTAAAAGTAAACATACGGGTTCAACCCTCTTGGGTGATTATTGAATTTAAAAGCTTAACCTATGTTGTATTTGGGCAGTCGATCAGCATTTTAAGAGCAAACATGACAGTTTAATTCTCGGGGAATTAGTACATTTTTAAATGACTTATCTTATGAACAAGTTGGAAAGCAGATAAGATTTTTAAGAGTAAACTTACGGGTTCAACTCTGTTGGGTGATCATTGAATTATTTGCTTATCCTATGTTGTATTCGGGCGGAGGATCTGAATTTTAAGAGCAAACATGACAGTTCAATTCTCAGGTCGATCGTACAATTATAATGACTTATCCTATAAAGTATTTGGAAAGCAGATCAAATTTCTAAGAGCAAACATATGAGTTCAACCCTCTTGGGTAATCCTTGAATTTAATAGCTTAACGTATGTTGTATTTGGGCAGACGATCAACATTTTAAGAGCAAACATGACAGTTCAATTCTCGGGTAATTCGTACATTTTTAAATGACTTTTCCTTATAAAGTAGTTGAAAAGCATATCAGATTTCTAAGAGTAAACATACGGGTTCAACCCTCTTCGGTGATCATTCAATTAAATAGCTTAACCTATGTTTTATTTGGGCAGAGGGTCGGTATTTTAAGAGCAAACATGACAGTTGAATTCTCAGGGAGATCGTACAATTTTAACGACTTATCCTATGAAGCATTTGGAAAGGAAATCATATTTTTAAGGGGAAACATATGGGTTCAACCCTCTTGGGTAATCATTGAATTTAATTGCTTATCCTATGTTATATTTTGGCAGAGGATCAGCATTTTAAGAGCAAACATTACAGGTCAATTCTGACGGCGATCGTACAATTTTAATGACTTATCGAATAAGTATTTCGAAAGCAGATCGAGTTTCTAAGAACAAACATACGGGATCAACCCTCTTGGGTGATTATTGAATTTAATAGCTTAACTTAAGTTGTATTTGGGCAGACGATCAGCATTTTAAGAGCAAACATTAGAGTTCAATTCTCGGGGAATTCGTACACATTTAATGACTTATCCTATGAACAAGTTGGAAAGCATTTCAGATTTCTAAGAGTAATCATACGAGTTCAACCCTCTTGGGGGATACTTGAATTTAATAGCTTAACCTATCTTGCATTTGGGCAGACGATCAGCATTTTAAGAGCAAACATGACTGTAAAATTCGCGGGGAATTCGTATATTTTTAAATCACTTATCCTATGAAGTAGTTGGAAAGCATATCAGATTTCTAAGAGTAAACATACGGGTTCAACCCTCTTCGGTGATCATTGAATTTAATTGCTTATCAATGTAGTATTTTGGCAGAGGATCAGCATTTTAAGAGTAAACATGACAGTTCAATTCTCGGGGGGATCGTATAAATTTAATGACTTATTCTATGAAGTATTTCGAAAGCAGATCAAGTTTCTAAGACCAAACATACGGGATCAACCCCCTTAGGTGATTATTGAAAATAATTGCTTATTCTATGTTTTTTTGGGCAGACGATCTGCATTATAAGAACAAACATGACACTTCAATTCTCGGGGAAATCGTACACTTTTAATGATTTATCCTATGAAGAATTTGGAACGCAGATCAGATTTTTAAGAGTAAACTTACGGGTTCAACTCTGTTGGATGATCATTGAATTTAATTATTATCCTATGTTGTATTCGGGCAGAGGATCTGAATTTTAAGAGCAAACAATACAGTTCAATTCTCGGGGGGATCGTAGAAATTTAATGACTTATTCTATGAAGTATTTCGAAAGCAGATCGGATTTTAAGAGTAAACATACGGGTTGAACCCGCTTGGGTGATAATTGAATTTTATAGATTAAGCTATGTTGTATTTGGGCAGAGGAGCAGCATTTTAAGAGCAAAAATGACAGTTCAATTCTCAGGGGGATCGTACAATTTTAATGACTTATCCTATAAAGTATTTGTAAAGCAGATCATATTTCTAAGATCAAACATACGGGTTCAACCCTCTTGGGTGATCATTGAATTTAATGGCTTATCTTATGTTGTTTTTGGGCTGAGGATCTGTATTATAAGAGCAAACATGACAGTTCAATTCTCGGGGAAATCATACAATTTTAATGACTTATCCAATGAAATATCTGAAAGCAGAACAGATTTTAAGAGCAAACATACCGGTTTAACCCTTTTGGGTGATCATTGAAATTAATTGCTTATCTTATGTTGTATTTGGGCTGAGGATCTGCATTATAAGAGCAAACATGACAGTTTACGTTTGTTGTATTTGGGCAGATTATCAGCATTTTAAGAGCAAACATGACAGTTCATGAGAATATTATAGGAGAAAAATTCCTCCGACACTGGGAATCGAACCCATGACCTTTGGCTATTCGCGCCAATGCTCTACCAACTGAGCTAAGCCTGGGTCCTGGGTTCAAGTCCCAGTGTCGGAGGAATTTTTCTCCTATAATATTCTCATGTAATGTCCAACAGAGACAATACTCTGTGGTTCATGAAAGCTTATATATCTATCTTGAATGTCAACTGTACAATAACAGTGGGAGCCCGGTCACAAAAATCACTAATTAGTGTGCCTCACAGTACTGCATATGACATAACTTGTCTGTCTGTGAGGTAGACCATTAGGGCAATCAGTCATAGGAGAGAGGTTCCATCCGGCGCTGTGAATTGAACTCCGGCTTAGCTCAGTTGGTAGAGCATTGGCGCGAATAGCCAAAGGTCCTGGGTTCGAGTCCCAGTGTCGGAGGAATTTTTCTCCTCTAATATTCTCATTTAATGTCCAACAGAGACAATAATCTGTGGTTCATGAAAGCTTATATATCTATTATGACCGTTCAGATGACATTTCGAAATGTTATCAGATTTTTAAGAGTAAATATACGGGTTCAGCCCTCTTCGGTGATCATTCAATTTAATAGCTTAACCTATGTTGTATTTGGGCAGAGGATCAGGATTTTAAGAGCAAACATTACAGTTCTATTCTCAGGGCGATCGTACAATTTTAATGACTTATCCAATAAGTATTTCGAAAGCAGATCGAGTTTCTAAGAACAAACATACGGGATCAACCCTCTTGGGGTATCATTGAATTTAATAGATTAACCTATGTTGTATTTGGGCAGAGGAGCAGGATTTTAAGAGCAAACATGACAGTTCAATTCTCGGGGAGTTCGTACACTTTTAATGACTTATCCTATGAAGTACTTGGAACGCAGATCAGATTTTTAAGAGTAAACATACGAGTTGAACCCTCTTGGGTTATCATTGAATTTAATAGATTAACCTATGTTGTATTTGGGCAGAAGAGCAGGATTTTAAGAGCAAACATTACAGTTCAATTCTCCTGGAGATCGTACAATTTTAATGACTTATCCTACAGAATATTTAGAAGCAGAACCAATTTTTAAGAGCATACATACGGGTTCAACCCACTAGGGTGGTCATTGAATTTAATTGCTTATCCTATGTTGTATTTGGGCAGAAGATCAGCATTTTAAGAGCAAACATGACAGTCCAGATGACATTTCGAAAGGCTATCAGATTTTTAAGAGTAAATATACGGATTCAACCCTCTTCGGTGATCATTCAATTTAATAGCTTAACCTATGTTGTTATTGGGCAGAGGATCAGCATTTTATTAGCATACATGACAGTTCAATCCTCAGGGGGATCGTACAATTTTAATTACATATCCTATAAAGTATTTGGAAAGCAGATCAAATTTCTAAGAGCAAACATACGAGGTCAACCCTCTTGGGTGATCATTGAGTTTAATAACTTAACCTATGTTATATTTGGGCAGACGATCAGCATTTTAAGAGCAAACATGACAGTTCAATTCTCCGGGAGATCGTACAATTTTAATGACTTATTCTATAGAATATTTAGAAGCAGAACAGATTTTTAAGTGCAAACATACGGGTTCAACGCTCTTGGGTGATCATTGAATTTAATTGCTTATCCTATGTTTTATTTGGGCAGAGGATCAGCATTTTAAGAGCAAACACGACAGTTCAATTCTCAGGGGGATCGTACAATTTTAATGACTTATCCAATGAAATATCTGGAAGCAGAACAGATTTTTAAGAGCAAACATACGGGTTCAACCCTCTTGGGTGATCATTGAATTTAATTGCTTATCGGTTTTTGTATTTGGGCAGAGGATCAGCATTTTACGAGAAAAATGGCAGTTCAGATGACATTCCGAAAGCTTATCAGATTTTTAAAAGTAAACATACGGGTTCAACCCTCTTGGGTGATTATTGAATTTAAAAGCTTAACCTATGTTGTATTTGGGCAGTCGATCAGCATTTTAAGAGCAAACATGACAGTTTAATTCTCGGGGAATTAGTACATTTTTAAATGACTTATCTTATGAACAAGTTGGAAAGCAGATAAGATTTTTAAGAGTAAACTTACGGGTTCAACTCTGTTGGGTGATCATTGAATTATTTGCTTATCCTATGTTGTATTCGGGCGGAGGATCTGAATTTTAAGAGCAAACATGACAGTTCAATTCTCAGGTCGATCGTACAATTATAATGACTTATCCTATAAAGTATTTGGAAAGCAGATCAAATTTCTAAGAGCAAACATATGAGTTCAACCCTCTTGGGTAATCATTGAATTTAATAGCTTAACGTATGTTGTATTTGGGCAGACGATCAACATTTTAAGAGCAAACATGACAGTTCAATTCTCGGGTAATTCGTACATTTTTAAATGACTTTTCCTTATAAAGTAGTTGAAAAGCATATCAGATTTCTAAGAGTAAACATACGGGTTCAACCCTCTTCGGTGATCATTCAATTAAATAGCTTAACCTATGTTTTATTTGGGCAGAGGGTCGGTATTTTAAGAGCAAACATGACAGTTGAATTCTCAGGGAGATCGTACAATTTTAACGACTTATCCTATGAAGCATTTGGAAAGGAAATCATATTTTTAAGGGGAAACATATGGGTTCAACCCTCTTGGGTAATCATTGAATTTAATTGCTTATCCTATGTTATATTTTGGCAGAGGATCAGCATTTTAAGAGCAAACATTACAGGTCAATTCTGACGGCGATCGTACAATTTTAATGACTTATCGAATAAGTATTTCGAAAGCAGATCGAGTTTCTAAGAACAAACATACGGGATCAACCCTCTTGGGTGATTATTGAATTTAATAGCTTAACTTAAGTTGTATTTGGGCAGACGATCAGCATTTTAAGAGCAAACATTAGAGTTCAATTCTCGGGGAATTCGTACACATTTAATGACTTATCCTATGAACAAGTTGGAAAGCATTTCAGATTTCTAAGAGTAATCATACGAGTTCAACCCTCTTGGGGGATACTTGAATTTAATAGCTTAACCTATCTTGCATTTGGGCAGACGATCAGCATTTTAAAAGCAAACATGACTGTAAAATTCGCGGGGAATTCGTATATTTTTAAATCACTTATCCTATGAAGTAGTTGGAAAGCATATCAGATTTCTAAGAGTAAACATACGGGTTCAACCCTCTTCGGTGATCATTGAATTTAATTGCTTATCAATGTAGTATTTTGGCAGAGGATCAGCATTTTAAGAGTAAACATGACAGTTCAATTCTCGGGGGGATCGTATAAATTTAATGACTTATTCTATGAAGTATTTCGAAAGCAGATCAAGTTTCTAAGAGCAAACATACGGGATCAACCCCCTTAGGTGATTATTGAAAATAATTGCTTATTCTATGTTTTTTTGGGCAGACGATCTGCATTATAAGAACAAACATGACACTTCAATTCTCGGGGAAATCGTACACTTTTAATGATTTATCCTATGAAGAATTTGGAACGCAGATCAGATTTTTAAGAGTAAACTTACGGGTTCAACTCTGTTGGATGATCATTGAATTTAATTATTATCCTATGTTGTATTCGGGCAGAGGATCTGAATTTTAAGAGCAAACAATACAGTTCAATTCTCGGGGGGATCGTAGAAATTTAATGACTTATTCTATGAAGTATTTCGAAAGCAGATCGGATTTTAAGAGTAAACATACGGGTTGAACCCGCTTGGGTGATAATTGAATTTTATAGATTAAGCTATGTTGTATTTGGGCAGAGGAGCAGCATTTTAAGAGCAAAAATGACAGTTCAATTCTCAGGGGGATCGTACAATTTTAATGACTTATCCTATAAAGTATTTGTAAAGCAGATCATATTTCTAAGATCAAACATACGGGTTCAACCCTTTTGGGTGATCATTGAATTTAATGGCTTATCTTATGTTGTTTTTGGGCTGAGGAACTGTATTATAAGAGCAAACATGACAGTTCAATTCTCGGGGAAATCATACAATTTTAATGACTTATCCAATGAAATATCTGAAAGCAGAACAGATTTTAAGAGCAAACATACCGGTTTAACCCTCTTGGGTGATCATTGAAATTAATTGCTTATCTTATGTTGTATTTGGGCTGAGGATCTGCATTATAAGAGCAAACATGACAGTTTACGTTTGTTGTATTTGGGCAGATTATCAGCATTTTAAGAGCAAACATGACAGTTCATGAGAATATTATAGGAGAAAAATTCCTCCGACACTGGGAATCGAACCCATGACCTTTGGCTATTCGCGCCAATGCTCTACCAACTGAGCTAAGCCTGGGTCCTGGGTTCAAGTCCCAGTGTCGGAGGAATTTTTCTCCTATAATATTCTCATGTAATGTCCAACAGAGACAATACTCTGTGGTTCATGAAAGCTTATATATCTATCTTGAATGTCAACTGTACAATAACAGTGGGAGCCCGGTCACAAAAATCACTGATTAGTGTGCCTCACAGTACTGCATATGACATAACTTGTCTGTCTGTGAGGTAGACCATTAGGGCAATCAGTCATAGGAGAGAGGTTCCATCCGGCGCTGTGAATTGAACTCCGGCTTAGCTCAGTTGGTAGAGCATTGGCGCGAATAGCCAAAGGTCCTGGGTTCGAGTCCCAGTGTCGGAGGAATTTTTCTCCTCTAATATTCTCATTTAATGTCCAACAGAGACAATAATCTGTGGTTCATGAAAGCTTATATATCTATTATGACCGTTCAGATGACATTTCGAAATGTTATCAGATTTTTAAGAGTAAATATACGGGTTCAGCCCTCTTCGGTGATCATTCAATTTAATAGCTTAAACTATGTTGTATTTGGGCAGAGGATCAGGATTTTAAGAGCAAACATTACAGTTCTATTCTCAGGGCGATCGTACAATTTTAATGACTTATCCAATAAGTATTTCGAAAGCAGATCGAGTTTCTAAGAACAAACATACGGGATCAACCCTCTTGGGTGATTATTGAATTTAATAGCTTAACTTAAGATGTATTTGGGCAGACGATCAGCATTTTAAGAGCAAACATGAGAGTTCAATTCTCGGGGAATTCGTACACATTTAATGACTTATCCTATGAACAAGTTGGAAAGCATATCAGATTTCTAAGAGTAATCATACGAGTTCAACCCTCTTGGGGGATACTTGAATTTAATAGCTTAACCTATCTTGCATTTGGGCAGACGATGAGCATTTTAAGAGCAAACATGACAGTAAAATTCGCGTGGAATTCGTATATTTTTAAATCACTTATCCTATGAAGTAGTTGGAAAGCATATCAGATATCTAAGAGTAAACATACGGGTTCAACCCTCTTCGGTGATCATTCAATTTAATTGCTTATCAATGTAGTATTTTGGCAGAGGATCAGCATTTTAAGAGTAAACATGACAGTTCAATTCTCGGTGGGATCGTATAAATTTAATGACTTATTCTATGAAGTATTTCGAAAGCAGATCAAGTTTCTAAGAGCAAACATACGGGATCAACCCTTCTTGGGTGATTATTGAGTATAATTGCTTATCCTAAGTAGTATTTTGGCAGAGGATCAGCATTTTAAGAGCAAACATGACAGTTCAATTCTCCGGGAGATCGTACAATTTTAATGACTTATTCTATAGAGTATTTAGAAGCAGAACAGATTTTTAAGTGCAAACATACGGGTTCAACGCTCTTGGGTGATCATTGAATTTAATTGCTTATCCTTTGTTTTATTTGGGCAGAGGATCAGCATTTTAAGAGCAAACACGATAGTTCAATTCTCAGGGGGATCGTACAATTTTAATGACTTATCCAATGAAATATCTGGAAGCAGAACAGATTTTTAAGAGCAAACATACGGGTTCAACCCTCTTGGGTGATCATTGAATTTAATTGCTTATCGGTTCTTGTATTTGGGCAGAGGATCAGCATTTTACGAGAAAAATGGCAGTTCAGATGACATTTCGAAAGATTATCAGATTTTTAAAAGTAAACATACGGGTTCAACCCTCTTGGGTGATCATTGAATTTAAAAGCTTAACCTATGTTGTATTTGGGCAGTAAATCGGCATTTTAAGAGCAAACATGACAGTTTAATTCTCGGGGAATTAGTACATTTTTAAATGACTTATCTTATGAACAAGTTGGAAAGCAGATACGATTTTTAAGAGTAAACTTACGGGTTCAACTCTGTTGGGTGATCATTGAATTATTTGCTTATCCTATGTTGTATTCGGGCAGAGGATCTGAATTTTAAGAGCAAACATGACAGTTCAATTCTCAGGTCGATCGTACAATTTTAATGACTTATCCTATAAAGTATTTGGAAAGCAGATCAAATTTCTAAGAGCAAACATACGAGTTCAACCCTCTTGGGTAATCATTGAACTTAATAGCTTAACGTATGTTGTATTTGGGAAGACGATCAGCATTTTAAGAGCAAACATGACAGTTCAATTCTCGGGTAATTCGTACATTTTTAAATGACTTTTCCTATAAAGTAGTTGAAAAGCATATCAGATTTCTAAGAGTAAACATACGGGTGCAACCCTCTTCGGTGATCATTCAATTAAATAGCTTAACCTATGTTTTATTTGGGCAGAGAGTCGACATTTTAAGAGCAAACATGACAGTTGAATTCTCAGGGAGATCGTACAATTTTAACGACTTATCCTATGAAGCATTTGGAAAGGAAATCATATTTTTAAGGGGAAACATATGGGTTCAACCCTCCTGGGTAATCATTGAATTTAATTGCTTATCATATGTTATATTTTGGCAGAGGATCAGCATTTTAAGAGCAAACATTACAGTTCAATTCTCAGGGCGATCGTACAATTTTAATGACTTATCCAATAAGTATTTCGAAAGCAGATCGAGTTTCTAAGAACAAACATATGGGATCAACCCTCTTGGGTGATTATTGAATTTAATAGCTTAACTTAAGTTGTATTTGGGCAGACGATCAGCATTTTAAGAGCAAACATGAGAGTTCAATTCTCGGGGAATTCGTACACATTTAATGACTTATCCTATGAACAAGTTGGAAAGCATATCAGATTTCTAAGAGTAATCATACGAGTTCAACCCTCTTGGGGGATACTTGAATTTAATAGCTTAACCTATCTTGCATTTGGGCAGACGATCAGCATTTTAAGAGCAAACATGACAGTAAAATTCGCGGGGAATTCGTATATTTTTAAATCACTTATCCTATGAAGTAGTTGGAAAGCATATCAGATTTCTAAGAGTAAACATACGGGTTCAACCCTCTTCGGTGATCATTGAATTTAATTGCTTATCAATGTAGTCTTTTGGCAGAGGATCAGCATTTTAAGAGTAAACATGACAGCTCAATTCTCGGGGGGATCGTATAAATTTAATGACTTATTCTATGAAGTATTTCGAAAGCAGATCAAGTTTCTAAGAGCAAACATACGGGATCAACCCCCTTAGGTGATTATTGAAAATAATTGCTTATTCTATGTTGTTTTTGGGCAGACGATCTGCATTATAAGAACAAACATGACACTTCAATTCTCGGGGAAATCGTACACTTTTAATGATTTATCCCAGGGATGGCCAACTTCTTTTGCCCAAAGGGCCACTTCCATACTTTCGCTAAAAGCAGGGGCCGCACAAGAACTTAAAGGGAAATTTAGGCTATATAAATTAATGTATAAACAAATGCTATGGATATTGAACATACTTTAATGTTGAAATAATATATACTACTAATCATACAAGAGTTGAGCAGAACAAAATCAACAATTTTACTGAAAAAAAACCACTAGTGAGAACACTGAGGGCGGGCACAATCGTTCACAAGTTTGTCAAAATCAATTCTTGTCGAGGTGGTGGCCACTTTAAGCAAATCTTGAAGATGGTTGTCTGTAAGTCTGTTACGGTGAGTTGATTTTATAAATTTCATCGAGGAAAAAGTGCTCTCACAAATGTAGGTGCTTCCAAACATTGAAACAATTTTTTTACCAAAATCACGTAGTTTGGGATATTTGTCCTCAGGCAGCCTACTCCAGAATTCGACACCAGTTTCTGGTCTTTTCTGGAAAACTTGGTCACTTTGCAAATCACAGAGCTCCAACTGTAGGTCGTCATCTTGCTGGGAAATGTCACATGTCATGGGATTGTTGAATAAGAAGAGATGTGGTCGCAGTTCATTAAAATCCAAAAATCGTTCATTGAATGACTCCAAAAGCATATTCAATTTCGGTATGCAAAAACTGAAATCACTGGTTGCAATTTCTTCCATAATTTCTTTGCACGATGGGAAATGTACTAGATTAGCTTTTTCTAGGCTTGATATGAAAACCTTAAGTTTATTTACAAATCCATCTAAGTGTCCAACTAACTGAGGTACTGTTTGATTTCGACCTTGCAATTTCAAGTTAAGTTCATTCATGTGGTGACTTATGTCGGTTAAGAAAGCCATATTGCATAAAAACTTAGAATCTAGTAGTTTTTCTTGAACTTCTTTGGAGATAGGCGTATTTATATGTGCATTGAGAAACTCAGCTACCTCTTTTCTTAAAGCGAAGAATCGTTTTAAGCAGTTCCCTTTACTTAGCCAGCGTACTTCTGTGAAGAGTGTCAAGTCTCCATACTCTGCTTCGAGTTCTGTTAGAAAAGCCATGAACTTTCTATGAGTCAATGACCTATTTCCTCCTTTGATCATGTTGACACATTTCATAACTGTTTTCATTGTGTCTTCCATTTCCAGCATTTTCCCACAAAGAGCTTCCTGGTGTATAATACAGTGAAATGATGGACAGCTGATACCAGCCTTTCTTAACAAGCCCACTAGGCCTAGTTGAGAGCCAACCATAGCTTTGGCCCCATCTGTTACAATTGCTGACAACGTTTTTGTTCCTTCACAGCTGTTGAGGGCTTTCATAAGTGCATCAAAAATGTGTTGACCTTTAGTATGACCATGCAGTGACTCTAGAGCCAGTAATTCTTCATTTATCATGAAATTATTGTCTACTGTTCTGATGAAAATTAACAGTTGAGCAGTGTCTGTTAAATCAGTGGACTCATCCAAGGCTAGAGAAAAGAAGGAAGACTCAGAAACAATATTACTTATTACACTGGAAACATGTTTACTTATTTCTTCAATTCTTCTAGTGACAGTCTGTTTTGAAAGTGAGACGTTTTTAAACTCATTACTAAATTTTTCTTCACCAAAAGCTTGAGCCACTTCTATACAGCATTTCTTTACAAACTCACCATCAGTGAAGGGTTTTTTGGCTTTAGCTATCTCTGCACTTACAATATAAGAAGCCAAGAGTGCATTTTTTTGCAAAGTTGTGGATTTATTAAATAGGTTTTTTTGAGCACTAACCTTTTTCTTCAAGTCAGATACAATAGTAAGCCTAGCTTGTCCAGTGTAATCTTTGTACTTAGCTGCATGGTGCTGAGTGTAGTGCCGATTGAGGTTATATTCTTTATGGACAGACAGTACAAGCAAACACACTAAACACTGGGGTTTATTGTCCTTGTTATTTACAAACAGATACTCGGTTTCCCACTTGTCTTGAAACACTCTGTTTTCTTCTGAAACTTTTCTTTCCTTACCCATCGTGAAATAACGTAATTAGGTTTGTAAGTTAAAACTAAACACAGTGATGAAGCACCAGCAGTTTGACAGTAGCTAACCTCGCGTGCGCACAGTCTTAGTATCTCAGAGTCACTGAGTGTTTTGTTTGGTTCCGAACGCGCAGTTGCCAAACCGTGCAGTCAGTCTTTTCGGAAAGCGTAGTTGCCACACCGTGAGACATCAAACTGGCGTGTTTGCCTTATAGGCCTACTCAAAGTATACTTCCTACTGATTCTCTTAAAGTAATTAAACCTTTATTTTGCTAGTTGTTAAAAAATTTATTATCAGGTCGTAATTATATACAATTTGAACTTAACCTGGACTCTTGTAGGAAATTTTGTATTTTATATTTCTGTTAAAAAATATCTACCGTAATACTTTTAAAAAGTTGTTCGGGGGCCGCATAAAACATAACCGCGGGCCGCCAGTTGGTCATCCCTGATTTATCCTATGAAGAATTTGGAACGCAGAACAGATTTTTAAGAGTAAACTTACGGGTTCAACTTTGTTGGGTGATCATTGAATTTAATTATTATCCTATGTTGTATTCGGGCAGAGGATCTGAATTTTAAGAGCAAACATGACAGTTCAATTCTCGGGGGGATCGTAGAAATTTAATGACTTATTCTATGAAGTATTTCGAAAGCAGATCGGATTTTAAGATTAAACATACGGGTTGAACCCGCTTGGGTGATAATTGAATTTTATAGATTAAGCTATGTTGTATTTGGGCAGAGGAGCAGCATTTTAAGAGCAAAAATGACAGTTCAATTCTCAGGGGGATCGTACAATTTTAATGACTTATCCTATAAAGTATTTGTAAAGCAGATCATATTTCTAAGAGCAAACATACGGGTTCAACCCTCTTGGGTGATCATTGAATTTAATGGCTTATCTTATGTTGTTTTTGGGCTGAGGATCTGCATTATAAGAGCAAACATGACAGTTCATTTCTCGGGGAAATCATACAATTTTAATGACTTATCCAATGAAATATCTGGAAGCAGAACAGATTTTAAGAGTAAACATACCGGTTTAACCCTCTTGGGTGATCATTGAAATTAATTGCTTATCTTATGTTGTATTGGGGCTGAGGATCTGCATTGTAAGAGCAAACATGACAGTTCAATTCTGGGGGGGGGGGCGTAAAAATTTAATGATGTATTCTATGAACTATTTCGAAAGCAGATCAGATTTTTAAGAGTAAACATACGGGTTCAACCCTCTTGGGTGATCATTGAATTTTATAGATTAACCTATGTTGTATTTGAGCAGAAGATCAGCATTTTAAGAGCAAACATGACAGTTCAATTCTCAGGGGGATCGTACAATTTTAATGACTTATGCTATAAAGTATTTGGAAAGCAGATCATATTTCTAAGAACAAAGTTATGAGTTCAACCCTCTTGGGTGATTATTAAATTTAATAGCTTAACCTATGTTGTATTTCGGCAGACGATCAGTATTTTAAAACCAAACATGACAGTTCAATTCGAAGGAGATCG
Source organism: Ectobius pallidus (assembly GCA_964059195.1). Lineage (NCBI taxonomy): Eukaryota > Metazoa > Arthropoda > Insecta > Blattodea > Ectobiidae > Ectobius > Ectobius pallidus. Next base: position 117,233,134 of record CAXKWD010000002.1, read on the forward strand.
TACAATTTTAATGACTTATCCTATAAAGTATTTGGAAAGCAGATCTTATTTCTAAGAACAAACATACGAGTTCAAATCTCTTGGGTGATTATTAAATTTAATAGCTTAACCTATGTTGTATTTTTGGGCAGAAGATCAGCATTTTAAGAGCAAACATGACAGTTCAATTCTGGGGGGGGGGGTCGTAAAAATTTAATGATTTATTCTATGAACTAGTTCGAAAGCAGATCAGATTTTTAAGAGTAAACATACGGGTTCAACCCTCTTGGGTGATCATTGAATTTTATAGATTAACCTATGTTGAAATTGAGCAGAAGATCAGCATTTTAAGAGCAAACATGACAGTTAGATTCTCAGGGGGATCGTACAAATTTAATGATTTATTCTATGAACTATTTCGAAAGCAGATAAGATTTTTAAGAGTAAACATATGGGTTCAACCCTCTTGGGTGATCATTGAATTTAATTGCTTTTCAATGTAGTATTTTGGCAGAGGATCAGCATTTTAAGAGTAAACATGACAGTTCAATTCTCGGGGGGATCGTATAAATTTAATGACTTATTCTATGAAGTATTTCGAAAGCAGATCAAGTTTCTAAGAGCAAACATACGGGATCAACCCCCTTAGGTGATTATTGAAAATAATTGCTTATTCTATGTTGTTTTTGGGCAGACGATCTGCATTATAAGAACAAACATGACACTTCAATTCTCGGGGAAATCGTACACTTTTAATGATTTATCCTATGAAGAATTTGGAACGCAGATCAGATTTTTAAGAGTAAACTTACGGGTTCAACTCTGTTGGGTGATCATTGAATTTAATTATTATCCTATGTTGTATTCGGGCAGAGGATCTGAATTTTAAGAGCAAACAATACAGTTCAATTCTCGGGGGGATCGTAGAAATTTAATGACTTATTCTATGAAGTATTTCGAAAGCAGATCGGATTTTAAGAGTAAACATACGGGTTGAACCCGCTTGGGTGATAATTGAATTTTATAGATTAAGCTATGTTGTATTTGGGCAGAGGAGCAGCATTTTAAGAGCAAAAATGACAGTTCAATTCTCATGGGGATCGTACAATTTTAATGACTTATCCTATAAAGTATTTGTAAAGCAGATCATATTTCTAAGAGCAAACATACGGGTTCAACCCTCTTGGGTGATCATTGAATTTAATGGCTTATCTTATGTTGTTTTTGGGCTGAGGATCTGCATTATAAGAGCAAATATGACAGTTCAATTCTCGGGGAAATCATACAATTTTAATGACTTATCCAATGAAATATCTGGAAGCAGAACAGATTTTAAGAGCAAACATACCGGTTTAACCCTCTTGGGTGATCATTGAAATTAATTGCTTATCTTATGTTGTATTTGGGCTGAGGATCTGCATTATAAGAGCAAACATGACAGTTCAATTCTCGGGGAAATCGTACAATTTTAATAACTTATCCAATGAAATATCTGGAAGCAGAAAAAATTTTTTAAAGCAAACATACGGGTTTAACCCTCTTGGGTGATCATTGGATTTAATTGCTTATCGTTTGTTGTATTTGGGAAGATTATCAGCATTTTAAGAGCAAACATGACAGTTCATGAGAATATTATAGGAGAAAAATTCCTCCGACACTGGGAATCGAACCCATGACCTTTGGCTATTCGCGCCAATGCTCTACCAACTGAGCTAAGCCTGGGTCCTGGGTTCAAGTCCCAGTGTCGGAGGAATTTTTCTCCTATAATATTGTCATGTAATGTCCAACAGAGACAATACTCTGTGGTTCATGAAAGCTTATATATCTATCTTGAATGTCAACTGTACAATAACAGTGGGAGCCCGGTCACAAAAATCACTAATTAGTGTGCCTCACAGTACTGCATATGACATAACTTGTCTGTCTGTGAGGTAGACCATTAGGGCAATCAGTCATAGGAGAGAGGTTCCATCCGGCGCTGTGAATTGAACTCCGGCTTAGCTCAGTTGGTAGAGCATTGGCGCGAATAGCCAAAGGTCCTGGGTTCGAGTCCCAGTGTCGGAGGAATTTTTCTCCTCTAATATTCTCATTTAATGTCCAACAGAGACAATAATCTGTGGTTCATGAAAGCTTATATATCTATTATGACCGTTCAGATGACATTTCGAAATGTTATCAGATTTTTAAGAGTAAATATACGGGTTCAGCCCTCTTCGGTGATCATTCAATTTAATAGCTTAACCTATGTTGTATTTGGGCAGAGGATCAGGATTTTAAGAGCAAACATTACAGTTCTATTCTCAGGGCGATCGTACAATTTTAATGACTTATCCAATAAGTATTTCTAAGCAGATCGAGTTTCTAAGAACAAACATACGGGATCAACCCTCTTGAGTGATTATTGAATTTAATAGCTTAACTTAAGATGTATTTGGGCAGACGATCAGCATTTTAAGAGCAAACATGAGAGTTCAATTCTCGGGGAATTCGTACACATTTAATGACTTATCCTATGAACAAGTTGGAAAGCATTTCAGATTTCTAAGTGTAATCATACGAGTTCAACCCTCTTGGGGGATACTTGAATTTAATAGCTTAACCTATCTTGCATTTGGGCAGACGATCAGCATTTTAAGAGCAAACATGACAGTAAAATTCGCGTGGAATTCGTATATTTTTAAATCACTTATCCTATGAAGTAGTTGGAAAGCATATCAGATATCTAAGAGTAAACATACGGGTTCAACCCTCTTCGGTGATCATTCAATTTAATTGCTTATCAATGTAGTATTTTGGCAGAGGATCAGCATTTTAAGAGTAAACATGACAGTTCAATTCTCGGGGGATCGTATAAATTTAGTGACTTATTCTATGAAGTATTTCGAAAGCAGATCAAGTTTCTAAGAGCAAACATACGGGATCAACCCTTCTTGGGTGATTATTGAGTATAATTGCTTATCCTAAGTAGTATTTTGGCAGAGGATCAGCATTTTAAGAGCAAACATGACAGTTCAATTCTCCGGGAGATCGTACAATTTTAATGACTTATTCTATAGAATATTTAGAAGCAGAACAGATTTTTAAGTGCAAACATACGGGTTCAACGCTCTTGGGTGATCATTGAATTTAATTGCTTATCCTATGTTTTATTTGGGCAGAGGATCAGCATTTTAAGAGCAAACACGATAGTTCAATTCTCAGGGGGATCGTACAATTTTAATGACTTATCCAATGAAATATCTGGAAGCAGAACAGATTTTTAAGAGCAAACATACGGGTTCAACCCTCTTGGGTGATCATTGAATTTAATTGCTTATCGGTTCTTGTATTTGGGCAGAGGATCAGCATTTTACGAGAAAAATGGCAGTTCAGATGACATTTCGAAAGATTATCAGATTTTTAAAAGTAAACATACGGGTTCAACCCTCTTGGGTGATCATTGAATTTAAAAGCTTAACCTATGTTGTATTTGGGCAGTCGATCGGCATTTTAAGAGCAAACATGACAGTTTAATTCTCGGGGAATTAGTACATTTTTAAATGACTTATCTTATGAACAAGTTGGAAAGCAGATACGATTTTTAAGAGTAAACTTACGGGTTCAACTCTGTTGGGTGATCATTGAATTATTTGCTTATCCTATGTTGTATTCGGGCAGAGGATCTGAATTTTAAGAGCAAACATGACAGTTCAATTCTCAGGTCGATCGTACAATTTTAATGACTTATCCTATAAAGTATTTGGAAAGCAGATCAAATTTCTAAGAGCAAACATACGAGTTCAACCCTCTTGGGTAATCATTGAACTTAATAGCTTAACGTATGTTGTATTTGGGCAGACGATCAGCATTTTAAGAGCAAACATGACAGTTCAATTCTCGGGTAATTCGTACATTTTTAAATGACATTTCCTATAAAGTAGTTCAAAAGCATATCAGATTTCTAAGAGTAAACATACGGGTGCAACCTTCTTCGGTGATCGTTCAATTAAATAGCTTAACCTATGTTTTATTTGGGCAGAGGGTCGACATTTTAAGAGCAAACATGACAGTTGAATTCTCAGGGAGATCGTACAATTTTAACGACTTATCCTATGAAGCATTTGGAAAGGAAATCATATTTTTAAGGGGTAACATATGGGTTCAACCCTCCTGGGTAATCATTGAATTTAATTGCTTATCATATGTTATATTTTGGCAGAGGATCAGCATTTTAAGAGCAAACATTACAGTTCAATTCTCAGGGCGATCGTACAATTTTAATGACTTATCCAATAAGTATTTCGAAAGCAGATCGAGTTTCTAAGAACAAACATATGGGATCAACCCTCTTGGGTGATTATTGAATTTAATAGCTTAACTTAAGTTGTATTTGGGCAGACGATCAGCATTTTAAGAGCAAACATGAGAGTTCAATTCTCGGGGAATTCGTACACATTTAATGACTTATCCTATGAACAAGTTGGAAAGCATATCAGATTTCTAAGAGTAATCATACGAGTTCAACCCTCTTGGGGGATACTTGAATTTAATAGCTTAACCTATCTTGCATTTGGGCAGACGATCAGCATTTTAAGAGCAAACATGACAGTAAAATTCGCGGGGAAATCGTATATTTTTAAATCACTTATCCTATGAAGTAGTTGGAAAGCATATCGGATTTCTAAGAGTAAACATACAAATTCAACACTCTTCGGTGATCATTGAATTTAATTGCTTATCAATGTAGTCTTTTGGCAGAGGATCAGCATTTTAAGAGTAAACATGACAGCTCAATTCTCGGGGGGATCGTATAAATTTAATGACTTATTCTATGAAGTATTTCGAAAGCAGATCAAGTTTCTAAGAGCAAACATACGGGATCAACCCCCTTAGGTGATTATTGAAAATAATTGCTTATTCTATGTTGTTTTTGGGCAGACGATCTGCATTATAAGAACAAACATGACACTTCAATTCTCGGGGAAATCGTACACTTTTAATGATTTATCCTATGAAGAATTTGGAACGCAGATCAGATTTTTAAGAGTAAACTTACGGGTTCAACTTTGTTGGGTGATCATTGAATTTAATTATTATCCTATGTTGTATTCGGGCAGAGGATCTGAATTTTAAGAGCAAACATGACAGTTCAATTCTCGGGGGGATCGTAGAAATTTAATGACTTATTCTATGAAGTATTTCGAAAGCAGATCGGATTTTAAGTGTAAACATACGGGTTGAACCCGCTTGGGTGATAATTGAATTTTATAGATTAAGCTATGTTGTATTTGGGCAGAGGAGCAGCATTTTAAGAGCAAAAATGACAGTTCAATTCTCAGGGGGATCGTACAATTTTAATGACTTATCCTATAAAGTATTTGTAAAGCAGATCATATTTCTAAGAGCAAACATACGGGTTCAACCCTCTTGGGTGATCATTGAATTTAATGGCTTATCTTATGTTGTTTTTGGGCTGAGGATCTGCATTATAAGAGCAAACATGACAGTTCATTTCTCGGGGAAATCATACAATTTTAATGACTTATCCAATGAAATATCTGGAAGCAGAACAGATTTTAAGAGTAAACATACCGGTTTAACCCTCTTGGGTGATCATTGAAATTAATTGCTTATCTTATGTTGTATTGGGGCTGAGGATCTGCATTGTAAGAGCAAAAATGACAGTTCAATTCTGGGGGGGGGGCGTAAAAATTTAATGATGTATTCTATGAACTATTTCGAAAGCAGATCAGATTTTTAAGAGTAAACATACGGGTTCAACCCTCTTGGGTGATCATTGAATTTTATAGATTAACCTATGTTGTATTTGAGCAGAAGATCAGCATTTTAAGAGCAAACATGACAGTTCAATTCTCAGGGGGATCGTACAATTTTAATGACTTATGCTATAAAGTATTTGGAAAGCAGATCATATTTCTAAGAACAAAGTTATGAGTTCAACCCTCTTGGGTGATTATTAAATTTAATAGCTTAACCTATGTTGTATTTCGGCAGACGATCAGTATTTTAAAACCAAACATGACAGTTCAATTCGAAGGAGATAGTACAATTTTAATGACTTATCCTATAAAGTATTTGGAAAGCAGATCTTATTTCTAAGAACAAACATACGAGTTCAACTCTCTTGGGTGATTATTAAATTTAATAGCTTAACCTATGTTGTATTTTTGGGCAGAAGATCAGCATTTTAAGAGCAAACATGACAGTTCAATTCTGGGGGGGGGTCGTAAAAATTTAATGATTTATTCTATGAACTAGTTCGAAAGCAGATCAGATTTTTAAGAGTAAACATACGAGTTCAACCCTCTTGGGGGATACTTGAATTTAATAGCTTAACCTATCTTGCATTTGGGCAGACGATGAGCATTTTAAGAGCAAACATGACAGTAAAATTCGCGTGGAATTCGTATATTTTTAAATCACTTATCCTATGAAGTAGTTGGAAAGCATATCAGATATCTAAGAGTAAACATACGGGTTCAACCCTCTTCGGTGATCATTCAATTTAATTGCTTATCAATGTAGTATTTTGGCAGAGGATCAGCATTTTAAGTGTAAACATGACAGTTCAATTCTCGGGGGGATCGTATAAATTTAATGACTTATTCTATGAAGTATTTCGAAAGCAGATCAAGTTTCTAAGAGCAAACATACGGGATCAACCCTTCTTGGGTGATTATTGAGTATAATTGCTTATCCTAAGTAGTATTTTGGCAGAGGATCAGCATTTTAAGAGCAAACATGACAGTTCAATTCTCCGGGAGATCGTACAATTTTAATGACTTATTCTATAGAATATTTAGAAGCAGAACAGATTTTTAAGTGCAAACATACGGGTTCAACGCTCTTGGGTGATCATTGAATTTAATTGCTTATCCTATGTTTTATTTGGGCAGAGGATCAGCATTTTAAGAGCAAACACGATAGTTCAATTCTCAGGGGGATCGTACAATTTTAATGACTTATCCAATGAAATATCTGGAAGCAGAACAGATTTTTAAGAGCAAACATACGGGTTCAACCCTCTTGGGTGATCATTGAATTTAATTGCTTATCGGTTCTTGTATTTGGGCAGAGGATCAGCATTTTACGAGAAAAATGGCAGTTCAGATGACATTTCGAAAGATTATCAGATTTTTAAAAGTAAACATACGGGTTCAACCCTCTTGGGTGATCATTGAATTTAAAAGCTTAACCTATGTTGTATTTGGGCAGTCGATCGGCATTTTAAGAGCAAACATGACAGTTTAATTCTCGGGGAATTAGTACATTTTTAAATGACTTATCTTATGAACAAGTTGGAAAGCAGATACGATTTTTAAGAGTAAACTTACGGGTTCAACTCTGTTGGGTGATCATTGAATTATTTGCTTATCCTATGTTGTATTCGGGCAGAGGATCTGAATTTTAAGAGCAAACATGACAGTTCAATTCTCAGGTCGATCGTACAATTTTAATGACTTATCCTATAAAGTATTTGGAAAGCAGATCAAATTTCTAAGAGCAAACATACGAGTTCAACCCTCTTGGGTAATCATTGAACTTAATAGCTTAACGTATGTTGTATTTGGGCAGACGATCAGCATTTTAAGAGCAAACATGACAGTTCAATTCTCGGGTAATTCGTACATTTTTAAATGACTTTTCCTATAAAGTAGTTGAAAAGCATATCAGATTTCTAAGAGTAAACATACGGGTGCAACCCTCTTCGGTGATCATTCAATTAAATAGCTTAACCTATGTTTTATTTGGGCAGAGGGTCGACATTTTAAGAGCAAACATGACAGTTGAATTCTCAGGGAGATCGTACAATTTTAACGACTTATCCTATGAAGCATTTGGAAAGGAAATCATATTTTTAAGGGGAAACATATGGGTTCAACCCTCCTGGGTAATCATTGAATTTAATTGCTTATCATATGTTATATTTTGGCAGAGGATCAGCATTTTAAGAGCAAACATTACAGTTCAATTCTCAGGGCGATCGTACAATTTTAATGACTTATCCAATAAGTATTTCGAAAGCAGATCGAGTTTCTAAGAACAAACATATGGGATCAACCCTCTTGGGTGATTATTGAATTTAATAGCTTAACTTAAGTTGTATTTGGGCAGACGATCAGCATTTTAAGAGCAAACATGAGAGTTCAATTCTCGGGGAATTCGTACACATTTAATGACTTATCCTATGAACAAGTTGGAAAGCATATCAGATTTCTAAGAGTAATCATACGAGTTCAACCCTCTTGGGGGATACTTGAATTTAATAGCTTAACCTATCTTGCATTTGGGCAGACGATCAGCATTTTAAGAGCAAACATGACAGTAAAATTCGCGGGGAATTCGTATATTTTTAAATCACTTATCCTATGAAGTAGTTGGAAAGCATATCAGATTTCTAAGAGTAAACGTACGGGTTCAACCCTCTTCGGTGATCATTGAATTTAATTGCTTATCAATGTAGTCTTTTGGCAGAGGATCAGCATTTTAAGAGTAAACATGACAGCTCAATTCTCGGGGGGATCGTATAAATTTAATGACTTATTCTATGAAGTATTTCGAAAGCAGATCAAGTTTCTAAGAGCAAACATACGGGATCAACCCCCTTAGGTGATTATTGAAAATAATTGCTTATTCTATGTTGTTTTTGGGCAGACGATCTGCATTATAAGAACAAACATGACACTTCAATTCTCGGGGAAATCGTACACTTTTAATGATTTATCCCAGGGATGGCCAACTTCTTTTGCCCAAAGGGCCACTTCCATACTTTCGCTAAAAGCAGGGGCCGCACAAGAACTTAAAGGGAAATTTAGGCTATATAAATTAATGTATAAACAAATGCTATGGATATTGAACATACTTTAATGTTGAAATAATATATACTACTAATCATACAAGAGTTGAGCAGAACAAAATCAACAATTTTACTGAAAAAAAACCACTAGTGAGAACACTGAGGGCGGGCACAATCGTTCACAAGTTTGTCAAAATCAATTCTTGTCGAGGTGGTGGCCACTTTAAGCAAATCTTGAAGATGGTTGTCTGTAAGTCTGTTACGGTGAGTTGATTTTATAAATTTCATCGAGGAAAAAGTGCTCTCACAAATGTAGGTGCTTCCAAACATTGAAACATTTTTTTTACCAAAATCACGTAGTTTGGGATATTTGTCCTCAGGCAGCCTACTCCAGAATTCGACACCAGTTTCTGGTCTTTTCTGGAAAACTTGGTCACTTTGCAAATCACAGAGCTCCAACTGTAGGTCGTCATCTTGCTGGGAAATGTCACATGTCATGGGATTGTTGAATAAGAAGAGATGTGGTCGCAGTTCATTAAAATCCAAAAATCGTTCATTGAATGACTCCAAAAGCATATTCAATTTCGGTATGCAAAAACTGAAATCACTGGTTGGAATTTCTTCCATAATTTCTTTGCACGATGGGAAATGTACTAGATTAGCTTTTTCTAGGCTTGATATGAAAACCTTAAGTTTATTTACAAATCCATCTAAGTGTCCAACTAACTGAGGTACTGTTTGATTTCGACCTTGCAATTTCAAGTTAAGTTCATTCATGTGGTGACTTATGTCGGTTAAGAAAGCCATATTGCATAAAAACTTAGAATCTAGTAGTTTTTCTTGAACTTCTTTGGAGATAGGCGTATTTATATGTGCATTGAGAAACTCAGCTACCTCTTTTCTTAAAGCGAAGAATCGTTTTAAGCAGTTCCCTTTACTTAGCCAGCGTACTTCTGTGAAGAGTGTCAAGTCTCCATACTCTGCTTCGAGTTCTGTTAGAAAAGCCATGAACTTTCTATGAGTCAATGACCTATTTCCTCCTTTGATCATGTTGACACATTTCATAACTGTTTTCATTGTGTCTTCCATTTCCAGCATTTTCCCACAAAGAGCTTCCTGGTGTATAATACAGTGAAATGATGGACAGCTGATACCAGCCTTTCTTAACAAGCCCACTAGGACTAGTTGAGAGCCAACCATAGCTTTGGCCCCATCTGTTACAATTGCTGACAACTTTTTTGTTCCTTCACAGCTGTTGAGGGCTTTCATAAGTGCATCAAAAATGTGTTGACCTTTAGTATGACCATGCAGTGACTCTAGAGCCAGTAATTCTTCATTTATCATGAAATTATTGTCTATTGTTCTGATGAAAATTAACAGTTGAGCAGTGTCTGTTAAATCAGTGGACTCATCCAAGGCTAGAGAAAAGTAGGAAGACTCAGAAACAATATTACTTATTACACTGGAAACATGTTTACTTATTTCTTCAATTCTTCTAGTGACAGTCTGTTTTGAAAGTGAGACGTTTTTAAACTCATTACTAAATTTTTCTTCACCAAAAGCTTGAGCCACTTCTATACAGCATTTCTTTACAAACTCACCATCAGTGAAGGGTTTTTTGGCTTTAGCTATCTCTGCACTTACAATATAAGAAGCCAAGAGTGCATTTTTTTGCAAAGTTGTGGATTTATTAAATAGGTTTTTTTGAGCACTAACCTTTTTCTTCAAGTCAGATACAATAGTAAGCCTAGCTTGTCCAGTGTAATCTTTGTACTTAGCTGCATGGTGCTGAGTGTAGTGCCGATTGAGGTTATATTCTTTATGGACAGACAGTACGAGCAAACACACTAAACACTGGGGTTTATTGTCCTTGTTATTTACAAACAGATACTCGGTTTCCCACTTGTCTTGAAACACTCTGTTTTCTTCTGAAACTTTTCTTTTCTTACCCATCGTGAAATAACGTAATTAGGTTTGTAAGTTAAAACTAAACACAGTGATGAAGCACCAGCAGTTTGACAGTAGCTAACCTCGCGTGCGCACAGTCTTAGTATCTCAGAGTCACTGAGTGTTTTGTTTGGTTCCGAACGCGCAGTTGCCAAACCGTGCAGTCAGTCTTTTCGGAAAGCGTAGTTGCCACACCGTGCGACATCAAACTGGCGTGTTTGCCTTATAGGCCTACTCAAAGTATACTTCCTACTGATTCTCTTAAAGTAATTAAACCTTTATTTTGCTAGTTGTTAAAAAATTTATTATCAGGTCGTAATTATATACAATTTGAACTTAACCTGGACTCTTGTAGGAAATTTTGTATTTTATATTTCTGTTAAAAAATATCTACCGTAATACTTTTAAAAAGTTGTTCGGGGGCCGCATAAAACATAACCGCGGGCCGCCAGTTGGTCATCCCTGATTTATCCTATGAAGAATTTGGAACGCAGATCAGATTTTTAAGAGTAAACTTACGGGTTCAACTTTGTTGGGTGATCATTGAATTTAATTATTATCCTATGTTGTATTCGGGCAGAGGATCTGAATTTTAAGAGCAAACAATACAGTTCAATTCTCGGGGGGATCGTAGAAATTTAATGACTTATTCTATGAAGTATTTCGAAAGCAGATCGGATTTTAAGAGTAAACATACGGGTTGAACCCGCTTGGGTGATAATTGAATTTTATAGATTAAGCTATGTTGTATTTGGGCAGAGTAGCAGCATTTTAAGAGCAAAAATGACAGTTCAATTCTCAGGGGGATCGTACAATTTTAATGACTTATCCTATAAAGTATTTGTAAAGCAGATCATATTTCTAAGAGCAAACATACGGGTTCAACCCTCTTGGGTGATCATTGAATTTAATGGCTTATCTTATGTTGTTTTTGGGCTGAGGATCTGCATTATAAGAGCAAACATGACAGTTCAATTCTCGGGGAAATCATACAATTTTAATGACTTATCCAATGAAATATCTGGAAGCAGAACAGATTTTAAGAGCAAACATACCGGTTTAACCCTCTTGGGTGATCATTGAAATTAATTGCTTATCTTATGTTGTATTTGGGCTGAGGATCTGCATTATAAGAGCAAACATGACAGTTCAATTCTCGGGGAAATCGTACAATTTTAATAACTTATCCAATGAAATATCTGGAAGCAGAAAAAATTTTTTAAAGCAAACATACGGGTTTAACCCTCTTGGGTGATCATTGGATTTAATTGCTTATCGTTTGTTGTATTTGGGAAGATTATCAGCATTTTAAGAGCAAACATGACAGTTCATGAGAATATTATAGGAGAAAAATTCCTCCGACACTGGGAATCGAACCCATGACCTTTGGCTATTCGCGCCAATGCTCTACCAACTGAGCTAAGCCTGGGTCCTGGGTTCAAGTCCCAGTGTCGGAGGAATTTTTCTCCTATAATATTCTCATGTAATGTCCAACAGAGACAATACTCTGTGGTTCATGAAAGCTTATATATCTATCTTGAATGTCAACTGTACAATAACAGTGGGAGCCCGGTCACAAAAATCACTAATTAGTGTGCCTCACAGTACTGCATATGACATAACTTGTCTGTCTGTGAGGTAGACCATTAGGGCAATCAGTCATAGGAGAGAGGTTCCATCCGGCGCTGTGAATTGAACTCCGGCTTAGCTCAGTTGGTAGAGCATTGGCGCGAATAGCCAAAGGTCCTGGGTTCGAGTCCCAGTGTCGGAGGAATTTTTCTCCTCTAATATTCTCATTTAATGTCCAACAGAGACAATAATCTGTGGTTCATGAAAGCTTATATATCTATTATGACCGTTCAGATGACATTTCGAAATGTTATCAGATTTTTAAGAGTAAATATACGGGTTCAGCCCTCTTCGGTGATCATTCAATTTAATAGCTTAACCTATGTTGTATTTGGGCAGAGGATCAGCATTTTAAGAGCAAACATTACAGTTCTATTCTCAGGGAGATCTTACAATTTTAATGACTTATCCAATAAGTATTTCTAAGCAGATCGAGTTTCTAAGAACAAACATACGGGATCAACCCTCTTGGGTGATTATTGAATTTAATAGCTTAACTTAAGATGTATTTGGGCAGACGATCAGCATTTTAAGAGCAAACATGAGAGTTCAATTCTCGGGGAATTCGTACACATTTAATGACTTATCCTATGAACAAGTTGGAAAGCATTTCAGATTTCTAAGAGTAATCATACGAGTTCAACCCTCTTGGGGGATACTTGAATTTAATAGCTTAACCTATCTTGCATTTGGGCAGACGATCAGCATTTTAAGAGCAAACATGACAGTAAAATTCGCGTGGAATTCGTATATTTTTAAATCACTTATCCTATGAAGTAGTTGGAAAGCATATCAGATATCTAAGAGTAAACATACGGGTTCAACCCTCTTCGGTGATCATTCAATTTAATTGCTTATCAATGTAGTATTTTGGCAGAGGATCAGCATTTTAAGAGTAAACATGACAGTTCAATTCTCGGGGGGATCGTATAAATTTAATGACTTATTCTATGAAGTATTTCGAAAGCAGATCAAGTTTCTAAGAGCAAACATACGGGATCAACCCTTCTTGGGTGATTATTGAGTATAATTGCTTATCCTAAGTAGTATTTTGGCAGAGGATCAGCATTTTAAGAGCAAACATGACAGTTCAATTCTCCGGGAGATCGTACAATTTTAATGACTTATTCTATAGAATATTTAGAAGCAGAACAGATTTTTAAGTGCAAACATACGGGTTCAACGCTCTTGGGTGATCATTGAATTTAATTGCTTATCCTATGTTTTATTTGGGCAGAGGATCAGCATTTTAAGAGCAAACACGATAGTTCAATTCTCAGGGGGATCGTACAATTTTAATGACTTATCCAATGAAATATCTGGAAGCAGAACAGATTTTTAAGAGCAAACATACGGGTTCAACCCTCTTGGGTGATCATTGAATTTAATTGCTTATCGGTTCTTGTATTTGGGCAGAGGATCAGCATTTTACGAGAAAAATGGCAGTTCAGATGACATTTCGAAAGATTATCAGATTTTTAAAAGTAAACATACGGGTTCAACCCTCTTGGGTGATCATTGAATTTAAAAGCTTAACCTATGTTGTATTTGGGCAGTCGATCGGCATTTTAAGAGCAAACATGACAGTTTAATTCTCGGGGAATTAGTACATTTTTAAATGACTTATCTTATGAACAAGTTGGAAAGCAGATACGATTTTTAAGAGTAAACTTACGGGTTCAACTCTGTTGGGTGATCATTGAATTATTTGCTTATCCTATGTTGTATTCGGGCAGAGGATCTGAATTTTAAGAGCAAACATGACAGTTCAATTCTCAGGTCGATCGTACAATTTTAATGACTTATCCTATAAAGTATTTGGAAAGAAGATCAAATTTCTAAGAGCAAACATACGAGTTCAACCCTCTTGGGTAATCATTGAACTTAATAGCTTAACATATGTTGTATTTGGGCAGACGATCAGCATTTTAAGAGCAAACATGACAGTTCAATTCTCGGGTAATTCGTACATTTTTAAATGACTTTTCCTATAAAGTAGTTGAAAAGCATATCAGATTTCTAAGAGTAAACATACGGGTGCAACCCTCTTCGGTGATCATTCAATTAAATAGCTTAACCTATGTTTTATTTGGGCAGAGGGTCGACATTTTAAGAGCAAACATGACAGTTGAATTCTCAGGGAGATCGTACAATTTTAACGACTTATCCTATGAAGCATTTGGAAAGGAAATCATATTTTTAAGGGGAAACATATGGGTTCAACCCTCCTGGGTAATCATTGAATTTAATTGCTTATCATATGTTATATTTTGGCAGAGGATCAGCATTTTAAGAGCAAACATTACAGTTCAATTCTCAGGGCGATCGTACAATTTTAATGACTTATCCAATAAGTATTTCGAAAGCAGATCGAGTTTCTAAGAACAAACATATGGGATCAACCCTCTTGGGTGATTATTGAATTTAATAGCTTAACTTAAGTTGTATTTGGGCAGACGATCAGCATTTTAAGAGCAAACATGAGAGTTCAATTCTCGGGGAATTCGTACACATTTAATGACTTATCCTATGAACAAGTTGGAAAGCATATCAGATTTCTAAGAGTAATCATACGAGTTCAACCCTCTTGGGGGATACTTGAATTTAATAGCTTAACCTATCTTGCATTTGGGCAGACGATCAGCATTTTAAGAGCAAACATGACAGTAAAATTCGCGGGGAAATCGTATATTTTTAAATCACTTATCCTATGAAGTAGTTGGAAAGCATATCAGATTTCTAAGAGTAAACATACGGGTTCAACCCTCTTCGGTGATCATTGAATTTAATTGCTTATCAATGTAGTCTTTTGGCAGAGGATCAGCATTTTAAGAGTAAACATGACAGCTCAATTCTCGGGGGGATCGTATAAATTTAATGACTTATTCTATGAAGTATTTCGAAAGCAGATCAAGTTTCTAAGAGCAAACATACGGGATCAACCCCCATAGGTGATTATTGAAAATAATTGCTTATTCTATGTTGTTTTTGGGCAGACGATCTGCATTATAAGAACAAACATGACACTTCAATTCTCGGGGAAATCGTACACTTTTAATGATTTATCCTATGAAGAATTTGGAACGCAGATCAGATTTTTAAGAGTAAACTTACGGGTTCAACTTTGTTGGGTGATCATTGAATTTAATTATTATCCTATGTTGTATTCGGGCAGAGGATCTGAATTTTAAGAGCAAACATGACAGTTCAATTCTCGGGGGGATCGTAGAAATTTAATGACTTATTCTATGAAGTATTTCGAAAGCAGATCGGATTTTAAGATTAAACATACGGGTTGAACCCGCTTGGGTGATAATTGAATTTTATAGATTAAGCTATGTTGTATTTGGGCAGAGGAGCAGCATTTTAAGAGCAAAAATGACAGTTCAATTCTCAGGGGGATCGTACAATTTTAATGACTTATCCTATAAAGTATTTGTAAAGCAGATCATATTTCTAAGAGCAAACATACGGATTCAACCCTCTTGGGTGATCATTGAATTTAATGGCTTATCTTATGTTGTTTTTGGGCTGAGGATCTGCATTATAAGAGCAAACATGACAGTTCATTTTTTGGGGAAATCATACAATTTTAATGACTTATCCAATGAAATATCTGGAAGCAGAACAGATTTTAAGAGTAAACATACCGGTTTAACCCTCTTGGGTGATCATTGAAATTAATTGCTTATCTTATGTTGTATTGGGGCTGAGGATCTGCATTGTAAGAGCAAACATGACAGTTCAATTCTGGGGGGGGGGGGGCGTAAAAATTTAATGATGTATTCTATGAACTATTTCGAAAGCAGATCAGATTTTTAAGAGTAAACATACGGGTTCAACCCTCTTGGGTGATCATTGAATTTTATAGATTAACCTATGTTGTATTTGAGCAGAAGATCAGCATTTTAAGAGCAAACATGACAGTTCTATTCTCAGGGGGATCGTACAATTTTAATGACTTATGCTATAAAGTATTTGGAAAGCAGATCATATTTCTAAGAACAAAGTTATGAGTTCAACCCTCTTGGGTGATTATTAAATTTAATAGCTTAACCTATGTTGTATTTCGGCAGACGATCAGTATTTTAAAACCAAACATGACAGTTCAATTCGAAGGAGATCGTACAATTTTAATGACTTATCCTATAAAGTATTTGGAAAGCAGATCTTATTTCTAAGAACAAACATACGAGTTCAACTCTCTTGGGTGATTATTAAATTTAATAGCTTAACCTATGTTGTTTTTTTGGGCAGAAGATCAGCATTTTAAGAGCAAACATGACAGTTCAATTCTGGGGGGGGTCGTAAAAATTTAATGATTTATTCTATGAACTAGTTCGAAAGCAGATCAGATTTTTAAGAGTAAACATACGGGTTCAACCCTCTTGGGTGATCATTGAATTTTATAGATTAACCTATGTTGAAATTGAGCAGAAGATCAGCATTTAAAGAGCAAACATGACAGTTAGATTCTCAGGGGGATTGTACAAATTTAATGATTTATTCTATGAACTATTTCGAAAGCAGATAAGATTTTTAAGAGTAAACATATGGGTTCAACCCTCTTGGGTGATCATTGAATTTAATTGCTTTTCAATGTAGTATTTTGGCAGAGGATCAGCATTTTAAGAGTAAACATGACAGTTCAATTCTCGGGGGGATCGTATAAATTTAATGACTTATTCTATGAAGTATTTCGAAAGCAGATCAAGTTTCTAAGAGCAAACATACGGGATCAACCCCCTTAGGTGATTATTGAAAATAATTGCTTATTCTATGTTGTTTTTGGGCAGACGATCTGCATTATAAGAACAAACATGACACTTCAATTCTCGGGGAAATCGTACACTTTTAATGATTTATCCTATGAAGAATTTGGAACGCAGATCAGATTTTTAAGAGTAAACTTACGGGTTCAACTCTGTTGGGTGATCATTGAATTTAATTATTATCCTATGTTGTATTCGGGCAGAGGATCTGAATTTTAAGAGCAAACAATACAGTTCAATTCTCGGGGGGATCGTAGAAATTTAATGACTTATTCTATGAAGTATTTCGAAAGCAGATCGGATTTTAAGAGTAAACATACGGGTTGAACCCGCTTGGGTGATAATTGAATTTTATAGATTAAGCTATGTTGTATTTGGGCAGAGGAGCAGCATTTTAAGAGCAAAAATGACAGTTCAATTCTCATGGGGATCGTACAATTTTAATGACTTATCCTATAAAGTATTTGTAAAGCAGATCATATTTCTAAGAGCAAACATACGGGTTCAACCCTCTTGGGTGATCATTGAATTTAATGGCTTATCTTATGTTGTTTTTGGGCTGAGGATCTGCATTATAAGAGCAAACATGACAGTTCAATTCTCGGGGAAATCATACAATTTTAATGACTTATCCAATGAAATATCTGGAAGCAGAACAGATTTTAAGAGCAAACATACCGGTTTAACCCTCTTGGGTGATCATTGAAATTAATTGCTTATCTTATGTTGTATTTGGGCTGAGGATCTGCATTATAAGAGCAAACATGACAGTTCAATTCTCGGGGAAATCGTACAATTTTAATAACTTATCCAATGAAATATCTGGAAGCAGAAAAGATTTTTTAAAGCAAACATACGGGTTTAACCCTCTTGGGTGATCATTGGATTTAATTGCTTATCGTTTGTTGTATTTGGGAAGATTATCAGCATTTTAAGAGCAAACATGACAGTTCATGAGAATATTATAGGAGAAAAATTCCTCCGACACTGGGAATCGAACCCATGACCTTTGGCTATTCGCGCCAATGCTCTACCAACTGAGCTAAGCCTGGCTCCTGGGTTCAAGTCCCAGTGTCGGAGGAATTTTTCTCCTATAATATTCTCATGTAATGTCCAACAGAGACAATACTCTGTGGTTCATGAAAGCTTATATATCTATCTTGAATGTCAACTGTACAATAACAGTGGGAGCCCGGTCACAAAAATCACTAATTAGTGTGCCTCACAGTACTGCATATGACATAACTTGTCTGTCTGTGAGGTAGACCATTAGGGCAATCAGTCATAGGAGAGAGGTTCCATCCGGCGCTGTGAATTGAACTCCGGCTTAGCTCAGTTGGTAGAGCATTGGCGCGAATAGCCAAAGGTCCTGGGTTCGAGTCCCAGTGTCGGAGGAATTTTTCTCCTCGAATATTCTCATTTAATGTCCAACAGAGACAATAATCTGTGGTTCATGAAAGCTTATATATCTATTATGACCGTTCAGATGACATTTCGAAATGTTATCAGATTTTTAAGAGTAAATATACGGGTTCAGCCCTCTTCGGTGATCATTCAATTTAATAGCTTAACCTATGTTGTATTTGGGCAGAGGATCAGCATTTTAAGAGCAAACATTACAGTTCTATTCTCAGGGCGATCGTACAATTTTCTAAGAACAAACATACGGGATCAACCCTCTTGGGTGATTATTGAATTTAATAGCTTAACTTAAGATGTATTTGGGCAGACGATCAGCATTTTAAGAGCAAACATGAGAGTTCAATTCTCGGGGAATTCGTACACATTTAATGACTTATCCTATGAACAAGTTGGAAAGCATTTCAGATTTCTAAGAGTAATCATACGAGTTCAACCCTCTTGGGGGATACTTGAATTTAATAGCTTAACCTATCTTGCATTTGGGCAGACGATCAGCATTTTAAGAGCAAACATGACAGTAAAATTCGCGTGGAATTCGTATATTTTTAAATCACTTATCCTATGAAGTAGTTGGAAAGCATATCAGATATCTAAGAGTAAACATACGGGTTCAACCCTCTTCGGTGATCATTCAATTTAATTGCTTATCAATGTAGTATTTTGGCAGAGGATCAGCATTTTAAGAGTAAACATGACAGTTCAATTCTCGGGGGATCGTATAAATTTAGTGACTTATTCTATGAAGTATTTCGAAAGCAGATCAAGTTTCTAAGAGCAAACATACGGGATCAACCCTTCTTGGGTGATTATTGAGTATAATTGCTTATCCTAAGTAGTATTTTGGCAGAGGATCAGCATTTTAAGAGCAAACATGACAGTTCAATTCTCCGGGAGATCGTACAATTTTAATGACTTATTCTATAGAATATTTAGAAGCAGAACAGATTTTTAAGTGCAAACATACGGGTTCAACGCTCTTGGGTGATCATTGAATTTAATTGCTTATCCTATGTTTTATTTGGGCAGAGGATCAGCATTTTAAGAGCAAACACGATAGTTCAATTCTCAGGGGGATCGTACAATTTTAATGACTTATCCAATGAAATATCTGGAAGCAGAACAGATTTTTAAGAGCAAACATACGGGTTCAACCCTCTTAGGTGATCATTGAATTTAATTGCTTATCGGTTCTTGTATTTGGGCAGAGGATCAGCATTTTACGAGAAAAATGGCAGTTCAGATGACATTTCGAAAGATTATCAGATTTTTAAAAGTAAACATACGGGTTCAACCCTCTTGGGTGATCATTGAATTTAAAAGCTTAACCTATGTTGTATTTGGGCAGTCGATCGGCATTTTAAGAGCAAACATGACAGTTTAATTCTCGGGGAATTAGTACATTTTTAAATGACTTATCTTATGAACAAGTTGGAAAGCAGATACGATTTTTAAGAGTAAACTTACGGGTTCAACTCTGTTGGGTGATCATTGAATTATTTGCTTATCCTATGTTGTATTCGGGCAGAGGATCTGAATTTTAAGAGCAAACATGACAGTTCAATTCTCAGGTCGATCGTACAATTTTAATGACTTATCCTATAAAGTATTTGGAAAGCAGATCAAATTTCTAAGAGCAAACATACGAGTTCAACCCTCTTGGGTAATCATTGAACTTAATAGCTTAACGTATGTTGTATTTGGGCAGACGATCAGCATTTTAAGAGCAAACATGACAGTTCAATTCTCGGGTAATTCGTACATTTTTAAATGACTTTTCCTATAAAGTAGTTGAAAAGCATATCAGATTTCTAAGAGTAAACATACGGGTGCAACCCTCTTCGGTGATCATTCAATTAAATAGCTTAACCTATGTTTTATTTGGGCAGAGGGTCGACATTTTAAGAGCAAACATGACAGTTGAATTCTCAGGGAGATCGTACAATTTTAACGACTTATCCTATGAAGCATTTGGAAAGGAAATCATATTTTTAAGGGGAAACATATGGGTTCAACCCTCCTGGGTAATCATTGAATTTAATTGCTTATCATATGTTATATTTTGGCAGAGGATCAGCATTTTAAGAGCAAACATTACAGTTCAATTCTCAGGGCGATCGTACAATTTTAATGACTTATCCAATAAGTATTTCGAAAGCAGATCGAGTTTCTAAGAACAAACATATGGGATCAACCCTCTTGGGTGATTATTGAATTTAATAGCTTAACTTAAGTTGTATTTGGGCAGACGATCAGCATTTTAAGAGCAAACATGAGAGTTCAATTCTCGGGGAATTCGTACACATTTAATGACTTATCCTATGAACAAGTTGGAAAGCATATCAGATTTCTAAGAGTAATCATACGAGTTCAACCCTCTTGGGGGATACTTGAATTTAATAGCTTAACCTATCTTGCATTTGGGCAGACGATCAGCATTTTAAGAGCAAACATGACAGTAAAATTCGCGGGGAAATCGTATATTTTTAAATCACTTATCCTATGAAGTAGTTGGAAAGCATATCAGATTTCTAAGAGTAAACATACGGGTTCAACCCTCTTCGGTGATCATTGAATTTAATTGCTTATCAATGTAGTCTTTTGGCAGAGGATCAGCATTTTAAGAGTAAACATGACAGCTCAATTCTCGGGGGGATCGTATAAATTTAATGACTTATTCTATGAAGTATTTCGAAAGCAGATCAAGTTTCTAAGAGCAAACATACGGGATCAACCCCCTTAGGTGATTATTGAAAATAATTGCTTATTCTATGTTGTTTTTGGGCAGACGATCTGCATTATAAGAACAAACATGACACTTCAATTCTCGGGGAAATCGTACACTTTTAATGATTTATCCTATGAAGAATTTGGAACGCAGATCAGATTTTTAAGAGTAAACTTACGGGTTCAACTTTGTTGGGTGATCATTGAATTTAATTATTATCCTATGTTGTATTCGGGCAGAGGATCTGAATTTTAAGAGCAAACATGACAGTTCAATTCTCGGGGGGATCGTAGAAATTTAATGACTTATTCTATGAAGTATTTCGAAAGCAGATCGGATTTTAAGAGTAAACATACGGGTTGAACCCGCTTGGGTGATAATTGAATTTTATAGATTAAGCTATGTTGTATTTGGGCAGAGGAGCAGCATTTTAAGAGCAAAAATGACAGTTCAATTCTCAGGGGGATCGTACAATTTTAATGACTTATCCTATAAAGTATTTGTAAAGCAGATCATATTTCTAAGAGCAAACATACGGGTTCAACCCTCTTGGGTGATCATTGAATTTAATGGCTTATCTTATGTTGTTTTTGGGCTGAGGATCTGCATTATAAGAGCAAACATGACAGTTCCTTT
Source organism: Ectobius pallidus (assembly GCA_964059195.1). Lineage (NCBI taxonomy): Eukaryota > Metazoa > Arthropoda > Insecta > Blattodea > Ectobiidae > Ectobius > Ectobius pallidus. Next base: position 117,255,041 of record CAXKWD010000002.1, read on the forward strand.
CTCGGGGAAATCATACAATTTTAATGACTTATCCAATGAAATATCTGGAAGCAGAACAGATTTTAAGAGCAAACATACCGGTTTAACCCTCTTGGGTGATCATTGAAATTAATTGCTTATCTTATGTTGTATTGGGGCTGAGGATCTGCATTGTAAGAGCAAACATGACAGTTCAATTCTGGGGGGGGGGGGCGTAAAAATTTAATGATGTATTCTATGAACTATTTCGAAAGCAGATCAGATTTTTAAGAGTAAACATACGGGTTCAACCCTCTTGGGTGATCATTGAATTTTATAGATTAACCTATGTTGTATTTGAGCAGAAGATCAGCATTTTAAGAGCAAACATGACAGTTCAATTCTCAGGGGGATCGTACAATTTTAATGACTTATGCTATAAAGTATTTGGAAAGCAGATCATATTTCTAAGAACAAAGTTATGAGTTCAACCCTCTTGGGTGATTATTAAATTTAATAGCTTAACCTATGTTGTATTTCGGCAGACGATCAGTATTTTAAAACCAAACATGACAGTTCAATTCGAAGGAGATCGTACAATTTTAATGACTTATCCTATAAAGTATTTGGAAAGCAGATCTTATTTCTAAGAACAAACATACGAGTTCAACTCTCTTGGGTGATTATTAAATTTAATAGCTTAACCTATGTTGTATTTTTGGGCAGAAGATCAGCATTTTAAGAGCAAACATGACAGTTCAATTCTGGGGGGGGTCGTAAAAATTTAATGATTTATTCTATGAACTAGTTCGAAAGCAGATCAGATTTTTAAGAGTAAACATACGGGTTCAACCCTCTTGGGTGATCATTGAATATTATAGATTAACCTATGTTGAAATTGAGCAGAAGATCAGCATTTTAAGAGCAAACATGACAGTTAGATTCTCAGGGGGATCGTACAAATTTAATGATTTATTCTATGAACTATTTCGAAAGCAGATAAGATTTTTAAGAGTAAACATATGGGTTCAACCCTCTTGGGTGATCATTGAATTTTTAAAGATTAACTTATGTTCTATTTGAGCAGAAGATCAGCATTTTTAGAGCTAACATGACAGTTCAATTCTCAGGGGGAACGTACAATTTTAATGACTTATCCTCTAAAGTATTTGGAAAGCAGATCATATTTCTAAGAACAAAGATACGAGTTCAACCCTCTTGGGTGATTATTAAATTTAATAGCTTAACCTATGTAGTATTTCGGCAGACGATCAGCATTTTAAGAGAAACATGGCAGTTCAGATGACATTTCGAAAGGTTATCAAATTTATAAAAGTAAACATACGGGTTCAACCCTGATGTGTGATTATTGAATTTAGTAGCTTAACCTAAGTTGTATTTGGGCAGACGATCAGCATTTTAAGAGTAAACATGACAGTTCTATTCTCGGGAGGATCGTACATTTTAATGATTTATCCTATAAAGTATTTGGAAAGCAAATCAGATTATTAAGAGCAAACATACGAGTTCAACCCTCTTGGGTGGTCATTGAATTTAATAGCTTAACCTATGTTGTATTTGGGCAGACGATCAGCATTTTTAGAGCAAACATGACAGTTCAATTCTTTGGTAATTCGTACACATTTAATGACTTATCCTATGAACAAGTTGGAAAGCATATCAGATTTCTAACAGTAAACATACGGGTTCAACCCTCTTGGGTGATTATTGAATTTAATAGCTCATCCTATGTTGTATTTGGGCAGACGATCAGCATTTTAAGAGCAAACATGAGAGTTCAATTCTCGGGGAATTCGCACATTTTTAAATGACTTATCCTATGAAGTAGTTGGAAAGCATATCAGATTTCTAAGAGTAAACATACGGGTCCAGCCTTCTTCGGTGATCATTGAATTTAATAGATTAACCTTTGTTGTATTTGAGCAGAGTATCAGCTTTTTAATAACTCACCCTTTTGAGTGATTATTGAATATAATTCCTTATTCTATGTTGTATTTGGGCAGAGGATCTGCATTATAAGAGCAAACATGAGAGTTCAATTCTCGGGGAAATCGTACACTTTTAATGATTTATCCTATGAAGCATTTGGGACGCAGATCAGACTTTTAAGAGTAAACATACGGGTTCAACCCTCTTGGGGTATCATTGAATTTAATAGATTAACCTATGTTGTATTTGGGCAGAGGAGCAGGATTTTAAGAGCAAACATGACAGTTCAATTCTCGGGGAATTCGTACACATTTAATGACTTATCCTATGAAGTAGTTGGAACGCAGATCAGATTTTTAAGAGTAAACATACGGGTTCAACCCTCTTGGGTTATCATTGAATTTAATAGATTAACCTATGTTGTATTTGGGCAGAAGAGCAGGATTTTAAGAGCAAAAATGACAGTTCATTTCTCAGGGGGATCGTACAATTTTAATGACTTATCCTATAAAGTATTTGTAAATCAGATCATATTTCAAAGAGCAAACATACGAGTTGAACCCTCTTGGGTGATCATTGAATTTAATAGCTTAACCCATGTTGTATTTTGGCAGACGATCAGCATTTTAAGAGCAAACATTGCAGTTCAATTCTCCTGGAGATCGTACAATTTTAATGACTTATCCTACAGAATATTTAGAAGCAGAACCAATTTTTAAGAGCATACATACGGGTTCAACCCTCTAGGGTGGTCATTGAATTTAATTGCTTATCCTATGTTGTAATTGTTTAGAGGATCAGCATTTTAAGAGCAAACATGTGCGCCAATATTTTATTTTTAAAATAGTTTTATATTACTTGGCGCACGAATTTATTAATATAAATTTTGGGGAGAAGAAGTCATTATGTAGGAGGCTTTGTCTTCTACTTGTTGCTTTGATAAACACATTATAGTCGGCCCTGTAATAACACATTGTTAAGACGCTGTGTTGCGTCTGATGTTTTGATTTTATACAGGATGTCACGTACTGACATATTGTCGTGGCTTCTGTTGCGTTTTGTATCTATTGTTACTGTAGTATGGGGAGACTTTGGTTCTCCCGCGATTGTGGAGTGTTTTACTTATTGTTTAGAGTTCTGACGTAACAAATAGGCTTGTTTGGTATAAATCAGCGAGGCCAATGGTGCCTCGTTCTGATTCTCACGTCATCCTCCTTCGGCTCTACTTGAATCCTCCCTCTGAGGTTTCGTCTTCGTTTTCGGGCAATGGACATCGACCTGGGTCTTCTTGGTTCTCTAGGATGTGGCTTCATTCTCAATTAGGATTATTTTTAGAGGTATGTACTTATCTTTGATTTATTATCTCGGGAATTATGAAATGCATTAATATTGAATTTAGCCCTTCAGGCCGTCATGTATATGCGCTAGGCGGTGATCTTTAAAGTGGATGCCTGTTCGACTCTGTGCTTATAGTGGCCTTAATTTATGTTCTTTTCACTATCCTTGAACCGTGTGTCCATGTCCGTTGTCCGAGGAGAGTGAGCCTTCTTCAACCACAACTCCGTGGATGGAGAAGCTGTTTTTGCTTCTTTCAAAAAATGTAAGTCACTAAAATTTATTATGTAAATTTTCATGTATAGAGAATCGCCATGTGGAGTTCGTCTGTGTACCCTCTTTTTCAGGACCTGATTGTATTTTAATTTATGTTCTTCTCAAAGGGTTATTATTTATTTTGAATTAAATTATATGTATGTATTCTAGGCCATCAGCCGTTCTGTAAAATAAACCCTTTTTCTTTTCTATATCGCTTCCTTTATGTTTTCTATCTTTTAGAAAACATATTATATGCGAAAGGCATCGAAACTTGTTTCGAGGCCTTTCGTTAAATATGTTGCCTCTTTCTCCGGTCTTTCTTTCAGTCACTTAACTTAGATCCTCTGGGACTGGACCTGGCGTCAGGTAGCGGAGAAATTATGTCCAGGTAATTATTAATGTTTGACTTTGTGACTAGCCGGAGGGGTGGCGCATATTTTTGGTAGCATTCGCGTTGGTTGTTTTAAAGTTCCACGCAGCTACCGCTTCTAGGGTTTTTACTAATTTAGTGAAGTGCAAACTTTAATTTTATTTCTATGTATTGTTGTTTTGAATTTGTTTGTACTTCTACTAATTCATGGTAATGATTTGTTTCATGTTTCCCCTGTATCAAAGTCATGGCTCGTGCGCACGTGGATCCCGATTACTTGCTTAAAGACGATCTGCTTTACGAGCTGAGGTTGAGGAAAGTTCCGGGAGAGCAGAAAGAGTTAGTCGCAGTCCTCAAGGGCCGTTTGAAACAGTACCTGGACGAACCAGTGGACGTCAGGACTTTTGGTGAGTCTGAAATCTCACAATTAGTCAATGTTGCTACTAGTAGAATAAAGCAGGCAAGCGACGGCTTGCAAGATTTAAATGCTTCTCCTCCGGAAAGATTCGTTCATAGAATTCTCCAAGCTTGTAATAGAGTAAGAGATCTCAAGCTCCTAGTTGTTGGTACTAATTTTCACCAAGAATGGGAGAATTTAAGTAGTCAGGTGCCCATTATTTTGGAAAGAGTTAACAGACTGGACACGGAAGTTAACGATAAAGTGACCGAGCGGGTCACTTATGAAGGAATGTTGCCTAGTACCGAGCATAGGAACTCCTTCGCTAATTCTGAAAAATATTCCCGGATTGACGATAGTGCGACAAGTCAGGCTTGCTTTCCGCATAGTAATGTGAACATTCCTTGTCATAATGCTAAGCCTAGTTTCATTTTGCCCAGTAATACTCTGACATTTGCTAACCTGCCACATCCATTAGCTTCAATTTTAGAAAAATGTGGTAATTTTTCTGATGAAACTGTCGAGAAAGTGCTGCATTTTATCAGTTTTCTCTGTGATTTGAAAACTCAGGCCGCAGTTTTCCACATAGATGAACAGAACCTTCTAGCTTATTTATATTCAAGACTGTCCGGTTCTTTTCGTGAAGTAGCTTTGGAGGCTATCAATGGTGGCCTAGGGTTAGATCAGTTTCACAGTAAGTTGCTGGATTTGTATGTACCAGTGAGAGCGAGAGCGGCTTTAGTGAATAAGTACTTTTACCGCCCGCAAAGCATTAATGAAACACTTTCTTCGTATTCTAGGTGCATTAAATTGTACGCTAAAGTCTTTCGCTTAGCTATGACAGAATGTGAAGTTGTTGATACCATTACTGAAGGCATGTCTCCTGACACGCGCGTTAAAGTCGTTTTTGAGAGCAGGCCACGTACCTTTTCGCAGCTAGAAAACTTATGTGCAAAGGTTAATGCAGTAAGTTACTCTGATTCCTTAAGGGTAGAGCAAGAATCCCCATTAAGTAGTAGTCAAGTAACGCAAAGTTTGCGTAGTGATAGAGCTAGGCCAGTTGCGGCTGGTAATGAAAGAAAGCCTATCACGTGTTATGGCTGTGGAAAACCTGGGCACTTAGTAAGGAATTGTAAAGCCGCAAAATGTAATAATGCTAAAGGCAATTCTAGGCAGAATAGTACTGCCAGCTGACATAAACTTAACCGACGGGCCTTGGGTGGATGTAATATTGTCTGTAGCCTTGTGGGAGAGAAAATTAAGACCGATGCTGTACTGACTACTGACGTTACTGACATTAATGACGTAGACTTGCCTACTAGGGAACTGATCAGCTCTAGGGAGGTGACACCGACAGTTGTTATTAACAAAGCTGACGTTACGGACAATAGAAGCCAGACTGGCCGTTGTTTCCGCACTAGGACCTTTATAAATAGTCGTTATCATAAGCAGCATATGTTACAATTGAATTTAAATAGGAGTACTCCGCCTACTACAAATTCAGACAGTGACGTAGTTCTACCCATGCCAACCGTCAGCCAAGGAATATGGCGTTCTGCGAAAATAATGGCCCGCACCGAAAAAGCAGAAAACGCCGAAAAAAGAGAAAGTACCCGATTTTGACTCCCGATAGTGACTTAAATATTGCTGAGAAAGAAAATTTTGTGCCTCGGCAAATAGCGGCTATTTCTGATACTAAGTTGCCTATGTTATCAGTAGAATCATGTAATTTAAAGATGTCTACTCTCTTGGATGGTGACGATGTTGGGTCCTTGCTCTCAAGCGACGAGAATACTAGGATGTCTCTGCTTAGCGGACGCATACCGATAATTAAATGCTTGGCTGATCAGCGAATTGTTGCCCGAGGGTCAAGATGTGGTTAAAGTCAAAGTTAATTGAGTCTGGGTGGCCGTCCTACTCTTTTTACCGCATCAGAAATGGGAACTAATAGATTATGCTGATCCAAAGCCAGCGGGTTAAACGGGGAGATAGGGTCATTGGCATAGTTTTCTGCAGTTAAAGTCCGTGGTCTCCGTTCCGTGGAGAGGGTTTTTGTTTAACCCCTTTTACTGTGTTGTTGCAAACCACAGAAAGGAATAGGAACCTTTGGGCCCACGTGTCGCACTGCAAGAAAGCCTGACTTCCCCTAATATTAGATGACTAGGTTGCAGACTTTAGGTCTAAGAAGAAGATGATTTCCTCCTTGATTTGGGGCATCCGACATCGAGATTCGGCGAGTATCCGGTGAATACTACGGTCGCAGACGGAAGATACTCGAAGGATGGAAAGCCGAGCAGTCTCCCGGGAGTTGATGGGATGCCAAGCCGTGTTGGACTTCTATCTTCTGTCCACTTGAAAGAAATGGTGGATGCGCTACTCTCATCTTATTTAAAGTATCCATTTTAATTATTTAAAAGACCATAAGTCAAAATTGAACTAACTATGCCATGTTTTCGCTTTGGTTAGTGAACATGATGAACGATTGTCTTTATTTGTTTTGATTTGATATAACCTTTGCCTCTCTGTAATGTTGAGAGCATTATCCTTCATTTGTTTTAATTAACGTAATGTTGCCTCTCTGTAATGTGAGAAAAGACAGAGTTTTAAATTTTGTGATTAACGACAAGATAGTTGTAGAATGTTTCTTGTTTTTCTCCCTTCAGGAGATTACTTTAATTAACTATGTTTATAGAATGTCATTTTATTTTATTCAATTTGAAAGTTTTTTTAGGGTCTGACTATATTTTGTGTTTGTTTTTTGTCTCTCTTGCATTTCTTCTCCGTGTACTGCCGCTGATCTTGAACTTACAGGTAGAGAATAGATGACATTCCTGTACTGAGTCTCTGGTGCCATGTTCGAGGGCGTTCTACAGGCCGAGGCTCCTGACCAGCTGTTCAGCATCACTGTAAGAGATAGCTTGACAAGTACTCGCCTACGTCGCATCTCTACAAAGGCTACAGTGGCTGTCAGCAAGCAATACTGGTGTGTGAAAAGGACGGACTGTGGTATGTGTGAGTGATCGCATAAGAGAAGGTAGGATCCTTCTGATTAATTCCAGTGCTTGTAATTTGGTCAGGAGACCCTCGTTGGTCTAGCCCATATTCGAATTTTTGGACACTGTTATAGAGTACTCTTACCCAGTATAATCCTGTGTTGGAACGTATTTGAGAAATAAGTTCCAAGTCAGCATGGGGGAGTGTGCGCCAATATTTTATTTTTAAAATAGTTTAATATTACTTGGCGCACGAATTTATTAATATAAATTTTGGGGAGAAGAAGTCATTATGTAGGAGGCTTTGTCTTCTACTTGTTGCTTTGATAAACACATTATAGTCGGCCCTGTAATAACACATTGTTAAGACGCTGTGTTGCGTCTGATGTTTTGATTTTATACAGGATGTCACGTACTGACATATTGTCGTGGCTTCTGTTGCGTTTTGTATCTATTGTTACTGTAGTATGGGGAGACTTTGGTTCTCCCGCGATTGTGGAGTGTTTTACTTATTGTTTAGAGTTCTGACGTAACAAATAGGCTTGTTTGGTATAAATCAGCGAGGCCAATGGTGCCTCGTTCTGATTCTCACGTCATCCTCCTTCGGCTCTACTTGAATCCTCCCTCTGAGGTTTCGTCTTCGTTTTCGGGCAATGGACATCGACCTGGGCCTTCTTGGTTCTCTAGGATGTGGCTTCATTCTCAATTAGGATTATTTTTAGAGGTATGTACTTATCTTTGATTTATTATCTCGGGAATTATGAAATGCATTAATATTGAATTTAGCCCTTCAGGCCGTCATGTATGTGCGCTAGGCGGTGATCTTTAAAGTGGATGCCTGTTCGACTCTGTGCTTATAGTGGCCTTAATTTATGTTCTTTTCACTATCCTTGAACCGTGTGTCCATGTCCGTTGTCCGAGGAGAGTGAGCCTTCTTCAACCACAACTCCGTGGATGGAGAAGCTGTTTTTGCTTCTTTCAAAAAATGTAAGTCACTAAAATTTATTATGTAAATTTTCATGTATAGAGAATCGCCATGTGGAGTTCGTCTGTGTACCCTCTTTTTCAGGACCTGATTGTATTTTAATTTATGTTCTTCTCAAAGGGTTATTATTTATTTTGAATTAAATTATATGTATGTATTCTAGGCCATCAGCCGTTCTGTAAAATAAACCCTTTTTCTTTTCTATATCGCTTCCTTTATGTTTTCTATCTTTTAGAAAACATATTATATGCGAAAGGCATCGAAACTTGTTTCGAGGCCTTTCGTTAAATATGTTGCCTCTTTCTCCGGTCATTCTTTCAGTCACTTAACTTAGATCCTCTGGGACTGGACCTGGCGTCAGGTAGCGGAGAAATTATGTCCAGGTAATTATTAATGTTTGACTTTGTGACTAGCCGGAGGGGTGGCGCACATGACAGTCCAGATGACATTTCGAAAGGCTATCAGATTTTTAAGAGTAAATATACGGATTCAACCCTCTTCGGTGATCATTCAGTTCAATAGCTTAACCTATGTTGTTATTGGGCAGAGGATCAGCATTTTATTAGCATACATGACAGTTCAATTCTCAGGGGGATCGTACAATTTTAATTACATATCCTATAAAGTATTTGGAAAGCAGATCAAATTTCTAAGAGCAAACATACGAGGTCAACCCTCTTGGGTGATCATTGAGTTTAATAACTTAACCTATGTTATATTTGGGCAGACGATCAGCATTTTAAGAGCAAACATTACAGTTCAATTCTCCGGGAGATCGTACAATTTTAATGACTTATTCTATAGAATATTTAGAAGCAGAACAGATTTTTAAGTGCAAACATACGGGTTCAACGCTCTTGGGTGATCATTGAATTTAATTGCTTATCCTATGTTTTATTTGGGCAGAGGATCAGCATTTTAAGAGCAAACACGACAGTTCAATTCTCAGGGGGATCGTACAATTTTAATGACTTATCCAATGAAATATCTGGAAGCAGAACAGATTTTTAAGAGCAAACATACGGGTTCAACCCTCTTGGGTGATCATTGAATTTAATTGCTTATCGGTTTTTGTATTTGGGCAGAGGATCAGTATTTTACGAGAAAAATGGCAGTTCAGATGACATTTCGATAGCTTATCAGATTTTTAAAAGTAAACATACGGGTTCAACCCTCTTGGGTGATCATTGAATTTAAAAGCTTAACCTATGTTGTATTTGGGCAGTCGATCAGCATTTTAAGAGCAAACATGACAGTTTAATTCTCGGGGAATTAGTACATTTTTAAATGACTTATCTTATGAACAAGTTGGAAAGCAGATAAGATTTTTAAGAGTAAACTTACGGGTTCAACTCTGTTGGGTGATCATTGAATTATTTGCTTATCCTATGTTGTATTCGGGCAGAGGATCTGAATTTTGAGAGCAAACATGACAGTTCAATTCTCAGGTCGATCGTACAATTTTAATGACTTATCCTATAAAGTATTTGGAAAGCAGATCAAATTTCTAAGAGCAAACTTACGAGTTCAACCCTCTTGGGTAATCATTGAATTTAATAGCTTAACGTATGTTGTATTTGGGCAGACGATCAGCATTTTAAGAGCAAACATGACAGTTCAATTCTCGGGTAATTCGTACATTTTTAAATGACTTTTCCTATAAAGTAGTTGAAAAGCATATCAGATTTCTAAGAGTAAACATACGGGTTCAACCCTCTTCGGTGATCATTCAATTAAATAGCTTAACCTATGTTTTATTTGGGCAGAGGGTCGGCATTTTAAGAGCAAACATGACAGTTGAATTCTCAGGGAGATCGTACAATTTTAACGACTTATCCTATGAAGCATTTGGAAAGGAAATCATATTTTTAAGGGGAAACATATGGGTTCAACCCTCTTGGGTAATCATTGAATTTAATTGCTTATCCTATGTTATATTTTGGCAGAGGATAAGCATTTTAAGAGCAAACATGACAGTTCAATTCTCGGGGGGATCGTACAAATTTAATGACTTTTTCTATGAAGTATTTCGAAAGCAGATGAAGTTTCTAAGAGCAAACATACGGGATCAACCCTCTTGGGTGATTATTGAATATAATTGCTTATACTATGTTGTATTTGGGCAGAGGATCTGCATTATAAGAGCAAACATATCAGTTCAATTCTCGGGGAAATCGTACACTTTTAATGACTTATCCTATGAAGTATTTGGAACGCAGATCACATTTTTAAGAGTAAACATACGGGTTCAACTCTGTTGAGTGATCATTGAATTTAGTTGCTTATCCTATGTTGTATTTGGGCAGAGGATTTGTATTTTAATAGCAAACATAACAGTTCAATTCTCGGGAGGATCGTACAATTTTAATGACTTATCCTATAAAGTATTTGGAACGCAGATCATATTTTTAAGAGCAAACATACGGGTTCAACCCTTTTGGGTAATCATTGAATTTAATAGCTAATCCTATGTTGTATTTGGGCAGAGTATCAGCATTTTAAGATCAAACTTGACAGTTCAATTCTCGGGTAGATCGTACAATTTTAATGACTTATCATATGAAGTATTTGGAAAGCATATCAGATTTCTAAGAGTAAACATACGGGTTCAACCCTCATGGGTGATCATTGAATTTAATCGATTTTCCTATGTTGTATTTGGGCAGAGGATCAGCATTTTAATAACAAACATGACAGTTCAATTCACGAGAGATCGTACAATTTTAATGTCTTTTCCTACGTTGTATTTGGCAAAATGATTTTCTTGTTAAAAACAAAAATGTAGTTCCATTTTAAGGCTTATCGTAAGTTGTATGTGGGCACCAAATCGGCTTATTAATAGCGAATATGGATTCAATTCCAGGGGTGATTATCACTTTTAAAGGCTTATTCTATGTTTATTTGCCTGCTTGATCGACATGTTAAGATCAAATATGAGAATTCACTTAATACACTATTGTCTTATCCTATGTTGTATTTGGCAAACAGATTTTCTCGTTAAAACAAAGATAAAGTTCCATTCTAAGGCTTATCCTAAGTTATATATGGTCACCAGATTGGCTTATTAATTGCAAACATGGGTTCAATTTGAGGGTTGATCATCTGTTTTAATGGCTTATCTATGTTGTTTATGGCTAGTAGTTCGGCTTATTAATAGCAATTATGAGTTTAATTCTAGGGGTGATCTTCAGTTTTAATGTTAGCGTTTGTTGTTTTTGGCAAGTAATATTTATGTTACTAGGCAAATTGTAGCAGTTTAGCTTACCTGTAGAAGTATTCAACATTTTCCGTTAAGTCTCAAGATGTTTCCCAAAGTGCTGTGTTTGCGGTTTATTTAATTATTGGAGTGCCCACAGAGGGGTGTTAAGACGCAGAGAGTGATTGAAATTGTTGAGTGATTTTTAATTTTTTGCACAATTAGTATTTTGTAAGTTAAAAATAAAAACGGTCAATTTTCATCTTCAAAAGGTAATAATAACTCTTCTAATTATTTATAAACGAACAAAATATGCTGTAGAACTAGTATCAATTATTTATAATGTAATAACAGTCTCATTAAATATTGTTTTTAATTTACAGTTTTTATTACAAACATAACAATATTTTTCCCTTGGGAAGAAGTTTCAGAGTAGGCCTACTGTTGAGGGGGTTTCTGTTCATGGTGTTGGAGGATACATTTCATGATACTGGAGGGGGTGAGTCATGAAGCTAAGGCGGTGGGCACTCCTACTATAATACAATCATTACCGCAAGTCACAGCTTATACCATGTGGCAGAGAGTAGAGACTTATGTAGCCATCTTGATGACGTGTTACTCTGTGGTGACATCTGTCGTCTAAATAGTTATAAAACATTATTATTACATTACATTCCCAGGCGATTTCCTATCGTTAGGAGGTAAAGTTTGCCAACAGCTCACCCCATGCTCTTTATTTTTACCGCATCAATCGGCTAGTTACCTCAACCAATCAAAATCTAAGAATGTCTTGTAACGGCTGTGACAGCTACTCGTCTACTACGCGTGGAGAGAAACACGGGATTGCAAAATCTAGTTTGCCCATGGTGAATTGATTAAAGCGAGAGAAGAACTGAGGTCAGTGATAATGAGAGAATATTGCAAAATTGATTATGTTTTGGAAGCGGAAAACAAGCTGACTTGGTCAGATTATTTAACATAAAGAAACACCAACTTAGGCCTAATGGTTTATTCCTTTGAAGCCGCCTGGGTAAGCAACAAAAACTCTACTATACGAGCCAATCTCTTATTCTTAGAAACTTAGCTCAGGAATTCGCTGGTAGTTGTAACATTCAAATAGACATGGCAGTAAATAACAAATAAAATTTCAACAGTATTTAGTTTCATCACTACACAGGTGACAGCAAGAGAGCGAACCCCTCAAAAGTACTCTAGATCAGTGGTTCCCAAACTTTTCAGTCCGCGGACCCCTTGGAAGAAATTAAAATTTCGCGGACCCCCTCTGGGTTTTGAAATAAGAAAAAAACTAAATATATACTTTGATTCAAATGCATTAAATTCAATAAACAACATAACAATATTAATGGTAGCAAACAGCGTTTACTCCTTAATGTGAACAGTGAAGCTGCTTTTGATTAATTAGCTCTGCATTGTTAGGTTTAATGTCTGATAATTTCAATATTAAGTCACTTTCAACTTCATGTTTATTTCTCAACTTTGATTTCAAGTACGTGAGGTGGGAGAATGCTGTTTCACATAGATAAGTAGTGGGGAACACAGTTAAGTACTTCAAAATTACGGGATATCCTATTTCTTCTTAAACCGCCTGCGGACCCCCTGAAACACCATCGTGGACCCCCAGGGGTCCGCGGACCCCACTTTGAGAACCATTGGTCTAGATAATATCCATGAGTAGTTTCACTCAATTCTTCTGTTTTTCTTTGTTGACTGTTTTCTCCTCACCTTACAGCATTGGCTATCTTTAAATAATTATAGCCTATGTGTGCAATCTGCATTTTTCAGTATAATGATTTTCAGTATAATCAGTGTACTTGATTTATTTATCACTAGACCTGGGAGTTTAGGCTCTAAAGAAATTAGTTTTAGGACCTAAAATAGGCTTTTAAAACAAGTGAATAGGCTTTTAAAACAAGTAAATAGGCTTTTAAAAGAGAAAATAGGCAGTTAAAATATGCTTTAAAAATGTGTAAATAGATATAAAATAGGCTTTAAAATATTACAATATACACTTAAAGTGTAAAATGTTTTTTTTTACTGCAAGAAACGTGTTATACCTATTCTTAACAGAATTAACTGCAAAATTAGGCATCACGAACTATATTCACTTAAACAGATGTTCTTTCACTGCTGACTTGACACAGTAGTTCTTCCCCCTTAATCCTCCCCTCCCCCCTCAGTCAGCATTCCTTTAGCGTCAATTGTTTGGAATAATCAAGTTTCCGTGAAAAACCCACCTCTGCTGTTCTGCTTTTCTTGAGGGATATCCATTATAAGATTGTAAGAATTACAGAAGTTGAATTTTATTTTAAATGTACAAAATAGGCATTTTTAGGCACTAAAATAGTAAAATATGCTCTTAAGGTCCAAATAGGCATTTTAGGGCACTATAAAACTCTATAAATGTAAGTGATTTATCATGAAACACCGACATATTTAAAGATTATTTCATAAGGAACAAAATATGCATTTGCCTTAAAATCTCAGGTCTATTTATTACTTCCTCTGCCCATACCATATGTACTATAGGTAGATGAAGTCGGCCCCGAAATTCGAAGTTAAGTTTTTATCATAAATGGACGTTTTGAGGTCCCTTGAATCCAAAAATACCATTTTTAAAAACATGTCTATGTGTCTTGTGATCAACCTAGCTCCAGAACAAAAAAATTGTACGAAAACAAAATTTTGTATTTGGGTTAGGTATCTTCTGGGGATGTAACAAGAAGATTGGTGACGACATTCTCTTACTTTTAACTCCAATTTACAAGAAGAAATTTTGTTTCTCGCGATTTTATCGACATGACTCTAACGATTTTGTTTAAACTTTGTATGTGAAGTGCTTATACCAAGTGCTAAAACTTTTATTTGAAACTTTTTTTTTCATAAAAATTCTCTGGAGGGTAGTTATGAGCCATGTACCGTTCACACAAAGACAGTCATGCCTGGTAAACAATAAAGCTTTGCATCAGGTTGAAGCAACTGAAAACGCGCTCATTGTAATATGGCCTCTTATTCTACATCGGAATGTGCAGTGAGAAAAATGTACGAGTATTTCCCATGCGCACGGTAAAGAAATTGATCGAAATGAGTGCATTAATCAGGTTTCATATACCCAGTATATTGTGTATTCTTCGGGATGTGATGTGGTAACAACATTCTATTCATTTTTGTAACCAAGTTACATGATGATAATGCCATATCTAATAATATGTACCTCAGAGCCAAACGAGTGTAACTGCCAAAAACTAAATTTTACAGGAGGAGCGAAAAACAAAATTATGAACAATAAAGGGGAATGGAGTTACTCTTCTTTTGCTCTCAATATCTTGGTTTCTAATGAAATTATGGATTTAATATTAATTGGTTCTATAGAGGTCAAGAAGTTAGTAAAGAATATGAAAAAAAAAACAAAAAAATATGAAATTTGGAGTTACGTTCTTTTGGCTCTGAGGTACAGATATTAGATTAAGAGGCAAAACTTTTATTTGGGCGGTTTGAGTTATGTGTTTCACATAAGATTTTTTGTTGTTTTATGTTTGATTTGTATTTGTGTATTGACGGGTCTCGTATGATATTGTGACATGTTGGACGTAATAAATCTAAGAAGACATTTACAATGTAGTTCACTTGCCAATGAAAGTAAAACACGAAATAGATGACTAGCGGTAGGCCACATCTCCTCAAGAGATGAAGTGACATGGAGCAAAATGGTCTAATGAGTAAATACTGAACATTCCTCCTCTTTTCGTGAGGAAAAGCTCTACCGGGCAGGAATGGTGGTTGAATTACTGATCAGTTTATTCACAAATCGTTGTTTGTTTTGTCACATACAGACACAATATTTTTTATAAACAAGTAGCATGAAAAGATGAAAATGTTGAGTGCTAGCTCTGGTGAGAACTCGGATGGGTGACCGCTGCCTTCGCCTGTGACAATTCATGACCACGGGAAGCCCAGCATGGAGTCGTTAAGCTGTAGGTCCCGGCTAACGTAAAAATAGTTTCAGTAGTCTTCAACCCACAATGGTGCGATTCTATCTTCTAGGATTCCGACTAGTCACCATCCCATGATCGATCTTGGATTGGCTCACAAACCGTTACATAAGGTTGGAGAAATAAACAGGCATAATGCGTGAAAAAAAGAGAATAGTTGTATAGTTGTAATAATTATAGGTGTCACCATTGGGTTTGTATGTAGAGGAAGCAGGCTTATTACATTCGACCATTGAATTCGATGTAAAATGCTCAACCTAAATACTCGTTTTAAGGTCCCTGAGTAAAGAAATGCTTTTATTTTTAATGGGTTTATTTGTTATATTTTATTTATGTATGCAAAAGAGTGAAGTGTGAAACTGGACTCAGACAGGACAAAGATCCGGATACAAGCTTGTGTGTGTGTTTTTTTTTTAATTTTTTTTTAATTTTTTTTATTTTTTAAATCAAGATTTTAACATTGGTTTCATCGCTTACTGGAAAATAATGAAATTCACTAACACAGTTAACAGATTAAAAGGACATTACATTTCTTTAGATCATCCAGAGTTAAGAAAACAGGAAAACGTTTTATGGAAGCAGTGAAAACAAAAAGTAGGCCGTTCCACGTATTGCACTGATATGTTGGTTACTAATTTTTTAAATATTTTATATACACATATACGTGTTTGTGTAATTCTAATAGTTATTATAAATAGAATTTTGACATTTTAAAAATAGTTTATCACTCAAGTTATATTAAATGATGTACGCAAAATCAGGGAAACTTTCCATTTCGAAAGGGTTGATTGATTTTGTGGTTATTTCAAGACGAAGGATGTACTGCAATATGTGCCTCTGACTGTCACCGGTATGCTTAAATTTTGTTCAGTAGGAGTTCTTTTACATGCCTTAAATCTACAGACATGGGCCTGTCTCATTTATGTACACATAATTGACATCGACCTGGGCCGGGATCGAACCCGCAATCTTGGGCACAGAAAGCCAGCGCAATGTGGGAGTCGGTACACGTGAGGTGATAGCTCATGACTGTAACATGCACTGTTTTCTTAACCTTGGACAACCTGTGGTCACAAGTGTATTATAGTGGCATCTGATAAACGATTCTAAATTAAAGAAAATCACAATTATTACACTAGCTTGCCTGTTATTATCGTACATCCTCATCCATTCGCTGAAGTCATGTTTTCCTTCCCTCCGAATCATGGCATCGACCTCCGTCATAGAATTTACATAACCGTTGCTAGGCTATGGATATCTGTATGTTTTAGTTATGTGAAATGGTTATCTTTGTTGTGTTGTAGCCAGCATTGTTACTAACCTTCATAATGTTTGGGGCAATTACCCGAATTATAAAGAGAATATAAAAATATAAAAAATAGTCTATCAGAATAACGCGCAATATGGAAGTAAAGCACAATGTTAAACTTGAATAAATAAAAAAAAAAAAAAACATTGTAATTTCATTGTATTGTATTAAGGATAATATGGACATGTGTTAGCTATATAATAGAACATGAGTATATGTGCATAGTTTAAAATTAAATTTATATAGAAACATCTTGACCAACATAGCTTCAATGAGTTAGGTATTAAATTATGTTATATATTACCAAATCATATTAAAAATTTTGAAACCGAACATTTCAAAGTATCAATGAAACAATTATTACATACTCTATCTTCTTATTATGACATCAGTGCTTATTTCCACTTACTTTTTTTCCAGTATTAATGTTCTCAAATTTTAGATAATATCCATGATTAGTTTGACTCATTTCTTCTGTTTTTATTTGTTTAACATTTACTGTTACTGTTTTCTCCTCACCTTATAGTAATTTATATATTTATAAATACCAGTGAAGCTTATATGTGTGATCTGCGTTTTTTCAATATAATTGTAACTATTTAATTTTACCTATTTTATTTATCTTATATTTTATGTTTTCTTTGTATTTGCAGTAAAATGGAAGGAATATGGATTAGACGACGGCCTAGATCAAGATGGATGGATGAAATGGGAAGTGACATACGAAAATTGGAAAGCAAAGAGGTTGAGAAAACTAGGCGCTAGACAAATGTGATTGGGTAACTGTTATGAAGGAGGCTAGGTTCTCAAAATGACCATATTGCCCAGGAGTAAGTCAGTTTGTATTTATTTAGAAATATTTGTTGACAAATCCCGAATCATATTATGATCAGTTGCATGCAATAAATCTAAGTAGACATTTATAATTTAGGTAATCGGGCAATGGAAGTGAAACATGAAAGTAGATTAGTTATTAATTATTATTTACTGAGTTCAGTGTTTAACAGTCATTTTACGAAGATTACAGAATTCTTACAGCTAACATTTTTATACAGTATATACAGTAGAATAGAAGTCTCTATTTTCGGCTCTATATAAAGTAGCGTTTTCCAACCTTTGATTCGCGGACCTAACATTTTATTTTTAATAAATTTGACATTAATTTCTCAAGAAATGAACTACAGTAGTAAATACAATCCATATGATATACTGTTCAATTTATGTCTAAGTAAACTTGAATGATTTCAATTTCTATACATGTGTTTAATAGACACATGAAAACTACTTTCGTCTATGGCAGCGTTTCTCAACCTATGGTCCGCGGACCACTGGTGGTCCGCGAAGATGGTGCAGATGGTCCTCAGACATAATTTAAAACTATCATAAAGCAAGTGGAAAGTAAAGAAGTAAAATTTTGTCACATATTTCGTTATAATGACCTATAATTAATACCCCAAATATTAAGAATATAGGCCTTCTTTTTAAAAATGGGATGTAAAATTAGGGGTCCGTAATTTTTTTTTTTACATTTTTGAGGTCCTCGGGTTCAAAAAGGTTGAGAAACGCTGGTCTATGGCAACCATTTTATCAACATTTCACGTTCTCATTTGTGACTGGTTGTCGCCAACGTTAAGTTTTCGTTGTGAGTGTGAAATACCGTACTAAAGTTTGCGTTAAGTTTTCTTTTCGTAAGTGTACGGTTAATTTTCTATATGAATGATCGATTACTGCTTACCTCTGTAAGTAGAGGTGAATATGCAGGTTTTTTTCAAATACATTTTCTTCTGGCTGGTCAATTCTATCTTAAATCTCCTGTGTCAGGGTGGACCGTTGTTTTTCTTACCCGCCTCCAAACAGATTCCTCTTTATTTCAAGTGAAGTTGGGACACCTAACCATGTATATTTATTATTCATTTCAATAGTCGAGAGCAGAGCGATCAACCTGTGTTTCTTTAGTTTTACTTTGGAGTGAATTTTAATAGTATTATACAATTAGTGAGTGTTTTCTGTTTTGATCATATGATTAAGTTCACAACGAAAATTCTTATTTTCAATTTGTTCGGTCCAGAAGGAAGTTGACATCTGAGAAACAGCATCAGCCATCACATTAGGTGAGTGTTGAATTCATTATACTAGGCCTAACTGGTATGATCGTATTAAAAAAAATATATCCATTTATAACAGAATTGCATAGTTAAATCAGAGATTTAGTGTTGTAACATTTTAATTCATCACTTCACTTTATCATATGTAAAGTATTTTTTTAAAATTAATTTTTATTCATGGGGGCCGCGGAAAATTGTCAGTCGCTACTGGGGTCCGCGACATCAAAAAGAAATTGGGAAACGCTTATATAAATTTTAGAAATTATGATATGAAACTTCAACATTTCTGTAATATGCACACAAATATGCCAAAAATATGACCTAAGTATGCATATTCATACTAAATCAGGGCCGTAGCAAGGCCCTTCTGCGTCATAGGAGAGAGAGGTTCCATCTGGTGCTGTGAATGAACTTTGGCTTAGCTCAGTAGGTAGAGCAATGGCACGGATAGGCAAAGGTCCTGGGTTCAAATCCCAGTGTGAGAGGAATTTTTCTCCTATAACATTCTCAGGTAATTGAAAGTTTTGTATTGTTGTTGCAACAAATTTTTTAAAAAAAGATACTTATTTCTTACCCTCGAATAAAGCTATATCAGTTAGGTTAGGAACAGTGATACTAGCGTTAGGCCGGGCGCAAGTTGAGACGCAGTTTGGTGAGGTGAGGTGACGCAGAGTGACGCCGGGAAGCAGGATTCAATCAAATGCGCGCAGGGAGAGCGAAAGTTGGGAAGCAGTTCTATCACTACTGCATGTTTACGAGACAGTGAGCAATGTGCGCGATGGCTGCCATGTACATAGAATCATTACTAAGTTCAGAATCAGAGTCAGATAAACTCGAAGAACAAGTAATTTCAACATTACACGAAAAGCTTCCAAAAAGTAATTATTTAAAGAAAAGAAAGACACACGGAGAATTCATCCTTAAGGACGAATTCGACATCGCAAGGATGTTAATGGTGCACATAAATATTTCGACTGCTAGTACGATATTTGTTGTATGTTTTTAAATTTATTTACTATGTAACGCATCGCTTTTAGCCCACTATTTTGTATCAAAACACTGCATAACTTCTGTTTACACACCCAAAATTGTCCTTTATAAACTTTAAAGTTTCGAATAACTTTCGAAATCAGGGATTGAGCTTCCGTTATACAAGAAGCATCGGTTTTACCTAAAGCGGTAATAAGTTTGTCTTTGTGTCTTCAACGAGACTGTATTCAGTACGATGACTCATCGCAACTCCATGCCACATCAACCTAACTTAGTTCCAATCATAAGGTGCCTCGGATCCTATGTCTCATAATAATGACGATATAAAAATTCATCTTTAAGACATAATACATATATACTTTTTAATAAATGTAATAACTTACGTTGTCTAATGTTTCTTATTTTGTAACGTCACTGTAACACCATTTCTTTTCTCAAGCATTGAAATTTCAATTAAAGTTACTTTTCAAATTCCGGTTTAGATACTAAGTTTCTTTAAGGAAAGGTTTAAACCCCAACTCTGAATGGAAAATCGTGAAAAAGTTAATCATGATAAAGTGATAGAACTAATTGGTAGTTCGTAGTAAATAAAATCATTCTGAGATAATGTATCATTTCAAATCGTCTGTTCCTTAACATGGAGAAATGTATTTATTTTACTGTACATAATTATAAAACATTTATAAACGTTGAAAATACATTTCAAGAATATGTCTTCATTTTATTTTTACTTACAAATCTGAAACTTCCCAACTAATTAATTCTTGTCATGCATTATTACAGTTCATACTAGTTATGACATATATCTGTTTAGAATATATATATCTTCGCAGGAAGTCTACTGTATATAAAATGTTTTCTAAAACAGATACAGTGGTAAACGGAAAACGGCAGTGGTAAAAAAGAGGCATTTATAGAAGAACAAATTGAACACATTGCATAGAAATTAGTGCAAGAAACGCTTTTGATTGAAAAGACCATAAAAACAAACTGATAAACAATAAATATGATGAGTTGAAGAGAAGAGCGGACATCAATAGTTCACCTCTACAACTGCATGGAATACGATCCTTTATATAATTTATTTAACCTATAATATTGCCGCTTTATCCCTAAACTAATTCCAACATTACAAATTTACTAGAAGGCATTACTACCTCAAAGTCAAATAACACGGACTACAATCGATTTCCCTTTTACCCTCATAATAACAATAACATTTAGGAATTGATGCTAATTAGTACTATATATTTTAATTTTCATTATATTTTGTAATAACTAAGAATGTATTTGTTTAGACTTTCATCTTTTTTATTTCTTTTATTTTATTTCTTTCATCTTTTTATTTTAGTCATTTGTATTACATATTCATATTATTCAAGTACTTATGTTCGAATTTTTTATTTGTATTTAATGTACGTTTCTTGTATTCATGTATATCAGTTCTTCTTTAATTTATAATTTATAATATATTAATTATTATTATTATTATTATCATTATGTATTTCACGTTTTTGCCCTGGCTGAGTGGTAGAGAAGGCCTTATGGCCTTAACTCCGCCAGGTTAAATAAATAAATAAATAATTAATCTTGTTTACGTAAACAAAATTATAAAAACTTACCACATTTCAATCCAATTTCCTTAGAAATTTCGTCCCAAATCTGCAATTTTAATTTTGCTTTCAAGTAATCAACATGGGACGTGTCATATAAAATCTTTCTTGCTCGCACTGCTTCGATTAATTTCTCCTCCATGGTGGACAAACACAACTTTTCACGCGCAGGTCGTAGTCACTAGTGAAAAACTGTGGTACGATCACAAACCTTCGCAGCTCACAGACGCGATGCAATTGCGTCACCTCACCCTGCGTGCGAACATTCGCTGTTGTATTTATTTCTGTGTTTCACAAAAATTCACGGTGAGTCACTTCACCTCACCTCACCAAACTGCGTCTCAAGTTGAGACGCAGTTTGGTGACGTGAGGTGACGCAGAGTGACTTCTAACCTAACTTATTACTTTTCAATACGTCAAATAACAATACTGCAAGAAAAGAAGTCAAATTTTAATTAAGGTGTCATTATTATTATTATACAAAGAATTATCAAATATTACCAACTGACAAACAAAAAGAGATACAATGTTCAATAAATGTTCATGTGTATAATAAATAAAATCAACTTAGTATTTGACAATTGTATATAGACATGCTTTAATAAAATGAATGTATATAATCCAAAATTTTTATTCACAATCGGATTCGAAACAATATATGGTGTTTATTAAGACTACTAGTATACAGGTTGAATTTCTTACCAAAACTTGAATTATCTTATACTAGTTGAATTCATACACTAAGCTGCATAATGAAGTTTATCAATAATAATGAGAAAATTATTGATCTTTTCGCGGAAATTAAAACAAGAATAATCGATTTAATTTTTAAACGAATAGATCAAGCTTGAGCTGTAACAATTTAAATTACAGTAAGGAAAAAAGTTTGATTTTGTTCTTTTAGGGTCTTTTCAAGGTTCTGAATCAATTTTCTTTTTAAATATGTATATTTCCTTTTGCACAATATTCAAAACGAAGGCTAAACATTTTATGAAGCAGCAATCGCAGTAATTTTAGCTACGAGTCGACACTGGGAAGAATGTATTAATTTCCTACAAATTTAATTTTTTTTTAATGTAATGTTGCGAATACTTACATTCAGCGATCATATATACATATAATTAATAATTATGATACGAAAATTCATCATTAAGACATAATAAATATATAATTTTTAATAAATATAATACCCTTTAATTTCTTATTTTTAATGTCACTATAACACTCAATCATTCAATTCAATTTAAATTAAGGTTACTTTTCAAATTCCGGTGAGATACTAAGTTTAACTCTGAACGGGAAAACATTATAAAGCGAAACGGAACTAATTGGTAAAATCATTTTGAGAAAATGTTTCATTTCAGAAACGTTTGTTAAGGAACATGGAGCAATTTTACTGTACATAATTATAAAACATTTATGAAAGTAAGTTGAAAATAAATTTCAAGATGACTCCTTCATTTTATTTTTAATTACAAATCTGAAACTTCCCAACTAATTAATTCTTATGGTTTATACTAGTTATGATATACATCTGTATAGAAAATATACACTTTTATGCCTGCTTATGCACCTTTTTCTTTTCGTCGAAAATCTACTGCATATAAAATGTTATCTAAAACAAATGAAGGGTACAGCGGAAAACGAAAAAGGATAACAAATTGAACACATTGTATAGAAATTAATTCAAGAAACGCTTTTGATTGAAAAGAGCATAGCAACAAACTGATAAACAATAAATATGAAGAGTTGAAGAGGGTTTGTTTACTATCAGAGCGGACATCAATCTTTCAAACTGCATGGAGTACGATCCTTTTTCCCCTATAATATTACCGCTTTCTGCCTAAACTAATTCCAAAATTCCAAATTCACTATTAGAAGGCATTATTATCTCAAAGTCCATAAAAACGGACACTACTATAGATTTTCCCTTGTTCCCTTCAAATAAATCCATCTTATTTAAGTATAAAAACATTATAAACAACTTTATCACATTTCTTTCCAATGCCCTTCGCAATTTCTTCCCAAATCTGAAATTTTAATTTGACGTGTCGTACAATTTTTTCTCCCTCGACCTGCCATAATTAATTTCTTTTCAATGTCCATGGTGGACAAACAACTTTTCACGTGCAGTGAGAAGTCACTAGTGAGAAACTGTGGCACGATCACAAACGTCCGCAGCTCGTGACTCTTTGAATCTGCTTCACTTCACCCTGCGTGCGAACCTTCGTTGTTGTATTTAATTCTATGTTAAACTTACGGTGAGTCACCTCTACCTCACGTCACCAAACTGCGTCTCAACTTGCGCCCGGCCTTAGTGATATGTGGCAGTTTGTTTACCAACAGTGGTATTTGTGATGATCGTCATCAAATTTATAGCCCTGTCTTTGAATCACGTGAACCAACCACTTCCTTCCCTCCCACAGCTGAGAACACGATTGTCGTGAATAAGAATCAAATCATACAGCCATTTTAGGTTAATTTTGTGTGAACTTCTAGGAATATTACTTATATTTAGATTATTTCTTCAAGAAAAATATGCTTATATTATGGATTATACAGGTTGAATGACAAGATAAAGTGAAGTTTGGCCGTTTTTTATAAAGAAAAGAAGAGAAAAGATGGCCCTGATATGAGTTATAAAATCCCAGAATTCTGTTCTTAGATGTATGGCGAAAGAATTTGCCCCGAAATTTACATGCAGATATATCCAATGTTCTGTGAAATTACTTGAACACTACACGTTTTTATCTTCTGGGCTATGCCCTGAGTTCTGATAGGGAATACAGCGAGAAGACGATAAGAGGAAAGTAGAAATTTTTGCTTTGAGAAAAAACAGTAAAGCGTGGGAGATGTAATCCTTCCTATGTACTGTACATTTTATAGATCCTGTGTGAGTGATTTTGCAGCGTTAATATCTTTCATACCCACTCTCTTTAAGTGTACCCTGAAAAAACAAAGCGACACATACATCTGCCATATTCATTCAGTAATGCACGGAAACATAATTTAAGTTAAAACCGTGCACTGGGTGTTTTAAAATGTTAGTCATAATTCAGAAACATATTAGGGCCTATAGACCTAGGAGTTAGACTAGATTTCTTTGTTATTAATGAATTTTATCTTTGTTTCAATCTTTATTAACAAATAAATCTAATATAATATTTGAACTCGTGTTTCCGTGTGCATTCAATGCCACCTATTCAATTGTGAAATTGTAAAGGTATAGACTTATATTCCTGTCTTGTAGGCGAATTCAAGAGAGGGTTAAAATATTCTGAAGCATGGTAATATCAGCGGATATCGAAAGAGAAGCGGGCGTTGGATGCGTTGAAGTTTCTGTGACAGTACGATATTTAGATAGCTAATTAAGACGTCACAATAAACGAAAGTAGGCATTTCAAGAGTCTGTAATAGAATTTCTTTGAGCTTGGTTGGAAGGAAATTTTTTAATCGCTTTAAAGCAGTGATTCTCAAAGTGGGGTCCGCGATGGTGTTTCAGGGGGTCCGCAGGCGGTTTAAGAAGAAATAGGATATCCTGTAATTTTGAAGTGCTTAACTGTGTTCCCCGCAACTTATCTATGTGAAACAGCATTCTCCCACCTCACGTACTTGAAATTGAAGTTGAGAAATAAACATGAAGTTGAAAGTGACTTAATATTGAATTTATCAGACATTAAACCTAACATTGCAGAACTAATTATCAAAAGCAGCTTCACTGTTCACATTAAGGAGTAAGGTCTGTTTGTTACCATTGATATTGTTATTTTGTCTATTGAATTTAATAAATTTGAATCAAAGTATTTATTTACCGTATTTTACGGACTATAAGACGCTCCGGACCATAAGACGCACCTTGATTTTAGGATGGAAATTTAAAGGAAAAGAAATCTAATTTGATTCTAAACGAAGCATTTTAAAGGAGATAATGTATTTCATTCCATAAACAAATTATAACCTTGTACAATGGAATAAGTGTAAATCACTTCTAACTTAAAACCTGCGTTGTACAAAAATCTCTTCTGTACAGGTGGAATCGCGTAAATTTTAATAATTGAACTGATTTCTCATGAAATACTGAAAATACCTTTACACCCTCTAACCGTCAATTCAGCATACGGGACAAGGCTATTTAGAGGTCATGCTCTTCATTTAAACCACCCGGCGGATACAACTTCTTTCGTATAAAATAACTCAACATTACTTTCTTTTCGCATTGTACACCTGGCTTCCAGCTACCTTCATTTTACGATTGTGACAATGCACTAATATACAGTCTGTGCCACCTTCTTTATAATTATGGTGTTCTGACAGTAATATATTTTAATATAATTTTTAGTAATATATTTTAATGTACCGTACTTCGGACCATTAGACGCACCCAATTTTCACGGCTCTGTTTTTAAAGTAAAAAAGTGCGTCTTATGATCCGTAAAATACGGTAGTTTTTGTTTCAAAACCCAGAGGGGGTCCGCGAAATTTTAATTATTTTCAAGGGGTCCGTGGACTGAAAAGTTTGAGAACCACTGCTTTAAAGAATACATAGTGAAGAAAACTTTTACACATATATTTGACTTGTGAATTCAATTTCATATTTGAGTCGAAGTAAATTCCAAGGTTTTTCACTTTTAAGTTAAATGGAATTAATTTGTTATTTATTGTAATCTGTATCTGTATCTGGTACCCTATGATCCCCAGGTGGGGCGAAGGGGCCTCCAATGGAGGTTTCATTACCTATACTAATTTTGATATGCTTATTTTCCGAGAGAGGGTAGAGGGACAGGTGGTAAGCCCATCGCCTCGCAACCCCCCTCTGGAAACTAAGCATTTCGTGGACGTGGCTCTAATTTAGGCTTGGAGTTCTTTTACGGGACCCCCAGCTTAAAGTCCCTCCCGGAGGACTCCGTGCCCAGGATTTTTACGTCCTGAAAAATCCATCGACCGCGGCCGGATTTGATCCCGCGCCCTGCGGATCTAGAGGCGGGCACGCTACCTCTAGACCACCGCGGCCGACATTTATTGTAATAGGTTGAATATATTTCATAATATATAGCATGTTTTAAATTATTTTTCTTAATTAACTAGACATGTACTTATTTAATTTCTTTAACTTGACATGTATTTACTGTATTTAATTGCATAAGTTGTTGGGAATATTAGGTTATTAGTTATTAGAATGGGTATCTGTAATAATTTTTAACGTTTCTTAATCTTTAATGTTTTCTTGTAAATGTAATTGACACCACTGCCACCGGGCAAAGCCCAATTGCAGTGTGAATAAATAAATACATACAAATACATATCAATATAAGATAGTAACATTTGTTGTCCAAGCAGTAGACCTGAGGCCTGGTTTTATCTGGATTGAGATTCAGGCCGTATTTTCGGGTCCAGGTGTAGATTGATGAACGATCTTAGATTAATTTTGCTAAATTCTCATTAAAAATATATGGAGGGAAGTGTATATATTTGAAGGTCGTCTGCATGCAAATGATATTGACAATGTGTACTCGCTGTATAGTAATATAAATATTATGTAAAATACTAAATTATTTCCCGGGAAGATGTTGCAAGAACCTGTGGACGTAGGAGATGATTAAAGAGTTGTTATACTTCCACATATTAGGTGTACATTAAAATATAGTGCACTAGAAGTTCTGCTAGTAATCACAGGTAAGAGCGTTGGACTGCACCCTCATATATCTCAAGACTCGAGTCTCGAGTAACGACTCCCAGCCACCTACTCGCCTCTTCTAATGAACGATGGCAGTGTATAAAATTAACTTTTAAATTTACTGTTTCTCCAAGTTATATTACACAGATGTTTCTCTTCGCTTAAAAGTATAGCAGTCAGGTGTCCAAGCGCGCTACTAACTTGAAATGGGTTTTATAAATCATATACTGCGTCTTACGTAATCAATAATAATGCGAAATTTTAGTCAAGATCAGGGTTTGGATTTATAGGTGCGGGCACCTTTTTTCGCAGGACAAATTAGAGCTTCTGTGAAAGAAACCACAATGTGCAACGATGTCTTTAGTTGAGAATGAAGGCAATTTTCTAGCATCCTTTTCCCCTTTTTAGTCCTTTATACCTTTTTTTCTCCATCGTGTGCCCATAATCCCCCTTTTCCCCCTTTTTGTGCTTTAACTGCTGCTTCAATATAATCTTCTAAAGGACATTTAGTCGTTTATAGCTACTGTATTACTTTTGAGATTGATTGCTTTTGTAATGTACAATTATCTTGATTTCGTTCCAATATCTAAGATGTTGAGTAACTTTCAATTAAGTTTTCATCAGATTACAGTGAACGTGGGAATATTGATCCTGTTTGCTTTCAGCAAACGCGGCACTGAAGGCACACCTGCAGCATTGAAAAATATTTTCCAAAAATTCCAGTTTCTTCTTAATTTCACTGGAATTAGTAGCATGTTGTTCGTGAATGTCTCATCCATAACCTTTTAGCACCTTTTTATTCCCTATTTTATCTTTTCCTTTCTGGACATTACACTTAAAAGTCCCAATCCTGGTTGTTGCTCATTCCATGACCTTCTAAGCTTTAACCTTTTCACTGTTACTGACGTATAAATTCATCACTTCAAAAACTATATAAAAGCAGAAATATAACATTTATAGATAATACTATGTGTAAAATATGAGGATTTTTATTCTTGTTTTATGCTTGTAATTCATAGAAACCAGGTATTCCACTGATATTTTCTCCATTAATTTCAAACTCAGATACCATTGTTGATTTTACTGGACGATTGCTAATTAATAATTCTATATTGCAACCAAATGTTCGTACTATGATGAATGGAGCAACGGTGGAACTATATAAGGCAGGGGAAACAGGAGCACCCCGAGAAAACCTGAACCGACCCCATTTTCTCCCAAATCACCTAGGTTAAAAACGTCTAATTAGAGACCTGCAGGAAACAAAATAAGTGATTACGAGAAGGCCTCCACGAATTTCTCCGATTTCATCGTTGCTTTAGCATAATTTTCTTTGCCTCAAATCTTAGTAGGATCACAGGAAATACTGTATAGGATCTATTTTTTGTTGATTATACTGTCAGACAGATAGAAGATAGACAGATAAGAAATAGACAGATGGCCACATAGGTAGGCAGATTAGATAAGTAGATAGACAGTTAGAAAGATAGATAGATGTAAAGAGATAGGTAGTTAAGTTTAGATAAAGATGAATTATAAGGTAAGTTCGAAATGAAAAAAAAAACATTAAAAATAAAATAATAGAAAAATTAGGGGAAAAAAAGGAAAAATAGAAATGAACAAGTTATTTAGAGTGAAACACAGAAAAATTAATGCAGCTGTGGAAAGGAAATAACGGAAGGAAACAATATTTAAAAAATGGATGGAACAGAAAATGAAAACACCTTATTGATACAACCACATTTATTTAGAGTAAGAGCATCAGGGATAAATGAATATAATATGTTCGTTTCTGCAATTATTTATAGAAAGTAATCTTTCCCAATAAAATAGGCTACTTTTGTCACTTTGTCAGTAAAAGTAACCATTCTTTGTTCAAACTCAATATATGTTATTGTAATGTCACCTAAAATATAGTTCTGAAATTCGAAATTCAGCGTATATAATTGATCCGAGTAATGTCACAGAACATGAACGCTAGTTACAAGTTGATTAATTCTGAATATTTGAAAACATTGTGTATAAACTTTGGCTATAAAAAGTTTCCGTAAAGTTCTGAATGATTATGATCTAGACGTCTGCGTCAGTTTGTTCTCGTTTAAGTATATTTAAAGAGAGTTGATCTATTCTAAACAGTTTCAATGCATCAACACCACTCACACAGGTTATATAAAATGTACGGAGTGCAAAAGATGGATTACATCTCCTACTCTTTACTGCTGTCGCTCAAAACAAAAGCTCCCACCTTTCTCTCAGTCAGGCATTCAATGCAATATGTCTTGGAGTTGCATTTCCCTCACACAACACAAAGCATAGACCAGAAGGAAATGAAAAACACAGTGTGCATGTAAGTTTCATTCGGATTTTTCAACCATTGTAGTTTCGCCTGCTTTCTTGCATTTACCAGTTTCATGCACTCATCATTGAACCACGGTTTATTTGGTTTCAGTTCAAGTGGACCTAATTTTTCTTTTGCGGATACTTTAATATTGGCTTTAATGTTTTCCCATGTTTTATCGACATTTATATCATCCCTATCTTCTTGTTCTGCAGTGTTTTCTAGAACTGCAAATTTATTTGAAATCTCAACTTGGTAAGCGTCCATAATTTGGTCATCTAGCTTTTTCAGATTGAACCTCTCTAAACAAAAATTTGCCTAGTCCCTTTGTTTAAAATGCAAGTTTCTCCTGAACAGCCGCAACTACCAGATAATGATCCGAATAGCAGTCAGCACCACCAAAAGTTCGAACATCAGTAATTTATACTAGACTGCCTCCTTGAATCTGATACCACATGGTCGAATTGATTATGAGTCATTCCATCTGGCGAAGTCCATGTGTACTTATGAATATCACGATGTAGGAATTTTGTACTCTCTACGATTAAATTTTTGCCGGAGGCAAAATTCACTAATCTAACCCCATTGTCGTTACTCTGCAAGCGGAGGCTTTCGTTACCAATCGTGGGCTTGGAAATATCCTCCCTTTCTACTTTCGCATTGAAATCTCCTAGTACAATTTTCATATGATAAGCCGGAAACTGGTCAAATGTTCGTTCTATTTCCTCATAGAAACTGTTTTTGTCAGCTTCGTCTTTATCCTTTGTTGGTGCATGGACATTCATAACTAAGATGTCACACCACCGTCTTCTTAGAATAGCATAAGAAAGCAACATTAAGAAACTAGAATTCATAAGAATTTCCAATAGTACCACCAGTTTCTGGTAACCTAAATCTTTAAACTGCAGCTATACAAGAGTCTATTATTTCTGTGAGAAGGCTGTATGAAGTAACAAATGACAGCATCTGATTAAGATATGGGGGGATGAATAAAATAACATGAGTAAGGAATTATAGAGATGAATGAAAAGAAGGGTATTGAATCACGAATAAATAAATAAAATAAATAAATGAAAAACATGGTACAAGGAGAGACTGTATGAAAAAAAAAAAAAGAGAACCGAAAGAATGAAGGGACATTTTCGGCAATGCAGAAGTTGTGTTGCAAAGAGTAGCATCATAAAGAGATATAGGCTTATCGTTAAGAGAGAGATACTATGTCCTGTATACAATGATGGGAAAATTACAAAAAAATAGTAATTGGGCTGAATTACAATTACTTGAGAAACATTTTACTTAATTACAATTACAAATTACTTTTTGAAAAGTAATAAGTAAAATTACAATTACAATTACTTTACAAAATGGCAGTACCTAAAAATTCCTTCTTTTGGGGAGAGCACAAAAAAGTAATGCAGAAGTTGTGTTGCAAAGAGTAGCATCATAAAGAGATATAGGCTTATCGTTAAGAGAGAGATACTATGTCCTGTATACAATGATGGGAAAATTACAAAAAAATAGTAATTGGGCTGAATTACAATTACTTGAGAAACATTTTACTTAATTACAATTACAAATTACTTTTTGAAAAGTAATAAGTAAAATTACAATTACAATTACTTTACAAAATGGCAGTACCTAAAAATTCCTTCTTTTGGGGAGAGCACAAAAAAGTAATCAGTAAAATTACAATTACAATTACTTTACAAAATGGCAGTTTCTAAAAATTCCTTCTTTTTTCGGGGGACACAAGGGCAGAAACTATTGGGCCATTCAGCTGCTTGGGACGTTACAAAGTCCAAAATTATTAATAAACAAACAAACAAAACACATCAATACCAATATTTCCAAACACATTGAGTAACTTTAGTTAATATTACCTCTAACTTGGATATTTGTTGTGAAAACAGTAATGACGATGTTAGCATATAGCAATTGAGAACGAGAAGCAAGTTTCAAAATATAATTTCTTACTGAAAACATTTAACTGAGAAAGTTTTAAATGGGAAGAAATAGATATTTCTTTATTTTCCCACGGCTTACAAAATTTTGCATAATCTTTAAACCTCAAATAATGAAGATGTACATAGTTATTCCAATGCCATTTTAAAAATGTCTGATGTTATTGCATACCGAACCCCGTTCTGTCTGCGCATGGTGCTTTCCGTGCCTTCCTTTTTAAACCGAATCTGTAAATCACTTCAGCTTCACTGCAGCAAACAAGGGTTAAAAAAGAAGGCCATGACAGTTCATGTAGCAAAACCCATAAAGTGACATTTGCAATAGTGAAACCCCCGCAACACATGGCGTGATATTGCTGTATCACCATAGATTAGATTTGATTAAAATGAGAAAAAAACGAATACCGGGATCCAGAATCCTACTATCAGAATTATATGTGAATGTCACCTTGTTGCAAATCACTGGTCCTTATACAGCATAACTTACAGGAATGTTCAATGCCAGAAGCAGTATTTTCAGCAGAGCCTCTAATGCTCAGTAATTAACATTGAAGTTGAGGTTAAATTGAACTTAGTTTTATGCCAAGGAACATATAACCTTTTTTTCAAAGAAAGGGATATAAATAAATTTTATAGGCTGAGAACAGCAATTTTAATTTCTTGAAAACGTCTTGAAATAAATGGAAATCAGACAGAAATCTAATTAGGCCTAAATGTAGTATCGGTCCCCGTCAATTGCTCTGGCTGTGGTCGCCATTGAAAAAAAAAACACAAAATACATTCGACTTTCGCTCATCTCAGCTGATGTCGCGTTGCCACGTTTTTCCGCAGAAATACAGACTTGCCATGTCGAATGTCGCGTCGCTGCGTAAATCGCTACAGTTTCGCTGCAAGTTTAAAGTGTAAAAAAGAACGGCTGATAGTCCATGCAGCAAAACCGGTAAAGCCAGAACTGACTTCGCTTCACCACCGCTGCGCTGCAGCGACCATACAACGATGTTGCAACTGCTGTTCAGCTTCAGCTTCAGCTTCAGCTTCACGTTCGCTTTAAAAAGAACGCAAATTTCACCGCCGCTGCAGCGACTGCCAGCGAGTACAAGAAAGTAACATTGCCAAATTCTCAATACGATACTTTTCGATTACTAAAATGTAACGATTACTCAAATGTAACGATTACTCAAATGTAACGATTACAATTTTATTTCCAGAAGTAAATTACGAGTAAAAATTACATTTTTAAAAAAGTAACGATTACAAGTGAATGGGACCAAAAAAGGAATCGTTACTGTAATCCGAATACTTTTACTCAATTACTTCCCATCACTGCCTGTATATGATGTCACAAAAAAACGCTGAGGAGATTCGAAGATTCAGATTACTTGAAATGACAATGATTAAAATAAAATAAGAGAAATAAGTATTATTTCAATATGAGATTACAGATATCATGTTTTAAAAATTTAACCTTTTCATTGCTATTGCCGTATATGTGCGTCACCGGAAAACTGGATAACAGTAGAGCTGTAAGATTACTAAATCAATGCTTTATGCTATAATGTGAAAATATTTATTTTCTGTTGAAATTGTTGTTTACAATTACAATTGTTTAATTGATTAATTGTAGCACGCAATAAATCTGTGAAATTATGTACTGTAGTATTCTATTCAAAGTCTAGAAAAAGCAGATTTCAGAGATTTCAACTTAAGTGGAATGTACCACATTAAAAAATTGATTTTTTAAAACTTATTATAGACCACACAGTTCTGGGACTAAGTCTCTCAATTAGACTAATTTAGTAATTTCCTCCCAATAATTAGGCTTTTCCCTGAAGAAATTAAGCCGAGAGTAACGGGCGTAAAAATGGTACTGATGTCGTTTCTTTACATGGTTTGGCCCTTTCCTTCGACATTAAAACAATTTTAAATATGAGGGAACTACGATTTATTTGACTACTAGCATGTGCCCGCGGCTTCGCCCGCGATAATTATTTCAAAAATTAAAAATTAAGAGCATAATAGTTAAATCATTATATTTATTAACACCTAAATCACGTGGACTACATACCACGATTAGATAGCGTCGCCTGGTAAAAGCGACCTCAGATTCGAGTTCCTTGGCCCAGAAAACCCCTGTACAGTGAGTTTCGTCCAAATCGAACAATGTTTGACCATATTTAGGCCTATATTGATTATCCCTCTTCCGTGTAGGTTGAAAATTTCATATGTCTTCGGGCCTTGATATTCTAAACAAATGAATCGTCCAGGATGGACTTACAAAATCAAGCGATCGCCCGCGATAATTATTTCAAAAATTAAAAATTAAGAGCATAATAGTTAAATCATTATATTTATTAACACCTAAATCACGTGAATTACATACCACGATTAGATATCGTTGCCTGGTAAAAGCTATCTCAGATTCGAGTTCCTTGGCCCAGAAAATCCCTGTATAGTGAGTTTCGTCCAAATCGAACGATGTTTAACCATATTTAGGTCTATGTTGATTATCCCTCTTCCGTGTAGGTTGAAAATTTCATATGTCTACGGGCCTTGACATTCTAAACAAATGAATCGACCAGCGTGGGCTTACAACATTCAAGCGATCGCGATGCTTTTATTTCCACGGTATGACAAAAATAGCCAAAGCCAACTGCAATTGATTTGACATTGAAATGTATTACTGAAATCTGATGCTTCGACAGCGCTAAAATCACGTTTTCTGCCAGTTTTTCACTCATAACTCGCGAACGAAAGCTAAAATTAAAAATTCGGCTTCGAGGTGCATTCGCCCACCTTTCAGTCCATCTATCATTAAAATTTCAGATCTTTGCGTTCAGTAGATTTCGATGGGCATCGTGGACAGACAGACAAACAGCATGTGCCCGCATGTGCCCGCGGCTTCCCCCGCGATAATTATTTAAAATTATAATTATTAACACCTAAATCACGTGGAGTGCATTCCACGATTAGGTAGCGTCCCCTGGTAAAAGCGACCTCAGATTCGAGTTCCTTGGCCCAGAAAACCCCTGTATAGTGAGTTTCGTTCAAATCGAACAATGTTTGACCATATTTAGGGTTGATTATCCTTCTTCCGTGTAGGTTGAAAATGTCATATGTCTGTGGGCCTTGACACTCTAAACAAATGAATCGTCTAGGATGGACTAACAAAATCAAGCGATCGCGTTGCTTTTATTTTCAAGGTAGGCTATGAGGTATGTTGACAAAAATAGCCAAAGCCATCTGTAAGTGATTTGATATTGAAATTTATTACTGAAACTGATGCTTCTAAAACGCAAAAAAATGCACGTTTTCTGCCAGTTTTTCACTCATAACTCACGAACGGAGGCGAAAATTAAAATTCCGGCTTCGAGGTGCACATTCCGACCCTTTAGTCCGCCTGCTTATAAAATTTCAGATCTCTGTGTTGAGTAGATTTCGCTGGGCATCGCGGACAGACAGACGGAGGACAGACAGACGGAGGACAGACACTTCCTTTTATTAATATAGATTTTTAATTTTTCAATGCTTCATTTTGTAATTTTTACTCATTTTTGTTTTTTGTTTACTAACGACCATGGACACTCCCATTGGCGTATTGCATTAATTTTGCGTAAATTAATTAAATTAACTTAGTTCTTTTAAGCACAAGTAATTAACTGCAACAAAAGAGAACACAATAACGAAGTGTAATGTTAGTAAGGATGAACATAGGCCTACAGTATTCTAAATATGCATATATATAAAATAACTCATGTAATCTGTGTGTATATATATATTTATTTAATTATTTAATTCTTATTATTAATCACCTAATTCATCGTATTGGCGGTGATACATGATATAACGTTTGAAGTTGTATTTATTATTAATATTGGGATATTAAATAATCCGACAGTATTCGAAAACAGGATGCTTAGGAAAATATTTGGGCCTAAGAGAGATGAAAATGGGAACTGGAGAAAACTGAATAACGACGAGCGTCACCGGATATAGTAAGGGTAACGAGATCACACAGGAAGAAATGGGCTGGACATGTAGCGCGCATGGGGGAGGAAGCCATATCTAAAAAATATTGACTGGGAGACCCGAAGGAAAAAGTCCATTTGGTAGACCTATAGACGTAGGTGGGAGGATAATATCAGGATAGATTTAAGAGAAGCTGGTTTTGAGAGGGATGGTTGGTTGGAGTTAGCACAGAATAGGGTTGAATGGCGGGCTCAGGTAAGTGCGGCAATAAACCTTCGGGTTCCATAAAATAGATAATATTCCTTTAGCTTGCTTAGAAATTGTCTATTGCCATTGAGTAAGTAAGAATTGGGGTATTAAATGTTGTAAAATTAAACAAGCCCTTGGAGTTCCAGAGGTTGAGGCATCATAGTATTTAGTTGTTCGGCACACTAAAGGTAAGGTCGGCTTTGCGCACCGGACTCCTTAACTACAGGATTGTTCCGAGGAAAAATTTATGTTAGAGGCTAACAAACCCCCAGGTCCGTACTACCACGAGAAGGATTAGGCCTAAGCAAAGTGAAAAAGAAACCCAATCTCCTCATACCCGCAATATCCCATCGGTGGCGCAGTGCCTTAACCACGGCGTACACCACTAACACATTGCATTATTTCATTAGTACTATTAAATTAATATCAAAAGAACTAAGAACGTTCCTATTTTCGAGTAGCCCTATTTCGCTACATTTATTTTATTTCTTGTGTAACTGGGAAGATTATTGAAAGAAGAAAAGTCCTGTGAGTTAGACGAGAAGCTGTCCTCTCTAATCATCAAGACGAACTGTTCCCTTCTTCTTTCTTCTTTGTCGTAGTTTTACCTCTCCCTTTTAGGATTTAAGCGACCCTAGCCGCCCGGGCCTTACAGGGCCACGACCTGTCGGGAGAGGGATTATCTGTGGATCGCATACATACTTTTTTGACCAGACAAGGACATGGAGGGTCTCTCCGGATGAGTGATCAGCCCAATCTGATAATTCCTGATTCAGGGTGCTTAATATTAAGGGTGCGAATAATTAAGTCTTACTGAAATGATAAGTATGGGATATTTCTGTCAAACCAATTAAGTCAAGATACATAGAGTAAACCTTGGAAACTTGTTTTTCGTAGGTACATCGAATTTATTTTTCGTTCTCATCCCAAGAGTCTGTATATTGATATTCAGCCAGATAATTGATTAAAACAAAGTGAACCAATTGTTATTTCCGGATTTAAGCCGGTCAATAGCACTTAGAAAAACAAAATTTAAAAAATAAGTTATGTACATGTTGCTAAGTTATTAGGCTACTAAATTCTTATACGCCATCAAAGAATTTTGTTGCTAAGAGATCGTTTTTCATTTTCGGCGTGGATCAAAATTAGTAGTGATTTGAGAAACATTTCTGTTTCTCAAAAGCATATAAAATGGAATCTCCGAAGACTTCAACTTCCGAAACCACACTCGCTAGACTTAGAATTAAGGTATTTATAGCCTGTGGTTTTTGTCCTGGTTTCTTATATAACTTCGACATGAGCATTGTACTTTTGTGTGGGTTTGCAGATGTGCTGATATGTGTATTTAACTAACGTTGCAAAATAACGTTTTTCGAACATAGAAAATCTCGTTTTCGCCACTTGTTTTATAAATAACTATTATTACACTTGAATTATTGTATAAATACCGTATATTTGTTCTTAAATAATAGTAGGCATATCTATGTTTTAATCCCTTTTTGCAAAGAACTCCAATGAGATTTCTTATTTCTTAAAATCATTCAAGAACTCATTTTTTCATTATCTCTAACCCTAATATACCTTCGGGTGAAATAGGGTTTAATCCAATTTAGGATATTCAATTTAAATATTCAATATTCAATGGATATTCAATACAAAATAAATTCCTTTTTGCAAAGAACTCCAATGAGATTTATTATTTCTTAAAATCGTTCAAGAACTCATTTTTTCATTATCTCTAACCCTAATATACCTTCGGGTGAAATAGGGTTTAATCCAGTTTTGGATATTCAATAAAAATAAAATATGTTTTCTTATGGAGGCTAGTAGTAGCGGCTCCGATCATGGAAACCACCATTAACGGCCGTGGGTGTCGGCATGCTGACCACATGCCCCCAATCCTGCCGTCTGACTATGGTAGACAAATATGATACCATATGTAATTCTCCCCTCTGTGTCTAGGTCCTCAAAAAATTGCACGAAACTGTGCTGTTCGAGCTACGAGTTCTGCCCATCCATGTCTACGTGATTATTAGGTGTTAGGCTTTATGGAAGTTGAATTTCATCACTAAATGTGTCCTTCATTCCGTTTTCATTCGTCTCGTTATTGTCTGAAAATTTGTCTCTGTAGGTCTACCTTGTTCTCGAATATTATGAGTGTTTTGTTCAGAATTGTCGAAAACAGAATCTAGTTTCGCGTCTACAGAGGATTACTCATAGTATGATTGTTTTACATAACCCAAATTTCAGATCCGTATAGAGCCAGAGAGGTTATATGAGCTTTGGATGGAGCTGCCTTGGATGGAACGACGAAGGATAGCGCGAGAAAGGAGAGATCGGCTCGGGGTAGAGAGGTGTAGAAGTCATCAGGAGGGGAGACAACAGTTTGTTACAGACCAGCAGAGGAGAGAGCAGTATGGGATAGCGCTGCAGAGGTTCCAGGATATAAGGATAGCGCGGCAGAGAAGACAGCAGAGTCGGGAGTGGAGGCAGTAGAGTCGGGAGAGGAGGCAGCAGAGTCGGGAGAGGAGGCAGCAGAGTCGGGAGTGGAGGCAGCAGAGTCGGGAGAGGAGGCAACAGATTCGGGATAGGAGACAGCAGAGGAGACAGCAGAGTCGGCAGAGGAGACGGCAGAGTCGGAGGAGGATCCGGTGTAGGGGACGGTCGAGGAATCGGCAGGGGAGTCGGCATAGGAGACGGTCTAGGAGACGGCAGAGTAGATAAGGGACAGTCAAGAATTCGGCAGGAGATTCGACATAGGGGACGGCCGAGTAGTCGGCTTAGGAGACGGCAGAGGAGCGGCGGAGGTGATGGCAGAGGAGAAAGACGCAGGTGAGAGGAGTCAGCAGATTAGGATAGTACGGAGGAGATAGCAGCTCATGATAGATCAGCGGTGGAGGTAGCAGTTCATGATAGAGCAGCGGAGGAAGTAGCAGCTCATGATAGAGCAGCGGAGGAGATAGCAGCTCATGATAGAGCAGCGGAGGAGGTAGGAGTTCATGATAGAGCAGCGGAAGAGGTAGCGGCATATGATAGAGCAGCGGAGGAGATAGCAGCTCATGGTACAGCAGCGGAGGAGATAGCAGCTCATGATACAGTAGCGGAGGAGATAGCAGCTCATGATAGAGCAGCGGAGGAGGTAACAGCTCATGATAGAACAACGGAGGAGGTAGCAGCTCATGATAGAGCAGCGGAGGAGATAGCAGCTCAAGATAGAGCAGCGGAATAGATAGCAGCTCATGATAGAGCAGCGCGGATATAGTAGCGGTGGAGATAGCAGCTCATTATAGAGCAGCGGAGGAGATAGCAGCTCATGATAGATCTGCGGAGGAGATAGCAGCTCTTGATAGAGCAGCGGAGGAGATAGCAGCTCATGATAGAGCAGCGGAGGAGGTAGCAGCTCTTGATAGAGCAGCGGAGGAGGTAGCGGCTCATGATAGAGCAGCGGAGGAGATAGCAGCTCATGGTAGAGCAGCAGAGAAGATAGCAGCTCATGGTGGAGCAGCGGAGGATATAGCAGCTCATGATAGAGCAGCGGAGGAGGTAGCAGCTCATGGTAGAGCAACGAAGGAGATAGCAGCTCATTCTACAGGAGCGGAGGAGATAGCAGCTCATGATAGAGTAGCGGAGGAGATATCAGCTCATAATAGAGCAGCGGAGGAGATAGCAGCTCATGGTAGAGCAGCGGAGGAGATAGCAGCTCATGGTAGAGCAGCGGAGGATGTAGCCTCTCATTCTACAGGAGTGGAGGAGATAGCAGCTCATAATAGAGCAGCGGAGGAGATAGCAGCTCATTATAGAGCAGCGGAGAAGATAGCAGCTCATAATAGAGCAGCGGAGGAGGTAGGAGTTCATGATAGAGCAGCGGAGGAGATAGCAGCTCATGATAGAGCAGCAGAGGTGATAGCAGCTCATGATAGAGCAGCGGAGGTGATAGCAGCTCATTCTACAGCAGCGGAGGAGATAGCAGCTCATTATAGAGCAGCGGAGTAGATAGCAGCTCATGATAGAGCAGCGGAGTAGATAGCAGCTCATGATAGAGCAGCGGAGGAGATAGCAGCTCATGGTACAGCAGCGGAGGAGATAGCAGCTCATGATAGAGCAGCGGAGGAGATAGCAGCTCATGATAGAGCAGCGGAGGAGGTAGCAGCTCATGATGAGCAGCGGAGGAGATAGCAGTTCATGGTAGAGCAGCGGAGGAGGTAGGAGTTCATGATAGAGCAGCGGAGGAGATAGCAGCTCTTGACACAGCAGCGGAGGATATAGCAGCTCATGATAGAGTAGCGTAGGAGGTAGCAGCTCATGATAGAGCAGCGGAGGAGATAGCAGCTCATGATAGAGCAGCGGAGGTGATAGCAGCTCATTCTACAGCAGCGGAGGAGATAGTAGCTCATGATAGAGCAGCGGAGTAGATAGCAGCTCATGATAGAGCCGCGCGGAGATAGTAGCGTTGGAGATAGCAGCTTATGATAGAGCAGCGGAAGTGATTGCTGGATCGAACAGCGGAGGTGATAGCAGCCCAGGATAGTGTTAGGGATGGGATAGTGTTAGGGATGGGATAGCAGTTTATGATAGAGGAGCGTAGGAGATAGCAGTTCAGGATAGAGCAGGGAAGGAGATACCAGCTCAGGATAGACCAGGATGGAGTGGTTATAAAAATTTAAGAAAAATAATATTGAAATTAATGTTCAGTTTCTCTTACACTAGAATATCGGTGCCAATAACAAGGGTTTTAACCGTACAGTTTGCAAATTTTTGTAGACTTTCTACCATCATTGTACATTTTACAATAAAGAAATTGGATGATTGAAGTGGAAGTTCTTTCATTTTAGTCTTACGATTAACTTCGTTGTTAAACTGAAGTCTAGTTGACATTTAAGTTACTTCAAGAGCAAAAGAATTCAACCATAATATTACTGAAAATAAGCTTGTTATTTTATCATTTGGAAGATGCTCTACCTTGGAAATCTACTCCCAAAAGAGAACCATTGATCAAAAAGTCTGATAAAATAACTCTGTAAAAGTATATAATTCTGCTCAGCAGGGCTAGGAATATATGCAATAAAAAACAAATATCTACTCTTATACAATTCAACGGCCCTAAATAGCGT